>OX392376.1:0-1200000 GCA_947623385.2 Cladonia squamosa | reverse complement strand
GGGTTTATGAGGAGGAAGGGGAGGGATTTGTTTTGGAAGGAGGGGTTGAGTTTGCGGGAGGCGTGGATGGGGGGGTGGGAGAGGGAATTGACGCATTTGGATGGGCATGTGGTTAGGTTGGGGAGAGGGAGGGGGGAGGTGGTGCAGCCGGGGCAGGTGGAGGTTGTGGGTGGGGAGGGGATGCCGGTGTGGGTTGCGGAACAGGAGCAGGAGAGGGCGGGGGAGGAGGAGTATGGGCGGTTGGTGGTGGAGTATGTGGTTGTGTTGCCGGATCAGGTGGAGAAGGGGATGGAGAAGGAGTTTTGGGCGTTGTGGGAGAAGTGGAGGAAGAAGATTGGGGTGGATTTGGGGAGGGATAGTGGGAGGCCGCCGCCAAAGGAGAAGAGCGAGTTGTAGGATTTTGTATTATAGTAGGTTGGGATGGCATGGAGTATCCGGGGGAATGGTAGAGGGATAGATATAGATTAACGTTATTTTGAGGTTTGCTATATACAATACATGATCAAAGATATACAACATGATCAGTGCGGCGCCAGTCATCCAATTCCCCAATGCAAAGGCCTATAAAACAATCTCACAACTTCGCCTTATGTAAATCTCTCCCCTTACTCTCAAAATACTCCCTAACCTTCCCCCTCGCCACCTCCACCACACTCACATCCTCCACCGTCGCCGGCACCTGCACCTCCTTCTCAAACTCGCCATGCACCGCATTCTCCACCAGCTCCCTCAACACCCTCCTCAGCGTCTTCCCACTCCTCGTTTTCGGGATCATGCCCTTGCCCTGAATCATACCGCCCAGCGCCGCTATAGCGCCGATCTGTTCGCGGATCAGGGATTGGACTTCTTTGAAGAGTTTATCGTCCGGGACGGCGGTGGTGGGATGGTCTGCTGTGGATAAGGTGGCGAAGGCGAAGGGGAGATGGCCTTTGAGGGAGTCGGGGATGCCGATGACGCAGCATTCGGCGATGGTGGGGTGGGAGGAGATGGCTTGTTCGATGGCGCCGGTGCTGAAGCGGTGGGCGGCGACGTTGATGATGTCGTCGGAGCGGGACATGACGGAGATGTAACCGTCTTCGTCAATCATGCCCGCGTCGCCGGTGTCGATCCATTTCCCGTTGAAGCGTTTCAGGTAGCCTTTGTAGAAGCGTTCTTCGTCGTTGAAGAGAGTGGTGAAGCCTGTGGGTGCGAGAGGGATGGCGAGCACGATATTGCCCATCTTGCCACGCTCGAGTTCGTTGCCGGAGTCGTCTACGATTCGGACGTCGAAGCCGGGCATTGGCTTGCCTGCTGCGCCGGGCTTGATGGGTAGAGCTTTGGTGAAATCGTTGGAAGTGTGGTTCTTGCCGGCTGTTGCTCGTAGTGCGAGGCCGGAGATTGGTGACCCAGACTCTGAGGACCACCAGTTGTCGATTACTTGAGCGCCAGGCGTGCAGTATTTTTCAAGAAGATGTTGATACATCCGTACCATACTTGGCTCGCTCCTTTCACCTGCAAGGAATAACGCTCTGAGCTGTTTCAGACCCTTTCTCTTGCCAGCGGCTTCGAAATATTTGTTGTCTGGGTCTTCGCGTCTGATCGCTCTTAAAGCGGTCGGTGCAGTGAAAAGTGCATTGACCTGGTATTCCTCAATTATGCGCCAAAATGTCCCCGCGTTAGGTGTACCAATTGGCTTTCCCTCGAACAACACTGTAGCAGCACCTGCAAGCAGTGGAGCATATAGAATGTAGGAGTGCCCAACCACCCATCCGATATCTGAGGCACAAAACATCACGTCTCCGGGACCGTGAATGCCGAATAGGTATTTTATAGATAGATTCAGGCCGACCGCATGTCCGCCAGCTTCGCGCAGAACACCTTTCGGAAGTCCAGTCGTGCCACTTGTGTAGATGATATAGATTCCATCATTGCTCTTGACCGGAACAGGATCCGATTTCACGCCCCTGTTTCTAGCACTTTTCACCAATCTCTGCCAGTTTCTCTCTCCATTCTCCTTCCTGACTGGATCCCATCTTAGCTGGTCTCGTTGCCATATTATAATCTTCTTAGGTTTATGGGGGCTCTTCTGTATTGCGCCATCAATAAACGGTCTGTAGTCCAGCGGTCCCTTAGCACCCTCAATGCCACAGGAAGCTGTCATTATGATTATGGGTCTCGCAGCCTCAATTCGTTGTGCTAACGAAGCTGGCGCGAATCCTCCGAATACAACAGCATGGATGGCTCCAATTCGGGAAATGGCAAGAATTGCAAACAAAGCAGCGGGTATCATAGGCACTATAAAGAATTAGTTGTGATCTTGAGCATCTTGAGCCACACCTACTGTATACAAGAACGACATCGCCCTTCTTCACACCTTCCTCCCGTAGCACTCCGGCAAGAGTCTCGACTTCGCTGAGCAGTTGCTTATAGGTGTATTTCTCCTTGCTTCCCGTGACGGGAGAATCCCAAATGATTGCCGTAGAGTTGCCGTTGCCATTCTTTACATGCCGGTCAATGCAATTGTAGGATGTTGATATCTCTCCATCTGGAAACCAGCTAAATGAAGGGTGAGAAACGCCGCTTGGGAGCTCCCTGGTTGATAGTGCCAGTGCCCGGGAAGGTTTCTTATGCCAAAACAATTGTTCGGCTTGGTGAGACCAGAATGACTCCGGATCGTTAATGCTGTGTGACTGGACTTCGTCTTGTGGGTGCGGCGCCATCGTTATGGAAGGTTGTCGTAATCATTAGAGGTCAAGCTGACTTCCGGGAAGGTCTTGCTGGATATACAGCGAAGGCTGAATTCTGTAGGCAATAGACATTGCAGGGAGCTGGTTGCTGTTGCATTGGTCAATGCCTCGGACCAAAGGCCCTGCGGCTGTAAGCTCGACAGAGGTCCAGCGTCGCTCCGGCTCGCCATGGATGCGCCAAGCCTGCCCATCAATTGGTCCAAGCTCCTAGAGCTACCCCGCAATCCATTCCACTGTAACCACCTAATCCGATGAATACATCGTCCTGTGATAACATATTATGATCCTTATCCATAGAATCTGTGAATTTCTTTTCAATTTTTCTTCGATTTGACCAGCAGAATGGAAGCCGTTCTGGTCAAGCCGAAATCTGGAGCTCTACGTGGACTCGAACGAAGAGAACAAGCTTGACTCCAGCTTGGAGGAGAAATCCCTGTCTCATTGTGTATCCATATGTGTATCCGTACTGCAATTGTTCCAGGTGGCAAGAGGCAGCTCATCACCGAGACTCTGAAAGGGTCCTAAATCTCGCTATAGTCATTCAATTCGCATTTAGTCCCATTGAGTCAAGTAATATAGAAATGTCAAAATCGATACGACTCATGAACACGCCACTGTGCGCTGGATCAAGAGTTGCCCGGAAACTTGCCGTTCCCTCGTACGCGCCACCAATGCCGAATTACTAAAGGTTCAGCAGTCTTCCCTGGTATGCGTCTCCCATAAAAGTACTCCCAAAGAGGGGATGGTTGGCGACATGCAGTGTGACAAACCTTACACTTCCCAGGTCTTCTTCCTTCGGAAATGCTACCTCAGGTGTGAGAAATATCGAATGAGGTTTAGATACCCTTCTTGGAGAAGGCGAGGTCTCTGCAGCATCAGCGACTACCGTTGGCAATGTTTGGACTAACAGCCAAGGCTGACTCATTGTGCGACGTGTCCCAATGGTCTACGGCGTCGCAGCTTCTGAACCACAATCACTCGGGGAGATCTGCATCAAAGTCCGCCGCGGGAGAGGCCCGACGGCTTCTGATAATCACCGCAGGCACGTGTGAAAATGATAAGCTTGCCCTCGTGCAGCCTTCACAAGTCTCTCTGCATGCCTGAATTACATATAGAGCTCCATGACGAGGACATAATTTTCAGGATATGCCATAATCTGCAAAAGGGCGCGTGACGAATCGCAAGACTTCTGTGGCACGGAAGTAGAACATCAAATGATTGATGTCTCAATGTTGTTTTCTGCAACGAAACCAACATACATGTAATCAACCTTGGCTATGAATCAGTTGGTGAGATATTAAGGCAATTGCCGTAATCTTGAGACAAATGTAAGAATAGATATTTGGAATACATCAACTGCATCCTACCAATCCGTGTGGGATTCCTTGCCCTTAGCAGAAGCCTGCGATCCGTCCCCTCGGGGTCTACCACCGACCCGAGCGGCAGCGATTTAGCTGAGGAAAGGGCTCCGTGATGATTCTACAAGCCTTGCCGTGAGCCTGCCAAACAAATATGACGAAAGGGGAAATCAACCTGATCTGATCTCTTTAGTATACTCTGCGCTCGTTGAGAATAGACCATTTGGGGCTCCGCTATAGCAAGGTTGGCTGGATCTGACGCAATAGAAGTTCCTTTCCCACACCCAGACCCCACGCTCGATGAAGCTCTTTGAGAGCTGCATCTGTGTGATTATGATTGCTTTTGCAGACAGATAGGCAATTGGTTTAATCGCGCGTAGTCCTCTTGTCATTCCATCTCGTCAGGCGTTGTAAAGATATGTACCCTTCGAATCTGATAACGTCAAGCGTCAGGGGTGATGATCACAGTAAGCCACTCCGTGCCATAATGTGCCGGTGCAACAAGTGTTAGGCATGGTCAGCAAAAAAGCAACAGCAACGGGATTTCGGGCCTTTTGATTACCTTGTCTCTCGTTTGGTATGGAAGTAGTATTCGGGCAGACGCTCCATTGGGAGCTGTGATGCTCTTCGGGCTGCCTCCTTAACCGAAGGAGCCGTATCACAAAGTGCTAGCATAGAAAGGGATGTTGTGACGAATTGGCGCTGCGAAGGAGTCCTGCCACAAGCTGTTAGTGCTCTATTGAGTCGTTTAATGGCGCAGTAATCATGAAAGTTAGAAGGTCAACACCAAGCCAACACCACCCACGGGGGGGAAATCTTGCTAGTGAAATCAACAAGCATAAGGTACGGTAGGTCCAGGAGGAAGTTAGAACCCGACAGCCTAGGGCAGGGCGTAAGAGTAAGCTTTACCTCCCAGTCCCGCTACTCTGTAATTCGGACCTCATTCCAGCCCCGCCTCACGCGCTCAAATCACCCTCGGTAGCTCAGCACTATTACTCAGGATTTTTATGAGTGACATGCAGCAAGCGGAATGTTGAAGTGGTGGCCAACGCCTGCATGTGTGCCTTGCTGAGCCTCCTGGAATTCCTGGAATTCCTGTAAAAAGGCTGGACGCCGAGTGGCTCGGTGGCTGCCCAATAGGAGACCCAAAAGATCAAGGAAGATTGAAAATCCACGTGCTGATCGCGTGGTCTAAGGAAACTGTCGAACAGTCTAAGGGAGCTTCAAGCCTTTTCAACGACAAGCATTCTCTACTATATTTTCAGATCAGCACAGCACAGACCACAGTACCAAACTTTTCACTCCCCACACTACACTACATTACTACATTACTACATTACTACATTACTACATTACTACATTACTACATTACTACATTAACATTTCCACCCATTGAACCCAATACTTCTGTTTGGACTTCCACTACTTCCTTGTACATGACTCCCACATCCTCACTCTTGCCCATTTCAGTCTCCATACTGCCATTCACTCCTCTACGATTCGGCTACTTGCCACAGCAAGTCGAAAAGTGGTCTCGTGCCTGCTCCTCCAACCGGATTTTGGAAGCACCAGCAACAGCGTCTACCATTAAGCAGACCAATTGGACATAAACGCATCTGCCCACCTGCAGCTTCACCGTCCGTTCAGTGCGTTTAAGCCCTATCGATTCCTTTGGCCGTGGCCTGCCTTACATACGACACGCTCGCTCTGCATTACTGCTTTGGATGACCGATCCATTCACTTGGAATTGGCCAAATACTTCATTTATCTACGGGCGTTGCAATCTTCGATGAAGGCTAGCTGAGTCAAGCGAGATACACGACTTTCGAAGGCCATTCTACTCACGAAGAATCTTATTCCCGCTTATTTCACCTTCATAACACTTCTTTCTAGAAATTCACGCTTTCGCTGCACTCACCCATCATAAATTCATCGTTCGAGTTCTACGCTTGGGTCTTTGAATAGTGTGCTAAAGCCTGGATACTGGTGAACCCTCGGGGAGGTCTTATTCTCACATTCGATTGGCTTCCAGCAATAAATTTTCGCTACTGCAGCCAAGATGGCGGGGAAGATGACGTTGTATAAATTGGTCGTGCTTGGGGACGGAGGGGTAGGCAAGACAGCACTGACGATACAAGTAAGTCTCCGTACTACCAGCCTAAAGCACGATGTCTGACGGTGTTCCAGCTTTGCCTGAACCATTTCGTTGAGACTTACGATCCCACCATCGAGGATTCGTACCGGAAACAAGTCGTTATTGATTCACAATCCTGCATGCTGGAAGTGCTGGATACGGCAGGCCAAGAAGAATACACAGCGTTGAGAGACCAGTGGATTAGGGACGGAGAAGGGTTTGTCTTAGTGTACAGCATCACCTCTCGATCATCCTTTTCGAGAATACGAAGATTTCACAGCCAAATTCAACGAGTCAAAGAGTCTTCGAGCGCAGGCTCTCCAACGGGCGGTGGCTACCTTTCGTCACCAATGTCAGCAACCGGGTCTCACGCCCCAGTGATGCTAGTAGGCAACAAGAGCGACAGGGTGACAGAACGAGAAGTCTCTACACAGGAAGGGAGCGCACTGGCCAAAGAGATGGGCTGTGACTTTGTAGAAGCTTCGGCAAAGCAGTGTATTAATGTGGAAAAAGCCTTCTACGAGGTTGTTCGGTCCCTGAGGAGGCAACGGCAGGAGACGCAGACCACACGGATGGGCACGAACCCTGGGAGGACTGGTGGTCCTCCTGGCATGGCAGATACGCGAAACCGACGAGAACGCGTTCCTAGAGATACAGGTCGCAGGGAAAGAAAATGTGTCATTTTATGATCACAGCGGCAATCTCCCATCTGCCTGCTACTCTCAAACCGATACGTTACCAAAGTCCATTGAAGATCCACTACAGCAAGCTTCTGTCCTGAGGTCTTTATCAGCAGGACTAGCTAATGCGAAGCCTGCAGCCGTTTCAGGCCTTTCGCTCTCAACAACCCACATACCTGCTGCACCAGGCGGTATCCGCTCCCAACTTCCCATGTACAAACATTTCCATCCCCATGTACCCAGTCTTTACATGCCCGGGCTGGACGACCATATAGAAGGGCAACGAGTTGATCACAATGAGTTCCAAAGGACATACTTCATATTTTCGATTCTACGGACGCTCACAACATCGGTTCACATAGTCATTTGCAGCAACATTTTGGAGGAAGTTACGGGCAAAATAAGATCCATCTAGACATAAGCACAGGCGTATTCGGAGTAGGGAGCCACGCAAAGGAAAGGTCCCATCGGCATATTTCTGTTCATCCACTACTGCACCATTTGTTACAAAGGCTTTTTAAGAGGAATTTGAGTACGATCTGGGGGTGGCGGCAATTCCATGCGAGCTGGTTACTGAGGGAGATACCCAAGATGATTACTACTACTACTACCGAAAAGCGATACGTATCTAGATCCGACGTCTTCATTGACTTTCAATGTCCACTTCTTACTACTAACCACCTCTTCGAAGACTAGCCGGCAACAACAACGATCTACACCTCCAGAGCGGAAACCCCAAGTCGAAGCAAACTCAGACCTGGCGGAAACATATCTTCACCTTCATTTCCCCATCCAGCCATACAATGCTTCAAGTCCCACCCATCCATCTCCCCCCAAAGCACAAGCAACAAACCACCGTCACCTCCCCCTTCCCACACCACACATAAATATATACCCAACCGCCACCCCCCCCACTCACCTCACGTGCCCAAAACATCATGCATGCATGCACGCACTTCCGTTCTGCATCCTGCACCAGCCACCCCTGTCATGGTTACATCCGTGTCTTATCCACCTATCTGTCATGGTTACATCCATGTCTATCCACCCACACCCACCTACTATGCCTCTCGGGATCCCTGTTGCTGCCCTGCCCTATCTCTTCCCTCTGCCCTTCCCTTCCCTACCCTATCTCTCTCCTCTGCCCTTCCCTTCCCTGCCCTATCTCTTCCCTCCAAGCCAGACCAAACCAATGCCTCCCCGCATTGCCCCCAATAAACAGTCCGAAGCTGGGTTTCTCCCATCTGGAGGAGATTATACAGATGATATAGATGATGATATTACTACTTACTTAAAACATATAAACTGATTTGGTTGAAGATTAGATTAAGCCCCCATGCATGACCAATTCGGAAGGAGGATTGCTGGGCTACAAGGATATGTGTGAAACTGAAACGAAGGGGATGGAGGGGTTTTATCTCTTCAAGTGTGATTTGTGTTTCTTTCTGTTTGAGGTAGGTATGTAGGTAGTTTATTTCTGGGCTGTGGGGATGTTGTTGTCTGTCTGTGTAAGTTCTAAAACTAAAGTAAAGAAAAGGCTGTGCGGTAGGAGATGCAAATGCAAAAAACAACGCCGCCATCCTGGGTATGTATGCTAGGTAAGATACTAGACGCAAAACCCTTTGGCCCCCCCAAACCCCCCCACGAACGAAATCCCAGCACTCAATCCAACGTCCCCACTTCAAACCTTCTCACAACCTCCAATAACCCCCCTCCCACAAAATCCTCCTCCCTATCAACCCACATATCAACCCAACCCTTCCTCCTCGCCTCCCTCACCATCTCCACTCCCCACGCCTCCTCCCCCTCCCTCTCCACATGAATAGTCTGCATCCCCTCTTTCCTCGCCGCCTCCAAATCCGCCAAATGCGCCGCAACCACCGCACACTCCCCGGGCTCTAAGCCTAGTTGTTTACAAGCGCCATTGTAGACGGAAGGATGTGGTTTGTAGGCGCGGAATTGTTCGGCGGAGATGATGTGGTGGAAGGGGAGGGAGGCGTGGGCGGCGAGGTCGGTGAGGAGGGAGGTGTTGCCGTTGGAGAGGGTGGAGAGGGTGAAGCCTCTGTTTTTGAGGGCTGTTAGGCCGCGGGAGGAGTCGGGCCAGCCGTCGAGGCGGTGCCAGATGAGGCTGATTTCTAGGACCTCCTCATCGGTCCAGAGGTTGGTGAGGCCGTGTTTTACGAGGAGTTTGCGGAGGGAGGAGTGGTGGTGTTCGTCGACCGATTTGAAGGCGGGGGGAGGGTTGTTGTCCGCGTTGGGGTTGGAGAGGGCGGCGGCTTGGGAGCGAGTGAAGTCGTAGTAGGATTGTCGCCATTCTTGGGCGAAGTCTGGCCAGGAGACGTGGGCGCAGGCGAGGCGGGTGGGCATGCTGATGGATGTGGCGGGGGAGTTGAGGGTTTCGAAGGATTTGGCGTGGAGGTAATTGGTTACTGTCGTGCGCCAGTCGACTACCGTGCCGAAGACCTGGTGAGCTGTTAGATATGGGAAAAGGGACGAAAGTGGAAGTGAAGACGAATGGAGAGGGAGACTTGCATCGAAGAACAGCGCTTTCGGTTGGGGTTTCTGCACGCCTGTACTCATGTTGCTGGTTTACCTGTCCAATCCAGATAGATACAGTAGTAGAGTATGTTCTATGAACTGCAAGGTACGCTCAATTGCCTGTAGAGGGTAACCAGTAGTCTGTTCACGCGTAGAGAGATGTCGATGACTGGTTGAGGTTATCGATGCATGCACTCCTATCACACGAACGAGCAGGCGCAAATGTAATACCCCGCAAAAAGGCCGAATGCTTTTCCCACTCAGCCATTCAGGCCTCGGCTGAATGGGAAGGAGCTGTTCAGTGTGCAGTGTCATTGATAATGGCATAGAGGTGCTGTTAATCTATGACCCATTGTAGCTGTGCCACTGGAGCGCTTGGAATGTATGTTGACACAAGACTTCGAAACTTCATATTTGAGCTGTCGAAGCTTCTTGGATGCTTCGACGGGAATACCCACGATGATGTCTGGGTCTAGCATGTCGAAAAGCAAAGTATAAAGGCGTGCTAGGATCCATGAACCGTAAAATCATGATATTACCCGTTTGGGGGTCAAGAAAGTGAAGAACCGGCATTCTTTCGCGCTGGTGGTTCCGTATGCAGGCACAAAGACAGATCTGAACCAGACAGCGCGTCCTACAAAGCACAGAGAGGCAGGCATTGAGCACTGCCATTCTGCAGTGCTCTTGCCGAATTCCTAGAATCCTGCACCTTTGTCACGACGAGGAATACTCGTCTGGGTTCAAGCAGCTCGTTCTGGTCGTGAACAACCTTGCACGAGCCAGATAATGAGCTTTTCACAAGAAGTATCGATAATAATTGGAATTCATAAGCCACGTGTTCCTGACGTTGTAAAGCCAACTCATGCCGCAGATTATGCACATTAAACGTGGATGCGTGGAGTGTGCTCTGATAGTGGGTGCTTTCATGCCGTTAAAATGCCCCCATTCCGGGGGGGCGCCATGGCTGAAACGTGCCCAACAAAGCCTCTAAAGCCTCTAAATCAACTAAACCACAGGGAAGAAGGGGCCCCCCGGACTTTTGCAGTGGACAGGAACCAGTTCCCCGGTACGATAGCGTTCTCGCCCAGCTAATTGAGTATGATCGTTCCAATCCTGCCTATCCTGCCTATCCTCTAACGGTCTTTAGCACTGTCCAGGGCTGCCTAAGCTGCCTTAGCTTCACACTGCTCGAGGAGTTAAGGGCCATCCGATGATCGCTTCCGAATACAACATGCGGCTTCGAATTTTACTTGAGAAATCTCCCTGCGGGCTTGCACCAACCGAGACTGGCTTCACTTCATTAATTTCCTCCCCTGTATGTGACGGCAACTGCCATTCGTTGACTCTGGGCGAAAGCAATGGCCCTTGCACTCCCTTGTCATGCCGGTGGTCCTTCCGCTCTACCAATGCCCCTGGTCCTAGCTCAAGATCGCCTCGCTGTCACTCATAGGACCGTGGGGGAGATGCTCGTGCTTCCTTTGCGAGACCCCATGTCATTAATGCCTAATCTCGCTCTTTCCCAAGAGTGAAGAGGAAAGGGAGAGGCTGCTGGTCCTCCTCACGCTCCCGGCTTCAACACTCCTTCTCAACGAGTGCTGAGAGCATTCGACATGTGCTTGAAAAGCGTGTAGAATATTTAGTGTGAGGAGTTCGGGTGTCTTTGTTGTATCTATCTTGAGGTATAAACTTTTTCAATCACGTTCAATCCCTATGAGAAGACCGTTCGTCCACGCGAAATACATCTAGCTGCGTGAATCCTCAGCTCGACTTTGCCTAGTTATGCACTGAAGAATACAGACTGACAGCACTTGCAGCGTACACTGTACATATAGAGACCAAAGCGCTTCGCTTGACCTACGTTCGTTTCAGCCAGGCTCCACATGATTCATGTCGACGGATTCGGTGTCGGATAATACACCCTCTTTCAATGCCGCTTGTCAGGAAGCTAGTCAAGAGTTCTACGGACTGGTTACGTTAGCGGACCTTTGCTGTGTCTGAAGAACGTTTCCTACAACGCAGAGCCTCCCCGTGCAGAGAAGCGCGGTGTCGTCGGCTGCTGTTGTTGTGGAAGGAACACAGGGAACAAGCTCTGGGATCTGTCTTAGACGATGGCTCTTGACAATGGCTACCCCTACCCGGGGCAAGCTTTGCCAACACCCTCGAGCACACCATATCAGACTCCATCTAGAGGATTATCTGGACGATCCTCACGGCAGACATCGTCCTCCCCAGTGCCTGACTACTCATCTAGCCCCTTTCCGCCTTTGGACGATTCTTATTTTTCAAATCAGCATACCACCATGGACACTGGCGATGAAAGATACTCTGCCCGAGATCCCCGAAGGCTCACCCAGAATTTGGACATGTCCCTCGTTTCCCAGATACACTCGTTAAAAAAAGAGCTTGAGAGTAAAGATAACCTCGTTCACACCCTGGAAGAGTCCCTACATGAGAGCAAAGCCGAGAACGAACGGTTGACCACAGATTTGACCACTCAAAAGGCAGAGGTCAAATCTGTCAAGTCTCAAATGCAATCCCTTGAATATGATATGCTGAAGGAGTTCGAAAAAACTGTGAGAGAAAGAGACGATGCGGTGGAAAGCGTTGCAGATACTCGGAAACGGTTGGAGGATTCCAAGAAGAAGGTACGCGCTCAGGAAGAAGACGCCAACAGAACAAACGAGCTCTGGGAGAGAGATAGGCAGGATCTAGAGGACAAGAACCGCAGATTAGAAAGCAAAAACAATGTGTTGGAGCAGCATCTCAAGACCATGGCTGCTGCAATGGCCGCGCAAAGCACAGCACAGAGCCAGATATTTGGTACGGACGACAACTTTGGTCCTCGGACCAGCTCACGTCAAAGCAATAGAAGTTTGGATGATATCTACGAAGACAAGCCTGCCACCAATTTCCGTGATTCCAGGATGGCTAGTCTACGTAGGCCGGGAAGCTCACAGATGGGTAGCCTGAGTCTAGCCGAGGAGCTTGAGCTGGGCGATGAAGAGGACGAAAACGAAGATGAGGAGGAGAGTGCTATCAGATTTTCACATGCATTGCCAGAGGAAGAACAGCCGTCAAGACGGTACTCTGAGGATGAGAAGGCTAAGAAAGTCATGGGCTTCCACGCAGGCGGCAGCGAGCAACGAGCTCGAGAGCGAAGCTCCAGCCAGACTTCGATGAAGAGTGTAGACAGCCACTTGAGATTCCTTCGGAAGCAGTCTGCCGTCGCTTATACGGATACCGCAATCCAATGTTCTCCACTACCCTCCCCACCGCCTCAAAGCCGCCAAGTAGAGATTGCTTCGGAAAAGACCGTTGAGCAAACAGAGCATGCCGCAAACCAAAGCCGGAAGCGGGTTTCTATACCCCAGATATTTGTTGAACAGAATCCGACTGTCAGGTCGGAAGTTTCCAAACCTAAAGCAACAAAAGCATCGCGCATGGTCTCCACAGCCTGTCAAACAGTAGAAGAGTCCAGCAGCCCTCTCAGCTCGCCAAAACCCACCAATGGGCTACCCATATCTGTTCCAGGAAAAGAAACGAGGACCTGGTCAACCCAAACGAGCGATGACGGATTACCAGCATTTACTTCTGCAGGGCCCCGCATATCTCTCTCCCCATTGGATGTCCCTGTCATTGCAATTCACCCTCCGTCCTCAAGACCACCCTCGTCTCATAACAGCGTCGTACTTCCCCCCCGTACGAAGAATGCTGGTTGCCAGGTGGCCATTAAAATGCCGACGAATTTGCGATCAACAGCGATGCAAACAGATGAGGTACAAATTGAGAAACGTCCTGTTCGATTACCACTGAGGCTACAGCTCTCAAGTCCATCGAGCCAGCCACATTCACAATTTGCAGAGAGACGGATACAACCACCCGAAGCTCCCCACGCGTCATCTGCGGAGTCTTCCAAACATGCTGTCCCTACTGTACCTCCGAAGTCCTCAAGACGTTCTATTCCAAGTCCATCAACAGAGGTAGAAGAGGGCTGGCGAAAACCCTACAGCCCCCAGATTGAGGACGCATATCCGGGGAATAATGATAACGGGCCTCTGAATAGCAAGGACCTCTTCGGCCCAAGGCGGCCCATAAGGTCCGATAGTATTTTTGCCGGCTTTGACGCGACCGATGATGGGAATGACAAGGTTCCAAGTGATTATAGCGATGATGATTTTGGTAATGCTGCGCCCATACGCAAGACGCTTTCAAAAGTGCAGGATTCATGGAAGCTTGTACCTCAGTCCGATGTCTCTGTCTTTGATAGGGTGAGATCAGCTTCAGAAGATCAGGGCGATCAGAAGAGCAAGGAATTGAGCAAAATGCCAGTACCAAAAGTAAAAGGTCTCCCGCAGTCAAGTTCAAAGACCTTCCACACGAAACACACCGAACCTCCCCGCAAACCGCAGAGCACTACCAAAGAAGCTGACATGCGACGCAAGGTGCCAGTGATGAATGGGATTGCGGCACACACACAACGCGCAAGAAGCCCTAGCTTGCCTAATGCTCCAGGTAAAGAGACGACTATAGCACCACCTTTCCCGGTACCGACAAGGTCTAGCTCTCGCAGAATACCTGTCAGTGCGAGCGATGGCGCAGTCAGCCCCAGTCCGTATACTACAAGCTTCTTCACCACTCGTCGCGGTCAGGACCCTGGCAAGGCACCCCATAAGCGTAAAATGCTGCGTAAGACTCAGTCCGCCGCCGCGGTGTCGAAAACGACCGGGCCTCCACCGCCTCACCCACCACTGCCAAAATCCGCTTCTTCCTCAATGCCTGGGCGCCCAAAGTCGCCCCGAGTGGCTCACAATCAATTCGTACTGCCCTACGATCATGTTGCCGAGCTTCCAAGCCAGCTCTCAAAGGCATCCCGCCCGCCTTCACATGCAGGACAAGCCTCCATTGAAGCTCCGAGTCAGCAGACTAGCGTTGTGGATGCGATTGCCCAGACAATGGTGGGTGAATGGATGTGGAAGTATGTACGCAAGAGGACTTCGTTCGGTATTACGGAGACTCCACAAGCGGAATTTGAGCTAGGTCGAAACGGTGAGACTGGAAACAGCAGTGGTGTGAGACATAAGCGTTGGGTGTGGCTTGCACCCTATGAGAACGCTGTAATATGGAGCAGCAAGCAGCCTACTTCGGGACCTGCGTTGCTGGGTAAGGGCGGCCGAAAACGTATGTCTACGTAATGTTCGTCACTACTGTTCAATGCTAAACTGTTAATAGTTATTATCCAATCTGTGCTGGATGTCAAAGACGATACACCTTTACCCAAAAATGCTGGTATTCACTCAGCTTTTGACCGATCAATCCTCATTCTCACACCAGAAAGAGCTTTGAAGTTTACAGCAACATCGAGAGATCGCCATTACATATGGTTGACAGCTCTTTCATTCCTGAGTCACTCTACCCACGGAATGGTTGAGCTTACTAGTCCTCCACCCATGCCTCAGCAGGAATACCAACCTCCGCTCTCTCAAGTGCCTGTATCAGGCTTTCGTAGGACTGCTATTCGTGATTCCATTAGAGTCGCTAAGGATAAGCCGCGTCCAAGTTTCGGTACACACTCATACTCTTCGCCACCCAGTGAGACTACTCATGAGACCGTGTCTGGAACCAATGTTGACTGGGGCGACACTGGACGCCTGTCAGAGGATGCTGCCGAGCCACCTCAGATACCTCGCATCGCGGCTCACGCGCGTAAGCGCAGCAGTACCGGGCCTCGCCCTGTGCCGCTAAGTGCATTCCATAGCTATCCTGGGAACAGTATATCTCTGGGATCAAGCTTCAGCAGTCAGGCACCAACTCATCTGGCTCCGACTTCACGAGACAAGTATGATAGGTATGTTCCCCGCTCTCGCGGAGGATTAGGCGCAGAGAGGTCTCGTGATATGGCTCCTTACATTGAAAGCTACACTCCTCCTCCACCTATCGTACCCGACAATTTCTACGATCCCGCTGGCACCATGCGAATGGAGGCTTTTGTGGACAGGAACGAAAGCCGAAATGCAGAGTATGTCAAGGCAAAGAGGGACGCGAAGGGCTACCGGAGTAAGCAGGGGAAGAAGAAGGATTTGAGCTATTGGGGCGTAGAGGACAATGGGGGTAGCAGTGGAGCACCGAGTTTACGACTGAGAAGTGAAGATCCGTTCTCGGGGTTCTGAAACAGTAACAGCAGCACTGAAAGAGACTTGGTAATCATTTAAAAGCCTCAGGAAAGGCATGGTGTTGGGCAGGTTAGGGATGGGAAGGTAAACTCGGATTGGCGCAAGCCACGTATACATACACAGTTACAGGCATATTAATACATAGCGCAGCCACGCGGCGCTAATTAAATTTCAGTATATTTACATGTTTCTAGAACTTTCTATATTACATTCCCGTATGCATACTATTAGCTTGGATGACTGCCTCGCAACGAGCTGGCATTAGGGCCATTTGCTCCTCTAAGAAGGTGTCTGGCACCGCGTCCCATGCCTCCCTCACGGCTGCGCGCAGCTGATCGTAGCTGAGCTTGTCTGTATCGCCATACTGTAGATCTATATGTTTCTTCATCCAATTCCAGACCTTTTCAATAGGATTTAGATCAGGGGAGTATGGTGGCTATTTGATAAGACGTATGCCGCGCTCCTGCAGCTCCTCCTTCGTATACCGCGTAGAATGGCCAGGAGCTCTATCTTGCATGAGATAGAGCTCCGGATGTAGACGTATCCACCCATGGATTAGAGGTACAGTATGTTCGCAGTAGGATTCTTTGTTGATAGATCCCTAGTAGAAGCAGAGAATTAGCTCATATTTAGATCTATTTCCTAGCAAAATCGCATAGAAAATGGCCTACATACCCATTCCTTCTCCCAGAACAAGCAGGGACCTTTGCCCAATCCGCCCGAAAAACACCCTTAGAACATCCATCCTTTCCTGCGGGCTTCCCTTGTATCTAAACAGTCAGGATTGTTTTCTTCGCTAGCTCGTCTTGTAACATATATCTTTGTATGTATTCCATCTATCACCCACGTCTCGTCGGTCTATAATACGGTATCCCATTGCTGCCTAGTCCAGTTTCTATGTTCCAGGGCCCATGCTAATCGAGCTTTGCGGGTTTCTTCAGTGATAATAGGGCGCCTGTGAGCAACTCTCCGGTGATAGCCTACCAAATTGTTAGTAAATAGTGGAGAGCTTAAACAGGAATCAGTAGATGTCACCTTCTTTTGCCAGCGCGCGTCGGATTGCACTTTCCGATACGTCCCATCCAAGCTCAAATGCCACGTCGATAAAGCGTATACGACGTGTACGCTTACAAGACGTCACAAATTCAACCAAACGAGCTCGATGGGGTGTATTAATGATAGATTTCCGACCACTGCGTCCTTTTTGTGGGGTGAATTGGTGGTGAAAGCTGTAATATACTTGATTGAGTGAAACATTCAGCTTTTTTGCAATACGTTTGGGGGTCCATCCTGCATGGTTTGATAGTGTATATATTTTAATACGTTGATCGCGCGTTACATCAGGATGTTTCTTGCGCTTAGGTGTAGAAGGTGGTGTACGCAGCGCTGCTAATGGAGCTGTTTGTGAGCTGGTAGAATCCATTGCGGTGCTAGGAAACAGCTTGCGGGATGTAATCTATTTATATATACAGGCGATTACATGGAAATAGGGGTAGAATGTTCTAGACTAGCATTATTTACATGAAAGCTTGGCTGTTTTCTTAGCGCGACGCTATTAATTGTTTCGCTGGATACTGTGTACACACGGAGTTACTGTTCCTTGTTGAGTACGTAACCTGTACGGGATCTCTGAACAAGCAGAAGTCCACCGATGTATAGGATCAACATAAAACTGTCAGATCACAAATCATCCATCATCCATCATCCATCATCATACTGAAACACCAAAATGATTACTGTATCGCCGTTCAAAATCACACGTAGACATCTCACACCTCCCTCGCAAACCCAACCAACCAACCACACACCTCTCCTTTAGCGCCAAGACCACCCCTCGCTGTAGGCCCTGCAGGTCCCCATCGCTAAAACAGCAAGCCACTCACCTAATCATCCCCAAATCGCTCACCTGAAACACACCCCCCCATCCCAATCCAATCCGAGTGTAGAAGTACGAGCTTTTGCGAGTACACCTTATGCTGACCATATATCCACAGCGGCTTCTTCTATCATTCTTCTTCAGCTCCGCGCGGGTACACGTACGTACTGTGTACTGTACCTCCATCCCATCCATCCTATCTCTTTCTTTCTTCAGCTCCGCGCGGGTTACACGAAGTTACTGTTACTGTATTGGATGAATTTTCGCGAGCTGTAATTGAACAAATAGGGCCCACAGTTTCTTTCCACTTGCTCATGCAGGGCTCCCGACGCAGCCCATCCTAATACGGGAATCCCACTCAGCATTATTCCCCTGCGACCTGCAGAACCGCCGAGGTGGGCCATTTTTCAGGGGATACTATCACAAATCATATCACACTTTGCTTACGCGTATCTAGTATGTGTGGCTACACCATAGCACACATGCAGACCCACAAAAAGGACTCTTCCATGTGGGTTATGGTATGTGCCGAGGGGGGAAGGGAGGGAGATTTTCGGACTTGATTGATGACTGAGGTGGTGATGGCTTTTTCCGATTGACTATTAAAAGAAAGCTGAGTGGCCTCTCTCTTTTGTCTTTGCTCGTATACTGTTACTACCTCACTATCCATTCCTTTCGTGCAGGCAGCTGGGTTGAGCCGTTCGTCGTCGTATCGCATTTGTTTATTCGGTTCATACACAATCTCTCTCTCTCTCTCTTACATATACGCATACGCATCGTCGATCGATCGGTCAGGCTATTGACCTTCATTTCTGACATTCATTTATTAACAACGCTGGTTCCGAGTTTACTTTACTTTCAACGTACCAAGTCCCATCCATCCATCCCAAACCAAAAGACCTTTCACATACATACCATATATACCACTTCCATCAAATAATCACCTACCTACCTATCAACAACAACAATGCACTCCCTCAGCACCATCTTCCTCCTGCCCGCCCTCCTCCTCCTCTCCACAACCGCAACCGCCCACGGCCCCTACATCCCCTCTGGCTCCGGCTCCCTCCCCCACTATCCAACCAGCACCGCCCCCTACCCTATCCACACCGGCACCGGTACTGGCTATCACCACCACCCTTTCCCCACAGCCAGTTCTATCCCTCCCAGCGAGGCAGCGACTACGTGCGCGCTTCCTACGACTGTGACGACGACGACGGAGATTACGGTTACGGTTACGGTGCCTGCCGCTGGGGCGAGCACGGGGGTTGTGGGGACAGGTACAGGAACGGGGGTAGTGGGACCAACGGCCAGTGCAGGGTTGAAAAGGAGGATGGAGATGAGGGGGTTGGGTGAGGAGATGGGGAGGAAGGAGCGGAAGAGGGGGTTTTGGGCGTGAGGGGGAAGGGGGGACGTCCTGAATTGTGGGTGTTTGAAGATGGTTATTGAGGAATGGGATGGAGGGAGGGAGGGATAACGACTTGGGGGGGGGAATGTGATGGGCATCGATCGGTTAGTTGGGCTTGCTATCTATCGATTGGTTGGTTCATAACATATAGACGTGCTGGCTGGCATCTATGGGTCTTACGTTACGTTTCTTGGGTGGGATATTAATGGGAATACTATGGGATAGAGATATCTTCTTCTTGTTTGCTCGCGACCTTGATGGGGCGCTTGAGCTAGCATCACTTTTCTATCGAGGCATGGGGGACGGTATACGGAATTTTTATACATACATACGCTCTTTTGATATGATAGATGAGGTGAGATGGGAAGGGTGTGGGTATGGGTATATGAATGGATAACGATATGGAAGGAATGAAGTATGGCAATTTGTGATACGGAGATCTTGATGTGCTTTTGGGTGAGGGGGTGGATGATAGAGTAAACATCGTTTGTATCATTATCATTTGTTGCTGAGGTGTGAGGTATCGTACATTATTCTCGGACGTGTCTGTCGCCTTGTTTTCTCACGGATTGGTGGGTTGAACAGCATGCAGGTGGCTGGGTATGAAGTCATGTGCTGCACGTTTCCTCTTTTTGCGTGCGTAGACACTCCTGTCTTTCTCTTTTCGAGACCTGAGAGAGGCCTATCCCACCCGAAGATAGACAAAGTAAAGTAAAATAAAAGCATTGTCTCACGATATGGCTTCCGAGAATATGTATATTTGGAATCACGGTATGAAGTCATCCGATGATAGTTTGTTAAAGCCATTGGATCTGATAAAGCTCGGGCGTAGAAGACATTTGGAAATCGCGAGTGCCAATCAGGGTTTTGTACAGTCGATGTTCTGCAATGATGTGGACTGGACTTCGACGCAATGCTGCTGGGGAGGCTCGGGAACGACGAGAAATTCGGTAGGCGCGATCGGAGTATTAGGTAGCCTGCGAGTCAACATTTTGGGGTTAGTGCATGGTCCTATTTCAAGCTTGAGCTTGGCCGCCGATGACGCACACCAGGACAACACTTTGAGGCTGATGGAGAGCGCACTGATCTCAAAGCATGAAGTGACATAAGTAGAAGCCTTGCAATGCCTCACTGCTCTGGTTTCATTGAAAGCCCTGTCCACTGCACAAATCCCGGTTGGGGACAGAACCAATGCCCAGTAGCGATTGCGACGGCATCCACATGCAGTATACGCTGAAGCTTGGGTCATGCTCTCTATGCCCGATAATGGTTGTGCTTATCCTGCATGTGTCGTGTCGTGGAAGGTGAGATTATAACCAAGTATAGCATTCAAAACGGACTGAACTTCAAGCTGAGCTTGCAACAGTGTATTGGTGAGCGCATGTTTGACGTGGTGAGGAGATGGGCAGACTGCTAGGGCAGTTTGTATGCCGTGCGGCCCCATGCACTGGCAGTTGCCGTACTGAAGTCAGTGTTTGATGAGCACAGAGTGCACAGCGAAGACATATTTGACGTGTTGATTTAGCCTAGGTTAGCCGAGCAACACGTTCTGGAAACACCTGCATAGGGACAAGGGCCCAGCCAAACACCAAGAAATTTTATCGCAGCTGCCTTAGTGGCCAGACACATTCGAAGAGAAGGGTACTTGGCAACGGATAAATGACTGGAACTGCACGCGGATGGCACAGCACGTAAGAGATTGGAGGATGATGATAGCGGAGATATGGGCGTGAGCACGACGTTATCACATCTTTTGCTCGTTTCCACAATCTGCGAGCTCCGACGAGAAGGTCGACCGACTTCCTTGGCGAGATAACAGCAGTGAACAGGCAGACAACCGCGACGAGGGGCAAGGCGTGCCGGAGTACACGAGAGGGAAATCCTGAGCGGAACATCTGCAAGCAACTGGACACGGAATCGCATGTGTTTTTGTATCTTACGCGTACCGCATTTCGTGTGACTACCTTCCGGATACGAATGAAAACATAATCTCGGATAAGCATCACAACATCAAATTGCACCACTCGGGCATTGGCCTTATCTAGCCAGGAATCTCGAATAATGTCGACAGAGATTTAAAGGCGAGCTTGCTGCTATGAATAGTGTTTGCTGAGACAGGGTATCGGAGGTCGATCAGCCCAAATGATCACCAGATGCCGTGTTGTAATTTCCATGCACGCAAGCGTACCAACATTTGGATTATGTTGCATCTCCAGTGCCATAATATGCGCTTTTCGTAGCCCTCGTGATAGCGATGACTATGCTCCTGAGGGAGTTGATAGGCTATGGATCGTAAGACGTGATCAAACAGTCGCAGCCAATCAGACTTGGAGTGCTCGGTGCAGAGTCTTTGCTCTCAGAGGACTTGCGCCGGCTTCTACTCCTTTCCTGTATCGAGGACGAACCCTTCCAACCATGGAGCAGAACGGGTCTCGTAATTTCCACCGTGGCGATATGAGTACGGACACGCTGCTTTTAGCTGCAGAGCTTGTTCCTGATAAGCTACAGTGAGGTGCAGGATGGAGTGACGCTACTGCAGGAACGCGACGTGAATGACAAGCAATAATTGGTTGATTGGGGCAAGGGAAAGAAACAGAGTTGACAAGTGGCCGGGGGAACGGCCAAAGCAGCGTCAATTAAGCAGCCGAAATTGGGCCTCACTAACAGTTGACCCGCCGAGCCAATAATCTTTAGCGGTAGGCGGTGGGCGTCGCGCAAACAATATCGCCTCGCGGGAGGCTCATCTCTTGGAAATAAAGGTCAACACCACCCCGAATATTTGTCTTCTCTCTCTTTCATTCATCTTTCTGTTGAACATCCATCCCACCGGTTATCACCGATTACACTCTTTTATACAACCTAATAAAACCAATACGCTCTTTAATACCAAATAATCAACTCACGTCTCTCACCTCTCCCACTTTCAATTTCCATCATATACAACATCCACCAAAGCTTTTTTAAAGTACAAAAAGAAACCAAATCAATCAAGATGCGTTACTCATTCATCGCTGCTCCTCTCGCCCTCGCGGCCGGTGCATCTGCCTGGGGCAATGGCACCATCTCCTACACCACCGAGGTCGTGACCGCTTTCACTACCTTCTGCCCATACGCCACCTCGTTCGTGCACGCTTCCTCAACCTACGTTGTGACTGAGGTAAGCCATCAACACCCCTCCATTTTCGTGACCTTGACGCGCGAAAATCCTCGCGTTCAGCACCACCCACTTCAAAGATCTACCTCAAGCTAACAATCCTCCCCTCTTCCAGGCCACCACCCTTACAATCACCAACTGCCCCTGCACAGTAACCAAGCCCGTAACCCCCGTCGCCACCTCCCCCGCCGAGGTCGCCACATCCGTCCCCGTCGTCCCCACCTCCCCCGCCGAGGTCGCTTCCACCATCCCCGTCCCCGTCGTCACTCCCGTCGTCACATCCAAGCCCACCGTCATCCCCGCTCCTCCCCCAACCTTCGTCAACAGCACCACCCCCGCTGTTCCCGTTGCGCCATCCGGCACCGCTTCGGCTACTGGCTCTACCGCTCCCGTTGCGAGCGTTAAGCCGTTCAAGGGTGCGGCGAACAGGATGGCTGCCTCAGGGGCGGGTCTGGCGGCTGTGTTGGGACTGGCTGCTTACCTCCTGTAGTAAATGATTTATTTATTTACATGGGTGTGTGGGTTTAGTTTGGTTTTTACACAGCGGTTTAGACGGTCATGGGATGGACAAGATACATCTCTTGCTTGGGTGTGAGATTGGATACCTAGCTTTACGTATGGTTTCGAGATATACCTGAGGCGCTGCTCTCTCTCTCGATTTTTTTTTTTCTTTTTTAAACACTTTAGGTGATGTTGTAATACTTTAATGATGGAAATTCTGATGGTGGAGAATACGATAAAGTGCAGGGAAAGGGGGTTGATCTGGGGATGACTTGTGGGTGTGTGGTGGAAGGATGATTGCAGATACTCGGGTGGATTCCATTGGGGCGATGTGTGGCTTGCTTGCGGGCTACATGATCAGATAGATGTTACTCAATGAATGTGTATCACCGTCTCTACGAGTCGAAAGTGCCTCTTTTATTTAATTGCTACTTAACTCGGTGACAAGAATCTATACTTGAGCGTGCTCTTTCTGGAGAGAGGAGTCCCTTCGCCAAAGTCAAGAGTAAGGTAAGGTAAGGTAACTGAACGCGGTGGGCGGCCCCGAGACCCTGAAATTTTTGAAATTACGCGCAATAAAATGTCTGCCCCGGTACCTGCATTAGCGTAGTGCTAAAGTTAAGGTACCTTAAGGTCTTAAGGTAGGTAGGTACCTAAGGTAGCTAAAGGCTTGCATGTTGGCTTGGCTTGCCCGTCAGCCGGCGGTTGTGGAAGATAAGGAACATGGTCGCGTAGAGATTGCGAATTTTGCATATGGTTTGTGAGAGGAGGTGATTGGGGGTTGGTGATTGGGGGCCTGGGGGTGTGCTTTCGTTTGATAAGGGAATTGGGGATTAATGAGGGAGGAGAGACGGTTGGTTGGGGCGTGCGTCGTGCTTTGCTGTAGCGTAAGGTATGCTAAACCGGAGCTTCGAAAGTGAAGCTGGTGATGAGAGGCTTTTATCATCGATTCGATATCCTGCACGAGCAGTCTTTTCTTCCTTCTTTGGAGATCAACGTTTCGTTAACGTTGACGCATTTGATTGTCATGCCTCTCTGCAGCACCTTTAGTCTGATCAATCGGATTGCGCCGGAATCCATAAGCCGTTTTGATGTATGTGACTGCTTTCTCCTCCACCTCGCGTTTGTCTGGCTCCTCGGCCTCCATCTCCCTTCTCAGGGCAAGAAATCTATCATATGAGCTCGAGCCGAAGAGCACTCGCAGTTCTGGCCCTCCTTCGTATTTCGTCGGGTCAATGTCTCGAACCATTAGGGGCCAATCATCTGGAGTATCCATGGAAGGAGGATATACCAGACGAACATCTTTCACCCTTCGCACATTTTTGAATTGCATCATTATTCGCACGAGCTTGAAAGATATGTCTCCCGAAAACATACGGTTGAATACATAGGTTCGGTCGTGATCTTTAAGACCGAAAACAAGCTCGAAGTTATGGAGGTTGCGATTAGATGACAGCAGCTCGAGTGCTTCGCCAATACAGTTGGCAGCACCACAATGTGTAACAGAACGATTACACTCGGCCTCAGCGGGGTAGAGGATGAAGATTGAGGTCGAGAAATGCAGTCGTAAGTGCCGGATTCTGAGCCTGTTTCCCCTTCCGATGCAGCTGAAGAACCCATACATTGTAACAAAATCACACCATTGGATAGAGAAATCGAATTCATTAAACGCCATATCATCAGTGCCGTGCGGTTGATCGCTGAAGGCGAAGACATTGCTGCCATACAAGACGGAGACTGCTTCTTCGTGCACATCCTGGCAGGTCCGCAAAAGAGGTAGACAATTGCTTAAGATCGGTCGTCTGAGCTGGTTACGATGACGAGAACCATCCGGGTCCGGCGTGATCAGCTTCTCCGGATGGTCACTCACGAAGAGAAACTCGTAGATTTTATTGCGGACCTCAGGGGGTAGAGCGAAGAAGCTGGGAGGCATTTAGAATGCTATGATAGTTTTGGTGGCGGTGTTGGAGTGGTGAGATGATGATCAATATTGATGTGCTGTTGCCCGATGCTAAGAACGATGGAGAAGGCAGGGGTGAATCACGTTCACCTTGGATCTGTTGTTGTCCGAACGGGGATATTATGCTACCTGATCTCAACCATCGTAAGTATAGACATAAACGGACCTTAAGAATAATAAAAATCAAAGAATGATAGGACTGAAACACAGTAAGTGCTGGGCTTTATAAGATACTTCTGGATAGCAATTGAAGGGAACAGTATAAAGGGACCTTTCGTGCTGAAACAACTGGAATGAGCGCTGGAACAAGGGAAAACTGGCTCAATCTCGAGCTGCAAGGAGTGTGTTACGTCTGTTTTGGGATATGGACTGTTGCTGTTCAATTGTTATGTATCCGAACGGAGCACACATGATATATTGAACGTAAGACAGCCTGAGTGTGCAGGAAGGCACTATACAAGAAGTATCGAGCAGTGAAGTGACTCACAATGTAGGTAGCTATTCATGCTCCATATGGAGCTCACTGCAACGTTGGCAGTTCATTAACGGTTGCAAGACAGCCTGCCTTAACCCCCTTGGAAAGGACGGCTCGGCCCAAACTGCCGTCCCCTAGTGTTCCAGCGGGAATTCAATTATATCTAGCCAAAACCCTCCACCCATATAATTGGCCGCGCACTTCGATACTAAAGTAATTGACATCATTGAAAAAATATCAGACTTAATGTTGCTCCAGGATGCTCTATATCTTACTTCATGCTGCCCGCCACATTAAACCCCGAGCCCCTCTCCTACTACCAAAAACCAGTCCTAACCCTTACGAACTGCAACGCCAGTACCCATCACTAGATCCTACCTAGACAAAAGCACCAAACAATGACCACCCTCCTCCCCACCCAAAACGTCTCCCTCTACACCATCCCCATCGCCTACATCCTCGCCCTCGCCCCCCACGTCTACGCTGTAACACTCTATGAATCATCATCGAAAAAGAAGTTCGATATGAGGCATCCCCGGGGCATGACTGCGAAACTGAGTCAGGATCAGAGTATCGACAACGCTACGAAAGGTTCTTCCCGCCCAAGACTCTCTCCCAATCTCCGTCTCCACACCCTACCTCTCTCAGCCTCCTGCATAATTGAGCACTCCAAGAACTTAGTTGCTAATGGAGTATGAAGAGACCATCCTCCGTGCCGAATCCGCCCAAGCGAACGGCTTTGAAAACATCTCCCTCTTCGCTGCCGCTGTCGTTGCAGGAAATATAGCGCATTTATCCACCACCCATCTGAACGGCTTGAGCATAGCGTATGTGGTTTCAAGGGCCGTCTATAATGTGCTATACATCAACAGCACGAGCGCGAGGATGGCGCAGGCACGGAGTGCGGTCTTCTTTGTGGGGGTGGGGTGTATGATGGGGTTGTTTATTGGAGCGGGGAATAGGTTGTATTGATGATGGCCAAGGTAAGGGAAAAGAAGTGAAGGGGGAACGTCGTGGTTCGGGCTTCAGGAGGCAGGAAGGTCTTGTAGAACAACATGTCTAATATATACACTCTGAGCTTAGGATTGAAGATTGCCGGATTTGAATCGTAAAGGGAGCATGATCGCTCATGAAAGAGCACCCAGGGAGCAGGAGGAAGCAGAAGCGCGCAGGATCCCGACCTAGGTGGGGCACAGCACATGGGAGCCTAAGGTAAGCGAGCTGCATTCAGGCCCGGCTTCAGTTGCCTAAATTTTCCCAAAAGCAAAGAACAGGTCACCTACTGTTAAGAAACGTGCGCAATCACTTCTTGATAATGCGATGCATCACCTAAAGCAGATTACCAGGATGATAACACCATTGCATGACCAACTAGTGTAAAGTCCTTAAGGCTCGGCTCAAAGGCACCTCTCCCACGCAAGAAAAAACGGTTGCAGCCTGTGAGATTATAGCTACCGCAGGCTTAGTGGGATAGTCAGCCAAGATCTTCACAGGGCAACAGTCAAATTCAGATGTCGTGTCTCTTATCCATATCTCCTCGGCCATTCTACCGGTATAAGGTTATTCTACTGCTGAACCGCCTTTTGCAATTGGCTGTCCCGTCAGATGGATCCGCTTAGTGTCACTGCCAGCATAATTGCGGTTATACAGATCAGCGGTAGTGTGGTATCAATCTGCTATAGCTACCGGAACGCTGTGAAAGGTGCAGCCGAAGAAGCGGCGAAAATTACGGACGAAGTCAAGAGTCTTCAAGATGTCCTGGACCGTCTGCTGAAGATTGCCGAACGTGAGGTCGCACGTGGGTCTACAAGGCTGCAAGCACTGCAAGCACTAGCTGAGCCCAATGGAGCTCTCTCTCAATGCCAAGCGGAATTGTCTGCTTTACAAATCAAACTGGAACCTGCTCAGAAAGTGAAAATGACGTGGAAAGCACTAAAGTGGCCCCTTACAGAGGTTAGTGTAAATAAAGCTATCGACAACATCTCCAGGTTGAAGGCAACTTTGACTCTCGCAATCGTAGCAGATCAGATGTGAGGCAAAACACCGCGCATCGTGAGCATGACACCTGACGCTTCCTAGGTCGATCTCTCTGGCTATTGAAGAGAGCGTTGCCACAGTAGCAGCTACTCAGAGGTCATTCATATTCGGTACTTAACAGCAACGAACCATCACTGTACTTATTGATGCTAATGAAGGTTTGATCAGACAAGACAAAACTAGATATCCATGCATGGCTTCGAGCGCCAGACCCCTCCTCGAATCATGTTGCTGCCCGTAGGAAGGCACATGCAGGCACTGGTTCCTGGCTCGTGCAGAATGCAGAATACACAGCGTGGAAATCCAATGCGGCAACCTTCCTTTGGTTAAATGGGATTCGTAGGTTTCACGTCCAGGGGCCGTGTATTCCGATATATACTGACCTAATTCTCAAGCGGGCTGTGGAAAGACCATACTATGGTATGTACAAGTGACCCTCGGATTTTTGAAGCTTGCCTCTGAAGAATTACTATAGCTCCACCATTATAGAAGACGTCATCAATTACTGCCAGTCGAAACCCACGTCCATCGTTACCTACTTCTATTTCGACTTCAATGATACAGAGAAGCAAGACTATGAAAAAGTTCTGCGTTCAATTACTGCGCAAATCCTTGCTCAGTGCCCACAAATTCCAAACCCACTCCTAAGGCTTTATGTAGATAGTTTCTCCGGGTATGAGCAGCCAAAGAATGCAGCTCTCTTAACGAGCGTTCGATGCATCTTTGAACAACTTGGCGAAAGCTACATTATTCTCGATGCTCTAGATGAGTCTGAAGACCGGGAAGAGCTTCTCCAATGGATACAGCGAGTCTCGAATTGGAGGCTCCCAAACGTGCACATTTTGGTGACTAGCCGAAAGGAAAATGACATTGATGACACGTTGAGCTCGTTGCTTACTGGTCAGATCTGCATGCAAAGCACTCTGATCGACGCCGATATCGTGGCGTTTGTTCGAGATAAGCTTGTGCAAGATCCAAAGCTAAAGAAATGGCCAGACAAGGTACGAGCTGAAATCGAAGCGACGCTGATAGAGGGTGCTTGCGGCATGTAGGTTCATCCTACTTTTCCAGCCAATTTTTGCTCACATGGACTCGGATAATAACATCCATGTGAAGGTTTCGATGGGTCGTTTGCCAGATTGATAGTCTTCGAAAGTGTATAAAGCTCCCCAGTCTCCAGACAGCTTTACGGTCTCTACCGCGAACACTAGATGAGACGTACACGCGAATACTGGAGAATATCGACGAAGAGTATTCACAGGATGCATTGCGGGTATTGCAATGGCTTACGTATTCACCTCGGCCGGTATGACTTCTCAACAGTCACATTTCTCTCATTGTTGATTGCATCGAGCCCAACCATGAAAAAGGTGTGACTCCTATGTTGTGGTCTATACTGTAACTCAGTACGGAGCACGCAGTGCACGACAGAGCCTGAGGAGTGGCCTCGCTTTTGCCATTCCTATTTGATGACTGGAAATGCACTCGGTCTTATCATGCCTTATGAGCAATGCTAATTTAGCCACAGGTGCAACCGGAAGAAGCGGTGGAAATCCTCGCAATTGATTGGGAAACGGAAGGCATTCCCAACTTTGATCTCAGCTTTCGACTTTCAGACCCTACAGATCTCTTAATAATTTGCTCTAGCCTGATTACCATTGAGGAAAGCCCTTCTAACCGTAGAGATAATGCTACACAGGAAAAGACTAAAGTACTCAAGCTAGCTCATTCATCGGTCAAGGACTATCTAATGAGCGATCGTATACGGAGCTCTCGAGCAGCATTTTATGCTGTTGAAGAGCCTATATCGCAAGCATTCATTAGCAAGTGCTGCTTGGTTTATCTGCTTCAATTCACAACACCTGTGAAAGAGGAAACTGCCCAAGCTTTCCCACTTACTCGATATGCGGCTCAGTATTGGCCACACCATCTTCTGGCTGCTGGAAACACCCAAAGCCAAAACTTGGAGGACTTGGCTTTTGCGCTCTTGATGTCCGACCAAGTGCCTTATGCAAGCTGGTGTCGTTTCTATGATCCTGATATGCCGTGGCTAGATGAGGTTCGATCTGGATGGACGGATAATTCACCACTCTACTACACATCGATTTTAGGCCTTGACCGGCTCTCCGAAAGATTAATAAAGGCCAAAGTAGATCCAAATGTATCAGGAGGGTTATTCGAGTCTCCACTGTTAGCTGCAGTACGCCGAGGCCACGAAGAAATTGTTCGCACTCTACTCCGAGCGGGTGCTATTGTTGATCCAGGCCACACATATTCCCTGCCTCCATTAAAGGTTGCTGCAGCTTGTGGGCATGAGGTGATAGTGAAAGAACTTCTTGAAAAGGGCGCCTATATTGATCACTTCGATCTACTGGGAGGCACCGCTTTATCTAGCGCTGCGCGAAATGGTCATGGGACGGTAGTACGGATTCTCTTGGATGCTGGAGCCGATCCTGAAAAATGGAGTCGCAAAGCCGAAATTGGCATTCCGTTGGTAGAAGCTGCCTCGAACGGATTCGAAGACGTCGTACGGCAATTACTACCTTCAGCGAAATCCTTCGCTATCAAGCATGCGCTGGTAGCTGCGGCAGACAAGGGCCACGAGAACACCGTGCGCTCAATCATCACAAATGGTACGTTCATTTGGGATTGTCTCTCTCCCCTTGCGAACGCTTTTTAGAGCGATAAGACATATTCTGGGGGCCATTCACCCGCATTAGCTAGGGTCAATGGGTTTGAATTTAAGCATGTATCTGGCTACATTCCCCTAAGCCCCCAAGGCGATTTTTCAGCTTCGTTAAGTGGCCGTCCATGAAGAAGAATACTAATTCCAAGACTCGCGCAGGAATCGATCCGGATCTTGCGCTTTCTTGTGCCTCGAGGGTAGGAATCCAGGATCTGGTATCTAGGCTCATCGATGAGGGAGCTCTAGTGAACCAAAACCCAGAGTTAGCCAATCGAATGTTAGCCAGTCGAAAAATGCCTGGATATATGTCTCCCCTAACCGCAGCCGCAGCAAGTGGCCATGCTGTTATTCTCCAGCAGCTTATTGCAAAGGGAGCCGAACTTGAGACCAGTGCACTTCTACTAGCGACTGAAAATGGCCACGGACAGGTCACCGAGCTGCTGCTGCAGGAAAAGGCTTATGATATGGAAACAATATCTGAGGCTTTGATTTCTGCAGTTGAGGGAGGTCACATATTGGTAACTAAGCTACTTCTCGATCATGGAGCTGACATCGAAAGCCACGATCATTGGCACGTCAGGCCGCTTCATACAGCAGCACACAATGGCAACATCGAGATGCTGAAGCTCCTTCTGGATAGAGGTGCTGACATAAATTCCGCGGGCGGAGACCGAGGAAGTGTCATACAAGGCAGTGCCATCCAGGATGCAGCATATCGAGGTGATATGCGGATGGTACAATATCTGATTGAACGCGGCGCAGAGATAGATATGTACGGTTTGGGGCTTCCTAACGCATTGCAGAATGCGGTTAGCAAAGGGCACATTACCCTCATCAAATTCTTGCTTAGTGCTGGTGCCGAGCTAGAAAGTGACGGGGGTCACGGGACTGCGTTACAAAGCGCGATACCTGGCGATCGGCCTGACATAGTACTGTTACTTCTGGAGCACGGTGCGAATCTAAATTTGGTTGGTGAGGCTAGAGACCGGAAGACTGAGTCACTACCCAGTCCCCTACTACACGCCACCATGGAAGGGCATGTGAAAATTGTGAAGCTCTTGCTGGAGCATGGAGCCGATGTCAATGCTCCTAGCTGGTTTGGGGGCTCCTCGAGTCTACCGCTGCACACTGCCGCGGGCAAGGGTGACATCGAGATCCTCCAGATGCTGCTGAAGCACGGAGCCAATGTCGATGCGCAAACTGAAGACGGTGGGTCAGCGATCCATTCGGCGGCGCGGAACGGCCAGCATGAGGCATTGAGTATACTTCTCTTCGAATATCACGCCAATCCAAGCTTGTCTTGGATGAATGGAAGCTTGGCATTACACACCACTGCTTCCCATGGGTACACGAAATGCGTCGAGCTTTGCCTTAAAGCAGGAATGGATGTCAATGCTCGCAATAATTCAGGACGCACGGCTTTGCATTGGGCAGCGAAAAATGGATATCACTCCACTGTGCAGCTGCTGTTGGATAGGGGCGTGGATCCTGGAGTCAAAGAGATTGGTACGAATATGACGGCGCTTGATATTGCTAAACAGAAGGCGTGGGAGCAGCCTGAGAACAAATCGAGGCAGGATTTGGTTCGTATCTTGACGGGGAAGGAGGCAGGATTGATGGCCTTGCGGTCAGACTAGGGATTAAATAGATTGACAGGTTTTAAGTTTATGATGACAAGATCTTCACACTGCTACTAACAGAACTTGATACAGTTTCAAGTTACGCTACCTTGTTGTATGGAAGGTACAACGCCAAACCATGGCATAGGTCGGGGTATACGCTAAATACGGCACTAGCAATAACAGCAATTGATCTAAGACATGATTCCATTGCCGCATAAGTTTCTCCACAATATGCTTTCGACCTTACTCTCTTTTATAGACTTTATTGTCATCTTTTCGATACCCCTCGGTGCCGGCATCCTTGTCAGAAATTAATCCTTTCGCGCTCATTTATCTCGCAGCAATAGAGAATAAAAATTTAAAGAAGCTGGAAGACTAACAGAAATATTTAAGTGATCCTCCTGGATCGCAGACGTGTACAATATTCCTCGTCCCTCACAGCTCTTAGTCTTGTCTCCAGTCCATTTTCTGTCCTCATATCTTTCCACGCGTACAAGTCGCTCATCTTGATTATCTCGGTTTGGAAACCAGGCCGTAAGTAAAAGAGATAATAGGGTTCGGTCTTCGCCACACTCATATCAACGAGAAGTCCTGCCATGTAATTCCGTGGATAGACTTCTCCTACGTATATACCACATTTTCGCATCTTTTTCATGTCTCGGAGTATCTTGTCTGCAACCTTACCAGTCAGTGGTACATCTTTCCGAACTAGATCTTTTATGATAGCTCGCAAAGGTTGTCTTTGGGAAACGATTTTGTCGTATTCGTCGATGGGTCGATTCCAGTCCGAGACGTTGAATTTGCGGCCTAGCTCCTCTTCGTATTCAGCTGGGAACGTCATGTAGCCATGGCAGCGGACAGCGACTTTGCCATTCAGATTTGCTTCCTCTAGTCGTCCGTACGCCCGACATTCATTGTAGAATGGATCCATATAGGCTTGCAACAGGTCGTCGGACATGGACTCTTCCTCTTCGCCCACCAAGCCGTCACGAGCCTCTTCGATATCGTAGTATTTGAACTATTTGAAATCGATCTCAGGCCAATGTTATACAAGAATGAAGCCTTACCATTTTTATTGCATAGGTAGCAGAGCCTATTGTGGCCTCGAAGACGTGTGCGTGCCCTTCTGACTCAGCGTCGCTAAGGAGACGCACGAACGTGACGGCCGCCTGAGGCTTTTGAAATCGGTGGAGCTTAGGGCCTTCGCATAGGGGAAGAGGCTCCGTATAGTGAGGGAGTTTAGCCATGATCTGTTGGCTTAAGAGGATCCAAAATGTGAGAGGCTCGTGAATACATGTAGTCAACTTAAAAACGTGGCCTACGCACGTAATTAAATGTTAGATCTCCTGGGATTTCAGAAGGTTGCACAATCAACCCCAAACGCAGCTAGCGCAAAAATGTCGCTTATTTAATTGGGGCATCTCGTGTTCAAACTCGCTCATGTGCGCAGTCACAACAATTATGAGCATTGGTAGTCCTATGGATAGGCGCCGAGCTTAATGAGCCCTAGAAGTATCGCACATCATAATAATTATGACCCGATCCATCCCTATGTGTTAAAAATAGGTGAAACGATCCATGCCAAGATGTCTGGTCCCATTCCCTCCGAACAATCTTCCTGTTTCTCTTTCTCTCAATCATGTTTAGTGGCTGTTTCCGTTGACTGTTTGCATTGACTGTTTTCGTAACTCGTTCTAAGTCGCCCCTTCGCTGCATAGACTCAACTGGGCGGTCGATTTATCCCTTAAGTGGCCACGGCCCACCTTTCAGGGGTAATTTTTGAGGGGGTGGGCCAGTGTTGGCTACTTAAGGGATACATAGTTCTAGCCTATCACTACATGACTCTGGAAGGTCGACAGGCTATGAATGGAAAGATGGGTCACACCATTATGTCAGCTTTGTTCACGCTTAGTGCCGAAGTAATGTCATAATTCAATTTTGAGAGCTCATCTCCATGTAAGAATGCGCGGGCCGCTACCGTTTTGTTGATCATTCCAATATGAGATCAATGGGCTCGGACTCCTGGCCGGACCAAGCTGACTTCGTAACCCATCCCACTCCTTTTCGATGAGCAATACCGTCGTCCCACTCGATCCAGAGGACGTTGTATATATCTTTCCCCAAAAGTGTTGAGACGGCAACCACCTCACAGAGCTGGTCTCGGGATTTTAAACTTAGCGCTTCACACGCTGTGAGCATTCCGGCGTTTTTCCTCAAGAGAACTTGTGTCCCATAAACCTCCCCAATCTGGAAGAAAGATCTTAGGGGCTGTGAGAATAACGAATGGGACTGGAATTTCCCTGGCATTGCAGGGGCTCTATTGCCTTGGTCATTCTGCGTAGCATCTACTCTTACGCAGGCTTTCAGCGCGCTCGTCCACTTTAGTGAAACTAAGCTTTGTTGGCTCTGATCCGGAGCAACCGGTTGCCATTGATCTTGGCTGTATGCTCGATACTTCCACCGCACGAGTGGCTTTATTTCATCCAGAGTTTTGGCATGATCCCGGAAAGTTATCGCACCTGCCCACGCAGCCCACGCCCATGTCGGTGGCATAGCCTTCGTTTGATCTCGGACAGCGCGCCGTCTCTCCAATGGCGATTTGTTATACCAGAGTAAAGCAGCGTCAAAATACATCCTCGGTAGTCCGCAAATAAATCCACCAATGAACACTGTGCTGAGCGTAGTGAGGATACCGCCGAATGCATCCAGTGCGTCTTCCGGGAAAGTGAGAGCGCGGCGGTTATACTGCTCCACGTGGCAAACATAGTCCCAGAGGTTTGCCGGCACTGCGAATGAGAATCCCTGCGCCACCACCTCAGAGTTATTCTGACATTGCCCTTCGACGACGTCCATACCTTCGAACCAGACCGTACAATGGCACTCCCAGCTGACCTCTCTTTCTCCAAAGACGAGTAGTCTGCGGGAGAATACCTGTTCTTGAAAGGTCCATGCCCGGTGGTTCCAGACAGATGCCTGCAATTGATCGTGATGCTCTTTTATCTTGATATGGAGATAATCCTTACTCCGCGCATATCTCATCAAACTTAAATATTGTGTCCGTTGCATTGGAGGTGTCACGTATTCAATCCCGCGCAGGCCGCTAAGTGCAGTTCCACCCGTAGCAGCAACAGTTAGATATGCGTTGGCGTAGATGGAGCCCATATAGCTTAAATGCTCTTCTTTCTCTTCATAATCATCCTGTACGATGCACAGAGAGTCTACCCATAGAAAACTCTCCCCGATCTGCCGAGTAAGGGCTATGACATCCCGAATGGTCTTTGGTAGTTGGGCATCGGACGCAGAAACCACCTTGTCACTTGAGGCTTCGTCAGCCGCGGATGAGCTTGATCCGTTGAGAGAACCTTCTTGTTGCAAGCGAGCAAGATTCTGTCGCAGGGTCCGAAATGCACTTCCGGTGCCCCAAACATAACTCAAAGCCACATATTGCTGTCGCGGCTCGGCTTCTACGAGACATAAGCGATGCACGTCGATTAGCCACCGGGGACGATGCACGAATATCTCCTCACCCCGCGAGGAAAACTGACAGTGGCCCGAGTGATGCTCATCGCAGTGATCAAGCCAACGACGTATCTCAGCAATGTCCACCCAGGGGCCAAGCTTTGGGGGCGGGAACATGGAGTCCCTCAAACTCTCTAGCTTGTGGATATAAAGAGCAGCCGGCGCGCGCGGACTTCGATTTCTGTGGCATATCAGCTTACTATCTCGATTATGTCAAGTACGACAATTTGCCTACTCCTCGGGATGAACCGAGCCCCACCAGTGGTCCCATTTCCAATACAGTTGGTCACCGAGGTTAACAAAATACGTCACATCGTCACTTGTGAGCTGCCGGCTGGGTGTCAGGCCAGCGAGACCGTTCTGGTCGTAGGAACCTTCTGGATCTAACTTGGACCCAAGTTGTAGTAGGAATGAAATTGCTGTCTCGCGATAGTCTTCTAATTTTGACAGATCGTAGTCCATTTGCTTTACTCCATGCTCGTTCTTCGCTTGCTCTAGACAAACGCGTAGATAGCCAACAATACCCAAGAGGAATTTGGCATATTCTTCCTCATCCGGGGCAAGGTTTCGTATCGAGCTCAACAAGGTTGTGGCCTTGTCGGCTTGTTGTATGACGCTTGACCATTCCAGCTCGGGTCTGACGCTGCCAGTGTCTGCTACTGAGTCGATTATCACCGAGTGCTCCTTATCGAGGCGCCAAACGGAAGGCCCTCGCCCCATGACTTGAAGCAGACAGGTAGATGGGTGAAAAGCTTGGCGCGCAAAAACAGAAACATAACCCCGCCTCTAATTTCTGACCAAGTCCGCATACTTGCAAAGACGTAATAGAGGACTTTTCATAAGTAAATTTTTTTAAAATAAGCATACATATTGGTTTTACGTAGTTTAACAATTACCGAATCAAGAAGAAAACTTGACGAACCGTTTTTTGGATTGGTATGGAGGATATGATGTCGTTTTTGTTTTTGCGCGCCAAGCTTTTCAAAGAGTCTTGACGGCTGATTCCACCTTGTATTGGAAGCTATTCCCCAGGGGTCCACGCCTGAAGATAACGCCCATTGGAGGACCAGCCCCTCGGAACGCTAAAGAAAATGTATACCAAGCATTGAACAGAGCTATAATTAGGCGCGTTAGATCTGCATATGTTCAGCATACTGAGCCTACTTGGGGGCTTCACCAAAGATATAAGGGATTATACACCTAGCACATACTGAGCACGGGGAGTATACTATAGTAATTTCAGGCAGGGATGAAATCAAACTCGAAAACGACAAAGTATAAATACATCAGAGAGAGTTTGTGTCTTCGAGTCTATCAAGTAAGATATCATTGGCCGGCAATTAATCTGCCAAGACTTCTAAGCCCGGTCTCTGACTGAGGGTGTATCATTCGGTGGCCAATGTTGTGGCCTCCAAAGCCTGCTTTGGTACCATTCGAACATGGAGTCGACGTGAATAGTGTGATCTGACATCCATTTCAAAATGTCTGGTACCCCTCATGGGAATCCGCTTTTCTGACCATACTCCTCTTCGTTCACCTCGGAAGGCTTCTTCTCAAAGTTTGGCATGGTCATCCCATGCATTCCTTTATATTTGGATGGTTCAGGCTCCTTCCACCCTTCTAGGATATCCGAATCCGTAATCTTATACACCTCTACCCCAAGCGGACGACAGCATTCTAGCATCGTATCAACACCCAGGTTCTTTGCCCAACCCCACTTACTCAAGTCTCCACCTGGGCACGTAGAAAGTGCGCACAGTAAATCGATCTCAGCGAAAAATTCGAAATAATCTCCTTTTTCTGCTGGACAAGTCTTCATGAAGTATTTATCGTCTTTATTCAAGCCGGTGACTTGGAAGACATTGAGAACGTCATGAACATCGAATTCCGTTAATCCATATGGCAAAATAGCACGCGTGAGGTTTGAATGACAGTGATAATCGAAGCTCTGCCCTGACAGCATTTGATTGACATAGGGATCGCAACGCGTGCCCAACAAATCATGAACTCGCCCTCTTGCCGGATCATACCCATATTTGGCAAGAGAATCACCAGTGATGGTCACTAGTGGCCGTAGATACGGCAAACAAGACCATAGTCGGTCAAATTTCGTGACATGAGCAGCATGCAATTGCCGCGTTCGGGATGCCCAGAAGCGCTCGCGAGGGTTGTGCAAGTTCCAGATATTAAGGTCGCCAACTTGGGGTCCTTCAGGCGTAGTGATGCGGCAGATGTGGCCTGCGGGGATCTCCCAAGCGCGGCCAGAGCGGATCGGGAGGATGAATGACTGGACTGATTCTCGAGAGCTGGTTGAGCCTACTTTGGCGTAGAAGGCACGATTGGCCGCGAACGAAGAGGTCTTGAAAGCTTCATACGCCGGCACTGGATTTGGACCCGAGCTTCCAAAGGGATTAGCGATGTTTTGAGTCATGGCTCGCGAGTCTCATTCTTCTTTCTCGAATAGACTCATTGTACGAGTGAGGCACGATTCTTGGACCTTACAGACTTGATGAGATTAATTGCTATGGAAAATTTTTGGCATGAATTGTAAGGACAAACACAATCAAGTCTTCGTCTTCGGATAGTCGAAGGTTCAGATTGAATCCGCGGCAGGAATTGCCGTGCGGCAAATTACCCCACATGAAATGGAGGTGGCGTACATAGAAGAGATCACCTATCAAGTGTACACACCTATCAAGTGGACAGCCCTATAGGGCTGGACCTAAAGCTGGCGAGATTGCCCCCGAAGATTCCCTAAAGCCAATACGCTCAGCGGCCATTCCAAGGGGATCTTCGGGGGTCCTTTAAGGGCCCGTTTCAGTAGCTTTAGGTCCAGCCCTATAGGGCTGTCCACTTGATAGGTGTGTACACTTGATAGGTGATCCCTTCTAGTCCCATTGCTATCATTTTGAAGTTTCCGCCTTTAATCGACTACCTACGAGCGAAAGAATATGTACTTCGCGGCGAAAAGTCAGTCGTATAAGGTACACTGTGCATATTCGTGTATATCATAGCTCATAAAGATCCCCCCATATGTTTCCTGTCCTTATATGCTGGCGTATCTTCCCTCCATGCGCATTAGCCTCGGTGGAAACCGCCATTCCAATGCAGCCCATAAGCCTATACGCCGTTTTATTATACCAAACGCCTCCTGGTGTCAAAACGCACCAAGCCATCAAAGCACCACCCTCATTCGCCATCGTACAAAAGTATAACGTATGACCATACGGTTCATCATGCTTTGAGAACCATTTCCGCCCCAACACCAAGACTCACAACATCCACGTTATTTCCCTTCACCTGCCGTAGCATTTCTCTTGCCTCCTCTTTATTGTATTTCCGCGTCTTCACTGACATAACGCTAAGCCCGCTGGTGTCTTTATCTTCGTCATGCGCACTAATCCAGCACTTCGCCATTAGATTTTGTGCAATTTCTACGCCGCCGGGGACGCCTGTTGCGATGTTACCGCCCATCCACCAGGGGTTTTGCACGCGGGAGAAGGAGTGGAGAAGGAGTGTCAGGGGAAGGGCAGCGCTGGCGACAAGGTGGGACGAGGCATAGGGGCGAATGAGAGAGTAATCTACGCCGTGTGGCGAGTAAATGACGGAGAGTGCCTTTTCGCTGTGGAGACGGGTGCTGGAGGTGACGGAACTTGAGGAGCTGATGGAACGACCGTGTTTCGAGAAGGTGCTCGAGGGTGGTCCGGAGCCGTGAGATAATGAGTGGCTGGTGTGTGACATCGCACTGGCCTGCCGTGTGGGCGGTTCAGGTGATTCGGGAGGTGTAAGCGGTAGATTTTGGGGCGCTGGAGATTCCTTTGGCAACTGGTTGAATCTGGACTGGAAGGATGGAGACTGTGGAGCCAAAGGATGTGGCGGAATATAGCTTGATTGTGGTGGTCGGTAGGTTATGCCAACTGCATTATGCACGCCTGCCACATCCATCCTTGCAGGGATGAATGAAATGGTCACTTCGCCTGGCGTACCCCCGGGTACCATTGGAGGGATGTAGAACCTTATTATCGAGTCGGGCTTTTTATCTGAATAGACGCGCAATGAGTGGACCATTGCAGGGTCAAAGAACTTGAAGTTTCGGATCCTCTTTGCAGCTGCTGGCTCCGCTAGAATGGTGGTGATAGGTGATGTTGGATCCAATTGGCGCAGAGTGGCTTCATGGCAGTGGTCGGGCTTATCCTGCGAGACGAGAACGACGTTGGGTTCTGGTATATGCGATAAATTTTGAATACAAGAAGGACTGGTATGTTTGGAAAGTAAGAATTTCGGATGCCACATGGTTGAGGGTCCGGATATCCATGGATCAATTAGTATCGAGAAAGTACCTGGAGGCTGTTGATACTGTTGATACTGGAGTTCTGGAGGAGAAGGTGGGGCAAATTCATTGGGTGAAAAGGTCAGAAGGAATGTGGTGTCCCCATTGAGATGCTTGACGTTAAGCGACATGACGTAGGTCTGAATTAGGAAACGTGGCTGGTGCTTGTTGAAAAGACGTGTCGCAGAGCGACTACAGCATTACGCATAGATTCATCGCTTTCCCTCGTTCACAATCCTCGCATCGCCCCTGAAGCAGATAAAGAGAAGATGTGAAGAGGCGAAAAGGCCTTTTCCCCCAGGACTTGAGGAAGGGGAAGCGGCGCCGTTTATTAGGGCATTAAATGGCCTCTTCTTCGCGGCCAATCACTTCCCCGAGGTCCCCGGAAGACGTTGCGCCAAAACAACAGCCTCAGCCTGCGCCTGCCGTTCTTCACAAAGACGCAGGGGCAAGCGACGCCTAGACCTGCCTAGACCTGCCACATTGCCAGCGAAACATTCTGGCATTTGCCGTGACCGACTTCCTCCGTCGAACGAAACATACAGATCATATCGATCATCATCACATCACCAACGAGACCATCTATAATGGACAGCGATACGCAGAATGATGGCCAGAATTTGGCAGATCTTTTCCGTCCGGCAAAACGGCGCAAACCCTACCGAAAGCGCACTGACCTTGAGGAAGAAGACCCCAAGCCTGAGTCGCATAGATCTGTGCCTCCGCTGGAGCCGATGACCGTTGACGAGCTCATCGCTCGAAATGGACACAATACCCCACCTAAAGAGAAGGCTGAAGAAGCAGCTGCGCTTTCGATCGCGGAAATACTGCGCCATCGTAAAGCAACAGCAAGGCGAAGAGGCGGCATTGAATTTACCAACAACAATCCCTCTAACTCCCCTCCTCCCCAACCTAGTGATGCCCTGATCGAAAGAGAAGATGAGACCCCTGCAGATATCAAATCGGTCATCGAGCGTTTTGCACCTCAGACAGGCCAAGTGACAGAAACCACCGATAAGCATATGTACATCTTCCCCTGCAATCCCACCTACCTCCTACCTGATGCAGCGACTAACATATCAAGGATGGCATATATAGATTCCGAATTAGCTAAGCGTCAACGTCAAACCCAGTCTACTTCTATATTCACAGGAAACGGACAACCATTATCACCCAATGGTGCCCTCATGAACACGGACGTCGAGCGTCAACCCGCCGCTCTTGGAAAGCTTCACGAAGTCGATCTCGGCCCAGATGCCACACTACGAAACATTGCGCTTACAGAAGCCGCGCAGCGCAAACTCGGAGGCGTAGAGCCCGAGCTCGATTCACAAACCGGAAAGATACGTCTACGTCGAGACGGCAAACCCTACGGCTGGCGCAAGCGGCGAAATAGTGATGCTATCAAACGCGACAAGCTCGTAGAAGAAGTAATGCGAGAATCACGGCTTGAGATCTACGACGAGCCTGATGAGGATGAAGGCGCGGATGGGGATCAAGCGGCAGATGATCGTATAGCGGAGCAGTTCAGAAGGGAGTTTATGGATGCGATTTCAAGCCGGAAGCAGAAGACTGGGCAGGAGAAGAAGCCGGTGAAGGGGAAGGTGGTGGATGATAGGCCTAAGGGGCCGAAGTTGGGTGGGAGTAGGAGTGCGAGGGCGGCGATGAGGGAAAAGGAGGAGGCTGCTGCTAAGAAAAGGTAGGCATGGGAAATATGTGACTAATATGAGGTGGTTGGGATGTATATCATTGCCTGACGGATGTGGAAATTTACTACTATTGGAACAAGCTCTCCCAATCTACCACTTGGTCGATTGCGCTAAAACTACAAGATGCATCCTCGAAGTCGAATAATTACCCAGGCCCTATGTAAAGACCGACATCGGGCCTGACGTTCCGAGAATACATATCCAGAGCTCCAGTAAAGATTGGCGTCTTCTTATAGCTCGGAGAGTGCATATCTAGCTTACCAGTCCTCCACAGAAATCGATTGACTAGGTCCTCTTCTTCTTCTCCAGTTTTCATCTACGAACATCAAGTCTGTTACTGCAGAAGGTTAATCATCTTTGCAAGTCCTCGATGACATGCTCCAGCCTTTTCCACTTTCTCGTATCTCCTCATATATCTCCCCTTATCGAATACACAATCTTATATCAGATCCCGCTCGCAGTTGCGGGGAACGATCTATATTCAAATATTTATGCAGGCTGCAGTCATGAGTTGCCCAACAAGGAGCTCGTGTCCGCAAGCTTGAGCGAATGGAGACTCTGAATTTGCAGTGCAGAACCAGAAAGAGAAGGAAACCTGGATAACCGAATGGTCTTCAGTGCATGTGTGTAGTGTTCTCCCATCTAACTACGAAGCTTCCACCGGCGCATACTCCATCGGCACACTGTTCACCAGTAAAGGATCTCCCGTCACAGGCGCTACAGGTGGAATATCAGAAACCATCGGAGTAGCCGTCGTTATCATTGAAGAACCAGCGACTATGGAGTTCATAGTTAGTAAGGATGAATTCGCAACTAGTGGCTCAATCGGCGCTATCAAAGAAGCATTGGCAGTCGAATTTCCAAAGGTATATGTGTTTCTATTCGCGATGGAATTTGTATCCCACATAACGATTAGGATACCTTGAGCACGTCCTACACGAGCAATAGTCAGCAATTTCCAAGCGCAACCAAGGGGGATGGAAATTTGAGAAGCTGATATCATACCAACAAAAGCGTACCCGGTTGTCCACGGTAGACCTGGGGGACGCCGCGACTGAACGCACTCTCGATAGACCGCACACGCTGCACTGTATATTCGGAAGTAGGTCGCAACCTCGGTTGGTGGATAATTTTCGGGGTCACGGATCGTGGCGCCTGTGTAGTATCGGGTTATGAAGATTTTTATTGTGCAGGTCGCTGGATTATAGATTAGAAGGTATGTGGCAGACAAAGGCCGCGTGACTTTACCGAAAACGAATTGCTCCGGTAGTAGTATCAGTGGGTATTGTGTCCGCGGCTGACAACCTGCGCACAGGAACTCGGCTTTTATGAATCCAGACCGTTCTACTCTTGTGCTTTGTAGAAGTGCTAATGCCCCCCAGCAGTCTGATGGTTGGAAGTAGGGGGTCACCCACTGGTTCCAATTCGTACAGCGAGGATACCAATTCTCTGAGGTGTTGTTCGCTGTTGAGAGTGCTGGCGCGGTGGACGCAGCCAGGTTCCAAGGAGTACTCGACTTAGCAAATACGCTCGTGATAATCAAGGCGAGAATGACCGACAAGGCTGCTGAAACCATATTCGAGAGATGATTCCATGGCATGCTCCAGAAGAGGTTCGGTCAATGCTGTCTGGAGGACGGGACCTCAGCTAACTCCGGCTGTAGAAGGTAGTGACATAGCCAATAGCACGTCCTACCTATGCTAAAATCATTTATTCGGGCATACGACATGCATTATTGCGGGAGTCGCTATTGCGGGAGTAGCTTTTGCGCGGCCACAAACTCATGAAACAATGTTGCCGCTTGGGGTGCAGGAGAAGTTTTGCTGCTGAGACTAAATTTGGCGATGCAATCAGTTGATCTCTTGCCAATTGCTGTGTACTGGGGTCTAGGAGGTACGTCAGTGAGGGATGAGAGAGCGTTTAGTAGCATTGCAAAGGCCATGTCGGATTCAGCCTGACCGTGTACGTGATAGTTCCCATCCGCATATCGATATTCAATCTACGAACAGAGCTCACAGTGCAATCACGGCTGATGGACTCCTTTCGTGCACATCTTCGGTCTCTGACACAGTTGGATTATCAGCATCATGGTGAAGAGTCCTTACGGTCAGACTGCCTGAGTCAACATGTGTTCCCTCAATTTTGTGGGCAAAAATGCTGCATCTGGCTGTAAACATCCCAATCATTGGCCGGAGACCCGAATTGATCATGAAATAAAACGGTAGCGGATGGCAGATAGAACTTAGCTGACATTATAATGTGGGTTCCCCAGCGTTACTCTCGATAATTGGCTGAAATTCCGAAGGAAGAATGGTGACACGGATCAGATTTGGCAGGCGCGGTTAGATGGCTTGAGGAGTATGGATGGATGGATTCTTCTCAATGGCGGCTCTTCTCAACCAACGCAATCGGGCTGAAGAGACACGACCAGAATGTAATGCGGAATATCTGGTGGATCCTGCTTTCCTGCTTACGGCTGCGCTCTCCGCGGACAAGGTTTCACAGTGACAGCGGTAGCGATCGGCCTCTAGCTCATTGCATTCGTTGAGATCACTACTGCAGGAGGATTTGACATCAGTAGGGAGAATTTGTGTCTTGACTATGGAGGAGCGTACACCTTTCGGAGCTGGTACAAGTAGCTGTTGTGTTGATGAGACAGTTAATGGTACTACCACTATTCAAGCGATACTGCAAGAACAGCAGTCTGTTGTGAGAACGGTTGAAACGATGTTCTTGGGTTGGCTCACAATAATAGAGGTAGAAGGAAAGTGAATAAATAGAAGGAAAGTGAACAAAATCTAGCAGCCGAAAGTGGATATATATTATAAATGGGCTAAGAGAAATAATCTGCAGCCTAATGTGCCCAAAAAACCATCATGAAAGCCAGACAAAACCATTGAGCTACGTTGCCTAGCCGATCCACCGATGAAGAACTCAGCTCTGGCTCGGTGCCCTCTTGCGACTGCATCCCTCTTTATACAGTTTGGCGCTGAAGAATTGAACCGCTTAGGCAATGTACACTGGTAATTTGCTTCCCCAAAAAGAGGGAGATACCGGTATTCCTCCATAGCCCCGCGTTTTGCCCTCTATTATGGCGTGCCCTCGATGCCAAAGCATAGCACGGAAGATTAATGTCCACCATGCATCTATAACTAGACGTTCATCGTGAATGCCTTTCTTCTTCATGAAAGATACGACAAGAGGAATTCGGTCGATGTATAGGTGCATTCCCGCCGCCATTTCAAGATCCCTGGATGAGCCGAGTCCCTCCTCAATCTTCTCTCGCTGGGCAGTGTCATTGAGAGCTGCTTTTGCCAACCCAGGACACTCGACGGCTTGCGTTATGTGTGCTTGAAGAACGTGGAAAAACAACATGGGTAAAATAGTTGAACGCTTCTCTCTGAAGCGATCCGCCACTTCGCTCCAAAGCTTACGAATTTCGCTCAAAAACTCAGGGGAGGCCGCGAAACCCCTACCGCCATGCATCGGCGATTGCCAACAACCTGCTGAATCCCACTTTTCTTTCAATTTCCTATACGTGCTAAGTATGTATAGCATTTGCTCAGAACATGCACCTTCCTTTTTGCTCTTCTCGAGCCGTAAGTGAAAGGCCACAAAGCCCTCACGGGAACATATAGGACCACGGTCGACATCACGAAGGACTTTCATTACCCGTACAACAGATGATCCAGGAAGTGTCATGAAGGGTGCCCACATTCCAAGAATGTCTGAGAACCCTAAAGAATTACCGGATTGCTCCATATATTCGCCGTACTTGCTAATAACGGCTCTGTCAATGTTAAGCAGGTGCATTACTTCCTTGGCAGCCTCCGTCTCGTTAGTGCTCTCGATTTCCATATCTCCGAAGCCAATTCCAGACTCTATGATCCCAAAGCCAAGCTTATCAGCTGGCATAGATGGAACAGTACCATCATAGTTGCTAACATCATATCTGGCTGGTTCGTAATTGAACTGGAGGAGGACGCCAAATCCGCGTACGGCGGTGGAGACAATAGATCTCCCGCCACCTTCAGCTCGCATGATACCATCACCAGGGCGTAGATCGTTCCATCCCATACCCAGCCGGTGAGCGAGCGCTATGATATCCCCGACAGTGCTGGTTGCGACTGGTCGAATAATATCAGGCGGTATGAGATCCCATGAACGCTCACGAAGGGTGATTGCCGGGCAATTCATTTCCAGCATTGGATTGTCAATGATGATGTTTGGAGTAATTCCTTTCATGCGGTAATTCTCCTGGAACAGGTGAAGTTGATCAAGCAATGCGAGCCAACCAACTTGATCGCCACTTTCATCATCGTCCGGGTTAACTTGATCACCACTTTCATGATCGTCCGTGTTACGGATTGATGTCACATGGGTTCTACGTCTCGACTCCAAGTCGCCGGTGATAAGTCTCACTTTCGTTAGCCTTGCGCAACCTTCCACATCTATTAGACGAATATTCGGAGTCGTAAATTTAGTCTCGAATCTGAACTCGCTCCAACGCCACTTTCGCCGTGTCAAAGTCGCCCAGTCGCCAATGACGCTTGCTTGACAATGTCTATATCCATCAGCTGTCCCAAAGATTTGCTGCAAAAGCTGGCCAGTGGTGACGAAGAAGGCGATTACAGCGATGATGATTGCTGCTAGGGCTGTATTATCCTCTTCGGACGGCATTTCGATGTATATCTATTCGGGATTGAACAAGGAGAATGGCGAACGATTGCCAAGATAGACTCAGATAGCTACGAGTAGGAAGAATGAGTTCATTAGCAATGAGTGTCGCAAGAATAAGGAAGCACTGGGCGCGCAATCAGGAAAGCTAAGGGAGCCAGCAATGTTCTTTGTACGATGTCCCGAAGCCTGGGAGTATAACAGCAAGTTTATTTAAACACTGACACCAAGTTGATGAACGGAGGTTGTTCCCTTGAAGAATGGAAGCCATCATGCACTTCAGCCTGACGAAAAAAGCAATGAGACCCCCACTTCTCAGCCCTAGCTGAGCTGCAGGAGCCCATTTCAAAGTCCCGATAGTCATGAAATCGGACTTTTTCAGCGTTCTTACAAATGATCAAGGCAATAGGCGCTACATTTGCTGGCCTTGTTATGGTGATAATAAAAGGCACAGCTTGAAAGGAATAGGAAAAAGAAGAGCAGTGGTTGTAAGCTAAGCAGGCTTAATGCCAATCACGAGAACCTAGCAATGGACCCCGGACGAAAGTCGGCCCGGCTCAGGATTGATCGCAACTTTCCACGCGCGCCAGAACGAGGTAAGGGAGGGCAAGGCAATCTTCGTGTAAAAAGGCACTTGACTTTGAACGAATAAACTTGCGTGCACCATGTCAAATTTTATAATGCAAATACTTTTATTAAATACATGATGAATCGATTAAAGGGTATCATGCCGCAATCCAGAAATAATTCGAACCAGATAGCCTTCCCAAAATGCTGCGCACACCATTATGCATTAGGCATTAACGAAGAAGTACCGGACACAGTCCCCGCCATGCAGGTAGATGCAAACCAAACAAATCCCTCTTATCCACTGTTATACACACCGCCCAAGGGACTCATCCCCGTCCCATTAGAATTAATCAGATTGCCTGCCTCGTCCATGAACCAAGCATATTTCGCTACCATGCTACTCCCATCCATCCAGTCCTCCACCGTCTGCAAAAACGGCTGTGCGGTCCCACTCGTAGTTCCAAACTCCGTCACCCACAACGGTCTGTTCCCGCCAGCTGTATACGCCTGCCCAACATATGTTTCGAAGTCACTCGTCTGGCTCGCGTCGCCATACCAGTGGATAGGGACGAAATCGATGTGGCACCCTGTGCAGTTCTTGATGAACGTTGAAAGGTAGTCTAGACCAATGCCCGTGCCTACACCGTTGGTGACAGCTGGCGCGCCCAGTAACACTGACCCCGCGAGGGGATCCATCCATTGCTGATATCCTGCTACTGCAGAACTAATGTTCATGCACGCCTGTCCGCCACCGCAGCCATCGGGTTCATTAAAGGCAATGACGGCCGTCGTGCCGTAATTTGCTTTCGAAGCAGCGACATTGGAGTTCCAGACAGAGGTGAGGACGTCCGCGGTGGACCAGAGCATGGGGACAAAAGATAGGGCGGGATTATATCCAGATTGGGTCTGCCCACTTGTGTACGGGTAGGAGTACCAGTTGTAGGCCCATGATACTTTGGAGTTTTGGCCGGACAGGGAGAATGGTTGGGTTAGAGTTGGGTCGTTGTAGGCAAGGCCGCGCTTGCCGGAGTCCTTTACCGGGGTGGCGGAAGGGGAGGCGGACGTGGAGGAGGAGGTGGAGGTTTTGCTGGTGGATGTTAAAGGCATGCTCGATGTGGTTGTTGGCTTCGAGGTTGTAGTCGTAGTAGGTTTACTCGTAGAAGTGGATGTGCTGCTTTTGGTTGTAGTTGTGGTAGGTTTACTCGTAGATGTGGGTGTGCTGACTGTCGTAGTGATAAGTTTTTTTAACGTGCTCGTTGTCGTTTTGCACGTTGGCTTAATCTTGCTCTTTGAACACAAGGAAGTGCCCTGGAGAGTCAAAGTAGATGTGTGACCCTTACTCGTCGACTTGCTCGTACAGCTGCATGATGTTACTGTCGTATGTGTTGTGGTTGTGATTACCGTAGGCGCAGGTATTGCTGCTGCCAAACTGAGGACGCAGGCTAATAACAACAGCCCAGGGAGCGATAACATATTCAAAGAACGAGAAGGATCTAGGCGCTGCTAATATGTACAAAACCAGAGAATATATATATATGTACCTCTCTCTTCAGAAAAAAGGAATGATATGCACGATCAACATTGAACGCAAAGAAAAGCCCTACCGTTTGGGCGCCACGCATATTTATGCAGGAACGGAATGCAAAAACATCTCGAACTTCGTAGGCGCCCCCTGGGTCTGGCCAATAGTGTGATAGAAACCATGGCAATGGCGCCTGAACGGGTCCATGGAGGAAGCTGATGGCAGAGGTGTACCCCGGTCAATTTTAATATTAAAGCTCTCCTTTCCAAGCCATTGTTGAAGTTCTCGACCAAAAAGCTCCTCTGACCTTGCCTGGATGTGGCTTAGCGTCGGCTTTGGCAAGATTAAACTTGAACAAGCTTTGTTCCGACACGTGGAAACTAAACCATTTCGGCTCTACATCTCCCAGAACGGCCAAAAGGAGAAAATTCGCGCTGCTGCCAGCCCATCATGGCGCGAAATTTCAAAGGACGAACTCCTCGGTTTGTTTGCCGTATGCGAGATCCACCCGAACAACCGACGCCCAGACCAAGTACACTATACAGGCTGTTCAAGCCGGGATTGCTAATGCCAAAAGCTTTTCCAGCAACGTGCCGGTGAAAGTGAAAGCAACATGGCAACGAGCATACCGGCAACTCTGGGCGAATGAGTAGAATAAAAGCAGTAAACTTTGTCGTCAGTATTCCGTCGTTGCGCTTTAGAGGGGGGCATTTTTGATGGTGGCAACAGCCATGGACAAAGTAATGAAGACGCTTGACTTCCAACCGTAAGGTATTGCGGGAAATTTCTCGCCCACCACCATGTCGTACTATCTAGGCAATGAGTCACGTGGAAGGACATGCCCATAATTGAGAATGCGGCCTGGTATATTTTCCTCATCCATTATTCGTTCTTTCTGTACTCCAAGGATTCTTATTCTAGTCTCCCAATCGCTCTGCGAATTTAGGATATTCGGCAAAGTTTCGACATTGATGGTCAATGTAGATTATCATTGCAACCTTTCTATGTCTTCATTCAGCTATTGGCATTATAGATTCGTAATTGCGTAGTGCATTGTCCATTGGCGCAGGCAATCAAGACCAGATTGTATGTGATCGATGGTGGGAGTCTCCGGAGCTGTAGTACCGTTCTCAACGGTGTAACATCCCTGTTGAATTATTATATGAGTATCAGCCTGGGAAAAAGATGCGTCAAGGAGACGGATGAGCTCTTTCATCGAGTCAAGGACCGATATACTTATGACACAGTTGAGTTGATGCAAGAAAGCGAGACTGACAATTCCGACTCCCAAGCTCCTGTGATGCATAGAGCAAAGGCCACGTGGGCCATCCTCAGCTATGGTACCAAGGTCTTGTCAATTTCAAATCTACCTGAAGTATGCTACACCATGCCTCCTCGCTGCTCTGAGACGATCTCTGCATGAAGGTATCGTTACGTGCATATATCATTGGGATACTGCCTCGCGGAGTTTTTGACTAGCCTTGGCGACTTGGTCTGTGAAAACCAGGGTAGGCTTACTCGTAAGTGGAAATCTCTTATGAAAACCGCGACCTCTTAGTCGAGCTTGCGAGAGACGACATGAGCCTTTTTCTGGTTATGCTTGTCTAGACGATGGATCTCGAATCTCCTCCAGCGAAATCGCTCTTTTCACGCGCTTTGTACGGCAGCTAGTGCTATTCTTGTTGTATAAAAGGCCTTCTTCGTGATCATCAGGGTCTGCGCACTGGGTGATACTCGGCAACGATGGGCGACGGGCGAGTGTTGGAAGGTCATAGAACAGGAATTATTGCTGTTAGCATTACCTTCTCAGTTTTCGCTGTTATATTACGCGTTCGAGCAAGGAAATGGAAGGACTTTGGGTACTACGCCGATGAGTATCTGATCGTCGGTGAGGTCTCGTCTTATCCATCAATGCCGTCAGACCTTGGATTCGGAAGTATAGACCAACGATGGCTTAGCAGAGATAGGGATGATTCTCTGTCATTGTAGAGTCGGCATATTTATGAAATTTATTGAGACTGGAAGAAGTACAGCTGTGTCTATTAGGCAAACTAAAAGTACAATACTCATTTTGCTCTTTGTTGACAGCCGTACTTCGTACTGAAAGTCCACAGGACTGGAAGATGTTGTTTGGTCTAGCCTGATCTGTAACCAGGTATGAAAATTCTTGGCGTCAGCCGTGGCGTTGCACAGCCATGCAGGCGCTCACAGTTACCGCTGCATATTCTCCGCCTCAGCGTACAGATTCCAACAAACATCATCCGACGTCTGTTCATTTCCAGAATCTGTGTACTTTAAGAACGACTAACCAGAGTATCCGGAATACTCATATAACATCATATGGTCCTGGCGATCATTCGACTTACCCCTCTTTGGCCACAACGCCACAGCTAGGGAAGCCGTCATTCGCTTCAACCCAAGCATTTTGCACCCCTTTGTTTCACACCAACAATCGCCCCAAGACTCTTTCGACTGCTCGTTGAGACATACAGTACTCTCGTCATACTCATACATCGTCATAACTGACTTAGATCTTCTCGCCTCCTTGCCCGCTGCCTCTCCGCGTCTATGTCCCCCGAGGATGTGGTCTTCCCAGACCATGCCGCGCCTACAACACCTGCAGAGGTCGCAGCGATGATACTCACACCGACCATCTCTTTCATCGCGACGGCTACATACAGCCAGTCCATGGCTTTCCCTACCATGACTCCTGCCTACTCGATAAACTCTACAATAAGCGCTGAGTCAAGACCAGGTGCCGAAAATGGGGAGTGCAAACTTTTGGGTCCATTTGCTTTGGTTGTACAAGCCGCACTAGGGGCTTTGGCACTGCTGTCCCTAGTATACAAAAGGTGGCGAGAAAGACCTCAGCGGCCGCTGAAAATTTGGGCCTTCGACGCGTCTAAACAGGTCGTAGGGTCAGCTTTGCTACATGTAGCAAATCTGCTAATGTCAATGCTGTCATCTGGACAGCTAACCGTCAAAGCCGATGACTACCAGGCCAATCCATGTTCCTTCTACTTGCTCAACTTAGCCATCGACGTAAGTTGCAAGCCTCCTGCTACCACGAACAATGCTAACGATATGATCATAGACAACAGTCGGCATACCCATACTTGTCATACTCCTACGACTATTAACGCATGCATTCCTCCTCACTCCTCTGGGCAACCCTCCCGAATCAATAGAATCAGGCAACTACGGTCACCCCCCGAAAGCAAAGTGGTGGATTAAACAATCCTTCATCTACTTCCTTGGTCTTTTGGGAATGAAGCTCTGCGTCTTCTTCATTTTCCAAATCTGCCCCTGGATCATACGCGTTGGTGATTGGGCCCTACGATGGACCGAAGGCAACGAAACGGTGCAGGTCTTTTTCGTCATGCTATTCTTCCCTGTTGTGATGAACGCATTACAATACTACATTATAGACAGCTTTATCAAAGACCAGAAGCCATCAGATCACGAACCTATACCCAGTGAGGATGGAGACAGCGGTGACATCGACGACGATGGCCGCGCTAGGCGGAGGGGTTCTTTTGGCTCAGATGGTCGCGGTGACAGTCCGGAAGTAGTTGAGACTTCCAAAGATGGTTCAGAGATCAAAGTTGCCGCTCCTGATTCGAAAACGGACTCCAGGAAGCTGGACGAATACGATCCTGCGGTTGACGGGGAGGGAAGTGGAAGCAGTGAGGAACCAGACAGTCCCTTACCTGAGGCAAGAGAAAGCCGCGCGAAGCCCGCAGATAGTTCTGCGTAGGGGCCCTGAGCATGTTTTGCAATGCGGTTTTTGTTTTGTATAACATTTTTTACCATAGCGTTGATACCCTTCTCGAGTTGGTGCTTTGCAGCGTGAGCATTTACATGGCGTTTGCATAGGAAACAGCGAATTATGTACCTGTTGATTGTATCAGCATATTGTATACCACAGGTCCAGAGGGAAAATACTATTTTCAAGCGCACATTGAATCTCAATGTAGCGTGGTGAGTTCAAACCTGTCAACTTCTCTGAGGGAAGCATGTGGCCTTGCTGGCGCTTGGTGAGTCCTGAAAAGCTGAACGTGTCATTTCACGGGTAAGACCCTCCTCAAGCATGATTCTGGGGGCCGTCAGCAGCAGCTTGGGACGCGTTCACTGTGCATGTTCAGATATTCGGACATTCAAGATAACATTCATATCGTGTTTTCTTCGTACGGCAAATACAATTAATTAGCATTCATGGGAGATTTTAGAAGTAGGACCTTGACTTGGAGCTGCCTGAAATGGGACTACCGGGCTGGATCACCTCATTTTCCCATCATTCCAGCTTTGCGGTTTGTCAATGGTCCCAGGATAATTGGTAGGATGCTCTCTTCTCAAATGAACCAAACTTTTGGTCATGTACTTTTCCCACCTTTATCATGTTCAACGGCGATATGTGGCTTCATTACAATTCACTTTTAAAGAATCTGTCTTCTTTCACTGTAAGAGCGTCCGAGGTGTTAAGCATGTATCTCCAGACTAGGTAGTATTGCCGGTCCGCAGTGGCACAGTCATGTGAATGCTCGTCCCTTAACATCTTAAGCACATCCTAAACTCTGAACTTTGTTCACCTACGCTCAGTCATATCCATCGTCATTATCCGCATCCGCATTTAATATAGCAAAGATGCCCGCAACAAAGCCCACTCTCGTTCTCATACATGGTGGCTGGCATGTGCCCAGCACTTACTACAAGTTCACGAGCTCCCTCCGGTCCGTCGGGTTCGAAGTTCACGTCCCTCGCCTTCCCTCAATGAATGAGGCGCGCCCTCCTAATACAGACTTGGCTACTGACACGGCGTTGGTTTGCGGATACGTGGAGAGCCTCGTTGACGCCGGCCGCATAGTCATCGCTATCATGCACTCCTACGGCGGCCAAGTCGGTACTAATGCGCTCTATGGGTTGGGCCTAGACAATCGCAGTCAGCAAGGCCTGTCGGGCGGTGTGGTCCACCTCGTCTACATGTGTGCCTTCGCTATGCCTGAGGGCGGTTCTATGGTCAGCAAGGTCCAAGAATTCGGCCATGAGCACCTTTTGCCGCTGGCCTTCGACTTCGCCGAGGACAATAGCTGCGTAGACCGCGACCCGAAAGGCTTGCTCGTAGGCCCGGGCATCGAGGACTCTGAGGCTGAGGAGTACGTGTCATCGCTAGTGCGCTGGAATGGCACCTCGATGTACCAGGCAGTAGAGCACTGTGCGTGGAGAGAGATTCCCGTGACTTATATCTACACAAGTCAAGACATGACGGTGCCGTTGGATTACCAAAAGTCTATGGTAAAACGCATGCAGTTGGAGGGGCAGAAAGTGCACACAGTCGAGCTGGCCACTGGCCACTGCCCGAATCTTACTATGACGCAGGAGGTGGTCGATGTGATCACGCACGTCGCGACGGGCCGGACATGAAGAAAGTAGATTGCAGGCGTCCTAGAGTACTCAACACCCTTTTTCACATATCAAAGAAATGCATACATGCAGTCCCATTTTGCCTGTACGTTCGCACTTGGACAGATTTTATGGCTTGCCCATTGAAGATACATCAACTTTCTAGGCCCGCAACCAAAAATGAAAAAGCCCGAACCAGGGAATGCTTATGCAAATCCTACAATGATAGCCACGTACTAAACCGGTGTGGGATTTCAAAGAGTACATTTTGTAAATTGATCTCTACACCGCCAAAACAGTTCACAAATGGACGTTTGAATGTAAACCAAAGAAGTTGTGGACTAAAACGAACATCAGGTTTGTTTCAGCCTTGGGCTCCTGAAAAGAGTCAAACCCCGTCCTGTGAAGTAGCCTCAGATGCTCAGGCCCTACTGCGCAGATTTCTTCCTAGCAATCACTAGGGGCTACTAGACCACATATGGGCAAGCCGATTCTTTAGCGGGAAACTAGGCCGAAATAGGAAAATCCGCGCAGCGGGCCTGAGCGAAAAAGTTGCCAAGACCTAGGATTTTGCAGGCAATTTATAATTCTACCACCATCACCATCATCATCACCACCACTACTAAGGAACAAGTTATATAAAGAGGTACCTCTAAATCCACTTACATACAGCATAAAACTAAGTACTATTAATAGTAAATAGTGCGCAAAGCACACCAAAACGACCTACTAAAATAACCTACCAAAACAACCAAATCCCACATCGTCTGACGGCCCCTACGTATACCAACTATGTCCTATACCCTTTATATAGCCGCTCGGAGCTCCTAATAGTGGTAATCAGCAAGCCTGTCCCTTTTATTAAGGCCATAAAAGTTGGTGGTGTTGTTGCTCCAGGCCTAAGCAAGCTGGGTCAAAGGGTGTCAAAAAATCAACGTCTTAAGCAAATACGGAATAATCAATGGGATAATAGAGAAACAGACTCTACAGGCTTCTTCAGCGACATAGAAAGGTCCCCCCCAGCTATTAAATAGGCTATATATACATGTGGTTGTCTGTAGAGCAACAAATTTGCAAAAATACTCAAGATTTTTCGTGATGAATTGTAAAATTTAATATAGGCTACCACCAATGAATTGCATCTTTAGCAGTTTTACATACTTTCTCGTCCAGACCTCCTGGGGGTGAATCCTGCTTTCGGAATAGTCTAAAATGTTATTGATTGGTCGATAGGATAGACTAGATGGTAGCTTTAAAGCTTGCTTGCTTAGTAGGAGCAGGGGTAGGATTCCACCCCAGGGCAGGGCTGGACCTTTGAGACTACTGTGAAGCCCTATAGGCCTGGACCTAAAGCGAGTAAGCGTGCCCTGAAAGACCCCTCAAAACCCCTACGGGTCCGTCCCCGAAGCGTCCCCACTTCATTAGCCCAGGCTCTATTCTTTGGGTCAGCTTGATAGGCTCCAGGGTTCAATTCTTTCGTCTAGGTAGCCATGTTAGTGGCCTCAGGGCCCGTTTCACCACCTGTAGATCCAGCCCTATGGGGCCGCACCTTCAGGGGGTGACCTCTAGGTACCGCAGTAGTTTTAACCCTAACCCTGGGACTTACCCCCGTTGATAATTGTTCAACCTCACATTGATACTCGTGAAAGGCCACCCACATCCAACACGCACCATTAAACCCCACCACTAAAAGGAGTTGCCTTGAGCACTCCACCCCACAACGCTCACAAAAATGTCACCCAACATGTCTCTCTTCTCCATTAATGCGATCCTCCTCCTCTCCACCGACGACCGCTCCCGCATCCTAGCAAAATACTACTCCGCTCCCCATGTGCCGAAAGACTCCCCGGGCACGAACCCATACCCCACCGTCAAAGAACAAAAAGCATTTGAAAAGGGTCTGATGGAGAAGACGAACAAGACTTCTGGCGATGTGATACTGTATGATGGGCGGATAGTGGTGTTTAAGATGGAGGGCGATGTGATGATGTATGTAGTGGGTGGGAGCGAGGAGAATGAGATTCTGTTGTTCGGCGTTGTGTTATGTTTAAGGGATGCGTTGAGTATATTGCTCAAGTATGAAAGTTCCATCCACAAGCTGAAGGGAGTGGCCAAGTGCTAAAACGCATGTAGGAATTCGACGGATAAGCGGACGCTGATTGAGAATTATGATCTGGTGTCTCTGGCTATCGATGAAATTGTGGATGACGGGATCATTCTGGAGGTGGATCCTGTGGTTGTGGCAAGTAGGGTTAGTAGGGCGCCGGCGCAGGATGTTACGAATATAAAGGGTGTGGATTTGAGCGAGCAGGGTGTTATGAATTTGCTGAAGTTTGGACAAGAGAAATTAGCGGAGAGGATGAGGCAATTGTAGAGCTCTGCAATCACGGGTATTGTGAAAAGAAGCGTCACGTTAGATATATGCAATGGCATGGCAGGTGAGCTCTGGAGTTGGGCATACCCAAAATGGTTCACATTGGCGGACAGTAACGATCCATTTGCCAATAATGCATAGACTAATGATATACTCCAACAATGCCAAAGGTATTCGCTTGGTACTATACCATGCTCACATATATACACGTATGCAACGGCTTCTATTCATACACTTGCGCTGTAGCCACCCATTCCTCTCCGCCCCAGATTCCTAGCCCTTACGTACTTCCGCGTTTCATCAGCCCAGAAGACGGCGCTAGCTATCGTGGCCAATATACCCAGATCTCGCAGCCCCAGAGCCTCAGTCTGGAAGATGCGCTGGAAGAATGGAACGTATATTACAGCAAGCTGACCTAGCAGACTACCGCCAACAGCTAAATTAAACATGCGGTTTCCGGTCAGAGCAAGCTCTCCTCTAAGAATACTTTTGCCTTCGCTTCGACATGTAAGCGCGTTGAACATGTCAAAGAAGACAAAGCAGGTAAAAGTCATAGTGGTATCGCGCGCGGTTACGCTTTTATCGGAAGACATCTCGTGCCAGTAGACGCCGAGAGTCCCGAGCATAATGATGGTAGCGGACGTGAGGACTCGTTGAATAAGGCGGCGTGTGAGGACTCGTGCGTCCCGAGCGCGTGGCGGCCGGTTCATTATCGCAGGGTCGACGGGCTCTACACCCAGAGACTGGGCTGGTGGACCATCCATGAGAATATCTTGACGGTAATGTCAGCACAAGCTCTATCATGTTGGCCAAGAAGCACATAGCACTTACTTATCCACAAGATCTGCATCGCATTTAGAGGATTGCTAAAGCCGAGGACAGTACTCAGCAGCACTAACGATAGAGCCGCAACGCTGGTACTGAGCTGAAAGGTTAGGAAATTTTGAATGTTGTAGAAAATGCCTTTGCCTTCTTCGATAGCACTTAGAATGGTTGAGAAGTCATCATCGGTGAGGATCATATCAGCTGCTTCTTTGGCAACATCTGTGCCAAGCATACCCATTGATATACCAATGTCTGCCTTCTTTAATGCGGGGGCGTCATTGACACCGTCTCCCGTCATCGCTACAACGTCACCGCGAGACTGTAATGCATTTATAATCTTCATCTTGTGATCCGGACTCGTACGAGCGAAGATTGTTGTTCCAGAAATGGCGTTAGCCAGCTCTTCCTCGGACATTAGGTCGAGTTCGTCGCCTCTGAGAACAGGTCGATAGCCTGCCCTTGAAGCGTTGAGAGGCATCCCAAGCTTCCTTGCGATAGCCACGGCAGTGGTCTCAGCATCTCCAGTAATCATTATTACTTTTACGCCACCTGTCATTAGGCGTCGTATCGATTTGTCGACACCCTTTCGAGGCGGATCATTCATTCCAACAATCCCAGCAAAGACAAGTCCCTGGTAGGCGTCTTCGTCAAACTTGCGACTGCTCCCGACCCGATTGATACCTGGCTTCGGTGTGCTACTTCGACTTGAGGGCAGGCCCAAAGTTCTTGCCGACCTTGGAGTATCTCTACTTGAACCACTTGCGAACCCTAAAACTCGGAGACCATCTTCCGCCATCTTCTCACCAGCAGCAATCGCCTCTTGCCGCCGGGGCTCATCCAGAATGATTTCTCTTCCTTCTTTCGATACGTAAGTATCGCATCGCTTCAAGACCTGCTCTAAAGCCCCCTTGATGTACGCAATTTCAGCTCCATTGCCAGACTCACTGCCTTGGTTCGCTCCAATTACGACACCCATCCATTTTCGTTCCGAGCTGAAGGGCGTCTCTGCAGTCCGTGGTCCAATGCGGTTACGGACATCATCTTCCCCAAAAGCATCTATAAGATCAAGGACAGCAACGTCAGTAGGCTGGCCAACCCAGCGGCTTCTGGCTCCCCCTCCGTCAGATTCATTGCCACCCATGGACGACATTATGGCTGCTGACGATGCAGTCGCCGGTGAAGTTGCATGGGCTCGGGATAAGCGGGCGTTGTTGGCTATGTTACCCACTCGTAGGATAGTCCGAGTAGCAGGGTCAGGTGAAGCAGATGCTAAATCCTTCGTAATAGATATAGGAGACGGAGCATCAAAATGCCACAACTTCGTGACAGTCATGTGATTGAGCGTCAACGTGCCTACCAAACCGTTAGATATGTGCAAATTCGAGCGTCTTTGAAAACAAGCATACCGGTCTTATCGCTGCAGACAATATTAACGGAACCCAAGGTCTCTACGCTTGGCAGTCTCCTGACGATAGCGCCATGTTTCGACATCCTCAAAACACCCAGTGCAAGCGTGACTGTCACTATAATTGGGAGACCCTCTGGAATAGCCGCCACAGCGAGAGAGACACCAATCTGTAACATGTCAAGCCACTTTTTACTCTGCAATATCCCAATAATCATGATGAGGGCGATGACACCACCAGACATCCAGCTTAATTCCTTCCCAAGTCGGTCCATGGAAACTTGCAAGGGTGTCCTCGGACTTTCGATTTCTTGTAGAGACGCCGAGATGCTCCCAAATTCTGTGTTTGCACCTGTACCTATGACTAATCCCCGGCCGTGTCCCGACCGCACCAAAGTGCCCATGAAAGCGATGTTAGTTTGCTCGTTAAGGCGTATGTCTGCTCCCACCGTTCCCGCTGCGGGCGAGGCGTACGAAGGGGACGTAGAACGTCCATATGGGTGTGACCTCATTGTTCCCTGTGGCCGGTCTATTACTCCTGCCTGCTTCAAAGCTGGCTCATTCTCTCCAGTGAGGTTTGATTCATCAATTGACAAGTCTGCTGCACTAGTAATCCGTATATCAGCCGGTATGCGATCACCAGTCGAGAAGATCACCAGATCCCCAGGGACCAGCTGTCTGGCAGGAACCGTCGTCGACGCGTTATCCAGTGGTGAGCTAGAGCCGTTCGGAATTGTCTCCATTTCAATAACCGCATGCGAATCTCGGCCTTGCCCATGTTTGCTGTTCTCTCCGCTTCGAATAAGATGAGCATAGTGTGGGACCAGCTTGCTCAGAGACTCCAGCGACTTTTCAGACCGATATTCTTGCACAAAGCCAACAGTCACCACGATTGTGACCGCGACTGCTATACTGACTGCATCGTCTATATTGCCGAAGAGGAACGATAGGATGGCGGAGCCAAGCAATACTAAGATGAGAGTTTCCTTGAATTGCTTCAGGAATCGAAGCCATAAAGGCTCAGACTCATCATGTGGGAGCTCGTTTGGTCCATACTGGAGCAGGTTTGCTTCGGCTTGGGACGTGGAGAGGCCGTGAGTGAGTGAAGAGTTCAGACGTTCTTGGGTTTCCTCGAGGGTAAGTAGAGAGTATCCGGAGCTTCTGGCCTAAGATAATTGTCAGATTACAAACTAATCGCTCAGCCAATACCAGTATCTTACCGCGCCAGAGAACATCGGCTGTGGTGTGCCCGGCCGAGGGCTGAGGCGACCTGTATTCGAATTCGAGCCATTGGGAAGGAGTAGGGGCGTGCTTGGTCTGGACATTATCTCATGGCCGTTGTGACATGGGGACAGATAGGAGCTGACGGCGACACTTCAACTTGAAGTGGCGCTGCCGAAGGGCAGATTTGGGATTTTGTTCTCCTTTGGATTTCACCGACTTCTTTTCGCAAACTGCTCCGGCTTGGAGAAGGAAGAGATGATGTTATGGGATACGGTTAGCGGCCGCAATGCCTGATTAAGCGCAACTTAAAGGCCTTTTCCCAATGCTACAGCAGTCCAGAAGCTAGGTTTATTAGTATAGAAGGCACCACATGCGTCGCGAACCAAAATTTCCACTCTATTCAAACGTTGCAGAAAATCAGTGGCTAGCGCGGTGTACATGTAACAACAGCCGCTAGTTCCAGCCCTACGCTACAGCGATTGCGACGGGAAAGTCTCCAGCCACGCATAGCATATCCTTTTGCTGCTTCTCTCCCCCTCCAACCCATATTGCACCATTGCTCTTCCATCATCATTGCTTTCACTCCAGGGTCGCAGCTCGTAGCTGATTGTATTCTCCTCATTGAACGCTTGTTCAGAACGCGAAACTTTAGGATCTGACTTTCATTCGGATCCATCACACGTACACAAAGACGCGCCTAGGTCAACAAAGTGACCCCAGCGCTGTGCGCCTCCACCTTGCGCACCTGGCTCCTTATTGGCCTTCAACAATCTGGGGACGCGCTGCTTAAGCTCCCTAGGTGATACTCATTATGTTCTATTCCGAGACGCTACTCTCAAAGACCGGGCCTTTGGCCCGCGTCTGGCTCTCTGCCAATCTAGAACGCAAACTGTCGAAAACACATATCCTACAGTCAAACATAGAGAGCAGCGTCAATGCTATTGTGGATCAAGGTACAGCGCCAATGGCTCTACGACTAAGTGGGCAGCTACTTCTGGGTGTGGTGAGAATCTATAGTAGGAAAGCAAGATACCTTCTGGACGATTGCAATGAGGCCTTACTCAAGATCAAAATGGTATGCATATGATGACTCCTAACCTTTGAACAGTTGCTTAACCACGGTAGGCCTTTCGTCCCGGAAATGTCGACCTTCCAGCGAACATGAGCGTGCCCAACGCTGCTGCTCTCACCGTCGCAGATAGAATTAGTGATCCAATGATGCCTGAGCTCGACCCTTCTCTCCTCGACTTTCGCCCAATGGACATTGATTTCGGCTCCAAAAAAGATGATCCTTTGAACTGGAATAGCCAAGTTCTCTCAGATCCTTTGAGCATAGAAATTGGTCGCCGTGAACCATCGAGGGACGTCAGGGACGAATTCGACGAAGAGGACATGAACATCGAACTTGATCTCGATCTCGGCCTTGATGATGGACCTAGTATCGAGATTGGTCGAAAGGCAGCCTCAACCAGGAACTTCGAAGATGATATGATGGGTGATGATGATGATGAGTTGCCCAAGGATCTTGGGTATGATGAGAACACTAGAACTCGTCTGAGCAGTCGAGTCCCGTCTCTTATCGAAGATCGCGATGATCAGCTATTCGAAAATGACAATGGTGGTATGCTACTGGACGAGGGAGACGATTGGGCAATCCCAAACGATGATGGACCCGTGGTTACTGCTGCAGCAACTGATTCGCGACTACAAAGAGATTCGCAATCGCCACTGTCGTCCGCACGCTCAAGCATAGTTCGTGACTTTGACGCAACGCGTCTTGAGGAAGAGGAGCAAGATCCTTCGATGCATCAGGCTAAGCATAAAGCTAAGAAGCGCAAGGTTATTCAAGCCGATGCCGATACTATGCTTTCGTCCGCTCAGATCAAGGCGCAACAAGCAGACCGTTCAGCCATTCTGAAGCCAGCCTCATACCTCTCCCGGGATCCTATCTTACTGAATCTCATGAATATGCAGAAAAATGGTGGTTTTGTGTCAAGTATTATGGGCGATGGTCGTGCTCAGGGCTGGGCTCCGGAGCTCAGAGGTATCCTCTCTATTGAAGTAGTGCGAAAGTCAGGCGCCCTGAAGCGGAAGAGGGATAGTGGTGCTGCCGATGTGGAAGCAGATGAAGCGCAAGCAGACAATGCCACTGGGCCACAGCTCGAAATACCCGAGGACGAAACGATTATACCTCCTGATGAGGGTCTGGGCCTTGGCGGTGAGACTACACCGCGAGCCGCTACTGGTCTTCAAGATGACGACGGTTATCTGCCGGGATACGATGATGGGGCTGCTAGCATGACCCGACGCGAAGAGACGGAAGATTTGAGAGACAACTTTGATGATACCACTGCTCCCCTGTTGCACCCATCGGAACAGGGCGCGGTCTCCCTGGGGACTAAGCACGCCGTCCATCTCCTCCGCGACCGTTTTGGCTCGTCCGCAGACGGTAGTCCATCTCAACAAAAGAAAGCGAATATCATATTCCAGGACATGCTACCACAGGCAACCACTACCAAAGCGGATGCTACAAAGATGTTCTTTGAAGTGTTAGTCTTGGCTACTAAGGATGCTGTAAAGGTTGAACAGTCCGATAAAGAGCTAGGAAGCGCGTTGCGGATCCGTGCCAAACGAGGGCTTTGGGGCGCGTGGGCTGAGAGGGAAGCTGGTGGAGAGATCGCTGAACAAGAAGCCGAACAGCCTGTTGTTCCTGCTATCTCATAAGGGTATCTATCTGACTTTGATTACGTGTCATGGAAATTTTAGGAACTCGAGGGCTGGGCAGGCTTCCGGTAGCAGTGTTTACTTTTACTTTTGACTTGGTGTCTCTGGGTTCTTCAATTCTCTGTCCCTATTTATGGCGGACCTTGTCAAGCGGCTTGCTTATTTTGTCAACTGTACATTATTAAGTCAAGCGAAAGCGCGGTCGGTCAAGGAGAAGACCTTGTTGCCGCCCAAAAATCACAGTTTTTATGGAGGCATTCTAAAAGTAATGTCTCGGTTCCTTCGGATAAATCATCAACAGACTGTGAACATAATCCGATGAATAAGAAATTGCGGGTGAAATGCATATTGCAGCAATACTACGCAACCCTCCCATCATCCTCAGCCTTTTTGAGCATTCCCTCAATCTGCCTATGTCTCAACACTGCATGTTCAAAGTCTGGATACTTTCCCGTCTCCTCAGCAAAAGCCTCGTACATGGCAGCTACACCTCTTGCCGGTGATGGCAGCTCGAGAAACCTTGTCTCCCACTCAATGGTCTCAACCTCGTCGGTTCCGAAATTGTGAATCTGAATACTCTTTTCGTCATCGGCCGCTTGCAGTGCCGCAGATGCAGCTGTCAATCTAAGCTCTCCCTTCTCCCCGTGGATCAGCCATAGGAAGCCAGGGGTCCCTTTGAACGGTGGGCCGCGACGGAAGACGAATGATAAGGGTGCGCCGGAGGGGAGCGTTCCTTGGATCATCACGTGGTCGGCTACGTCTGAGGTGACTGTCTCGACTGTGGAGCCATTGGGACCTAAGAGGTCGACTTTGGGACGCTGGATGCTTAATTCGGATGTGAACGATGAGAGTTCTCCGAGGACTAGTTCTACCCAGTCGAGGACTGCGAGAAGTCAAATTCAGTGTTCTGAACTTGGCTAGCCAATGGTTGATACGAGAGCCAAATTCCCCAGCCGAAGATTGAGGAACAGTCTCGGGACTTGTGGATAAGCAAAGCAGAGAAATACTCACTGTGCCCAATGCCAATGGTGACCAGGTTGCCTCCATATTTCTTCTCCGTAAAGTACTTCAGCCCTTCGGGCAATGTGTCTCGTGTTCTAGTTCCTCCAGCCGTAACAACAGTGCTACTAAGTACTTTTCCAATCTTGTCTTCTTCGATTAGAGACTTGACCTTAAGCACAACAGGCGCCAGCTCTCCCTGAAGCCCGATCATTGTCTGTGCATTATGCTTCTTCGCTAAAGCTTGAAGCTCCTCGGCCTGTGTAAGATTGGATGCAAGTGGCCACTCGCAATAGACACTCTTGCCCTTCATTAGACTTGGTTTGATGACCTCGTAGTGGATATCAACCCTAGTGTTGCACACCACCAGATCGATCTGAAATTGTCAGTTCGACGTAGAGAGCATAAACGGCTACGCTCATTCTTGAGTACGGGCATACCTCTTGGTCATTGGCTAAGTCCTCCGGACTGCCATAAGCTTTGGTGCTGGCGGGCAAGTTGTAAGCTTCAATTGCCGCCTGGGCAGCAGAAACGCTGGAATTGCATAGAGCAGTGATGACATATTTGCCGTTGGACGCTTTCAGATACGGTAGGTGTGCAATCGAAGCCCATCCAGTCTTTGCTCGAGCTGAAAGCCCTATCATTCCAACGCGAATAGGAGACATGCTGCTCTTGAAGATATATTATACTAAATTGATATAGGAACACTCAAAATAAGAGAGAGCAGTTAAAAAGAAGAACGAGAGCGTCCCTCACCATTATAAAGACGGAATACTTTAAGTCTTGTCTAGTTACCTAATGTAATATACTGTGCGTCTTATGCAATGATCAATTTGTAAGCCTACGTGTCGGGCCTATAATCCGAGGTGGGGTAATCCATTCGACGACAGGAAATAATGATTACAAAGCCATTGACGCCTTATATGCAGCCTAGGATTTTGCGTGCTTACTCGGTATCACAGTATCATCCAACGAGACATCCCTTAGCGGAGGGAGTTGAGAGGGCAAGATTGTTGGTGTCGATTTAATGATTACATCGAATACGGTTAGCTCGTAATTTTATCGATAACATTGTGACGTTGTAAACGAATTGTCCAATCTTTTTTCGCTCCTCAAGCACTTATAGTCGTTCCGAGGCCTGATCCATTACTTATCAAGATGAAGCAACGTTTCTCATCCTTAGATGTGAAGGTAGGCCTGAAAACTGTTTCATTGGAGGATAAGTCTGGTAACCAGCGTCAGGTTATTGCCCAAGAGCTGTCTCAAGCCCTGTGCACACTACGCCTTGCCAACATCTACGATCTCTCCTCAGTAGGTAAGTTGCCCCTTCTAGTATATAATCCTCGCTTAGTGCCTCCATAGCGTATCTTCCTCCTCAAATTTGCCAAGCCAGACCAACGTCAATCCTTTATAATTGACTCAGGCTTTCGATGTCACCTTACAAGCTTCACTAGGGCTACCGCTGCTGCTCCCTCAGCATTTGTTTCGCGTCTTCGGAAGTTCTTAAGGACAAGACGTGTGACTTCAGTCTTGCAGATTGGTACGGATAGGATTATTGAGCTACAATTCAGCGATGGCCAATATCGCTTGTTCCTCGAATTTTATGCTGGGGGCAATATTGTGCTCACGGACAAGGAACTCAATATCATTGCCTTACTACGTATAGTTGATGAAGAGAATGAAAAGCTACGCGTAGGGTTAAAATACTCCCTCGACAATCGGCAGAACTACACTGGGATTCCACCTTTGACGATTGAGAGGTTGAAGGCAGGTCTACAAAAAGCCATAGAAAAAGGTGATGGAGTCGTTACCATTCCGCAAAAGCGTTCCAAAAGAAAGCCCGAGGATGCTCTGCGTAGAGCTTTGGCAACCTCGCTAAATGAATATCCGCCCATGCTTATTGATCACGCTCTTCGAGTCACCGCATTTGATTCAGGCACTCCGGTGGATGAGGTTTTGAAAGACCCATCGTTATTGGAGAAACTTATGGTGGCGTTAGGGGAAGCCCAGAAGGTGATGAACAACATCGAGACTTCGGGGACCTGTAAAGGCTATATCATAGCGAAATCAACGAAAAATGCTTCATCGGCTGCCCGAAATGAGATTAAGGAGAATGGGGAGATTGTTCATGAAGATCTAATGTATGAGGACTTTCATCCTTTTCGGCCCCAACAAATCGTGGATAATCTCGACATCACAATTCTCGAATTCGAGGGCTTCAACAAGACCGTTGACGAGTTCTTCTCTTCCATTGAGTCGCAGAAGCTGGAATCGCGACTCACAGAACGGGAAGAGAATGCAAAAAGAAAACTTGAGACTGCGAGGCTAGACCACCAGAAAAGACTGGGAGGTTTGCAGCAGGTGCAAGAACTCAATGTCCGTAAAGCACAAGCCATAGAGGCAAATCCGCAGAAGGTCCAAGAGGCAATTGCGGCCGTCAATGGTTTATTAGCTCAGGGTATGGACTGGATGGACGTCGCACGTCTGGTTGAAATGGAGCAACAGCGGCACAACGTCGTTGCAGAAATGATTAAACTCCCTCTAAAGCTATACGAGAATACAATCACCCTGCTTCTTGCAGAGGCTAGCTTCGAAGACGAGGCAGACTTTGATGGCGATGAGACCGGTAGTGATGTCTCCGATAGCGAGGAAGAACGGGCTGAAGGCTTGAAATCTAACAAAGCCTCCAAATTTGTTGATGAACGATTAGCTGTGGACGTAGACCTAGCACTGTCACCATGGTCGAATGCTCGGCAGTACTACGAGCAGAAGAAGTCTGCTGCTGTGAAAGAGCAAAAGACACTTCAATCCTCTGAGAAGGCCCTCAAGAGCACGGAAAAGAAGATCAACGCCGACTTGAAGAAAGGTCTGAAACAGGAAAAAGAAGTGATGAGGCCTCAAAGAAAATCACATTGGTTCGAAAAATTCCTATACTTCATCTCCTCTGATGGCTATCTCGTTCTGGCTGGGAAGGATGCCCAACAGAATGAGATTTTGTATAAGAAACATCTCAGGAATGGGGATATATATGTCCATGCTGATTTGAATGGTGCGGCGTCTGTAATTATTAAAAATAAGGCCGGCATGTCAGAAAGTCCGGTACCGCCATCAACACTCTCGCAGGCAGGAACCTTGGCTGTAACGACATCGAGTGCTTGGGATTCGAAAGCAGTCATGTCTGCTTGGTGGGTCGTGAGCCTATCCTTCCTCACCAAGTCTGGTAAAGTCATTGCTAATTAAGGTTAAGGCCGCAAATCAGGTCTCGAAGTCAGCTCCGACAGGAGAATACTTGACGACCGGGGCATTCATGGTACAAGGGCACAAAAATTTCCTCCCTCCTGCCCAGCTATTGCTTGGCTTTGGAATTATGTTCAAGATTAGCGAAGAGAGTAAGGCGCGCCATCTCAAGCATAGAATTCAGGCCGTTGGCTCTAGCAAACCTTCGGACACAGTATACGAGGCTGAGGAGGAGGTACACGACCATAGGGATGATGAAGACGATATCAGTCAAACTGAAGAGGAGGCTGACGACCACGAACACCAACAGAGTGGAAAATATGACCAAGATCATGGGTTGAGAGCTTCTGAGGTTCGCGCAGCTCAAGGCAATGGAGACGAGCATGTCAAAGACGGTAGTGATTCCGAGTCCGAAGGCGTCAATCCACTACAACCCGATCCTACCAAGCACAGCGTCTCCCACTTCCAGAACCAGAACAACAACTTAACAGCAAGGGGACCGTCTCCAGAGCATGAAGATGCAAGCAACAGCGAGAGCAGTGATTCTGAATCAGATGCTGAAGAGGGAACTGCACAGGACCATGGGAACCCGTTAGCTCAAGTCGAACAGAAGCGCCATTTATCCGCAAGAGAGCGGCGACTTCTGCGCAAAGGTGAAGCACCATCTTCAATCGACCCCTCACTTGATGCAGACACCAATGCAGACTCAGAAGAGAGCACACGATCGTCCACCCCGGCCCTATCAACCCCATCTTCGACTCCTGCGGGGCAACAAGGTACCAAATCCCAACCACTTAGGGTTCGTGGGAAACATGGCAAACGCAACAAAATTAAAACCAAGTATGCCAATCAGGACGAAGAGGACCGCGCTCTTGCTATGCGCCTCTTGGGCTCAGCGGCTGCTCAAGAGAAAGCTACCGAGGATGCAGCTGCTAAAGCTACAAAAGAGGAGGAACTTACGGCACAGAAAGAACGCCGACGGAAGCAGCATGCGCTAGCTGCAGAGAAAGGGAAAGAGGCTGAAGAAATCCGAAGGCTGAACTTCGAGGAGGGCATTGAAACGTTAGATAAGGACGAGGTCCAAGAGTTGAGAGACTTGGACGCTTTTGTGGGAGCTCCTTTGCCAGGGGACGAGATTCTAGATGCATTGGTTGTGTGTGGACCATGGGATGCGATTGGGGGGAGATGTAGGTGGAGAGTGAAGTTGCAACCTGGGACCGTGAAAAAGGGGAAGGCTGTTAGAGAGATTTTGGGTATATGGGCAAAGGTGATAGCGGATCGAGAGAAGAAGAAGAGGCCCAGTGCTGGGGAGGGAAGTGAGGTTATGGCCGAAGAAGAGAAGGTGAGGAGAAGGGAGGGAGAACTGATTAGGGCACTCCGCGAGGCAGAGATTGTTGGTGTAGTGCCTGTAGGTAAAGTGCGGATGGTGATGGGAACGGGAGAGGCGGGCAGTAAGGGGAGGGGTGGTGGAGTGGCGGGGAAGGGAAAAAGAGGTGGGAAGGGTGGTAAGAAGCACAGGTAGAAGATCAATTAAAATTCTAAATATGTACATAATCCAACTTTTACAAGTTTAGAGTGTTATTTCTACTTCTGCTGCTTTACGTAGTCTATTCATTACAGCTGCGGCAGTGTTGCCCTCACTGTCATCTATACCTTCAACGAATATTACATCCACGCCCTTCTGATCTAGCTCTCGCAACGCAGAGAACAAACCTCGAGCTATGTCAGCCGCATCTCGGCCTAGAGCAATGGTCCATACATCAAGTCTATCTTGGTCATCTTCCCCGTTAAGTTGAAGACGAGAATACTGCGCCGAAAAGAGATTAACCGCCCACGAGGGATGGGCGTCTTGAACCATTTCCAGTGTTGGATCTAATGTCTCCTTATCAAGCGCCCCAACCTCATCACCATTGGATGCGTGCTTATTCAGAATGGAGACACGAGGTTTCTTGGTACCCGAACTATCCAAGTGCCACATTCCCTCTTGCCATCTCTTCGTCATGATGACACCAATAGTCCGCTTTGTCCCAATATATCTCTTTGCCGAGACCTTATTCATCTGCCCATGAAATAAAAGCACCCTTGCATTTGGTGAATAGTGTTTGTATTTCATCCCCGGCGCCCTTGGTACTCCTGTCTCAGCGCCGTCTTTATATCCCACCGCTACACCCTCCCACCCCGGACAGCTCCTCAGCATATCGATCGATACACCGCCAGGTCTCAGGACCACGGGAGGATCGGTCAGACCATCTACAACGGTGCTTTCTACACCAACATTGCACGGCCCTCCGTCAAGTATTAAATCAATTTGTCCGGAGAGGTCATGGAGAACGTGAGCCGCTGTTGTGGGAGAGGGTTTCGAAGACGCGTTTGCGGACGGGGCGGCTAGAGGCACATTAGAGAGATGTATGAGCATGAGGGCGAGTCTTGATGATGGCATGCGCACGGCGACTGTTGGTAGAGAATTTGTAACTTCTGGGGCCAGGGGGGAAGGTGTGGGCAAGGGCAGTAGTATTGTTAAAGGTCCGGGCCAGAATCGGGATATGAGCGAGTGGTATATTTGGGGAATGGGATTTGAGGGTGACTCAGGCGCAACGGCAGGGCTTCCACGAGGGGCAAGAAGGGTGCGAAGCTGGGAGAGAGAGCTTATATGAACGATGAGTGGATTGTCGGATGGTCTTCCCTTCGCACTGTATATACCCTTCACGGCAGCGCTGCGAGTCGCGTCTGCTCCTAAGCCGTAGACTGTCTCAGTGGGGAAGGCAACTGGTATATCGCTGTTTCGAATCTGTAAAGCCGCCTCCTGTAAATTGGCGGCAGCTGGGCTGGTTCCTGATAGCTTAATATCCCAGCCTCCCAAGAACGATTGCTGTGGATTGTTGAATACAATTTGGCCAACGTTGGAAGCATCGACCTTTAGGACTCGGGTATTACGCTGAAAGGCCCTGGAATGTGATGACGCTGGTGCCATCGTTGCCACAACCCGTTTCAATGCCTGGTGGGTCTGGGCACGGAGCGGGAAGACTCGTGAGCCTTGTGCGCGGAGCAGATCCAACCTCTCCAGTGCTTCAAGATTAGTCGAGAAGATGCGAATGATTGAGGGTGCAGCTGAGTGTCAGGGTCAATGGGCAGAGCGCAATGTCTAGATCAACATGTCGCTGGAGTACGACTCAGTCAGGGGCTCTGTGGCGATAGGACGTAGACCACCGCACCGAGGAAAAGTACTTGTATTGAGGGTATAGCATTGAGAGGAAAATAGCGAGAGTCTATCCTTGTAATTCCTGCTGACTCTTCATATGGCCCAATGTCTCTGATGCAATGAGCTGCAGCGTAGAGAATTTATCGCCTCGCAAGGCTGACGCAGGCTTGGCTAGCGTACGAGGCTTTGTGTATTGAAGCTATCATGATCGTGCACAGGTTAACATTACGCGCAAACGAGAGCCTCAAAGCACTTGCATTGATATTCGGAGTGCTCTCCAGATTTGTTCATTGATCATTTGATGTCAAGCACGATGGACGCCACTGGAGATCTACCTGGTTTATCTATCTCCTGCTCCTATTCCTTAGCATGCCACGGGCACGTGTACGCTCATCGTAATCGATCTTCCAGTCAATCCCGTCATCCTTTGACTCTATCGAGGCAGCCTCCAGCTCTTCCCACTCATCCGTTTCCATGTTCATAACAAGGCAAATCTGAGTACAACGCGCGAAGGCGTCTCTTAACCCGTAGCGTCCTCCTCTGACAACAATACTGACAACGCTTGCAATATCACGCTCAAGCCGCACAGCCCCTAAATCGTCTAAACGTTCGTAGTAACTCCATATACGCTTCTCCAAGACCTCACTAAGATATGAGATAATAGCCCCAAGCAGTCTATCGTAATTTCGTTCTGTAAGGATTCTTATTATGGGCTTCGTCAAGATATCCCAACCACGCTGGAAGTGATATTGCACAGCATTGTCTGGCGAGATGCCCTCTCCACCTTCTGCCTCCGCTTCCCGGCTGAGGTCCTCAAGCTCCTGCTGAGTCATTTGATAGTCAGTGTCTCGAAATGCATCTGCAAGGACTGGACGTAGACGCGGTTTAACGACGTTCTTGAATAAAACAATCACACCGTCGCTAATAAGTTCTGATGTTTTGCCTTCGAAAGTGCTTTGAAGAGACTTGAGCGAATTCGCAACTATGACAGCATCATGTTCAAGAGGAAAGGTTGATGTGAGCGAGCCAGATAAAGTGCTCCCGCTATTGTTTGCTGATCCAGCGCCTGAATTGATCTCGACACGAGACTGCACGATGCGTTTCACATAGTCAGTCGCAACATCAAGGTTGTTCATGAGCACCAGGAAGGCTATGATAGTCTGCTCCGGCGGTGGTGCTCCTTGTATTGTTGCTTTGGGATAGCTTTCGTCCCTCATCTTCCTCTGAATCATACCAATAAAATCGGAGCCAAGTACTCTGGCAAGCGTTGGAATCACACTTGATATGACTGCCTTTTGAGATGTTGCAAGTGACCTCTCAACAACTTGATTTACGATATACATCACATCATCGACAGCGGAAGTAATATATGGCGGATCGGAGGGCATAGACTGTTTCGGATTCAGAGATAGATCTGGCGGTTGTTCATCTAATTGAAAAGCTGTCTCCACAGATCTTCGAAAGAAGAACGTAGTCATGACATTAAAGGGCGTGATCAGCCTATCAGTAACCTTTCTTCTCAAGCTAGAATTCTCTAGTAGTGGTGGAATGATCAGTTCCCGGTTCTCATCTGAGGGTTCCTGCTATTGTTAGCATTGTTGTAGGAGTGTTGATTTCTTCATTCTACCTTGCACTTGTCGGCGATGAAGCGTGAATATAGAGCCCAGCGACCTAGCATCACCGCAGACTCGCTCAGAATGCCATCAACTTCCTTCATGTCAATGCTCTCATCCTCTCGTGATTGCCCCTCCGCTGTGGAACCTTTCTTCGCTGGTGACCCAGCTCGGGGTGTCCCGCTCCTAGCGGGCTGCTGCGGAAGGAAGCTCTGTACAAGAAAGGTAAACGCATAAGATCTGATGTCGGTAAGTTTGCGGTCGATGCTACGCTCGTCACCCCAAGTGTCTAACACAATGCCTCCTTGAACGTCTGCCTCAAGCTGTAGCCGCTCTATGACCTTGACCATCCGTCCGGCGCCGTAGTGGCGCTCTACGAGCCCGCCGTGATGTTCGATAATTTGAGCGATATGTTCAAATAGCTTTGTCAGTGCATTAGCATAGAAGAACCCTTCTTTACGTTGATTTCCACCAGTGCCAGCATTAAGATTCGCGCGAGCACGAGATGCAACTCCTTGACATACGTAGCGGCCATAAACATCAAGACCGACTTCAGGTTTACCAATGAGTGGAAATAGTTTGAAGAAGCGGGTGACCTTGCTTCCGTTGCCTTCCTGTGCAGCTTTCTCGAATTCTCTGAGAAAGAGTCCACGCAAAGATTCAGCTGCATTTTCCAGAGTCACAGCGGGAGGATCTGGGACTTCGGCGGTAGGAACAATCTCTTCAGCGAAAGATCCGTTGACTATCTCTTTTGGGATTCTGAATGCGCGGTTCAAGTATCCAGCTGCAGTTTCCCAGTCCTGCGGGGCGCCCATAGACCCAGTCACTCCTAAGACGCAGGTTTTGAGTTCTGCTACTTGCTCCACAACATCAAGAGTGCTCCGTACTCTAGCCTGCTCAAGATCAAGCTGTTTCACTGCACTAGAAATGCGCGATGCTGTTGAAGCCGCGTTGGACAATATGCCATTACTTATGGATCTTGTTGCTACTGCTTGAGATCCTATTTGTGCGCGGAGGATATCCAAGCGGGCCAGTTCACGAGTTAGATCTCTTTGCGATGCTATTAAGTCGTCAAGCCGCGAAGTAATCAAAGCCTCTTGAGCACTCAGCTGAATAAGGCTTTTCTTAATATCAGCGATTGAGCCGACTGTGTAAATACTAGTGTCTGTCGAATCCGCATCCTGACCCAGACCGGATCTTACATGGTGAGCAAAACCATTCATAGAGCCGCCTTCTAAATTTGTCATTTTCAGAATACACGATTGACCAAAGTTCTTCGATTCTACAGCCAAGACCAACAGTCAAGAACCTGCTATGTCTACCCCTGGGATGTTACCAGTACACAGCTCAAGCTAATTTCATACTAGTCTGCTATAAAGGCCGATAAATCCGACAAGCTAACAATATTACGTCCTGCAGCGGTGACACATGCTGCTACATCTAAACCTTGGGCAACGCCAGCTGTCCACTCAACATCATAGTTTCGGAGGCTGACTTCCTGTGCAAAATTACTGCAAAGGGCCAAGGAATCTGCAGCCATAGGTCGTCGAAGGAGAGACAGGCACGCAAAACCTGTACCAAACACACAACGACGGTTTAGGATGGGTCAAGAGTCATCTTCGCCCGTTGATGAGAGCATACCACCTCAGACCTTGAAAGATAGAACATTGGGGTCTGTTGCACAATTTATTCGAGATGGACATGCTAAGAACATTGTGGTAATGGTGGGTGCGCTCGGTTCAATACAAGGCTGACAGATCTGGGGCTGACCATACGCCTATTCTATGCGATAGGTTGGTGCTGGTATTAGCACGTCTGCTGGAATTCCAGATTTTAGATCACCAGATACGGGGTTATACGCCAACTTAGCCAGACTTGATTTACCTTATCCCGAAGCTGTGTTCGACATCAATTTTTTCCGCCTTAATCCGCTACCTTTCTATACCCTGGCGCACGAGCTATACCCCGGAAAGCACAGGCCTACTGTCTCGCATTCATTCATTCGGTTGCTGTCAGATAAAGGGCTTCTACTGAAACTGTTCACACAAAATATCGACTGTCTAGACAGGGAAGCTGGTGTACCAGAAGATAAGATTGTGGAGGCTCATGGAAGTTTTGCGACTCACCGCTGTATCGAATGCAAATCTTCTTATCCTGAAGATCTAATGAAGGAGACAGTGAGGAACTGTGATGTGCCTCATTGTATCACACCTCAGTGTAATGGTCTGGTCAAGCCTGATATCGTCTTCTTTGGTGAACCGCTACCGGAGAATTTTCATAGGAATCGCGCATTGCCGGGGGCCGCAGATCTTTGCATTGTTATGGGCACTAGTTTGACAGTGCAGCCATTTGCGAGTCTACCTGGATTCTGCTCCGAAGGAGTGCCGAGGCTGCTTATCAACTTAGAAAGAGTTGGTGGACTAGGTTCTCGGGCAGACGACGTACTGCTTCTCGAGGATTGCGATACTGGTGTACGAAAACTTGCAGCCGCCTTGGGGTGGGAAGAAGAGCTTGAGGCCCTTTGGCAGGAGACAAGACCAGAGTCCGAGAGGAATGAGGACAGCTCGGATAAAACACAGAAGAGCAAAGATGAAAGACTCAACGATCAAATCGATAGCTTGACTAAGGAAGTTGACGAGTCGCTGAAAATAACGGATAAGCACACTACACTACTCCGAGATCACTTAGCAGAGAAGCAGGTGAAGGGAGTTGATGCCGAAGCAACCGCAAGCCCTGCCAATCTAGTTCCTAAAGAAGCCGTGCCAACTGAGACACCCACTGTAACGGATAAAGAAAGCGCGACTGCCACAACCGAGTCCAGACAGGAGCCTTTGAGACCTAAGTTGACACCACAGTCATCATCAGAAGATGAGACGAAAGTGCCTTCCGGTAGCACCCCAGGTCTTAATGCAGCTAGCACTCCGCTCCCTGATATCAAGAAGTCTTCTCTTTAGCATTGAGTCATGGCCGTTAATTGAAAGTGTACGTGTGTAAGAATGAAGAAATGTGCGCATGTCCACGGTTGCATGCTATGCTACGATGAAAAGTGTACAAGAACTCTTTCTGTGCTTATTACTATCAGTAGATGCTTCGACACGCTTCAGAAGGAGTCGAGCTTACCGTTTGAGCGGTGCCCAGTACCATGCTGTTATGAACAGAAACTCAGGTTGCACCTTCCTTGGCTCGAGGCTCCATTATATTAAAAAGCGAACTCGGATCCTCATCCACTCCCACCATCATTAGTTGACAGACTTCTCATCCAAAGTGAATAGCAATACATTCTTTACAATTTGCAGCTCAGCTTTATTACTACCCAGTGTCATAGAAGTGCACAACCACCTGAACTGGCTCCGGCACCGAGTGTACACGCATACCGGGCCAAATTTTGCAAGGTATAGGAGAGATGGCAACCACCAAAAGAAAATGGCGTTGGGGCTCGAAGAGTCTCTTTGGCTCCAGAGCTTCTAACAAAGTGATCGTTCTCGAGCATGCTTCACTCAATACCCTATCAGACCCCCGAGAACATAGCGCTGTTCATTTGTCGCTAGATGGGTGTAGCGCTGAGGACGTGCGTTATATAACGGGTGTTGGAGCCAAAATGCGCCGGAATGGTTCGAAATTGCTCTCCATCGTCGGCTTACAAAGAAGTAGCGTTTACCCTCATGTTTGCTCAGGTCATATTCATCCTGACGATATATAGGTGCTCAATTCAGCAAGCCTTCCACCAATGCTCCCAGTGAACGAGATGTGGCCCTCGCCATTGCCAAGGATGCTGCAAACTCCTCAACAACACTCTCCCCTCGCAATTCGTACAGCAATCTTGCTCTGAAGCAGATGGATCTGCAATCTGGCGGCAAAAACGGAGTCTGTCACGTACAAGAAACTCCGTCAGACCTCCTCCCACCTCTTGCAGAGATACAAAAACCACATGCCATTTGCCCAAACAACGCGAAGATATTACACAAACTAAGCCGCTCCCAACTGAGCTCAGCGTCAGCACTTCCCAAATCAAGAGAGACCCTGGGCTTGCGGCAGAGCAAGTCCAACTCTAGCTTCGCTCATCAGCTATCTCATAAACTTTCGTCGACCTTCGGCAATCCTACGATCGTTCACCGCCCTAATCTTCGGACGAGGCCCGTACTACCCTCGACGCAGGAAGATTCTACACCAAACACGTGCAGGCCAAGTGATCGAGGTGTTAGCCCGCAACAGAGCACCCCGTCAAGCTACAACTACAGCGGCAGCGTTTCGATAGGTGAGCCATCTACGGGAAAAACGTCTCTTGAGTCGAATTTTATCTCTTTGCGGTCACCGAGACCTCTAGATTCGAGTGACAGGTCCAATAACATGAGTGTGGGTGTCGCCGCCAAAGAACCTTCTAGAGAGCAGGCGTTGCCTCCGATAAGAGAAACACCACTGCTCATTACTCCCACCGTAGTGACCGTGGAACTTACTGCTAATGCCAAGGTTTTCTTTGAAACGTACTTCAATTCCTTGCTGGCCGGTCATACTAGTCCTCGTGAGCTCAGACGAAACGAGCTAGAACTACGCATTGCCTCCCAATCCATATCCGAAGAGCAGCGAGAGCGAGAGCGCTCCGCGTGGACAGCGATTGAGAGTGAGCATCTTCGGCACACCCGTGTTTTGAAAACCAAGACCAATAAGATGAATCAGCATTCTGGTGTTGCAATTGCAGGCTATGAAGTCGTCAGGATCCTTGGTAAGGGTAGCTTTGGGGTTGTCAGACTGGTTCGCGAAAAGGATAGCCCGCAGAATAGCCCTTCCATGACAGGCTCTTCGCTACCGACGGTGCCAATTCGGAAAGACGCTGGGCCTGAATCGTATGGTAACCTGCGAACAAATGCTATAGAAGCTTTGAGGGCCACTCTAGAAGGTCAGAAGACTTCTCAACGTATGACAATCCAGAAAAGGAGAAGAGAAGTGTACGCAATGAAGGTTATCCGCAAATCTGAGATGCTTCGCAATTGTCAGGAGGGCCATTTACGCGCCGAACGAGATTTTCTGGTGGCATCAGAAAATTCTCGGTGGGTGGTTCCGCTCATCGCTAGTTTCCAGGACAGCACTAATCTATACTTGGTGATGGAGTATATGGTTGGTGGTGACTTCCTTGGATTGCTCTTCCGCAAAGACACTTTGAGAGAAAAGCATGCAAGATGGTACATCGCAGAGATGATTCTTTGCGTCGAAGAAGCACACAGACTACGGTGGATCCACCGTGATGTAAAGCCTGATAACTTTTTGATCACAGCCTCTGGTCATCTCAAGATTTCCGACTTTGGCCTTGCATTCGATGGTCACTGGTCGCATGATCAGCAATACTTTAAGAATCATAGGCAGTCTCTGATGGAGAAGCTAGGTATCGAGGTTAAAGGCGATCCACAAGATCAAGAAGAAGATACTTCCAAAGAGGCGAAGGGCCACCTGGCTAGCATTCTCACTGGGCGAAGAGGACGACATGAGAATGCAAAGGCCCAAGTCGATGGTCCCAGTGAGCACGAGCCGATATTGCAATGGAGGAACCGGCATGGGAAGAGACGATTAGCGGTTAGTGTGGTAGGTACCAGCCAGTACATGGCGCCGGAGGTTGTCCGTGGAGATGCTTATGACGGCCGTTGTGATTGGTGGAGTATCGGGATCATTCTTTACGAGGCTAGTGGATATTCGAATGCCTACCTAGCTGATAGAAGCTGATGGGTGTAACAGTCTTTGTATGGTTTCACGCCCTTTGTGTGCGATAAAAGAGAAGATACTAAGCAGAAGATTCTTGTAAGACTTGTGCCCTTCTCGCCTACGTACAGTTCTGACTATCTCAGAACAATGCTAAAACCTTGGTCTTCCCTGACGAACGCGAGGTAGGTAGGAAGGAGAAGGTCTCGTATGATGCTATGGAGCTCATCAACAGTCTTCTACAAGAAAAGGAGCACAGACTTTGTTCGTCGAAATACCGGTGCAATGATTATGTGCACTCCAAACGTTCTGCTGGTCAATTAGTCGCAAGGCGTGCAGACCCATCTGTGCAAGACTACCAAGGCAACTATGTTTACCCCGATGATGCCACAGATATCAAGACCCATCGCTTCTTTAAACATATTACATGGGATCGTCTTCATTTGACAAGACCACCTTTTGTACCAGACGTCAGCAGCCGCGACGACACCAAATACTTTGACGAAGACGAGCCGATCAGTGATGTGGACGATGCAGCTACCGTATCTGACAACCAAGGTTCGGATCACGACATCCATGGCGTCGCACCAGGGACCGCTCGCGTGACGCAGGTTGATGGCGCGCAAGGTCAGCACGACGCTGGGATCCGAGTGAATCAGAGCAATGAGGGGAAATGTTCGCCCAAAGCTAAGGAGAAGAAAAGACCGCGTGATAAGGTCCTTAGGGATAAAGAGGTGGGGAGGAAAGTCCTTGATATTCGCAAGCAGGGGGCTTTCATCGGCTACACGTATCGGAGACGTCAGCCTCTTTTGTTGGAGTGTGAGAGGGGAAGATCACGTGGTGCGAGGAGGAGCTTGATTCCGAGTTTTGAATGACGGGGATAGGTTTGTAAGGTGCATGGTGGGTTTGGCTTCTAGGCATTCATTCTTTTCGTTTAGTTTTGTTAGAGATTGGGGTTGAGAGCTGGCTTGAGGTCCGCTATAGAGTCCAGGCAGGGTGATGATGTTTATTCTGTTGTTCTCTCTCAGTGCTGAGATTGAGGAAAGTGGTTCTTTTAGTGTTAGAGTACTCGCTAGCTCTCATCTTTACCCCAATCGAGAAATGAGTTCATGTTTTGAAAAGTGCAAGTGAATAGGAGAGGTGTCTTAGATGACGTTTCTATTCATTCGTAATTAACACGCGTATATAACCTACAGTACGTAACATCTAAGCATTTCATATCAGGGAGTTGAATCGGGTTAGCAATACGAATGTACAGACAGCCCTACACCTCTCTCTCGACAGCATGCCATGTCCCGTTTAATCGATTCCTCCCTCTAGTCCCCACCATCGCCTCCATCCCCCCCATCGCCACCATCGCCACCATCGCCACCATCCCCGCCCTCATTATCCGACGCCGCTCCAGAGGCAGGTTTCGCCGGCGGTGGAGGTGGACTAGCCGACTTCGCTGGGCTGGGTGGGCCTGCATCGCCCTCATTATCCGACGGCGGTTCAGGGCCGGGACTAGCTGACTTTGTTGGGCTGGGTGGGCCTGGATCGCTGGTATAGCCAGCGTCGCCAGCATCGCCTGCATCACCTGCATCACCTGCATCGCCTGCATCGCCTGCATCGCCTGCATCGCCAGCATCGCCTGCATCGCCTGCATCGCCAGCATCACCAGCATCACCAGCATCACTACCCGTAGGACTCGGTGGGGCTACATCGTCGCCTGGATCACTCTGCGCTTGCGGGCTGGGTGGTGCGTCGAATGTGAAGGCTGTGATATCGTTGTCTGCTGGCGGGGTTGGCGGGGGAGAATCGTTTGGGAGACTTGGTGGTGCCGATGGAGCTTGTCCTGGCTCGGAGGGGGGAGTTGGGGGCGAGGATTCGTTGTCGTTGGGATCAAATTCGGGTGGAGAGACTGAGGGTAGGGATTCAGCTTCATTCTCTTCTGTGGGTGGGCTGGGCGGACCGGAGGCGGTGTCGTCTTCCTCGTTTGGTGGAGTCGGGGGCGCGCTATTTGTGCCTTGCTCATAATAATCGTAGGCGCTGTATCCTGCTGCGCCAGCGACTGCGCCAGCGACTGCACCAGCTCCAGTGGCAGCAAGGTCGTCCCCAGTATCTGATTTCTTGTGGCTTGATGCAGCTCCCGCAGCTGGTTCTTCACCACTCATGTCGCTCCCGTCGTAGTAGCTGCTCGCAAGGCCTCTATGTGTAGTGGGATGAGAAGCCGGACTTGCTGCTGGTGCGCCAGCTAATGCTCTGGTAGCTGCACCTGCACCTGCCGTCAAGGTCGTTGGATGTGGGCTGCCCTCGTACCCGCTAATGCTTTTGGTCCCGTGTTGTTCTGGTGGAGGTGAGCTAGCTACGTTCTTTTTGAAGGGCGATTTCCAGCTCGACTTCGAGGCTGCTTTCGGTTGGGTGTCTTTCCCGGCCGGTGGTGCTGTATGTTCTGGTGATTTTGCTGCTGGATGAGTGGTATGGCTAGCTGGTGTTGCTGTTGCGGCATGAACTGGATTCTTATGATGGGGGTCCCCAGAAACTGAACCCTTCGCATCGGGTGCGTGGTGTCCAGTAAACTTTTTGAAGTTATCGTCTTTCTTTGCCGTTTCCAATGCCGTGTCCAGCACTTTCAATCCCACGTCCAGCGCATCCCGCCAGTTTTTTTTCTTGCTTTTGACCGGAACCGAGACGTGCTCATCTGGCGCAGCACCATGGCCTTTCCCGGTCCCGCTAATCTCGCGCGTGCTCTCTGAAGTTGGAGTGGACGCAGACGCGGGAGGTATGTGAGGTGCGACGGGGGCGGTAGCCTTGGGTGCAGAGTGAGCAGATGATATAGTAGCACTTTTGTGTTCCAAGGCTGGTGCTTTGTCTTTAGATGGTCTAGGCAGAGGGACTTCCGAAGCCTTAGTAGCTGGTGTCGTCGTCGCTTTAGCTGGTGTTGTCATCGTCGCTTCAGCTGGTGTCGTTGTCGTCGCTTTCGCTGGTGCTGGAGTCGTCACCGTTGCTTTAGCTGGAGTCATCCCCGTTATTTTAGCTGGTGTTGCCGTCGCTTTAGCTGGTGTCGTTGTCGTTGCTTTAGCTGCTGCACTCAAAGGATTGGCAGGAGCTTCTTTGCTAGGCATAGGGGCCGCTGAGCTGAGAAGAGTCTCGGATTTAAGGGAGGGATCCTTCCAGGACTTCTCTTTCGTCTCTTTATTGTACCAGTACTTCTTGCCATTGACTTCGTATTCTTTCCATGGCTGGCTTGCTAGAGCCGGGACCCCTTTTGTCGCAGGTGCTTTGATTGGTGTGGCAGTCTGTGGAGCTGCACTCGCTACTGATTTTGGTGCGGGACCTTTCGCAGCGGTCGCTACTTGTGCGGTAGGGTCTTTCCATGACTTTTCCTTGGTTTCCTTGTTATACCAGTACTTCTTCCCTGTAAAGGATTATCAGACATGTGATTTTGGAGAAAAGAAAGGGGTCACCACTTACCAGTAGCTTCAACTGTATAGACCTTCCATGGTGAGCTTGCTGCTGCTGTGGAGGTCATATTTTCCTAAGCCTTGCTTATGCAAATGTCCGATCAGCTGGAGCAATTACTTGGCTAGTGTGTCACAATATGAAAAAGATATGGGGAGAGAGACACAAAGCAGAGAGCTTCTTTATAAGGAATTGCCTTGAGAGGAGCCAGACATTGAATGAAAGCACAGCAAGCACATATGAGAGAAGTGGGGACTTCAGTGTTTCAGCACGTCGTCAGCTGCGGCTGAAGACGGGTGAGCGACCACTGTGGTTTAGTCGATGAACGGTCAGCACAATATCATTGCGCGGGCTGTAGCCTGTGATTGAAGGTGTGATTAGCAGGGTTCAATCCCTATCATTCTCACCGTAGTCGTTGATCGGGCGTTTGGCCAGCCATTTGGAATATTTCATTCGAGGCATTGTGTGCCACATGCACATGCACTTGTTCTTGCTCTTGTGCATGGTTCACAGTATGCCTCACCACTCTATGCTCTCAAGTGGTGAGAGGCAGTTGGTGGTAGAAGAGCTTCCAACTCAGCCTGAGATGTATGTGGTTGGATGACAAATCCCTAGGGCTGCTGTCAGGCCCCCCACTAGATCTAGATAGTTTAGCCTTGTGATAAGCCATTTGTTAGCGTCTTCCGGGCCGCATCTAAGGGTTCCAGAAGAGGCGGTGGGAAAAAGCTTGTCATCACTTTGTAAGGGTGTAATCTGCAATACAGCTACCTTCACGTTATGAACTACCAGTGCATCATGGCGCAGAATTGCGTTATGGCTGAAGATGTAGCTATAACGCTAGCTCTGTGTAGACGGCCTTCCTGGAGCATCCCGGTATCCTAGGGGTGCTGTAGAGTTTGAAGCTGCCCTCAGTGGACGATCTAGGGGGCTATCGATGGCTTAGGTACCTTATTGTGTAGGGCGCCCTATCAGAAGCTCCTACACCATTAGCAGCTGTTACCTCGTAAGGCTAACCTTGACACACTAGAATCTCTAGCACAAATCAGGACTCTTCTTGTTGTTCTTCATATCTAAATCTCACGATCAGAAATGCGAAGTAGAAGTACACCAGAATACCCAGATGAAGTACCTAAGACTCCTAAATTCCATCATCTACACTTAGTATTCCCATTTATCCTACTTGATACCACTCCAATATCCACTCCAACGGCTCCTATCACTATATTCGTATTTATTTCCCAATACCCGACGCTTAGAATATGGATAGTAGTGCACCAAACATAAAGACAGCCCAATACCATAGCCTCAAGCTGCTACCTGCGACTGTGTTCGCAGTATTGGAAGAACTACCCGTGCTCGCATTTCGTTGATATGTGGTAAGCCTATTGTCTTCCAGTCAGCAAGAGCCATTACCCCTATGCCTTGACTTACAGCAACGACCCGCCACAAATTTCAGACTGATCTCCACTGCACACGAATGTGCAGTTGCCGTCGGACTGTTTCATCGATTGCGGATTAAGAGTTGGCGCACACCAGCATTCGTCTCCGTACTCCAGGCCCGCGTATTTCGAACTGCCACAAAGAGAGATGCAGGATTCGACGCTCATCGTCGTGGATTGATGCTGGAAGCATTGCGGATTAGCTCATTGTGCTTGCCTTGGGCAGTAGTACCATACCAATGTTCCATTGGATAGAGCAGGAATACCACCCGCGGCTGGATCATTGCTCGTCTCTTGGTAGCAGCCAATATAGTTGTATGTGCCTATGCTGGGTACGATGGAGGCAAAGGCGGGGGGTTTGGCAGAGGATGCTGTGGGGTTGAGAGTGGCAGTGAGGATTTGATTGGAGGTAGCGGTCATGATTTGTGCTGGTACCATCGGCAGTGCAAAGAATATACAAACTATCGATAATCTGGCCATCGCGCCGGCAGCGCATCTGTACATCTGACCTCGTTGTGCTCTTGACCTGCAGTATTATACGCGGGAATGAAGTCAAAGGCAGGCCAAAGCAATGCACCCTGCCTTCCGGATCCGGGTTTCCGTCGCCTGAGAGGCTGGAATGCGCACGTGGTATGTCACAAAGAACTGAAAGCCACTCTCCTTCGGCCTTAGTATTTTCTATTGATATGCATCTTGAGTTCAATGCAAGGCTACCTACATATCTCCCATCCTCCCTTTGGAGAGATCAGTTGCGTGACATCGTTCAGATCCGCTTCCATGCCATTCTGATAGCATGGGAGTGTGAAACTCATGGCTCTCGCGAGGAAGGCGCTTCATGACCGTGCCCTGATGCTATCTTGAGAAGACAGTCATCGTACAGACCCATACAATACTCCTTCGGACTTCCCATCCCCGAAATGACGCCTTCTCAGTAATTTCACGAAGCTGGAGTACCCATGGTGAAGGCTGGATTGCTAAACCCTTCCTCAGGCTTCATAGTACCGTTAAGCATAGGACATAATCTAAAGAAAGGTTGATCCAATTAGCAAAGCATTTAGGAGAGCGGAATGAAGGTAGTAAGTTTGCACGGGAAACCGGAGAAAGAGATAGAGTACGTGAGAGATAAAGATCAAAGAGAAGTGGAGGTGCACTTTTTGTTCGTTTTGATATGGCCGACTTGGCCACAGTTAGCGCACTTGCGTAGTGTCCCTGCAGTCTTCGCTCCAGCCACTGGGGAGGACGGGGAGCCTGCATCGTCGGCAGGACCATCGAAATGGACTCCTTTTTGCTTGTCTCGAGCTATGCGACGTTCCTTGTTTCGCTGTAGACGAGCCAATTCTTTCTCTAGTCTGCATCATAATGAGTATTTTGGTCGTTTCATGTTTGTAAAGGTAAGAATACCTTAATTGGTTACGACGATTCTGCTCCGGATCGTCGGTCGGCTTCAATTCGCTCAACCTGCGCTATTTAGTGGCCTGTTGACTGGGTTCCTGTGGGACTTACCCTGTAGTTTCTTCCTCTTGCGCATGCCTTCGGCGTAAATACTGCCGTATGACCTTTGGGTCTCGTATAATTTCTACTCTGGGCCTCACGATACCATCCTCGTCCGGAAGGTTGCGAGTGATCCTAAGAATCTTGCCAGACTGGCTTCCAGCACTATGCTGAGTGAATTGGCTCATGGTTTCATCGTCCCTTCGGCGCATGGTAGCCGGTGTCCGTATCTCCGAGCGCGGGGTGGCTACGCCCGCTGCCTTCTTCGAGGCCTCCTCAACCGGGTCTTCATCCATATCTGAATCAGATTGCTCAAAGGTCGCGGACAGGCTTTGTTTTTGAGCTTCCCAAATTCGGCGTATCGATTCCTCATAAGATCGCTGTTGTTCTTGAACATTGTAAGCATGGCCGCCAGTGTCCTTCATCTGTTTTGCATGGATCTTATCAGCCGCGCTTGCGCCAGCCGCTTTAAAACCGCCTTTCATAGAAGTCTTGATGAAGCTAAATGCCTCGCCTCGACCCGAAGGATCGCCCTCTCCATGTAGTGCCAGCATAGCTTTGCCCTGAGTTGCATGTAGGAAATTTCGAGATGTATACCAAGGCGCAAGCTGCTGTTCGATGCTTTGGCCTTCCTTTGCCTCGTCGTCTTCGGAGCCGTCGTCCTCCTTGTTGAATCCTGCATCTTGGAGATGTTGTTGACCTACCTGCATTGACTCGAGTAGGCATACGTCTTCAGGCTTCACCATGGTTCTTACAGTCTCCTCGTCCGGGACAGCCTCACCGGGTCGCATTTGCCATTCTTTGTGTTCTTTATTGAATTGCATGAACTCTTTCATCTTCTGTCGATTTTGCATATCACTAGTATCAGCGAAGTGGCTAGTAACCTCGCCTACACTGATTCGATGCGATTTATTCTTTCGAAGTAGACGATACGAAATCATCTTTAGCCGGTTTTTCGAGGCGGTCGTAACTTTGCGTGAATGAGGCCCTGGGACGTCTACTGAGGGAAACTCTTGGCCCACAGTGTAGAGATTGTCGATTGCCCTCAAAGACCAAGAAGTACCATGAACGCCCGTAGTGTTCTTAACGATCAAGAAATCCGTCTGTTTTGGGTCCTGTCTGAAGATAGGTGCTCTATACATGCCGTTGTACAGTGCAGGCGTAGCTTGTCCTGGATCGACGTGACCAAATATGGAGAATGGACTTTTGTCCTGAGGGAGGAGAACCACGGTCTCGCCGATGTCGAGCTTCGGCCTCGACGGGTCCTCCATTGTCTTCCTTCGATAATAATTTATCACGCGATTGGCCATACCCACGTTGGACATCATTGTAGGGTATTCCTCTGAGTACTCTAACAAAAGTACGTTCGAGTTGTCTGCTAAAGTAAGAGATCGACTGTCAGGAAACATGCCTTGCATGGGCTTTCCTTTGATATGTTTCTTTTTGACATTTTGAGGTTTTGTGAAAGTATATACTTCGTTTCGTTTGACGCTCAGCGTCGGTCGATGAAAAGACCTCGCCTCATGCTTGTCCAGTTTGGTTTTGTACTTTAAAAGTCAGCTAGCTGCAACACACTCGCCCCGGAAGAACGCGTCTAGTAGACTCACAAGAGGCCACTGCAACCTTACTGCAGGTAGGCTATGCTCCAATGTAACGTTTCCAAGCATGCTTCGGACTTTGTTCTGATGATTTTCCTTGAGCAAATCGTAGGCTTCGTCATTAGATACGTTGTATCTCTGGCTTAGATTCCTTGCAAACACGCCACGTCCAGCCTTTTTCACGTCTAAGCGCCCCAAGGCTTTTCCAGAGATTTTTGAATGATCATGATCAAGCAGTAGCTGTGAATCGTTGAGATCCAACGTTATCGTTTTCGAAATCTTCGAAGTAGCATATTCGGGATCTTGGAAGGACGGGAAGGAGAACCGGGGAGCTCGCAGGAGGTCAGATTCTGGGCTATGCAGTTTTCGCCTCTGTGTTTTTATATCAGCATATTGCACGAGAATTGGGTTGGATCTTGTGTACCTTTCCAAGCGGCCATTCGACGCCATATTCGATATCGACGTCAGGTTTTGCAAACATGTCGCCATTTAGCCCGGCCTGGTCAGAGGCAACAGAGTCTGACAAGCTACGGGTGTCCCAGTCCTCGCAAAGGATTTGTAGATCTTGCCACGAAATTCCCCCTGTAGTATCATTTTCTAAGTCTGACTCCATGTCTCCATTATCTTCGTTCGTTTTCTCATTTACGATTTCCTCCTGTATGCTTACGAGTCCCGCCTCTTCGATGTCTTCGTGGGCTCGTTTGTTTGACGCTGACAACACCCTGAAATTCTTCTCTTGGTCCTGGGCTAGCTCGAGGCTGATTTTGGTAGGATTGACAGGCTTTGGTGTTTTTGGGTTAGTCATCCCAGTGTAGCGTGCTTTTTTGGGTGCCAGCAGATCCATGAAGTTGGGAATTGTATTTCGCTTGAATTTAGGCCATAATGACGCTAACAACTCCTCTTGATTTTCTGGTGGTGCAGGCAAAACATCGAAGTGGCCCTGGCCCAATCTAGACATGGCAAAAAGCTCTTGTTGTATCTGCTGTTCCTTTGATAATGGTGCATCTTTGAAGGCGCCCGTCGCCGGTGGATATAACGGCTGGCTTGAAGTCTCCTGAGCTGGCGGAGGCTGAGATTGTGCGGTGAGCGGTTCGTTATCACCAAAATCAAAAAAATCGTCCGCATGCTCAAGCTTCACGTGCGGTTGACCGGTGCCGGCGTCCATATCCCTCGGAGATGGGTGGTCTCCGAATAGATCATCGAGGCCTTCATCCTCATGAGGGTTGCCAGATGTTGAACCATATAAGTCTCCATCTTGCATGAAGGCGTCCAAGTCATTCGATTTATTGCCGACATCTTCTTCGCCCTGACTTTGAAAGTCACGCCCCCCGTCCACTTCCTCATCATCCGCTAGATCATCGTCGCCGATGTCCTCAAAATCCACAGCATCGTCAGCTTTCTCGCCCGGCTCGAGCGCGCGGTTCAAGTCCAGATTGTCCAACTCGTCATTCTGGGGATCTAGCACCCGCTCAATCAAAGCCTGGTCATGATCATCTTCACCATTGTATGGCTCTGTGGCATGGGGCATATTGCCCGTCCCGATGAGTCTCACTTTCTGTGAGCTTCAGAACATAGCCAGAATGTAGTAAGCCAGTCTTACAGTGAATGGTGCGTGTATGATCGAATGAGTGAAGTATTGCTTAGATTACATGTACATGCCTTAGCCGCTCTCGGAATGTAATTTTGGTACGGCGCTAGGAGATAAGATAAAGCTCTTATCGATGTCAAAGTAACTACTCACTCAGTTCAGGTATTGAAAATATTGTAGGTGTTAAGCTGTAAGATGGGTTCGTGTGACTACATTACTTAGCCTGAGGAGCTAGATTCTATACATGAGAGAACAACACCTATGGGAGGCAAGCAAATGGTGACGCTAATACCAACATGGTGATTGGTCCAAAAATTCCAACACCAGGTGAGACTTGTACGGAGTATATGGCTTATTCTCGTAGCTTCATTGCTATCTCTAACACCTGATTGGACTATGTACATTGGCAAATTCTAGTAATATCATAGCTTCCCTGCTCAACCCATAAACTTTGGCGCTATCAAATACTTAGCGAAAGACGAATTTTCCGAAGTATGCGCAAATAGCCTGTAGAACCATCAGTCCTGATATGTACGAACAGAAAAATCAAGTCACCTTGCTCGCGCCTTCCATACAGTAATGTATTACTGTAATTCTGCCACTTCCCTTGGATTGTTTCGCAAGTTGGCGCATATCGGAATTCCTTGGTAGGTAAAGCACGATATCATGAGCAGGGTCTTGAAAGGGTTCTAGGAGATCCAGCAGCGTGTATGGTTGCATCTTGGTGAGATCAAAGATCACATCTGATCGGTAACCCGGACCTGCGTCTGTTAGAGGGATTGGTGGAATTCTCGACAGAAACCGATTTGGCTCACCACCCCACGGAGGACTAGCAAAGTGGACGCTGTGCAGGGCAAGCTCTGCCAATTCATTCTGTAAAATTTGAAAGCAATCTCCTTCGTACCAAGATATCCTGTCTTGAACACCATAGATTCCAGCGTTGTGCTTTGCACACGCCAAAGCTTTCGAGTCTTTCTCAATGGCGTACACTCTTTTCCATTTATTAGACTGAGCGAATGCAATGGCATTTCCGCCGACGCCAGCAAAGCAATCAATCAGGATCGCTTTGTTTTCTGGTGCTGCCTCAGCCACGTGCTCTGCTACGAGTCTGAAGATTGTCAACGTCAACGAGTCCAAGGTATCTCGCTCTAACCTACCTCGCCACCGGCTCCGGAGTCACCCCAAACCAAGCATCCTCAGTCATCCATATGCCTTCATCATATTTTGAGAATATGCTGTAACGTTGGTGGTAGTATCTAATTCCATCAGCGACACCTAAAGGTAGTGCACGAATAGTATGAATACACACTTTTGAATATCCCATGGCATCTCGTAGAAGTCTGCGTAATGCTGACAACCCTCCGGTGGCATCTCGGAATCAAGTCCCCGGTTCTCATCATGATTGCCATCACTCATGATAGGTTTTGGGTATCCGGGCGGGATGTAGCTTGATGATAGATCGGCGTTAATGCCTTGAATCTCTTAGTCTTGTGATCATTCACAAGGACCTACAGTGGTGTCGATCCATTCGGAGGATTTGCGGTTGTTTCGAACTCAAGTGTGTTGAATCCTAAAGACGCTGGTACAATGATGTAGCGGTTATATTGCCCTTGCGCGTGGAAACAGCATAAATCAAAATCAGGCTTAGTCTAGGGCTAACCCCCACAGGACTCGACTACCTAGTACATAAGCGAAAAACAATCGCCAAGCACGTTTACAGCTGGCAATCAAGGTTCAACCCTCGCTAGCTCAAATATCGTTTGTGATCTTCATATTATGCTTTTGTCCACCATGCTGTGCAAGTGATATGCAACCTTCTATGATAGCTTCTCGTTGGAGAACTTTCTCTGGTGCGGCTTGTGCTTAATGCCGCATTCATATACCACTACTTCATCCCAACCGAAGTGAGGGTGTGAACAGTTTCAAGATACTCAATGAACTCCTGCCCTAGTGATGCTAATACTTGTATCGGATGGAATGAGATCCCCGCTTGATTGTTGCGAAGTATCACTGAAGGCCAACTCTACTTCCGAGATACGCTGCCGATGTTGCCTAATGATCACTGATTCAAATTGCAACCGCAAATCCTAAGCAACATATCCCCACGAGGAGGCCGGTTATCTCTGGTCAATCTGGGGTGCTTCGAACATTGTGCAAAAATAAGCTCCAAGCTCGCTGCAACCTTGATGTTCAAGAATTGGCAGGGCCATTGACAGGTGTCTATCTTCCATAAGGTACTTACAGATTCATGTGTACCAGGTTACCTACCTTCGATTTGGGAATTTACGGAGGGAGATACTGCAGCTTGGCGAAGCATGCTCGTACCTTGAGATTCCGTTTTATTATGGTATCCCAACACCAACGATAGGAGCGAAGAGCATCTCGGGTTGCAGAGCTAGGCCAATTCGTTTACAACCTCCCTGCAAGCGTAGCACGTGTCCTCGTGGTGAGAATATAATCCGCAGCGCAAATCATTGGCGCATTTTCTCACCATAAGCGTCTTCGTTCAAGCGCCTGATGTCCTAGCTATCTTGAAACCGGCTTCCATTATGCGCAGCAAACATCCTCATTCGCAAAGCGCTTGTACCTGCGTCGTAACCAATCCAGCTTGTGCAGATCACCCGCATCCACACCTAACGCATGTTAACAACGCGGGTTACATTATGAGGCGTCGTGTATAGAGGTCGCTCCCGTCAAGGCTCAAAGTTGAGACGTCGCGTGTTGCAGGCGGTATATATTCTCCTACCCATTCCTATATCATGCGAGGACTACTGCTGCCCTTTTGCTAATTGATTGTTGCTTCTGCTTCTGTGCAGTTGCTTGTGCGTGCGGATAAGTCTACCATTGTGCCATGAAGTACCTACTACCGTCTTTTCTCTTGCTTCCTTTCACTGTCCTGGGAACTCCTGTTTCTTCAGGTCTCCCAGCTGCCTCTGCGGCCCCCTCGGCCAGCCTTACAAGTCCCGCGGGAAATTTCTCAATACCTGGTGTCATCAATACTGGGACAACTGTCAATGGCACGGACGCGTCAGCAGTTGCAGAGGAATGGTGTCCAATTAACCCGCACTGTGTCCATAAAGATGACATTAGCATAGGTTTCCAGCCCTTTGCCGTAAGTCGAACACTATGTATATCAGAGAGGTCTCGATCTGTAACTTACCGTCGTCCAGGTGACCGGCTATTTCTGCGAGGACAATCTTTTTGTTTGCGTTGATCTTGAAACAGTAGTCCATCTCGCGCACTGTCAAGGCAGCTTGCGAGATGGCGAATATGTGGATTGTCAAATCGACAAGGGCAGGTTCTTTAGAGGGGATTTGCGTGTATACATTAAGAATGACCACGAACTTTGGCTACATTTGGATGGGACAATCTGGCTAGTCCATTGGAAGAAAGACATCCATATACTCAACCTCAAATCCAATAACGAGGCTGCTGCCTCGGGCGCCGTCAGTGGAATGCCGTCAGCAACGATTGTGGCCACGGCTGCCTCAGCTACTGTCTCTAGTAGTGCCTACAGCAGCTTACCGTATTCGGCAGTGGCCTCTGCGATCGCAATGAACGCTCCAAGTGCCGATGACCTATTGACAACGCCGAATCAGACCAGTTACGTGGAAGCTTCTTGAGGTGTTTTATTCTTATTCTATAGATCTCGATTTAGCGCATTTTAGAAACTACTTTCGAGAATACTATGACCATCGTGGTATTGGAGGAACCTCCTGTTCCCTTCACATTCCTTCCACAGTGTCATAGTATTATTGTATCTCAAGTCCCCAATATTGTGATACCCTGAACCGTTGTGTGGCCTGTGGGACTCAGCTGCGCCGCTTAGTCTGATGTACACTTATACACCAAATTAGTGGAGACTTTGCGAGTTTAAGCGAACGCAATCCAAGCGTGCGCCCTGAGGCCAGCCGCAATGTATGCGATAATTGGGCGCAAGAACGCAACTTGGGTTTTGCGGCTCAGAGATCCAATTTAGAATTCCATGGGGGTCAAGAGGGCGGGAGCGGATGGTCTTATCGACAGGCTTGGCCCCCGGGCCGAGGATTCTAAATCGGGAACCAGACTTAGGCGATGTTCAAGGGCCTCTTTCTGAAAACCGCGGGGCAGCTTAATCAGCCACGAAGCATAGGTCGCCTATTCTACGTAATGCTCCTCAAACATTGTTGTATCGAAAATGCTTGATGTCACGTATGCCAGCGGGCAAAAGCTTCAAAATCCTGAAGGACAGGGGACTAGCAGGAGTGGAATAATTGCGCGACTACATTCACGTACAAGATTAGAATCCTCTGCCAGATCTGTACGGAGTAGGTTGGGTTCTATAACAACTTTAGAGATATCTAAGACGTACTAGCCCAATTAGATGGGCAATATCGGCATGTTTCTAGATACGAGTTGACTCCGTAACTTGATACATAGTCCATCTGTTCACCACGAATTATTGTCTTGGTTTCTGAACACGGGCATTTCATTCCGTTTTTGAGGCGTAAATCTAGCCTACAACAGCTGGATGTACCTGGGGGCATAGTACTACTCAATTTATACTTCTGGTGTCCTCCTGCCCCTCCGTCCCTTTTGTTTTACCACTTGCACTATGGAAACCCCTTCTTCGGCATGCAAACCAATTACCGCTTTTCATAGCCCTAGATAATGTGGTCCCAGCATCAGAGCCCACAACATGAATATGCACAGTTTTGCAAACTCTTTGTATAATGGCCAGTGGTTCCAGAACCCCATAGAAAAACCTGGAGTTGACCTTGGCAGAGGAACGAACTGGGGATCTTTGGTCTCCTAAGGTAAGCGCAAACATTGGAGCAAATTGTGACTCCTTTGAGAGGATGATCGTTTCAGCCAAAACAAGCAGCAAGGCCAGCATTACGTGGCTTGTGTCTCGGGAACATTCCTAGTGTTTTCCTAGGTGGATAAAAGAAAATCTTGCAACATGTGGACATTTTCGTGTATCTGCAATGGAACTTGTACAATTACCCAAATATTTGAGTGCAGTATCCTGCCGGATTAGTGATACATGGATGCTTGCGCAAGACACATTGATCGGATCCAAGATCGAGCAATATAGTGTCCTCGCCATAGAGGTGTAATCGGCCTAAAAGTCCCTGTTATGAATAGGTCGAGCTGTTAATGTGGGGCCTACTGGGAGGCCCGGGGTTCTGACCCTCATTCGGACCTTGCATCGCCTCGAATCCCTAGAGTCTTCGGATGAGAGCAGTATTAAGATCTGGTGGTTGTGTCGCCTTAGACACTCGGCTTGCTGAAGACTCGTACGGAGCGAAGAAGTCCATACAGTTTTGAACAGTGTTTGAGCGCAGATGGTTTTAGCAAGCTTTCAAGAGCCTCATTTTGGCTGCTTTGAAGGGTCGTCGAGACAATACGCGAGGCAGAAGGACACACGATATTCCACATGTGATCAACAAGCAACTGACCAACAACGCCCGCAGTTGTCCTCTGCAAGAAAAGCGAGAAGGGTAAATACTATTTGGGCGCGAACGAAAGGTAAATGCAAGGGTGGTGGGATTATATCTGCTTAGCTAAAAGGATAACTGATCATGTTGTAGCTGATGTGCTTGAAGCAAAGGAGGCGGTGCACATTTGGACGTCATACAGTATACATTCGTGGCCGACAGGACCATCAGCCATATATCAAAAGCTTGTCTTTCTAGTTACAAGCATTCAGCTAGGTTTGCATAATGCTTTAAACAAAATGACTAATTTGGGCAAGAAATTGTCGGATTGTTCGACATACACAACGCAACTTTCGAAGTGCTAACGCCAACATTCAAAGGTCGGGGTATTGTGGGTCACCTCGCTAGTATTCACGGTATCCAAGGCACACCACGAAGCCGAAGCAGGCTTACACAGCGCCGGAGATGCCCTTTCAGAGTCCCTGACATCTTGAAGCCAATTGTTACTCCACGCGCTGAATTCTCAGAGGGAAGTCTAGGAAAGAGACGCCCACGCTATCTCGTGCTGGATATCCATCCATGATGGCGTAAATGTTATCCACTGGGCGTTTTTGGTTGCTGTCGGGCGACCTTGCTAATGTTTGCAAACCAGATCTACCCCGGGATCGGCACACCTGAGTCCACACTCCAAGGACCCACAACCTTGCCCGACGTTTAGAGGCACATTATAGATGGCGAGAAGAGTGTGAAGCATTGGGCTCTGTGGATGGAGATGTTGGAGTGCGTGAAAAGCGGTGGCGAACTGATCCCAGTAGAAGTGCCTGTGCTGAGGAGTAGGAAGGGCGTGAATTAATCAAAGAATTATTAATGCAACACCGTCTTGATCTTCCCATCGAATCTCGAAGCGGCTTTATGCTTGAGATACGTACGGCTGATCTCGCGAAAAGGTCTTCCATCTTGGACGCGTTACCGGAAAGGCCCACAAATCAGTCAGCCATCGAAATTACTGCATATCCAACCTATGACTCCCCATATCGTATTGTATCTTTGACCATTCCCAGTGAGCCTGTTAATCCAGGAGGATGAGACTCTGACCATGTTGTATCCTCAATCTCCTCAACGCGATGCTTGTTGGGTGTGGCAAGGTGGTGGCAAATTTGACAGATTTAGCCCCAATCTAGCCAAGGAGCTAAAATCGTCTTCAGCTCCGAAGTGACTTTGAGAGAACTAGCGAGACCAAACACCCAGCCTCGCGACTTCTTTCTCCATGTCCTACAAGGACTGTAAATATTTGTTACCCCATTGATGACGTTACGAACAGCATCCTGATACCCATAAAAGTATATTTTCCCAAATACTAATGCTACTTCTGCTACCTAACGAGCTTCCCAAGTAATACAATCCTCTTCCCCACTCAAGTGAGTTGTCACGGAGCTAGGCATCTAGACACAGTATCTAACGCGGCCAACCAATCAGCACAGGGTGCAAGAAAGATGTGGAATCGAATCATCGGCAAGTCGAGCGATGTGAATAACGAAGAATCTTCAACAAAAAATCGGCGCAACGGGGATGAATCGCGCTCTACACGACCTCGCTCAAGCTCCACCATAGTGTCTTCCAACTCCAACAAGAAGACCCCGTCGCGGGGTGACGACCGCGACCGGGGGTTCAACCCGACGTCTACGAGTTATTCAACCACCAGTCGAAGCCCGTACCCCGGGACCGCGTCTGCCTCCATTGCATCGAGCTATGCGACAGCTTCGGGGAAGAATGATGACGAACAATATGTACCACCACCCAGCCTAGAAAGGAATGCAAGTCTTGCAGAACAGATGCCAAAGTCAAAATCTTCGCGCAGTGGGCGCGACCAAGACGGAGATCAAGATTATAGAAGCGAGCGCAAGAGAGGGGAAAGGAAGGATGGTCAGAAGAACAACCGCGATCGAGGTGGTCAGAGGCGAGACCTAAAGGAGAGGACTGGTAAAAATGACACAGATCGCGCCAAAGACCGTGGACTGAACACATCTGCGAGTGGAGTCGACGAAGGCTTTGAAAGCAGCAGAGGGCCAGCCGACTTTCCCAACCAAGTAGGAAGCGCTGGGTTCTCCCAATTCCCGGGCCAGTATGATGGCGGCATTCCAGGTGCCATACCAGGTGTTATACCAGGTCCTTCGAATGGTACAGGCCATCCAGCCATGTCCTCGCATGTACAAGATCAGTTTCCCGGTCAATTTCCTGCTCAATCTGCAGCCCCTTACCGTCCACCAATCGCCGCAAGCGAGGGTGGTCCCGGGCTCGCAGCTGAATATTATGGAGATGCTGGGGAGTCCGTTGCGGAGCAACCAGGTTTTAGGAAACATTCGCCATCCTTGATCATTGGGGCTGAACCGCATCTTCTACCTGCCTCAGCTGTCGCAAATCCCCCACCTGAACCAAGCGCATCTGGTGGTGTCGGCGCCGCAGCATCATTCTTTAATGGTAGCTTCGACGAATCCGAAGCTGAGTTAACTCACGCCCAACCAGCGTCGTCTACATATAGCACAGCACCGAGTAGGCCTGACAATAGCCACCACTCTGCATCTGCTCCAGTGATACCTACGATCGAAGGAGCTGCATTGGGAGCAGCCGCTGGTTATGTTTTAGGGGGTCATACTTCATCGCATCAGTCACGTCCAGATCAAGCACAATCAGGAGGAGGAGCACAAAGTGAATACCCTGCTTCTACCTTCCAACAGTCATCATCTCACGTCGAAAACTCATACTACTCTGAGGAGACGCGCCCGTCGAAGCCAGGTAAGTCCTCCCACCCATCTAACATTCCTATGTATGCAGCAGGGGCGGCAGGCGCAGCAGGCCTGGCTGCGGCCGCATACCATCAGGCCCATCAGTCTTCCTCGCAGCACAACTCATCAATACCTCAATATCCCTCAACTCCTATGGCCCAACGACATCGTCATCATGGCCCTCTCGATGCGGTAGTCGACTTCTTCAGAGATCCGGATGGAGTAGCTCAATTTGAAGAGTACTCAGAGATAATAGGCGTCTGCAGATACTGCTTCGCACCTGGTTCTTCGCCTAGAGATGCACCACGGAAGCATTACTATCGTCGAAAAAGATCAAATGAGCGACTTGGCAGCAGCATGCGTGTTGACAAAGATAGTCGATATCACTCATCGGAGAATGAACGGCAGCGAAGAAAAGACAAGTCATGGTTAGCATCAGGACTCGCGGGGTATGGACTTGGGAAAATGGGGGAGACCTTATTCAAGCAAGAGAACGACTTTGATGATACATACAGCGTCAAACCCGGCCGTCAGTCGCCGGAAGGAAGAAGCCATAAACCTCGACGTCGCAGTCGTTCGAAGGAGCGTGTTGAGATTGGTATCACGAGCGATGATAGAATACCTAGGAAGGATCCCTCCGGTGGTGTTTTTGGTAGTCCAACTACCATGACTTACACCGACCGACGACATTCAAGACCAAAATCCCCGGAGAGGAAGAGTACTACGACAGAAGTCGCACTTGGTGCTGCTATTGGCGCCTCTTTGCCTGGATCAACCTCTAGACGCCGCAGCCACTCTCCCAAGGGGGCGTGGGTCAAGAACATACGCAAAATTCGGGAGCAATCGCCTGAGCGGCGTCGCAAATCACATAAGAAAAAGAAAGAAAGAGGATTTTTCGATTTCATTAATGGATCTTCTTCGTCCTCGAGTCTAGACTTAACATACAGCGGTAACCAAGAGAAGCGACCAAACAGGAAGAATACGACATCGAAGCCGCATGACGACAAAAAGGCTGAAGCCGCGCTCTTAGGGCTTGGTGCGGCGGCAGCAGCTCTCGCATTGAATGATAGACGTCAAGGCCACAAAAAGAAGGGGGTAAAAGAACTGGTTGGTGTGAAGGAATCGAGAGATAAGAACGACCACGGCTCTAAACATGACCGTAGGCTCAGAGCATCTTCTGAACCTGAGGAGGATGAGGCTTGGGAATCAGCCCCTGAAGATGATCAGGAGAGCATAAACTCAGATCTCGCTTATGGTACACATGCGCATGCACGAAGAAGAAGCCGGGAGTCGCTCTCTTCCGAGTCATCCGGGACTGACAAATGGGGTTGGCGTTGGGGCAGCAAAAAGAAGCATCGAGATTCTCCGCCAATTCAAAAATTTTCGGATCATAGCACCATTCCTGCAATGTCCGGCGCCGCGGCAGCGGGCCTAGCTGGTGCATCTATAATGTCTCCCGATCCACCTATGGCGAGTGCCATGGATAGTACCAATAGCCTTCCCCTACAAAAGGTCTATCCAGTTGCTACATCCGATCCTTCTCGCTTCGACATAGGAAGGGAAGGCTCCATGGGATCTTCTAGTCGGCCAGGAATTGTCCCCATTCAACACCCTCAGCCGGTGACTCCTGTTTCCTCAGCAATATACTCCAGCCAGGCGCCGTACGAGCATTCCTACAGCGCTCCAACGGGTCCTCCTGTCTTCTCTCAACTCCATTCACAACAACGTCCCCCAACCGTACCTGTTCGCTCGAACCAGCCTGACTTCAGCATGCCGGGTGGATTTCGTCAAGGAAGCTCACAAGCGAAAGATGACACCGAAGACTTCAAGCTACGACGACGTGGTACTTCCCCAGCGAGACTCAATGCCGATTCTGTGGAAAGCGGAATGACTCCAGCTCGTCGCTCTTCAGCCAAAGACGACGTATCAGCAGTGCGATTTGACCTAACCGAAGAACAAGAAGACCGAGACCGCTGGGAGAGGCGCCAAAGGAGAAAGGAAGACAGACAACGACGCGCGGCTGAAGAGCAAGAGCAGATCGACAGAGAACGCAGAGCTACCATGGACAAATCAAAAGCGAGCGATGCCAAAACAGACGACCAAGAGAGGTCAGAGCAATCATCGGGTAAATCATGGGTTGTGCCTGCAGCAGCAGCAGGAGTTGTTGGTGCAGCGATTGGCGCAGCTGTTGTTGAAGGTTCAAAGGCTGACGAAACTCGGGAAGAGCGGAAAGCGCGGCGGCGAAGAGAGCGCGAACTTGAAGAGGCTGCAGACGAGGAGGCTGATAGGAGGCGAAGGCATGAGCGACGAAGGAGAGAACGTGAATTGGGGAGGCAGCAATCCGCGAATAAAGAAAGTCAAAGAAAAGCGGACGACCTTAACGAAGTACAACGAGACGTCGATCGAGAAGAGCGACCTAGCACGAAGGAGAAATCTGTTCCGCAAAAAGGAGCTAGTCCCAGGCGAAGCTCTACCCACGAAGATTACGGGGCTTTCTTCGTCCCACCCGAACTACTTGAAAGATCCAATGATAAAGTGAAGATTACAAGTGCGAATGCGGACGCTGATGTTGATTTAGATAGGAGTTCAAGAGTGGTGACAGCGCCAAAGGGCGAGCGCGAGCCCGTCTTCTCGCCAGCAGATACTGACGACAAAATTGATACTTCAAGATTGTCTTTCCCCTGGTTCGTACCAAGGCTCAGACTTGTTGAGCCTACCCCGCCTTCCAGCAGAGGAGCTACCCCGGTCCTTCGTCCCAAGGATGCCAGCGACGATGATATCGAAGAACCTCCGAGTATTGAAGAGCTTCCAGACGTCGAAGAGCCTCCAAAACAAGTTTCTACGCCACGTGTTACGTGGGGAGATGCCCAGACACTCGAATACACCGTAATTACTCCCCATGACGAGCGTGAAGAATTCATTCAGTCGGCCCCTGAGCAACGTAGAGGAAACGATCAATCAGGCGCTCGGGACGAAACCGTCTCGCCCCCTAACCGCCAATCCCCTCTCAATGGCGCCGCTAGGGGAAATAATTCCTCATTCTTTGGTAACGACATTGAATTTGCAGCAACCTTGGCGGCTACGGCAGAAGACGCAGGTTTCGACCCCTCAATCGTCATTAATGATCCTAAATATCGACGGCGAGAATCACCCCCGGGATCCAATGAACGCAGTATGCCTGGTGAGTTTAAAGACGATGACGAGCTGCCGCTCAGTGGGAAGGAACCTAAGAAAAGGACCAGAGCAAACGGACGGGATGATGATGCAGTGGTCCAAGATATCCTAAGTCAAGTAGAATATGTCGAGCCTGAAGCATCGTTGTCAGATCCGGTGGAGGAAGTCGAAGACAGGGAAAGTTCAAAGAAATCCAGGTCGAAGATGACGAAGAAGAGTCGCGAGAGTCGTGGTTCCAGAGATGAGTCTTACGAAAATCCCCAGTCGACCAGCAGATCCCGAGCCTCAGCCAGCCGCGATATTTATGAATCGCCGACGGAAGATGCTCAGTCCACTGTTTCAAGCGTTTCGGGTAGCAAAAATGTAGAAAACAGCAAGAAGTCTCGAAGCAGGTCGGTTCAGGATTCCAGCGGCTTCGATGACGCCGCGTCTGCAGTGTCGACGGCGTCTGCGCTCGAATCCAGCAATGACGCGGCATCCAAATCAAAAGACAAATCGAAGCGAAATCTTTGGAGCCGTGTGCTTGGGAAGCCTGCGGACAGTCCCTTACAAGAGAATGGTTCTAAGGATGTGAAGAGCGAGGCTCCCGCTGAAGAGACTGATGAAACCAAGAGGAAGAGCCAGAGGTCGAAAAGGCGGCGCTCTACGCGCGACGAAGCCGACGACTATGATGTGACTAGCAAATCAAGCGGAATGAGTGAGAGGTCAAGAAGGCGCCAAAGCAGTGAAACCAGCACAGCCCGAGAATCAGGTAGGATCACCCAAGACCTACCGGCCAAGGTATATACACCGGCTCCCTATGGTCATACGGTGAGAGAAGGAATGCTGACTGAATCGAAGGAGCGAGATTCTAGCCGTAGCACAACGATACCTGATGCAGGTTCTGTAGCTCAGTACCTCGACCTTGATGACCAGCCGGAACAAGACAATGCTCAAATGTCCGAGTCTTTTTTAGGGATGCGCCCCCAACCACCGCCAACACCTAGTATACCTAACAAGGAAAAAGAGCCTCCTGATCCTACAGTGATAGCTCTAACAGCCTCGCCTCCTTCTCTGCCTGACGATCACACACAACCAGCTTCAGTCCCCGTTCCTCCGTCGCCTCTTCAATATCCGGCTGCTCTCCCATCGCCTACAGCAGTACCTATTACTTTTCGTCGGCCTGGATTGTCCGGCGCACCCCGCTCTCGGTCTCAAACGCCTCTCTCCTCAACGCAGAGCGCTCCAGACATATCGCCACGAAACAAGCCGCGGCCTCGCTCTACGGAGTTCAGAGGATCTAAAGACATGAGGCCATTGTGGCTTGTGGAAAGGCACAACTCACATCAAGAACAAGGTGATGAGGAAACATACCCTCCTCTTCCATCTAGCCATTCAACTTCACGAGCGTCGTCAGTTCACGACTCCGAAGAACATAATCGATTCCAAATCAGCGACTACGAGATAGGTGAGGGAGGGCATGAACCGCTTGAGGAAGCAGGGGGGTTGATGATTGAGACCCAAGACAAAGCAAAGGAACTGGATCTGCTTGATTCGCAACAGGCGACTCCGACAGCAGCATTCTTCGAGCACCCATTCGTCGAGCGCCGTTCACCGTCCCCAGCTAGAGAATCGTTGCATGGTCCTCCTGTGCAAGAAAAACGTCGCCAATCCTCTTCCATTTTGGAGGATGCGGCTCTGGGTGCGGTGTTTGCAGGTTCTGCTGCTTATGCTTTGCATGGAACCAGCCATCATGAGGATCTCTCAAGGCAACGGCTGTTCGAAGAGGAAAAGGAACAGCTACAGCAGGGTCCGGATGATAAAGCTCCTGCTTCAGGCCCCAGTAGGTTGTACGAGGATGATAGATCGTCGATCCAAGAAGTTGCTCGATCCAAAGGAGAGCGGTCCCAGCAAGATTCGAGTGGCGTACTCCGTCACGCCGATACTGTTCCCCAACAGCACCAGGAAGATCCTTTGCCTCAAGACTTCGCCCCTCAAAGAAGTACAGACGTCACGAAGATCAAGCTCGAGGGGGGAGAAAATCCGGATCCTTTTATCGGAATGGACGTTGTGCCGCATGTAGAAAGTACGGAGCTGGAGAGTCTGAACCCTGAAGGTGGGCGGCAAATTCCGGAGCAGGCTTCTCGGGATGCTGTCACATCTTCGAAGAAAGATCAGAAGAACGAGGATGGAGCTTTTGTCGAGGAAAAGCAGAGTGTGAGCGAGCCTGGGGAGGCCAGGGGTCATCTTGAAAATAATGTTGAGCCTACGGAAATATTAGACTCCCGAGAACATGAAGTTCTGACAAGGGAAATGCCTCGAAACCAAGTTATACAGATGATGACTTCCATAGCTCAGGACAAGAATCTGGATTTATCTCAAACGGTAAACGGGTTGGAAAACCGGCAAAGCGAATTCGAAAGCAACGACGGTCGAACAGGGGAGAGGAACCCGTTGCTGATTGACGACCTGCCCTCCTCCGCCAAGGTCATGGGTCTCGTTGATCCTTTCGTGGACCGAACGAGCGAGAACGTTCCGCAAAGCCCTCCGTTAGAAGCTGCAGCGAAAGAGGTCCAGAGACCAGCCATAGAGAAGAAGCTGGTACCAAACCCGCCGTTATTTAGCGTTTCTCCTGAAGAGACACCATTGCCACTTGACGATGACCTTGATCTACTAGATGCGCTACCTCCTAGCCCAATCACCCAAGAAGGAAATCAAGAACTTGGGCCTGAAGCTGATAACGCGGACTTCCTCAATAAGCTATTGCCTCGGGAGGAGTTACGGTTGTCTGAGCAATCTTCTAGCAGCCAGAATGAAGGACAGAACTTGGAAGACACTGCTGATAGAGATCTTGCTTCATTGTCTGAGAACGATAAAACGTTGTCTCCTGCCTCTGGCACGATGATCAAGATGCAGGAAGACAGCGGGTTTCCATCGGCCGTGCCCACAGGAAACGCGGACTCCACGAGGCAGATTGGTATTTTGGAAGGCAATAACCTTGTTGATACCTCTGTAGAGGAGCTCAGCGCGGCTGAGCATCAGTGGCCTAGTGTCAGCGGCGAAAAGAAAGACAAGCAGAGCAAGAAGTCAGAGCAGATTTTAGGGGATGATTCCAAGTCGGCCAACGAAGCCGAAGCTGAAGAAACGACAGAATTGCCTGCCACTGTATCTGATGAGCTAGAGGGCGACAAGTTCAACAATTCTGACAGCAATGCCGTAGCTGATGTTCCCCCAGAGGAATCTCGAGGTGTAGAGGATGACTGGGCCAGCTTTGGCAGCAAAAAGCAAGGCAAAAAGGGGCGAAAGAAGAAGTCTAAGATAATAGATCGTAAGCCCGGAACTTTTGAGAAAGAGCAGGTCGAGTCACAAGCCAGCACACAAGAATTGACCAACGAACCCGCGCCTACTGCCACTACGACAACTGCGCAAGAAGTCAGTGAGATGCTGGACACGGCAGAAGAAATTGGCTCCACCAAACCAGACGCAGATAAGCTATCTGCCATTGAAGCAACGCAAGATAGCCGAGACCCAGAGGTTACATCACCTAGCCATGAGAACCTTGCTCTGGCCGAAGAAAACACGGCAACCCAACAAGCCCATCCATTGGGGATAAATGAAGCCAATGATATAATTCAACCAGATGCTAGGAAGGAGACCCCTCCAGTTGTTGGATCTTCTGCTGCCGCCATTGACACTGCCAAGGGAGTCGAAGACGTCTTGCACGAAGAACAAATCAGCCTGTCAAGACCAGCTCGACAGGACGAAGCTGAGGTAATTCAAGCTGCGCCTGAAGATCCGTCCAATAATCAAACCAAGGAAATCGATGAGCCAGAGTGGGATGCGCCAAAGGATGTGGAAGGCAGTCGAGCCAAAAAGAGCGAACACCTCCTCTTAGACGAGACTGGGTATACCGATTCCACGCAGTCATCCACCCCAACTGTGGAAGTTGAGCCTCCATTGGGCCTGGAGTTAAACACTGGGATCCCTGAAAATTACTCAGGTAAGAAATCCAAGAAGGACAAGAAGAGCAAGAAAAAGTCTCGTTCTTTAACAGCCAGAGACCACCAAGATGACATTGGCCCTGAGGTCACAACCATTGATTCGTCGCAAGACATTGAGCAAAATGCCAACCTCTCGAATACATCTTTTTCAACGAGTGCGATAGATACCTTGCCCGAGAGAATAGTGGAGCCTACTGGGCCTAGAGAATCTACGCCATCCGCTGACAGCAAGGACATATCGGACGTAGAAATCCCAAAGATGCAAGATGTCCCACAAGCGAAGACCAACAAAGAAAAGAGGAAATCCAAGAAACGCAAAGCTTTCATCTGGGGGGAAGATGCAGCCGGTGAGCCCGAATATGATCGAGGCTCTGGGGCCGGAACCCCCAGTGAAAACGCTCCCACAATCACCGCAGACATTGTGGGTACGGAGTCCCTGGAAGCGCCTGGGCGTTTAGAATTTGCTCCGTCCGACGGTCAAAAAGACATATCAGAGTTAGTGCTCTCACAGGAACCGAAGATTGCAGTACCTATGAATAGGAAGGACAAGAAGAAGTCTAAGAAAGGCAAGGCTTTTAGTTGGAATGATGATTCAGCTCCTACGCCAGGAGATGAGCCCACTATTGAGGCGAATGACCTTACTAAAGATGTTCTGGAAAGCACAGCGGATACTACATATGGAGAGTGGCCAGCTTCCACCGGAGCGGCAGAACCAACGCCATTGACTGGTAGCAAGGAGATATCAGAAGCTGAGCTTCCACGGGGTTCAGACATAGCTCTACCAAAGAACAAGAAAGACAAGAAGAAGTCCAAGAAATCCAATCGTTTCAGCTGGGATGATGAGGCCACTCCCACGGCTGTAGATGACGCTGACGCCGAAAATAAGGATCCCGTTGAGCAGACTCCTGAGCATCCAACGCCTTCTGGTGATGCTATTATGGTAGAAGCTGAGAATTTCAGCGAGACTCGTCCCAAGAGTAAGAAAGACCGGAAGAAAGCCAAAAAGGCACGGGCACTATCCTGGGAAGGCGAAGAAGCTTCTTCTGTCACAAAAGAGAGCATCCAAGACCCCATGGAGACTATTGATCAAGCCCCTCCAGCAGAGTCCAATCGCGATGTACCGATCACCGTGCATGGATCCTCTCCAATAGGGTCGCGAAGCGAGAGCCCTCTTCAACAGCCCATTCAAAACATGTCAATAGATGCTCCATTGGAAGAGGTGCAAAGGGATCCTCCAGCTCCAGCACCCACCGAGCAGAATTCAATAGCATCACTGGGCTCGGCGGTGCAACAAATGGGTGGCCTAGAAGACCATATGGGTGATGAGCATCCCAGTTCCAATATTAAGCAAGGAAGCGAGGAAGACAAGAAGAAGAGAAACGAAGCACGAGTATCGTCCTTGAATGAGGAGCTTCAGCCGCATTCAGAAGGGATCTCAGAGGAGTTTGAAACTAAAGGAGATCTGGGTGCGCCAACGATCATCCAACTTCCGGAAGATCCTGGAATGTGGTCGAAGCAGGAGCAGCTTACCGAACAGATTGAGCCTACTGAAGTCGTTGCACCCGATGACACAGCTGAGGGTCGGGATCTTGGGGAAGAAAACCAGGAAGGAGACTTTTCGGCACAAGCAAGCGACGTGGGAGCACTGGAAGAAGCTGGGAACGTGGAAGAATTCCCTGTCGGAAGAAAGAGCGTAAAGGGCATGAGCTCTAGGCAGAGAAAGGCACAAACTTCGGAACAAGAAGAGGATCGTCCGCTGCCAAATGCAGAAGAATCTCCACGCCTCTCTACTTTGGAAATCGAGCAAGATGATGGTACATCTTTGAAAGAAGGGCCCCAAGAAGCGATGAGGGCTTTGGAAGAAACAAAAGCTACTCAATCCACTGGTATGACTACTAGTCCAGCTCTGGAACAGGAGAATCCATCTTATATTCCAGCTACTCAATCCACTGGTGTTGCTACAAGTCAAGCTTTGGAACAGGGGAATTCATTTTCTATTCCAGCAACAGAAGGGATTGGTAACGCACTAGTTGAGACCCGAGACATCCCAGTCGTGAAAGAGGAGAAAGGTAAAAAACAAAGCACGGGGTCACTGATATCTCAAATTGAGTCTGAGAATGTTGAAGCTACGTCGCTAGCAACCCGGGACCTTTCTGTAGCTTCGAAGGAGGATAGCCCACAGCGGGTATCCATCACAAATATTGAGAGTACACCAAGCACGAATCTGGCAAATTCTGAAGTCGCTATCGCGACGTCAGTATCTCAAGAGTCGCCCTATAATCCTAAGGAATACAGTGAAGCTGCGTCACAGGCTGCTGAGCCCTCACATAGCCGAGAAGATGACGTACCAGATCCTGTGGAGGAGGTTGAAATGATGTATGCGGAGAATGAATCCAACCATGACAACGAGAGGCCGCATAATCACGACATGCAAGAGATTACACTCCCTGATAGTGCCACGGAAGGTCCTCCGACTCCAGTGGCAGAGGTTGAAATGATGTATGCGGAAGATGAATTCAACCATAACGACGAAAGGCAGTACAATCATGAGACACGAGAAATTGCACCTCCTCACAGTGTCACGCAAGGTCCTCCAACCCCAGCGGCAGAGGTCGAAATGATGAATGCGAAGGATGAATTTAACCAGAACGACGAGAGGCAGTATAATGATGAGACACGAGAGATTGCACTCCCTCATAGTGCCGCGGAAGGTCCTCCAACTCCAGTGGCAGAGGTCGAACCGGTGGTTAAACACGAAATGCAGGAGATTGCACTCCCTCACAGTGCCTCGGAAGGTTCTCCAACCCCAACGGCAGTGGTCGAAATGATGTATGCCCATGATGAGCGGGATTTTGACTATGAACAAAGTCGTGAAGAGACAACGCAGCGTCAACAGCCTTCTACCAGGGAACTAGAATCATTGACAGCCGATCGCGAGACGCCAGACTTGCGAGAAGTACGGGAACACAACCACGGGGACGCGAAGCAACATGAATGGTCTGAAATCGAACATCCTCTGATTCAAACCAATGATCATATGACTCCTACAACGGAGGTTGAAATTCCATCTCCTCAAGGAAAGCAAGACCATGAAAAGGAAGACATGTTAGAACGCGAGCAGCAAGATGTTGTACATCCACAAAATTCCAGTAACGATCTTCCGGCTCACGCAACGGAACTTGGGACTTCAACTCCCCCAGAACTACAAGATGATGACCAGAGTTACATGCAGGAACGTGAGTGGCAAGCAGAACAAGTTTCGCAAGCCTCTACGGATGGTCTACCGACGCATCTTCCAGAATCAGAGATCACCGACACCACGGAGATACCTCTCCCCGAAGGGCACTTGATAAACGAACATGAAAAGCAAAATATTGAACGTCCTCAAAGTCCTATAACAGACCTGCCTACGGATCTGCCAACTCCCATAGCAGAAGTCCAGATGCTGGATCCTCAGGAGCAGCGCGCCTACGAGGAAGAATACGCCAAAGAATTTGAACGAGTTTCCCAACCCTCGACGGATGGTCCACTGACTCATCTAGCGGAACCTAGGAGCGCCGAGACCACTGAGCTAACTCGCTCTGAAGGGCACTTGATGAATGAACGTGATGAACAAGATACTGAACGTCCTCAAAGTCCTACATCAGATCTGCCTACAGATCTTCCCACTCCAATAGCAGAAGTCCAGATGCTGGATCCTCAGGAGCAGCGCGCCTATGAGGAGGAATACGCCAAAGAACTTCAACGACAATTGAGTCCAGCACAGGACGAACAACTCCCTTCCGTTCCCTTAGGTGAAGTCAGCGCTCCGTTAATGCCCGCATCTAGTGTTGGTATGATAATGGAACCGCCATATGATGACATACAACGGCCATTAGCTCAAGCTCCGGCTTTGGAAGACATCATTGAAGAACCAGGATCCAGATCAGGTTCCGTACAAGAGAATCCAGCCCCGCCTGCTCGGGATGATCAATTTCCTTTCAAACCCACGAAAAGCAAAAAGGGTAAGAAAGGCAAGAAAGGCAAAAAACAAGAACAGACCATCATCTGGGAGGATGAAACCGCCACGCCACCCATTGAAGACGAGACTGAACGAGTGGTCGACCCTTCTACTAGGTCCCCAAACGCGCCTGGCGCATCTGAGAACGACGAACTTCAGCAACCTATCGATCTTGAGGAACCGATTGAACGACGACCCGTTGAACAATTAGTCGAAGCTGACTACATCTCGCCCACAAGGGATCTGAGCTCCTACAGAGACTCACCAAAAGAGCATGGCGAAGCGGCTGACTATTTCAGCATCCAACCGACAAAAGGCGCCGAAGAAGATGTCGACATGGACACAAGGATCATACATGAAAATCCTTCGTCTGCGGAGCTCTCTCGAGCGGTCAAACAGGAGCCCCCAGTTGGAGAGCCATCTCTCGCGCAAGATGAACGAGATCTGAGCGAGTATAGACGCCATAGCGAGGACGATACACCTGGGCTTAAGAACACCGCCTTCGACGAGCGGTCGAAGGCGGACTCTACGTTTGCAGATGCACAAGCTGATGTCAATCCCAGTGTTGCCCACTCTAGGAGAAGCAGCAACAATAGTATGAGATCCAAGAGAAGCCTTGGACTTCTCAGAACAGATGACGAGTCTGTATCTGCGGATGCACGAGCCCATGTTAATCCCAGTGTCACCCACTCTAGGAGGAGCAGCAACAACAGCTTAATATCCAAGAGAAGCCTTGGGCTTCTCAGAATAGACGACGAACCCGAACTGAGTCCTTTGGGCCGACCTTTAGACGAGCGAATCGCTCAGCCGATCCGCCCAGATGTCTCATCAATGGACTCTTTCAGTGAAGTGCGGCCCTCCAGAGAATCTTCGCTGCAGCGTAACCCAGAATATGCAGCTGAATCTATGGCAATGGATGATAAAAAGAACAGAAGTCAGACAGGGTCGACTCTTGTGGAAGGACTCGCCACCGCTGCTGGCCTAGGTATAGGTGCAGTTGCAGCCGGAGGTCTTTCCCGTATAGTGTCAAAGCAAGAATTGAAGAGAGATAAGAGTAGAAGCCGGTGGGAGGATCTCGAACAAAGAACACGTGGCTCAGAGAGCCCTATCAGTAGAGCAGAGTCTGTTATGGAAAGCCGAGAGAGTGGCCCAACAATCGAGCATCAAACTTCGACAATAGCACAGCAAGGGTCCCTACGTACCCCCTCTACTTCTCCTCCACCACCCACGAGACATGAGCCTATTACTAGGCAGCCAGACTCTCGAGAGGCAGCCCAGACTTTTGGAACCTCAAATGTTCGTGATAGCGGTTACGTGGCAGATTCTCCTATTACATCTGACGAGGTGCCTGTTCATCGCCCTATACGGGACAGCGGATATCCTGAGACTGAAGCGAGCCCTATAGTTGATGTGGAATCCTATATTCAAGAGGAGACCTCCTCAGAAGAAATCGAAAAGGATTATGGTAGCGTTCCCGCACATCTACCTGTCGAATATAATCATGAGCGCGAAAGAGAGGAGCCGCGAGGCTCATTACCTGAAGCATTACCCGACCTCCCTGTACAGGCGAGCCCCATTCCTGATGCCTTGATATCAAAGCCGAAAGAGAGGCGCAGGCGAAGGCGGTCTGGAGCCAGTTATGACAGTGATGACTCCAACGATTCAGGCTTCGACATTCAGCGTCGTCGTCGTAAGCAGGCTATGAGGGATGACGTTCGTGAACCTTCGCCCGTGAGTTCTACAACCAAGGAACGCTCTTCGGAGCTGTTTGGCTCGTCGCCTTCTGCGAGACAGGAGCGTGTAGAGCAGCCTGCCGAGTACGATCACAAGTCATCCCACAGCGAACATGTTCGAGAAGAGCCGACCTGGTCCTTTGGTCGTGAAGTATCACCATCTCCACAAGGCCGATCTCGAGATGCGTCAGGAGAGACTGAGTCAACGGATCCTTTAGATCAAGCAAACGATTCGCCAGCTTATCACAAGCTCACCGGGAGCCTCGAAGGACCAACCCGGTCGCTTTTTGGAGGCCCTGTTAGCCATGACGAAGACACAATGTCTCGGTCCATGAGCCCTCTTAGTACTGGTGGACGCGGCCAAGGGCGGCTAAACACCATTGCAGAGGAAACATCACCGTTGCCCAAGGCCACGCGTGCCATGTCCGATGTAGGGTCATCAGAAGCAGGTGTCCAGGAAGATCGTATGCGATCACCACCTGCAGACGATGATACACGAAGCTACATGTCTACGGAAGATCGCCTTCCCAGGCAGCTCGGCTCGGCTAGAGACGAGCATCCTGTTGACCTGGAGCGCAGTAGAAGCCGTCATACAGATCTCTCGAGCCGCAACAGCACGGTGTCTCACGCATCAATTGCCCCGCACAAACATGCGGATGGCGAAGAGCGAAAGTCGAGCATTGCGAGCATCTCTACCGACAAAAGCATTCATGCGATTATCAGGACACCAGATCAAGTGCGTTCAGCCAGTGGTCAAAGTCTGAGATCTTCAGCAACACCTCCTCTCCGAAGAGTTGATCGTAGTGTTAGCGGCGATCTTCGAGGGGCTAGCAAGCGAAGCGAAGCTAAGACTCGCGCTAAAACTTCCGAGGAAGATGCCGAGCTCGACATCAACATCCCATCTTCTTCAACCTATGACCCCGTTACCGACAAGGGCAAGAATCGCGCCGACATGGCTGATGTCTATGTGAGTCCACTTCCCCATCAACCTGATGATGAATCAATACACGAGGCTAATGTACCCAAGCAGGAGGGCTGGGGAGATGTGCGTGGGGGGTCGCCAATGTCTCCGACGCGACCGCCAAGCATGCGCAAACGCCAGAGCATGCAACTGCTCGAGTACGAAACGAGACTCGACCAGCTCATCTCGGAAAACAGATTACTTCAGACTCAAAAGATAAGCGCAGAAAGAACACTAGAAGACCAGGCACGCGACCACAGCCAGCAACGCCATGCATACGAAGAAGCACTTCAAGAGCATAAGATGTTCCTGGCACAGAAAGATTCCGAGCTGAATGAGTTGAAAGGAATACTGGAAGAATGGCAAAGTAAAGTGACTCATCTGACGGAGGTCAACGAGGCACTTAGCTCGCGGGGACTCGATGAGGAGCATGAGGAGCGCTATCGACAATTGGAGGCCGAGCATGCCAACTTGCGGGAGCAGCACACCCACTTGTCTACGGGTATGGAGGAGATTGTTCGTCATGAGGTATCTGTGGCCCTCGAAGAGAAGAATCTGGAACTCCGCCAGTTACGAGACGAACTTGAAAATGCCAAGCAGCAAGTACGAAACCTACAGCAGCAACTTCTCGTGTCAAGATCAAGCGAAGATTTCATTGAAAGGGACGAGGACTATTTTGACAGCCAGTGTCAGTCACTATGTCAACACGTCCAGCAATGGGTTCTAAGATTCTCCAAATTCTCGGACATGAAAGCATGTTACCACCCCAGCGAAATACGCGACGAAAAGATCGTGGACCGTGTGGAGAATGCCATTCTTGATGGCACGGATGTGGATGAATACCTTCAAGATCGAGTGAAGAGACGGGACGTTTTTATGTCCGTCGTCATGACGATGATATGGGAGTTCATATTTACGCGTTATCTTTTCGGCATGGATCGTGAGCAACGGCAGAAGCTCAAGAATCTGGAAAAGACTCTTCAGGAAGTCGGCCCTATCTCTGCTGTTCACAAATGGCGAGCCAACACACTGACGCTGCTCATGAAACGACCATCTTTCGAAAGTCAGCGCGCCACAGATACCGAAGCTGTTGTGCAAGAGATATATGACACCTTGGCTACATTCCTTCCGCCGCCATCTCACCTTGTCAACCAAATTCAGGAGTCGCTTCGCAAGGTCATAAACGCCGCTGTCGATCTCTCGATTGAGATGCGTACCCAACGAGCAGAGTATTCGATGCTACCACCATTACAGCCGGAGTATGATACCAATGGCGACCTAGCTCGAAAAGTCTATTTCAGTGCTCTGACAATGAATGAGCGAAGCGGGCAGACCTCATCCAATGATGCGCTCCAAGAACAGCGCGCCGTCGTGCGGATGGTACTATTCCCATTAGTGGTGAAGAACGAAGATGATGACGAACAAATTGTCGTCTGCCCCGCGCAAGTATTAGTTGCAGACGGTACGAGAGGAAAAGGGAAGTCGGTTAGAGTGATGAGTGCACAGAGTGCGGCGAGAAGTGAGGCGAGTTTTGTGGGAACTGATGCTCCAAGGGAAGGGGGTATGATCTGAGGCGTCACCTGACGATCATACTCTCGTCCCCCTTTAATATCACGATTTCATGACTTGCACTGGAGGCGTTTTAGCGAGGATCAATACTGCGGGAAAAGCTGGATTAGGGTTATAGCGAGCGTGCATAATGGGATATATACGGGGGGTAGATATACGGGGGGGCAATGCGATATAGGTATATATCTTTGGTCATTGCGCATGTAGCGAGCAATTGAGTATTATTTATCTATCGTTCATCCTTATTTCCTCACCCTCTCCCAAAGACTCATGCATCCGTGAACAACGAATACATAAACACATAACCAAGATACCCCAACCCCTCTCTCTAATAACCTCTCTCCCCCTTCCATTCCTTCCCCTTCCCCTCAGTTCCTCTCATAATCAATCAATCAATCAATCAATCAATCAATCAATCATTAACCCCCCCACCTCCTTCTCTAATCCCCCCCCTTCCCTTCCCCTTCCCCCTAGAAAAAAAAAACCTATCCCCCTCCTAAGAAATCCCATAACGCACACTCACTTCCCTAACCTACCTACCTCCGCTGGCTTTTCTAACCTACCCACCTCCGCTGGCTTAGCTACTCACCTTCAGGGGACAAGAATGTGGCGTACTTCTTTCCTTTCTCCTTTCGACTTTCTACTTCTAGTTTTGTTTTTGTTTGAAGGGGGGGGGGAGGGGTGGGAGGGGGAGAGCGGGTGGGGGGGTATGAGGTGAGGAAAGGATGGAGGGATGGAGGAAGGGGAGGGGTTGGAGGGGGATGTAAGGGGGGGGCAGAGGGGGGGGGATGGAGGAAGGGGTTGGGGGGGTGGGGTGGAGGAAGGGAAGGAAGGGGAGAAAGGGGTTGGGGGGGGGGAAGGGATGGGGAGGGGATGGAGGGGATGGGGAGGGGATAGAAAAGGGCGGGAAAAGGGGGAGTCACGGCATTTAGAACAGGTGTCCATTTTTACCAATGGGTATTGTGGTTTGGGGGAAGAGAGAACCCGGGTTATACGTCTGTGTTGTTGGGTTGGTGCGATTCTTGTTTTTTGAGAGATGTTTTGGCGTGGGGCTTGGGGGTGTTTTATGGTCTTGATGGATAGTTCACGAAATGCGAGGTTTATCATCAGATGTAGGGGCGAAATCTTATGTAGGGAGTTTTTATGTTTCTGTGATCTAGATTGTATCTTGTGATAATTCATTGAAAGTTCTATTGATAAATAAATCATGAGAATCAAACGTTTCAGATACTAACCCTCCTATCCACATCCTTTTCCCACAGCATATCTCCCTCTCCCTCCTCTCCCTCCTCTCCTTCTGAATCTACATCTTCCATGCTTTCCGTCCAGGAAACAGTGCGGACGGGTGGTGAGAGTGCGATGCCGATTTCTCCTGCTGTCCATTCCCAGGCTGTCCGTCGGGGCGAGATGGGTGAGTCATCGTCCCCGGACGCGTCTGGTATTTCAGTTGTAGCGATGCTGAAATTGAAAGGTACGTGATTGGGGGCTTTAGGGTGTAGCCGGAGAGGGGATTTGGGGGGTGGTGTTGGTGATGTGGGAGAAGTGGGCGGTGAGTCGATGTCATCTTTTGCGATCCAATCCGTCATATCGACATCCATGTCTTCGGCCTCCTCCTCGGCGGGTACGCCTTCTGAGAGAGTGGAGAGGGAAGGGGCTGGGTATTGCGGGGAAGTGGGTTTGGGTGAGAAATCTAGGACGGGGATATGGAGGGAGAGAGGACTGAGTATTGGTGGTAGTGGTTTTTGTGCGGTGGAATTGGAGGTGGAAGGGGGAAGATAGCCTGGTGTGGAAGCGAAATTGGATTCTCCTTCTAATGTGGAAAGGAGGGTTGTTAGTTGCGATGTGCGTTTTTCAGCGGCTTTGACGAAGCGGGTGAGGAGCTTTGGGACAGTTGAGAGGGTACGTTCGGGATTGGAGGAAGAGGTGTTGGTGGAGACCTTTGGTTGAGGTTCTTCGGTACCGAGGCAGTTGGGGTCAAGGAAGCTGAAGTTGGCATCTTTCTTGGGAGTGTGGCGGGTCTTCCAATGGCAGGCGCTTGGGAAGTCGCATTGGTTCTCGCAGTGTTTGAGGTGGGGATTCTGGGAGTGTTTTTGTTCGCGTTTCCAGTTGTTGAAGTTTTCCCAGCCTATGTAGTCGAACTCGCTGGCACACGCTCGGTGTCTTTTTGTTTTACCTGTTCTTTTGTCGACCGAGGTTCCGCCGCAGAAGTAGTGGCCGTCGTGGAGGCATCTGCGGGTTGTGCCTAAGGCGTAGCGAGTGTGGCACTTATGGCACGACCAGATCCAGGGCATTGTTGGAGGTGCCACTATCTTGATGCTCGAGGCGCCGGCTCCGGAGATCATTGACCACGGGCTTGGTAGTTTTGGATAATGAAGTTGTATACGGTTTGGCGTGAGTGGACTTGCTGGTGATAAAGAGTCTGAAAGGACGCGCAGGCAGGATGGTTCTAAAGGAGCGTAAAGGGGCTTGGATACTCCCATTTCATGATTTTGCATCTACCTCTTTGTGAGAGTGAAATGAAGTCAAAGAAAGGACTGGCAGAAGGGGGGATATAGTGACAGTATTGAGAAGGAGAGGGCTCGAAAGCCTAGGAGAACAGAGAAGACCTGCTTCACAGTGGTCGAAATGAAGTTCAGAAGAGCGAGATCTGAAGTATGAGATACCATCGAAGAAGGTGCAGTAATGAGCCGTTACAGAAACAAAGAAAACGATGACGACTGAGGGGAGACGCATAGGGCAAGAGAGGCAAATTCTGTTTCTTTGTGCTAAGAATACATCTCGCAGTCAATTGACAGACTGGTCGAGAATGCTGAAACGGTTCTGCTGTTTTGTCCTCGGAGTGACATCTGCTTGGAAACGGTCTTTGTTCCATTCGTTTCAAAGGAAAAGTGAATGAAACAAGAGCACGATGCCAAGGTGTCAGCATTGGCGGAGATGAAGTCGAAGATATTTGGATATTAGCAATCGTCGATGGATGTAAATTTTGAAAACTTTGGTTATGGTATTACAAACACGTGAGCAACAATAGGCGATATGACCTTGGCTCTCCGAAGCCAAGGTGGATGGTGCATATTGAGGCATATTCTTATTTTTCTTAAAATGGCCGAGGTCTTGGTAATTGGAGTTTCTTGCTGTCACTTTATTCCGGAGTCGGAGGTGAAGGAATACCTCGCCCTCGCCCCTTATAGAAGAGTGGGAGGGTTTGGTTTGTCTTTGTATTGAAATGGTGAAATGTTTGAAAAGACAGTTAGCGTATTCAAGAGATCGCCCGAGGATCTGGCTCCGGGTCCAACTAGTAGTGCCTTGGCCCGCTTGGCGTAGAGATAAGGACCTCTTTGACCAATCAGGGGTCCTCTTTCCACTGAAGGGCAAGTCATCATTCACCACATCCCCCCAAACAAATGGGGGACAACGCCCCCCGACGGCCCCTTCCATAACGTCATTCTTTCATTCTTTACCACCTCAGCATTGTCACGCATGGCCACCGCTCTGCCCAGCACCCAATGAGTTCGTCAAGCATTTCATAATAAAACGTAAACCGAACCATACTCTTACCAATACCAATTGGGAATATGCCTCTCCAGTGTGACTTGAATACACTTTGCTTTCCCAGAGAGCCACACAACCGTGGAACCAGGAAGCCAGAAACACAGAATGCAACAACATGTTCGTTGAAGAAAACGGGTATTATATTCAAGCCACCATCGGGTCTAACAGGTTTCAGCATGAGGCTGGTAGATCGAGAGATGCGGAATAGCTCCCGGCAGGTGCATTATCGCTTTATCAGTTGGCTGCGAATTGGCATTCTTTCCCCCCAAGCCAATTCGTGGCACTTGGCTCAAATGCCATGCTGCTCAAAGTCCTAAAATCGAGGCTTGGCCTGATAAGGGAACCTTGCATCTCCCGGCACCATGACGGCTGTAGGGCAAGGTAGGTAGTAGGTAGGGTCCTCTCACCCATTCATCTCCGTAAATAAAGCCTGTTCATGCCCCCAACCCATGTCTCTCTATATTCCTGTCATTCTACCTTCAACGAAGCCATATATAATCCCCCCTTCTCTTTCTACATATATATATATGCTCTCAGTTATACATGCGAGCAGCTTCCCCTTCTTGCTGGCCACCATTACTAAGCCAACCGGTACCTTTGGATCGCCAGCATGACGAGCTATCCCGCTCCAGCGGGCTATGCTCCATCCTACTCATGGATTGGAGCACCCACTAACTTCAATGGCACTAATCCCCTCACTGGCGGTGACTCTTGTAAGAGAACTCCCACTATTCATAACGTCCAACAGAATCCCCCAACAAGCAACTTCCAGTATATCCGCTGACAATCCCTTTAGCCGTCGAGAATCTGAATCAATGGTACGCCCCAGGAGACCAAGCATACATTATCATAGCTTCGGCCATGGTCGTGGTCATGATACCAGGACTGGGATTTCTGTACTCGGGGTTGGCCCGGCGAAAGTCTGCCTTGACAATGATATGGGTCTGCATGGCTTCATTCTCCGTCATTACCTTTCAATGGTACCTGTGGGGTTATTCACTGGCATTCTCGGCACAAGGAACAAGCGGTTTCATTGGAGATCTCAACCACTTTGGTCTGATCAACACCCTTGGTGCCCCCAGCCCTGGGTCGCCATTAATTCCAGAATTGCTGTATAGTTTCTACCAGGTAGACTGCACCAGCCTTCTCTGAACTTCTTTGAGAGCTGATCAATATCTACAGCTACAATTTTGCGCTACTACAGGTGCTATCGTGGCAGGTGCCGTCGCTGAGCGAGGTCGTGTGCTTCCGTTTATGGTATTTGTATTCTGCTGGGCAACGCTCGTTTACTGCCCCATTGCCTGCTGGGCATGGAACATCAACGGCTGGGGCTTCAGTTACGGTGTGCTAGACTACGCTGGCGGCGGGCCCGTCGAAATTGGTTCTGGCATGTCTGCTCTCGCATATTCCTTGGTCCTAGGCAAGCGTCAAGAGAAGATGATGGCCAACTTCCGTCCTCACAATGTTTCCTTAATTGTTCTCGGCACCGTCTTCCTCTGGTTTGGATGGCTAGGATTCAACGGTGGTTCATCTTTCGGTGCGAATCTGAGAGCTGTGCAGGCCTGCTGGAACACCAACCTTACTGCTATGTTCGGTGCTGCATCATGGACGATACTCGACTGGAGATTGGCAAGGAAGTGGTCCATGGTTGGCTGGTGTTCAGGAGCCATCTCAGGTCTCGTTGCCGCTACTCCTGCGTCCGGATACTGCACAGCCTGGGGTTCCGTCATCCTTGGTGTCGTATCAGGTGTCGTCTGCAATTATGCCACCAAAGGTAACTATCTCCCCCTCATCCCATCCCATCATCCCAGCCCAAGCTAAAACTACGTCCAAGTAAAATACTGGCTACGCATCGACGACGCCATGGACGTCTTCGCCGAACATGCCGTCGCCGGCATGCTCGGCCTAATGGCCAACGCCCTCTTCGGCGCCACCTACATAATCGGCCTCGACGGCGTTAACACCGGCATCATAACCGGCGGCTGGATCAACCACAACTACCGCCAATTCTACGTCCAACTCGCCTACATCCTCGCCGCCACCGGCTGGTCCTTCACCGTCTCCCTCATCCTCGCTTACCTCATCAACCTGATCCCCGGCCTGCATCTCCGCGCCTCCGAAGAAGCAGAACTAATGGGCATGGATGATGATCAATTAGGAGAATTCGCATATGATTACGTGGAGGTGAGGAGGGATTATTTGGCGTGGACGCCAACGAGGAAGGATATGCAGACTGAAGATGGGATCCATGTACCCGCGCACGAGAGACATGGTATTAGCCAGCAGAAAGATATGTTGCTAGGAAAGGATGTAGATGGAAGCAGTGGGAAGAGTGGGAGTGGAGAAGAACATACAGGGATAGCGGGAGATAGACACGCAGCGGCTTATGAGAAACAGCAGGAGGGGCGGGAACATGGCTAGGTGGGTTGGGTCGGGTCGGGTAGGCGGGATGTTTGTATGGTGTTTTTTTTTTTGGTCTTCTTCTTAAAGGGGTTAAGGATGTATGTAGGTGTGGAGAAAATATATGCTCTGCTCAGAATGTTTGTTTGTTGTATAAATGGGTTGATAGGAATTGGGAGTGGGGATGGTGTGATAGACTAGCTAGCTAGCTGGCCACATACTTCCACAGCCTTAGCAATATGCATAAACCTTCGAAAATTATTTCCCATCATACTCGCATCTCATTATTAATCCATTTGTTCTTATTATCAGAATTAGTGTCTTATTTATCACCTTACGTTGTTCGTATGTATACATCTATTTCTCGCTCAAAGTTTTGGGTGGAAATGAAGAACGAAGTTTCCGTGATAAAATTCATATATGAAAACAACAAACGGATCCGCTTTTGTTATATAAATTCAATTGCTTTTATGCTGGATGCTGCATGCTTTTGATATGTATATACAATGTTTCAGCCTATCTATGTCATTCCCATCTCATTTCATCATATTCCATCCTTCATCCATGCGGATGGATCTTTTTATCTTGCCTCGTTTTTAACTGCTTCTAGCAGACAGTCCTATGCACACCTTTACTCATCGGTCTCTCCGCCTTATGCTTATTTTTATGATCCACCCCCTTACTCTGATGCTGTTTCTCCACTCCCATGCCCCCCGGCTGGTACGGGCCCAAGTCAATGGGATCACTATTCATCATCTGCTCCGTCGTGCTGATGATATCTGTAATCAGTCTATCCAGTAGATCCATACTCATGCTCTCCCTGATGACCACGCGCAGGATCTCGGTTTTCTCGCAGTTTGGAGGGAGGGGGTAGTTGGGGATGATGTATTGTTTTGCGCGGAGTAAGGTGGAGATGGATTCTTGTTTGATGTGGGGGTATTCCTTTTTGAAGGCGTCGGAGAGGTGGAAGGCGACGACGGGGAGACCGGCGTTATAGTCGGCACTGGACTCGATCTCTTTGCTGAAGGAGACGTCTTTGGGATCGCCCATTACGTGTTTGCCTTTCGGACGGTGGATGTCGCTCACGCAAATGTACCAGCCTGTTGCTTCAAGGGTTTTGCTGAGAAGACGCGCGTTGGCAAGACAGTTCTCCATTATGGCGCGGTAGCCATTGAAGCCTAGGTGGATTAGGTTGTAGTATTGGGCAATGACTTGGGCGCCAGGGCGGGAAAAGTTGAGAGTGTAGGACTCTTCGGTGCCGCCAAGGTAGTGGAGTTCGAAGATAAGGTATTTGGGGAGGTAGGACTCGTCACGCCAGATGATCCAGCCAACGCCAGCGTAGACAAGGCCAAATTTATGGCCGGATGTATTTATTGATTTGACGCGGGGAAGCTCGAAGTTCCTATTCGTCATTAGCCTTCGTTCGATATCAAAGAAGAGATGGGAACTTACCACTTGGGACCACCAGCCTGCGCATACGTAAATGGAGCAATGAAACCTCCACTTGCTGCATCAACATGAATGGGAATATCAACGCCAGTCTTCTCCTCGTACTCATCCAAAATTTTAGAGATCTCTTCGACAGGCTCGTAATGCCCAGTGTAGGTACTTCCCAAAATGACAAACACACCAATAGTGTTCTCATCGATGTTCTCCTTCACAAGCTTAGGGTCAAGCCTAAAAAGGCTTTCTTCGCTAACCGGCAGGATCCGTGCCTCAACCTCGAAGTAGCGGGCAAACTTCTCCAATGCTACTTGAGCGTTCGAGCCCATAATAATGTTGGGCTTGCTCTTATCCTTGCCCTCCTTGTCCCGCTTCTCTTGCCACCTCCTCTTCATAGCCAGTCCACCGAGGTGAATAGCTTCTGAGGAACCAGTGGTAGCGGAGCCAATAGCAGTCTCATCCTTTTGTACGCCCCAGAGGTGGGCGATAATTGACACGCAGCGAGCATGCATAGCCATCATAGCAGGGTACTCATCTGCGTCAGACATATTCTTGGACAGATTCTCAATCATCAGGGCTTCTGCCTCCTTCTCCATGTAGGTGCCTACAAAACTTGCTAAGTTCAGATTGGGCCTACCATCGAGGTCCAATTCGTCCTTGAGCATTGAATGCACAGCATCTGCTGGTGCACCCTGTTGAGGAATCTTGAACTTGGGGAGTTCCTGCTGCGAGGCATAGCGTGAGGAGTAAGGGGTGATAGTTGAGATGGCTGCTTTGGTATGGACATGGTGATTATGGGCTTTGGAAGGGTTGTTCTCGAGTTTTTGGATTATTTGCTCCGGGTCGACCTGGCCGCCGTTAGCAATGCGATGTCGCGAAGTGATTGAAGTAGCGTTTCAGGTTGCACAATAATGAAGCCAAAGTCGGTTTTCATTGGGATACTCACGTGGCGTGCGAGAGACATGGTGTAAGTTGAACTTGCAAGAAGCTTTCAGGTTTCCGGTATTAAGGATGGCAATCGTTGACTGTTGGTTATGACTTAGGACGTTAGGGTGTTTGGTGGTGGAGAGCAGCGAAGAGGAATGGATCGGGAAGAGGTAGGAGGCCATATTAAAAGGATATCAGCGGAACAATCCAGCTGCTGAATCCTGGCAGTGTGGCCTAGCAATAAAGCGCAATTGGTGTGAAGTAGCAGCATGACCTAACGCGGCGAAAGATCCGCAGGAACCCTCGGGTTAAACTTGGCAAACAGATCGACAGCTGATGTCATCCATGCCAATTCTCCGGTTTTGCCGTCCCGTTACACCCAAATTCAGGTTCTAGTAGAGTATGTCACTGCAAAGGAACACATTGAAGACCCTTGTGAAGAAGAGTAACCTCAGTTGTAACATTATATATGATGTAAGAAGCTACCAATGCCACACGTGGTGCATCACGTAATGGGGTATTGTAAACCAACTCCTCGCTAATGATGCTTCGACATAGTACCTGTTCAGTAAAAAGCAGGCACTAGAGCTCGATCAAGTCCACCTCTGAGAAATCGGGCGGACTCTTCCTATATATGACTCGACCCTTTCGGTCCAGCCCAGTAAATTCGTTGCTAATCCATATATGCTGGGAGAACTCCTTCGTTCTCAAAACCTCGTCATCACTTACCCCAAGATCATCTCTCGGGATCCAGATCACTGGTCTCCTGGCCCTCAGTGCTTCGTGCTGGAACGCACGCTGGACGAGTTTATCGCGTTCGTCAGGGGTTAGATCTTCGATTTCGTCATTTATGCCAGAGAAGAGCGCTTCGCCTATGGCATTTGTACCTGATCGTTGGGCTTCGACGTCTTGCGGTTTGGGTGTATGGTGATGGTGGTGGCGGCGCTGGCGTGGAGTGTTAGGGGCTGCGTTCTGAGCAGGAGACTTTGGATTCTTGTTCCGTGAACGATCTGCCCATGAAGGCTTGACTGGTACAAGATTCCCAACTGCATTTCCGACCGCGCCAGGGACCAGGTTGCCAAGGTTTCTAGGATCCAGTCTACTGTGCTTGTGGGCTGCAATGTTCTGCATCTCAATGGACTCCATCTGCATGTCTTCCTCTGCAGAACGACGCTCGCGCTCCTCGAGAACGTCGTTGATGTCATCGCCTGGTTGCTCGTTTTCGTCTATGGCCCATTGCTTTTCCTGAGCTCTTGCGAATTCTTCATCTCGCATTACAGCCTCATCTTCCAGAGTGATTGGCAGATATCTCACTAATGGCCCAAATGCCCTGTTGAGCAGCCATTGGAAGAGGATCGTAAGGCAGAGTACAACGATCATGATGATACCTTGTGCTTTGCAAGGCGTACCGTACGCTTCGCCGTTTGCTCTTGCATCTGTCACGAGAAAGAATAAGCCAATTAGAACAAGTTCCATAAAATATAGCCCTGTGAACAACTGATTGATAGCCGTGGGGAAGAGTAAGCCTCCAGTGTCAAATCGGAATTGTGTCACATAGAGCGTGTTGTAACGGTAGACGAGCCAGAAGAGACTGAACGTGATCAGGTTGAAAACGAGGATGAGAGGTGAGATGACGGAATAGATCAGACCTGTATCACTTTCGTTAACGTGGTCTTACACGTAGCAAGCAGTCAGTAGGGATAATACTGACCAATGCAAGCCAAATTAGTGTACACAGGGAAGAAGGAGCCCCATTGCATATTGGGCAGGTTAATCTGTCGCCGCCACTTTTGTCGTGCAGTACTGTCTAATAGTGGGGCAAGAATGAACCATTCAATTAGACCCATGATCTGGACGAGAGCCCCGGCACTGACTGATAAGGCTTGCAACAGTAAGTAAGAGAAAAAGTAGTTCGATGCTTTTGGCAGGTTTTGGGCCAAGATGGCCGGAGCGCTTTGCGGGCTGTTGGCAAGTTGGCCGATGACGGTGGTTATCCCAGAGGAAATCGAGACCACAAGAAAGACCTGTACGAAGAGGAAGGCAAAATAGTACCTCTGGACGCTTAATTCCACAGACATTCCAGTGTAGTCGCCTTGAGTCTTCGAGAGAAAACGCAATATGAGAGGTAGCAGAAACAACAGTAGAGCAAGAAGCGCTTGAGGTAAAATACCCTGTATGATCGCAATGACAGTCTTCGGCACCTTGCCCAACCAATTCAACCACTTATATTGGTCCCTCAGGTAACTGAGATTTGAAAGCAGACCAGTGAATGTAACAGGTATTGCCCAGCCAATGACCAATCCGATTATCAAGACAATGACGGCGCCTATCCGGATATACGACTCCCACCATCGAATAGACATATTATCCCAAATGACATCGTCAGGAGAAATCTCGACGACCCTCGGCGCCATATGAGCTGGGGTGTGATGGCTAACAGCCTGACAGGCCATGTGTGCGGCCACCTGATGGTTGAACTGTATGAAGGCAGAATTCATGAGCGGATATTTCTCGGGTTCTTGTTGATCTTGCTCAATTTCTAGGTTGAGTCGTGCCACTTCTTTGCGACAATAGTCTATTGTATCGACCTTTTTCCCCAGTAATGGTAGCGAGATCATCCATTGCCAGCCAAAGATTGGGAGCTGCATGGTTTCACGGTCTTTGTCTTTTAGGTATTCCTTCCACAGAGGCTTACCACCATTGGGGTCAAAATGTTCATTGAAGGCAATGGGATATTCTTCAGACCTCTCTTGAGCTGCTGTATCCTTTGAGACTTTTGGCTTCTTTCCAGGCTTTTTTGCAATCTCCCGAGCTTCCTGGGAGTCTGGACCATTGATAGTGGCCTGAGGATTACAGCTAGGAGTCATTGGGCTCAGGCGACTGAGTGGAAATTCATCTTCCTCTTGTCCATGTGGTGTAGGACTGGGAATCCCGTAAGGCAGACCCTTCTTACGATTCCACAACCTTAGCTTCGATAAGTGATCCTCGTTCGTTTCCTCCCGGCGTTGGGGTATGCGTAGGACATCCGAACCTCCATTGATTCGAGAGTCCGCGACAGCACCGTCAATGCCGAGACCGTGATTTTCGCGGTTCAACTGTGACTGTGCATTTACTTTTTCGTCTTTTGAAATACTTGGCCTAACAGTAGTATCATCCGATGAGTGCCTCATCATTGGATGTTTATCTCTCAAAGTCGCATCATGGGCCCTATAATCACTCTCTGGGGAGACTGAGCGTGAAGTAGAGCCATCCAATCCAAAATTCTGTCTCTTGTTCCTGACATTCATCCCAGTATCATCTGGCTCAAGGACAAGTCCAGCAGCAGTGTCGAGCCGCTGATTCAGCCGCTCGTCAACATCTTTCTCAACGTTTCTCAAGCCTCCGAAGATAGTCTTCCCCACAGTACCTATACCGTGACCCACAGCGTTCATCCCCTGCCCCAACAAGGGTATTGGACCTAAAGGCTTCTTTCGTTCCTGAGACTGCTCCCTTGAAATATCACTAGAAGACTCAGCTAATGCTTCGTCAATTGTATGCCGTACTTGGTGCGGATCGCCTGAGCTAATCCCATCGGTCTGAGCCATGGCAACACCTTGATCGTTAGCAGCCTTCAAATTTTCTGCTGCTCCTTTGATTGAATCTTTGCCTTTCCCTTTCTTCACCTCCTTCTTAAGCTTATCCAATTGAGCTTTCTTCGCATTCCTGATCAGATTCGTTTCGGCAGACTCTAGGGTACTTGCAAGCTTGTTACGTAGCTTGACTTTGTCGTTGAGAGCATCAAAGTTCCGGTTGACCCAGATATTGCGGATTCCTCCAGGGAAAACATCATAGAGACCGTCCAGCGCGTCGAACGTACACCATTTGGTGGGTATGGCGGTCACCAGTACGGTTGTCGCTGAGGCACGTAGTCGATGTTGCGGTGAGGTTAGATAAGCTTGACGTAGACGAATGTAACCTCTGAGCTCGTCAAAGAAGACGTAGCACGAATAGATTACCACGCCGATAGCCAGAACTAGATGGGCCCAATATTTGTTGGTCTTCGTGGGAGGCACATTACCCCAAGCAAACTGGTCTAGTCCCGTAACATTTGTCCAAGGTTTAACATTGAAATCTCCTTCGGCAAAATGCGGACCTCTGCCATGGACATAGTTCAGGGGAAGGAGTATGGGTAGTATGACCAGCGATACAGGCACGAAGATTCTAAGCAGGGTCCTCAGATACCGTAAGAAGAAATAGGCGTCCAGTCCACATTTCTGTATAAAGTCTGAGTTCGAGGTTCTAAAGATGGGTATGATCCATCCAAAAAGGCCTTTCGCAGGCGGTGCAGTGCGCTCACGTTCAGGGACGAGGAAAGTGCGCGGTGTGCTGGGTTGGTGTTAGTTGTAAATTTGGCTCGCCTGTGCAGCAATACTCACTAGATTCTGCTGAATCTGCTGTTCAATAGCAGGAAGAGGCCGAATTCAACACCGAAGATGGCGAGGCCAGACACCAGCGAGGAAATGAAAGTAGGAAGCGACTGGCCGCTATTTCGTTGAGCACTCCCAGCAGAAGGTCCGTTGAGTAGCCCACCCGCACTTGTGGGCACCGCCATATTCGAACTCGTGGACGACATGATGCCTTGGACAAATTGACAGCTCGAGCAAGAGCACTTCAAAGCTTCTGAGCGTTAAGGCAGTATTAATCAACTACCTGAGCCATCTTTGTAGTTAATGAGCAGAACAACCACCGGCAACATTGGCACTGCAGAGATGCACAAGATCAAGCAATTAGAATAGGAACATTAGGGCCATATCGAGCCCGCAAGAACGTGCCTGAATCAAGTTCGTGTTTGATATCGGAATAGGTAAGAGAAGCAAGATTTTGTGGTGCAACACCATGACCCGGTTGGTTTGGGCAACAGGGGTTCCTGCTTGATTGATTGATTGACAGCCGTTGACGCGACTAGACATATGCCAAGCCTTTTCTATTAATGAATTTCAAGAGAATGCATATTGTCAAACCTACTTTTAGTAGCGGCGGTAATCTTCATAGACCAATGAGCTCTTCCAGGTCCAAATTGAATGACGTTTTTAAGGGGAGCTACAAACCCTAGAGTGTTCCACGTATCACATCACAGACTGTGTGAAGGATGGACCCACTCGACCCGCGGGAATGCTGCCTTTAGCGCTCCATAAGGTACACCCAGAGCTCCGAGAGCTATCGCAAGAGCCACCCCCACCATTTATGGCTCAGCAGAACCCAGAGCCGCAGTGGGGCTCAGAAATCCGCCTCAGCGGGGCTTGCGGATGCATTGAAAGCTTCTCCAATGTTGCTCCGATTATCAATTAATCATAGATTTGAAATTTGATCTCACTGCTCGAGGCTCAAGATTGACAAGGTGAGGAGAATATGAAACCCCGCACATCCTGTTGATCCTGCACACATCCACTTCCTTCGCAATCGTCGGATTGGTCAATTCAGGCAAAGCATGACAAAGCCATGATGACTACGCAAACTTCCAAGTCCGACTGACTTGCGTTTCGTCTACATAATATTTGCACAATGATTCGCTGATACTCAATTCCTGTAGGCTCGAGTAGCCTACGTTGCTCCGTAGTGCCAATTTTCCAGGCTTAGTTATAGCTATAGCTTTTCGCCTACAACGAGTTGTACGGACCACAAATTCTATATTTTCGCTGCTCTCGATACAGACATCAAGATGGTCGGACTAGGACCAAGGCGGCGGCCTTCCCGCAAGGGTGCGTATTGCTACATGAAACAGAGCGCATCGCGCTGATGGGAAATGTCCAGGGTCTATGGCCGACGTGCCTGACGATTTACTCGAACAAATCAGATATTTGGAGAAAATATTTACGGTGGACAAGGCGAAGCTGAAGGAGGTGACGACGCAGTTCGTTAAAGAGCTAGAAAAGGGGAAGTTGTCCGTCCTCTCCGAGCGGTCACTGTCCCTAACAGCTCTACAGGTCTCAGTGTCGAAGGTGGGAGTATTGTTAGTGAACTCGAATACCCTTATGTCGATATATCTCTGACGCCTGGCTATAGCCAATGAACCCAACCTGGGTCATGGGTTTTCCTGATGGCTACGAAACCGGAACCTTTCTTGCTTTAGACATGGGAGGAACCAACCTCCGTGTCTGCGAGATAGAATTGCTTGAAGAGAAGGGTGAATTTGACATTATACAATCAAAGTACAAGATGCCCGAAGAACTGAAAACTGGCACATCCGAAGAGCTTTGGGAATATATTGCCGATTGCATCCAGCAATTCATTGAATACCATCACGAGATAGAGAACCTAGAGGTCATAGACAAGATTCCCCTGGGTTTCACCTTCTCGTTTCCAGCCACTCAGACGTACATAGATAACGGTGTGCTCCAGCGGTGGACGAAAGGCTTCGACATCTCCGGCGTCGAAGGCAAGGACGTCGCCCCACTCTTTGAAGCAGCAATCCAGAAGCGAAAACTCCCCATCCGGCTCAGCGCATTGATCAACGACACCACAGGAACCCTCATCGCCTCCGCTTACACGGACGATACCATGAAAATTGGTTGCATATTCGGTACAGGCTGCAACGCAGCTTACATGGAAGACTGCGGCTCCGTCCCCAAAATCGCCTCGTACAATCTCCCCCCAGAGATGCCCATCGCGATAAATTGCGAATACGGCGCCTTCGATAACGAACACTACGTCCTCCCTCGCACTCCCTACGACATCGTAATCGACGAAGACTCTCCCCGCCCTGGCCAACAAGCCTTTGAAAAGATGATCGCAGGCCTCTACCTCGGCGAACTCTTCCGCCTCGTCCTCGTCGACCTCCACGATAACAAATCCTGCAAAGTCTTCCCCGGGCAAGACATCACCAAGCTCAGAAAAGCATACACCCTCGACTCCTCCTTCCTCTCCGCCATCGAACTCGACCCCTTCGAAAACTTATCCGAAACAGAAGACCACTTCCACCGCGAGCTAGGCATCACCACCACAAAGCCAGAACGTGAACTCATCCGCCGTCTCGCCGAACTCATCGGCACCCGCGCCGCCCGCCTCTCCGCCTGCGGCGTTGCTGCCATTTGTACGAAGAAAAACATCACGACCTGCCATGTTGGTGCTGATGGAAGTGTATTCAACAAATACCCCCACTTCAAAGCCAGAGGAGCAGTGGCATTGAGGGAAATTCTAGACTGGGAAGATGGCGTGCCGGATCCAATCAGTATCCTAGCGGCGGAGGATGGGAGTGGTGTTGGGGCGGCGTTGATTGCCGCGTTAACTATCAAGAGGGTGAAAGCAGGGAATTTGGCGGGGATTAGGAATGTGGAGGGGATGGTTTAGGATAGGTTATTTTTCGTGGATGGATATGTGATGGTAAGGAATATGGAGCTCTGGTCTTGTTGGGAAGTATCAGAAAAAAGGGAAAGATCAACATCTAGACACATAGACTTTAACGATGGGGATGACGGGATTTAAACTATATGAGTATTGTTTTTGCTCTATTCTGGTAACGGTTGATGGGAGTGAAGTACGTGGTAGCCAGCCAAACCTCTGGATAGAATCCAGACCTTTCTGCGGGTTTTCCGAGCACATTTGCTGCCTTTTTGATTACTTTCTTTGCACGGTGAATCAAGGATCTCCGAATCTTTCTAGCACCGAGTCCTCTATTCCCTCCCCTATCAAAGCTGAAGAGGTCGGCTAAGAAGCCTCACAATAGAGAATCAAACACGGTAATCTCATACTAACGGATCAAGCAAGGCATAGCAGTTTGAATCACATCTTCCCCCACATTCTATACATATCCAAACCCTCTACCCCCTGATCTCCCACAACCTAATCTTCCCCTGCTCATTCCCCACAGCCAACAACCCCCCCTCGGCGCCCCACGCCACACTCGTAATCCGTCCCAAAGGCGTCGCACTCGTCGGCCAATTCCTATAAACAGTGCAACTCGGCAAATGCACCAATCTTAACGCATCCCTTTTCCACCGACTAGCCATGCAGAGTATCTGTCCGTCAGGGGAGAATTGTAGATGCGAGGTCGGTGTCGTAAGCTGATCGAATGCTCGTACAGGTTGAGGCCGAGAGGGGATTCTCTCGGGAGTAGTCCAGGGGCGGCGGTCGTAGATGTTTACTATGCCGCTGGATGAGCCGACAGCGATCCACCTGTCTCCCCCTAGGGATTTGGGGCCAGTGCCATGCCCGCCTAGAGCGATGACTGTGGTGCCTACGGCGCCTTCGTCAATCCAGCGGGCTAAAACTCGTTTTTCACGGCCAGACCATTCGATGGCTTCACCGCCCTTACCGAGGACAGTCATTCCGTCGCCGTCGCCCCACCAGTCGAAGTCTGCGACGCCGCCGTTGCCTTCGACGCGGGCTTCTGCTACCCATTGACATGTATTGGCGTCGAGGATGTTTATGATACCACCGCCTTTTCTGCTGGAGCCGACAAGACCGATCCAGCGGCCGCAAGGACTAAGTTTGAAGCGCTCCATGCTCCGCTGGGTGTCCGTGTGGCCCATTATGCGCGAGACTTTTTCGACTTTGCCGGATGAGAGGTCCCAGATATGGAAGTAGCGGCGGCGGCCGGAGAAGAATATTTTGTTGCCGGTTGAGGGGTGGAGGAGGGAGGTTGTGAGAGGGGTGGAGCGGAGGTGGAGGGTTGTGAGGGTGGGGTTGGGGTTGGGTGGGTGGGGTGAGATGTGGTGGAGGGTTAACGTTGATGAGGGGCCGGAGGAGAGGAGCAGGGGTTTGGTGGGGTGGAAGTGGAGGGAAGTAATGGCTGACTGGAGGGGTGGCAGGTTAGTAAGGATTTCTAGATTCAGCGTAACGGGCTTACAGCTTGACTAGTCCCGACGTCTTTGGTGCGGTGTACATCGATTACTTCGGGGCGAAGCTTCTTTCGTGATGTGGAGTTTGTGGCGGTAGGCTGTATGAGAACCGCTTTGTTCTGGAGAAGTTTTGCAAGAGGCTGTGTAGAAAGGTTCTCAGTCTCGAGTGACATCTCGTTTTCAGAAGCACTGGCATCTGAGCTGTCGGAGCTGTTCGAAGTCCTTCGACGTTTCTTCCGGCCCTCCTTTCTTACTGCTGAAGGATGAGCCCATTCTGGGACGGGGTACAGTCGTTCGAATTGGCGTCTTAGTCGCTTTGTGTACTCTTTACCGTTGATCAGATCCTCCGCCTCCGAAATACGAAGCTTCCGGAGGCGAGGATTTGAAGCCAATGAAACGACAATACGTTCGTCATCGCTGTCCACCCACGCCGCAGTATTATCGTCGTCTGGTTGAGCGTCATCTTCATTGCTGGTCTGTATAGGTACTAGGGCTGGAACATCCACAACCGATGGCCCAGAATCAATGAAAAAAAGCTAAGGCAGGTATTAGCGACGTCTGTTGCAAGGCGAGAGACCAATTCAATGTACAAACATCCGCATCATCAATCTCTTCTAATCTCTCTTCTTCTAGCCCATCTCGCTCGCCCGACTGGCTTGCGGGAGCAGCTCTCTGACCACGTGGTTTTAGACCTTCGTGGAAGCCTACTTCATCACCGAACACGAGTTTCTCCAATTCAAGCTCGGTCTTATCCTTCCCAATGGAGTCATCGCTCTCGATCCCATTAAAGCTATTCATACTGTTGCTTGCATTAACAGACATGTTTCACGGGATACTCTGGATTAGATATCCTCGACTGCCCTACAGAAACTTCCAGAGTTTACACAAGCGGCCCGGAGGCTCCGCCGAGCCGAGCCGTACGGTGTACTGTGTAGGTAAGGTAATTAACGATGCTTTAGCGTGAATTGATCCCTTGCTGGACAGCAAAACCCTTAAACGGGCCTCAATCCCCCCAACCCCTAGAAGCTTCACAACAGCACACTTTCGCCGACTCGCGCTTACGAGCTCAAGTCGTTATCTTAGTCATCTCATACTTGCGATCTAGTTTCACCAGTTCGAAATTCAACCAGAGCTCTTCCTGGAAGGGATAAATAATCTGGAAGCCTTGGAGGGTGTGGCTCTGGGGGAGAGGAATTCTGTTAACTATGAAAATTTCTCGCTACGACTGATCTTACAATTGCTAGCTATCCCGCCAAAGACCGCACTTTCCACCTTGCGAATCAGAACAAGCATTCCTTGTACCGTTCTGACTCTCATATTAGGGTGTGTTCGGCTCCATGAATTCCCTAAGTCAGTGATGTTGTGCGTCAATGGCACTTGCACTTCCACTCTTAAAGCATCCCAAACACTTTGCAGCTCCTAGAAAGGGTCAATCAGCTTCCTGGCTGATCTTTGCCTGGACAAGGCTTGCCTAAGGACTAAAGGCCATCCAAGCGCCACCTACGACGGATCTATTCACAATACCCAATCAGGTGGAGGTTTGACATGCATGCATCATCCCGTCAAACCATTTGATGTCTTTATTTGACACTATGGGACCTCTCGCCTCGTTCATCACACCCTGTCGTGCCTCTGCATTAGGCAGGCCTTTTGCTTTTGGAAATTATTTTCCGACCAAATGGCTTCCCGCCCGGCCAATGAGATCTTATTCAAGCCCATTGACCTTTAAACCAGCAAAGTATGCCCCAACATATCGAATCCTGCTCGATTATTCGAGTGACGAAGCTAGTGCTGCTCCCTCAAGTCGCTTGCGGTTATTCAGGCAGGCTATGTACCAGGCTTTGTATGTTGGCAACCACCAACGCGCTCGATCTCTCTCAACCATCGAACACATCTTCAAGTTATACACAGCTTTGCTTGGTCAAGGTAGCCTCGAACCATTTGACACGCACGCGATTGCCAGGCTTCTAGTTCTCACATTGGACTTCCAGCCCCCAGCGATAAGAATTGCTATCTCGAGATATATCGATGATTTTGCCGGCCACTATGTGACGAAAGCTTTACCGCCTCACAGCCAAGCAAGTAGGTACCTGATGACCCTTTACAAAAACATCGGCAAGCATAAGATGGCAACAAGACTTTGGGATTGGATGGTCCACCAGGATGATAGATATGTTAGCACAAAGACCTACGCAGGAGCTATACACCTTGCCGCTGCGGGCAATCAATCCCTTCGCGTTTGTGAAAAGCTTTACGAGGAAGCTTTGATACGCTATTCGCATAAGCTTGTCAGCATTATACTCTCACCCGGATTCATGCTTCCACCCGAAACTAATAATTGGAAAGATGTGGGGTTCGAGCAGCACTTGTGCTTAGCGATTTTTCATGCCCGGATACGCAAAGGAGACTGGCGAATCGCGTACCTAAATCTTGATACAGCATTCAGATTATGGCCGTCTGCGATTCATTACCGATTTCTAAACAGCGTACTCAAAGGAAGGCCAGTCCACGAGGGCTACCAAGTATATTCTCTGTTCTGCCAGGCTGGGGCATATGTTGGAGGTCAAGAACTCCACTTATTGCTGGACACAATGGCGAGGGCATGTGATGATTCAGTGGATCTTCTTCTCAAGTCGGAGCTGACAAAGGCGATGTTGGAGGCGGTTAGGGTCTTTGTTAAGATCGAACACGCAAGACTCGATGCGAGACATCTTAATTGCCTGATCCAAGGATTTTTGTCTCTTTTGCCTCGCCGGGATCTGGGAAGCGGGCAGAAGGACAATGAGCTGGATATAGCTGTATCTTCGTTCCTATCTTATCTGAAGGACTGGTTCTTAAGAAGAGGATCCAAACTTAGTAGCGGCATCCTTGTTACCGTGATATCCAGGGGTAGAACATTGAGGGACAAATCTTTATTCGAGTGGGCATCGAACGAATTTGGGAATGTGGACCAAGCACCAGATGGCTTGCTTCAAAACAGTCTGTTAACTGCCGCAGGAGAGTTTGGATCGCCCGAAACGGTCAAGGTTGCCTGGGAGTCCGTGGCCAGATGTTTTGGAACAACTACACATGGACCCCGGAATTCTGATTGGAGTAATTTTGCAGCTGCCGCAAGCAGAACCGGTCTGGTACCATACTATAATCTGCAGTTAGACCTGTTCCTGTCGAAAGGTAATATTGGAGCGCATACAGCCAGAAACGCAGACTACGTCTCTCGAGTAAGGCGAAACTATCCGGCGTACCAAGCCATCCATGCCGAGAACCCTGATACTCGCATAGCGATTGAAGCCTTTGTCCAAGATGCCAGAGCCATTTTAGGAGATTTCAATTCGGCAACTTCAAAAGGGACAAATAATATCTCTCCCATCCGCTTTTCTATATGGTGCTGGCCTGCTACTGTGCCAGACAAATGGCAACGTAGATTATATGACGAGCTGAGCTCAAAATCCGGCGTAGACCTATCAGCTGTATCAGTGCTCTACAAACCTGAGAAATCTCCTAAGTCTTTTGGCATCTCGTACAGAGAGCTGCGGTACCGCAGCTGGAAAACAATTAACAATTTGTTGCTGCAAGCAGAAGCTTTCGAAATTCGAAATGAAAGGATTATTGACAGCCAGCACCTTGGCGGCAATTCATATCCAATCGCCGGAGCTCAAATTAGTAAGAAGAAGGATGGTAGCTCTCGGCCACATCATCTGCCTTGGCTATTAGCACATCTTGACGACATTGAAAAAGAAAGCAACAAGCAATACAACGAGGAAGAGTGGCGAGAGAAGATTCTCAACCTGCGCAGTCCCAATTATCGCTATCCCCATCCCAAGCAAACGTCGTGATCGCTTCTCCTGACCATATGGTATCATGCCTGCCAGCGCCAAGCGTTTAATCTCCAACTCTGGTGTATTGCTTCGTTATGGGGTGAAGAGAATACTGATAAATGAGCTACAGGCATTTCCTCGTGGCGGTTCGTCGGTACGAAGCTAGGAACATGATTCGAGAAGTTATATCATCAACCCGTCCAATAAATGACGCAAACGAGTATACACTAATGATAGGGTCGGATTTCGATATCTAATACATGTCCTTTAGAAGTGTGTAGATAGGCAGATCAGTGATGAGGATGAATGTGGAGTTGTCTTGGCTAATTACATTGTCGCAAAGCGAACCGCTCAAGAGTCAGGGCAGGCTTTGGCTGGCCAGGTGACAGAAAGAGCGGACGCTCAGGCAGCACGTACAGGAACAGATATTTTGAGGACTGCACCCGATACTGTCTCGCTGGAGCATTGTAGGACGAGTCGAAGGCGTCCGAATCTCCGGAGAAGACCGGCGACGACCTGTTCTAACATCGAGGCTTTTGTTAATCTAGAACTGCATTGGTGCTAGTAAGTGAGCTGTAGGAGATGGATCTCTATTTCACCGAACAGTCTAGGGGCTTATCACCAACAATAGAAACTTTCAACCATTAAGCGGCCCGGGCAACGCCGTAAATGAAGTCTCCAATGCAGACTCGTCATTGCTCAGATTCTGATGCCAAAGCACAGCTACTAAGATATCCTTTGGACACTCCCGCCCTTTTTACAGAATGGATCTGAGGTCACGTTCATTTTGCGAAGGGTCGGCTGGAGGCGCAGTTCCATACGCCATCGTGGCTCCTCTCATTCGTCCGAGGTGTGTGCCCTGAACAAACTTTACATATAAGTAAAGCCTGATACTAAAGGCCGTACGTGAAGCCAATAGTATAACAGCTCTATTTTATACCCAACTACTGAAGTTTATAGAGTGTCGAGTTGTACACTTATAGCCCATCCCCTTCAGGAGCTTTGCTGTCAACGCTTTGTACAGAGTGACTTGGCGCTAAGTTAGTCAGCCGTCGATCTCATGGGCGCATATCTTGGTTTCTAAGGAGTCCCTAATCTGATAGGGTTGGAAGTTTCAACCATCAAGAAGGAACGACTTTGGCTACAATTGTTTGCCATCTCTTCTATGGCAATCGGGTCAAAAACCATATCCGACGAATACCGGTTATTGGACACACGCTTGAAGGATGAAAGCCTTCGCTGAACGGTATCAACCTTGACCGTGTTATCGCTGAACCATGGCAGCACTGAAAATCCGCTTTGCTCCAACTCCAGCTCTCAGAGATCTCCTTGCATGGCGGTGTTACCTTTCGGGCACCTTGCGGTATAACATTCCTGACTCCAGAAAGTGTCCGCAGCTCGACATAGCAGGACTGAAGTCGAGAGCTCTCTACGGCTAGTCCGAATAATTCCGAGTCATAACCACTTGGCCCCATTCTTAATACTGTATAAGGGCTTGAGCTTGAAGGATGCTCTGTCATCTGCAATGAAAGTCTCAGATGGCAAGTGATGAACTAAACCTGTGGTCGCCTTCGATGAGCTTCGCTTTTTCTGGTGAACATTCATCAACAAGTTCCCCGTCAGTGCAGAGAATTTAGAGCTTGGGAAGGGAGACGTTTAACACACAGACCCAGTGGTGCATGGACCTTTCCAAGTTTCCTCAAGCCGCTGCAGTCAAAGAATCTCTCAAGACGTACGATACTTCTCCGTAAAGGAGGGAGTTGGAGGAAGCAAGCCTACGAAGAAGGGCGTGCGAAAGTGTTGAACCTACGAAGGCCTGATCATCAGCGGCCTCCACGCCGGCAGAAACAGAGAGCAGCGTGACAACAACGTAATCAGATTTGTTTTATCTATCCAAAGCCTAATGTTACATGATCTCCACCTTTGGTGATCCCTTTTAGCCTCTGAGAATACAGTGGACCGAGGTGCGCCAAATCACGCAAGAGAAATGCCAGCGCCTTTTAGCCAATGCTAGTAACCCGAAGCTCGAAAATGACGCTACAAAGACAATCTCACTTCCACTGGAAAATGGTCACGAAGACATTCTTCTGTCATCCTCCTCATGATTCGGCCAGTCATCCATCGACGCTGGGAAACCCACGGGCGAGGGAGGGGGAGGAGCTGGTTGTTGAACGATGGATCTGGTATCTATGGAAAGAGAGAATTTTGGCTTAGAGGATGCGAGTATTGCTCTTGAGAGATCTTGACCGAGGGTATCTGAGGTGGATAGCGAGAGGCGACGGCGGTCTTCAAGTATGGGGGACGTCATTGTGAGCGTTTGGGGTTCGGCTGATTCCAGCAAACGATCGAGGAGGTTCATGGAATATGGTCTGGATATGTTCTTGATACACGCAAAATGCTATTCTCATGTCAGTCATCATGATTGAATAGCTGTGTGCCCAACCAAGTAGGTAACAATAAGCTTACGATGTATCCTTTATACCACCGCACGTCACTCGGTGTCTGGTATAGCAAGCACTCAGATGGATCTTGTGAGAGATGGTGTCACTGTCAAGTGTGCTTTACTGCAGATAGATTCTTGGCAGAGAGAAAAGAGGATTGTGGGTGTCGAGCAAGGTAATATAACAAACAGAAATCCCGGAGCTGAGATTCCCCAGAGCCAGAATGTAATTATAAGCTACGATGTGTCACAAATTCGGGGACGTCGGCGAGCGTGCCCGTGGCCCGTGCCATGCAACAGTACCACACTAGAAGGTCCCCCTACACCGCCAGAACCCCCCTGGAAGGCCGAAACAAGATTTTCCGCCTGGCGAGCTCAGAGCAGGCTCCAGCTTAGTATCCATCCAGCGCCAGCGCATATTGCTGCGAGCCAGAATTAGACGATATTACCACACCACAGGTCACAACAAATGCTGGTACCCCCTTGCGCTGACGTAACGTGAGTGGTTATCCTTAAGCCACGTCAATCATTCGTTTTCCCCTTCCTTTCCAATAAACCCGTAATCACCATTCACTCTTCGCGAAATTTCCCCAGAGATAGAAAGGTACCGCAATATTCACTTTCCCTCTGCGTTTACCCAGTTCGCCGGATATGGCTTGTTACTTCATGACAAGTTACCAGACACGTAGGTATTACATGATGTACAATGTCTCCATAAGGGACGTACGTACACGCGTATATTCGGTGCCTTCCCGAACCCAGGGCCTCCCGTCAGCTCCAGCAATTCACACGGATCCCAACCGAAGGAACCCTACCTTACGCACGTCGTACTATGCACTTTGCCGCCCTCAGCTGAAGTCATCATTTGAAGGGGGTAGGGCACCTAATTCTAGTTGTTGCCCCAAACAAAAATCAGGGGTCCCCCCCTTACTTCCAACTACCGGGCAAATCTCCCCCTAAATTTTAGCACTCTAATCAGCAGATCCCCTGCTGCACCCCAGAACCCACTAAACCGCGTGGCAGGATCGGCGCTACAGCAGCCCTGTCGAGCAGATTTGCAAAATTAGGGCGCACCTTTCGGTTCTCGGATAGCGAGGCGGTTGGTTGGGCCGGTTGGCTTGCATGTCCGATCGCCAAGCTAGAAAGTAGGCAGGGGGAAAACGAGAATGGGCAATGTGGCGCGCTGGTCTGGTCTTTTTGTTGCTTCTTGGGACGTGTTTTGTGCGGTTAGAGGCAGAGAGAAGCCGAGTGGTCGCTTTTGGGGGGATGTGGTGAATTGGGTAAGAGGGCACGCGTGAGATGGAGTGATCGGCCCTGGAATTTCATGCGTGATTGTGTTCTGTTCCTGCAGTTGGGAGCCGGCACTGGGAGGGGAAGGGAGGCCCGAGCGAGATGTGCTTTGTCAATTGACGTCTTTAATCTGGAAGTGGTTTCTGGAGCTGCAAGCGCATACACCTACTGGGTCGTGGGCTTTTGGGAGGCAGAGACGTCTTTTCGTATTTGTTCGGTTCTATGTCTAGCTGGATGAGTCCCATGATGTTGGCTGGAGTTTGGGAGGCCAATCAAGTTCTACTTCTATGGTGAGTGGTGATATCACGCATACAACTGCGGTCAACGTGCTTGCATGAGGTAGTCGATCTCTTCCTGAAATGAAAGATACGCTATGTCATCAGCATGCGGTGCGCACTGGATTTTGAGCTTCCCTTCAATGTCTCCCTTGCTGTTATAGATCTTATTGCTTTACGTTTATGGTGCTCTCTACATTGACCTCTCAATTATACATAAGTTACTTGCTATGTTTTACAAGGCGACTTCACAACGATAATGCTCTTTGGTTCAAGTACTAATGTATATTGTGTTATCCCATATCCTTCTGTATCTGCGGATGAGATTTCGCCTCTCTCGATAACTTTCGATTCGAATCTGAGAGTAAAGAGATAAGATCGATACTCTCAACTTGTATAGCAAGAGGATTTTCAAGTGCCTGTGGCAACTCATTTGGAACCTAGATGAATTGAGCAAGCACAACTGGGACGATGACGTCTATCCATTTATTGTGATGGAGCGCTGTGACAATAGCTGGCTTAAATCATATGACGCTGAACGTCTCAGGTTCTCAGGCTTGTACGCTTACGGCGTGTGACACTCCTTTCAGTGCTATAGAGCCTTCAAAGCTCTGTTCTATCGCATAGCGCTGACACATGTCGGCTTTCTTCTCTAATCTTGAAACAAGGATTCTACTTTAATATTTCTTTCCAGCAACGGTTACGCAGCCTTCTTGGTCCTCAAAGCGGTTATTACCCTGGGCCCAAGCTATTGGAAGGGTTGGACGTCCATCTCGGTATGTATGCACGCTTTGTCCCTGTGTCTCCACAGTATGTCACTGTAGAGATCTTTCCATCGTTGGCCATGTTTTCCGTCGACAATTGCATCTCTATGGCATCATATATATATTTATATATCATTAACTGAATGGCATAGCGTCCCCGCTCAAGTACCCCGCAGAATGTTGAGATAATAGACAATTGAGCGAGATTGACGTAGATATGAAATGATCGCTCATTGGAAAGGGCTTTTTGTTATTTATTCCGAAATAATTCCAACAGCAAACTTACGACTTCTTGAGAATGGAGAGAAACAAATCACACCGTCTTGACTCTAGCTGATAGGTGTCTTTCGTCCGTCTTCTTTACCTCCGTAGTCACGGAGGGCTGCTTGATATCTTGTGTAATTGAGGTGGTAATGTCCGGGTTCTTCTTGAACCTGTGCCGTTTCGGCCAAAACCTGTTCCTTTAGCTCCCTGTCTAGCCTTTCGCACAGATGCTGGATGTGGCCTACCACCAGAGGAAGATAGCAAGAACCGCCGCAAAGCCAATAGGAATCCCAATCTTGCCGCCTAGTGTGAATCCTCGGCAGAGTCAGAGTACTTAAGGTGCTGCTACATTGGGCTAGGTCTTACCTGTGACATTCCGACCCGCGGAAGTTGTGGAGCCTGGAGGAGCTGGAGAAGCTGAAGTAGGTGCAGCACTTGGTGCAGCACTTGGCTCAGCACTTGGAAGCGTCGGCACCGCTGAATTTGATCCATTCTCGATGGATGTGGTGTTCGCAAGGCCGGAGGGAGCAGAGGTTAGAAAAGCCGTTTGCTGAAGAAGATCAGGCCCCGAAGTGCTCATCTGTGAAATTTGTCAATGATTGGCCTTTCCTAGTCATTAGATCTCACATTGGATTGGGACGTGTCATATAGTGGGTTTCAGGTTCTGGAAAGACCCCAGGGGATGTTATCAGAACCACTAGCTGTAAGCTTCATCCAAATCAAGCCTTGAAGTTTAGAAGAGTCTTAAGCATGAAAAAGATCATCTTCCTAATTGCGATGAAGTTGGGGGCTGAGAGGTTACAGGCGAGGTTCATATCAGAAGTGGCAACAATAGGCTGAATAATCAAGGCTACAGCTCTGATTGCGGAGAAAGTTTCCGCTGCTGAGCCAGCATTAATTCATAGATAAGGCCAGATGCCAGCAAAGTAATTATCCAAGTCTTCAATTCCATGGCGAATACTACATCCCCTAATTGTTCTAACCTTGCTTCAAGACAGGGCTTTGCCAGTTATATCGCAAAAATTAGGAATGCGACAGCAAATGATATCGCGCTGGTTGACCAATGCAAGCAAGAAGTTTGCAGCGCCCTCTGGGGATCAGGGAACCCGGACATTTCTGGTAGTGGGGTGAGGCAATATTGCTACTTTACCGAACTACTGCTCAGTGTGCCCATAGATGATTGCCGGTTACATCATTGAGAATGTCCTTGGATTTGTTCTGGTATTGTCATTGTTTATTCTTCGACGTAGAATACCTGAGCATCAACAAATGAGCAGTGCAGCCCCACTCCATCGGTACGTGGCCGTAGCTACAAGAGGCTGTGATTCGTTTCACGACTGTGCGGTCTTCTTCACCTTCTCGATCCAGCTTGCCTGTATAGTGGTGCTTGCTCGTCTCGACTTTGGAGTCAGTGCCGATGGCCTGGGTGACAGCACTGCCAAGATTACTTGGGCCATATCGCTTCTGACCATGCTTCCCATAACGTACGTTGCCTTCAACCCTGACCTTTTGCGATACCAATCGGCCGAAGCCCTTTCGAGGAGTCAAAAGAGCAAAGATAGCAAAGAACAACTAAGGTTCCTCTTGTTCGCTGTGTGCCTGTTACTCTTCATCTATCCATTCCTCAGCAGAATGACGGAGACCTTTGGACCTAGTTTGATAGGCGGGAACAGCAAAGTTATCTCGACAAGTGAATGGAATATCATTCAGTCGATGTGTGTTGCCAACGTAGATCCGATCACAAGCAAGGAAGTTGTCGCTATGGATGTCTTTAGCGTTGCTGGCTCTCTGTTCATCTGCCTGTTAGGGCTCACCAAAGTCATCTGGCTAGCTATCAAAAGACATCATGAACAGTCACAATTTGTTCAGTATGTCCATAACTGCAATTCCAAGTGGAGAAACTCTACCCAGCTGGCGCTCGCCCTCTTCGTTCTGGTTCCTATCATCGCTGTAAGCCAATTGTGGACAATTTTCCGGTTGCGCAGATTTCAGGAGCAGGTCTCAGCAAATTCGAACAATGCGGACTTGGATACGCAGTGGACGTTTGGGCAGATAGTAGCAGTGACAATCTTTGTTCCCGTTCTTGTTGAATGTTGGTTTACTTGGGTGTGTGGATGAAATTGAGAAATATCTAGCGGCGGATAGATATGGAAACAATACCCTCGTATTTAGGCAAGCGAGCGGTACGGATAGAGCACTCTGCTCCTTGCCTTGTAGCTACTATGATAGTGTCCATCACTGTGTCTGGATCAATGGATTTTTCAATTGGTGGACTAAGGTAGTATTTAGGGCTGAGCTAGCGAAATTTCCGTACCCTAGGGATTCACCTAGGTACGGTGCACTTTTGTTCCTGATGCAGCCTGCAGCAGGATTTTTTCAATCTTAAAGAGCTACCATGGACAGAACCATTGGTGTACTAGGAGGCGGTCAATTGGGTAGAATGCTGCAAGAGGCCGCCAACCGTCTGAATGTCAAGCTCATAACATTGGACAACGGTCCAGACACTCCATCCAAGCAGATTAACGCTCGCTCAAGCCATATTGATGGATCATTTACCGACCCCAAGGCTATTCGAAATCTTGCAGAAAATTGTGACATTTTGACGATCGAGATCGAACATGTAGACACAGATGTGCTAGAGGACCTGTCTACTGGCACTGCAACCAGGGATGATTGGAGACTGATCAAAAGCACAAAGGTTGAGGTGCAGCCAAGTTGGCGAACAATAAGGGTCATCCAGGACAAGTATGATCAGAAAGAGCATCTAATGAAACATGGCATTCCTACCACGCGATCCGTACCATTGAGTAACAATAGCATAGCGCACATGAAACATTTGGGGGAGGACATTGGCTATCCATTCATGCTCAAGTCCAGGACAGGAGCTTATGATGGCCGCGGTAACTATGCTGTCAAAAACGTATCGGACATACAAGCGGCTCTAGATACGCTCCGAGACCGGCCATTATACGCTGAGGCGTGGGCTACGTTTGAGCTCGAACTTGCTGTAATGGTTGTCAAAGTTGAGGATGACGCTGAGGCAGACTGGCAGCAAGCGACCATGGCGTTCCCTGTTGCTGAAACCATACACGAAGAAAGCATCTGCAAGTTGGTCTATGCGCCTGCTCGTAACGTTTCAGCTTCCACGCAGCGTCAAGCTCAGGTTCTCGCTAGACGCGCAGTTGCGGGGTTTTGGGGTAAGGGTGTCTTTGGTGTGGAGATGTTTCTCCTTAGTAATGGTGAGCTTGAACCCTTCCCTGTCACTCTTGCACATGCTTATAGTCTAGGGGAATTGTTGATCAATGAGATCGCTCCTCGCCCTCACAACTCGTAAGCTTCCAGCTTATCAAATCTAATCAATGCACAGCTCTAACTCCGCATGATGTAGCGGGCACTACACTATGGAGGCCTGTCTTCTATCTCAGTATGATGCACATCTGCGAGCTATTCTTGGGTTACCGATACCCGAAGAAAGCTTGCAATTCATTAACCGCGATACTTACTCCGTTATGTTCAATATTCTTGGCGGTACGCAATGGGACTCCCATTTACAGGTGGCCCAGCGAGCTTTGTCAATTGTTGGAGCAAGCATCCATCTATATGGGAAGGGAGAAGCCAGACCAGGACGGAAGATGGGGCACATCACAATCCTCGCGAGCACTATGCATGAAGCTCAAACTCGGCTAGAACCTTTGATAAACTTAGTTGACCAGACTCGAGCCGCCAGAAAGCAAGGGCTGTCGGATCGAATACAGACTTCAACCAATTGCCACAACCAAGCTCTGGTTGAAGCAACATTGGCGGCATCACCTGTCGTAGCAGTAACAATGGGCTCTGATTCCGATCGTTCTATGCTTGCTCCGGGAATCGGCCTGCTGAGAGAGCTAAAAATACCATTTAGCGTTACCATCACCTCCGCCCATAGAACGCCAGAGAGAATGTTTCAATTTGCGAAGGTCTCAGCATCCCAGGGAATCAAAGTCATCATTGCCGCTGCTGGAGGTGCCGCACATCTACCTGGCATGGTAGCAGCTAATACTTGGCTGCCGGTTATCGGCGTACCTGTCAAGGGTAGTTCGTTGGATGGCATGGATAGTCTACTAAGCATAGTCCAGATGCCTGTACGTGTAATGGGGTTCTCGAACTCAGACACATGGTCATGTTAAAGTACTGACACCGAATAGAAAGGATGCCCGGTCGCCACCGTTTCTATCAACAACTCTGTGAATGCAGCGCAACTTGCAGCGCGAATACTGGCGACCAGTGATGTCATTGTTCGAAAACGATTGGAAGAGCACCTAGCGGACCAAACAGCCTCAGTCCTGAAGAAAGCCGAAAGAATGAGTGAAGAGGGTTTTGATGCGTATAGCCTAGATCAATGATGGCAATCTAAAAGCCAGGGAACCTTGTAGTCGATCCGTTTTCTCAATACAGCAAGAGATCGGAAGAATAATCAATGGTAACGACGTAAACGGATAACAGCTTGACTGCAGAGAACGCTCCAAGATCGGAACACCCTATTACAGTCCAACTACTTCATGCAACTTTTGCACCCGATACCCTAAAGATTCGAACTTGGTATACCGAATGCGAGGCAATGCATCGAAGCCAAGCCACCTCGCAAGTGACCTTGCATATAGACAGGGCCTAAGTTTCGGAGCCGCTTGGGCTAGACTTTCGTTCTTGGCTAATTTACCATTTTGCATGATGATAAGTGTTTCAGATGCATTGCCGGAGAGCCGGAGGCTCTGAAGGAAGGGAGTCAGGCTTAATGATCATGTAAATTACACCATCTGTCTCAGCTGCGTGCGCTTCATTTAGTTTCCGAGTATGTCTGGGGTAGGGTCGTGGCTCTACGACCGCCGTTGGCCCTGGCAATCGCCCACAGTTGCTGTTAAATCGCACCGCGGTCAGTTCACCACCTCCACCATCTTTACTTGTAAGTATTCCTCAAGCACCTCATGTGCTCAAACATTTGGGACTTGCCTTCTCACAGACATTTCCGCTATTGCAATGTCTCAGGCAGCTTGAATTGGGAAATGGTCAATGCATTAAGGGGAAAATACTATCGGCTGTCGCATGGTTCTTAGCCTCTTGACCCCGGAATTTTGGGGAAGTCAAAATCCCGCACCTTTCAGTGACTCCAGCAGCAAGTGGTGCAGTCAACATAATCTTGCTTCTGGTCAAGAAAAGACACTTTTAAACCGCTATTTTGCAACAGGATCGCATGGTAGAGCTGTACTTAGAGTCTAACAGATGTCCCTCAGGGATAGTCGCTGGGAGGCGCACTCGTCTCAGAATAATCCGTATAAATTATAAAATTGTAATTGCCTCTTCCACGAGGTTGCGCACTGATCTATGAACGGACTTGTGAACTCACCGGATAACGTGGCTAGTTGTATATATTTCTCCTAACATCTAGGGCAAAGATCCTTCGTCTTTTCTTTCTTGTTGCGAGTTGCACTGGAGTCTATCAAACTTTTCGGATTTGGCGTTATCGTTTAGGGATCTCTTAGTGGCAACGGCCCTTATCAGGATAAGGCTGAAGTCTCACCCAAAATGCCTTGTCCGGCCGATATTACTGGAGGCGGCGATGTTGATAGGTTTCAGCTCTTTGATGAGGCCAACAACGTCAATTGTGCGCCCAGAACTACCAACAGGCATCATCTGACAGCTTCGAAGCTTTCAACTCACCACGTACCCCTCCAAGGTCTTGACATTAATGCTTCGGCGCAGCCACTGACCTCTAACGTTGCCTTCTGGCCCTCTTTAAAAGCTATCCCACTAGCATCTTACTATAAACTTCATCGCGTGCCGTCTTTGACCGCAATGACAGAAGCGGATTCTTCTGACGGAGACATGGAGCCCATACAATTGCCCAGGAGGGAATCAACTACAGAACCTCAACAGCGGCTACCCACAAATGGAGTCATCCACAACAGGCTTCTCGAGCAGGTTGTGCGGACGCCTGACCGCCAACCCTCGCCCCAGCCGACTCATCTCAGTGTTCCAGGCTCGAGCCAGCATAAGGTGTTGCACGAGGAGGGATCTGGCTATGTCGCCCCAAAATTTGAAGGGAAGGAGCTGCAAATGGATCAGGGTATGCACTCGAGGCCAAATGCAGGTCTTTGCTTTCAGAGATGCTAATCCCGAGATCTTGTAGTTATGGATCAACTTGAAGAAAAAGGTTTCATACCTCCGGAGTTCGTGGAATCCGAGACCAATTGGTTCTACAATGAGCTGGGAATCGACGATCTATACTTCCAAACGGAAAGCATCCCGGCAATTGTCAATCACATACTTTCACTCTATGCTGGCAAGGTCGCGGCGTACGCTAGAGATGACGGCCGTTTGGAAATACGCTTGGACAAGGAGGCGGCCGATCACGCTGTATACATCGACACGAGCAAGCCTGGTGTCAGTGTGATCGATGGCCCAAGGTACGAGCAACGGATCGATGAGAAATACATCAACAACTCTACTAGCAGCAACAGTTATCGAGTGGAAACCTTCCGCTCTGGTAGCCATCTTCCCGGAGAAAAGGATCAGCAGCTGCGCTGCTATTTTGTTTATAAATGCCATTTCAGCAATCCTAAACCAGGCTCGGAAGAGACGAATTTGGACATCATTGGGGAGAAGAGGTTCCTACAAAAGGCCACAGTGAACACTAAGGCTATCTATCAAGAAGTCATGAACAAAATTGTGGGCCGGACTGGGCCAGTCATTGAGATGTTCGAAATGGAAGCGAGCAGAGAAAAGAGACTTGTCATTGCATATCGGCAAGGCTCAGCAATGGGCATGTTTAGTGCTCTCTCGGACCTTTACCACTATTACGGCTGTACAAGCTCCAGGAAATATGTGGAGCAATTTTCGAATGGTATCACCATTATGTCTATCTACCTCAGACCTCTCCCACAAATAGCCTCTAACGCCAAGTTTCCCCCAATCGAGGCTTCGATCCATCAGATAATGAAGGAGGTCTCACTACTATACTGCATACCCCAGAACAAATTTCAAGGCCATTTCGCAAGCGGCCGTCTGAGCTTACAGGAGACCATTTACGCGCATTGTGTGTGGGTGTTCGTTGGGCATTTCCTCAATCGCCTGGGCTCAGAATATGCATCACTTGCTTCGATATTGGATCCAAACAATAGTGTGCATGCGGAAATGCTATCCAAGATCAAGCGACGTCTCAGGACCGAGACATTCACCTCGGATTACATCCTTGAGATCATTAACAAGTACCCTGATCTTGTGCGGTCACTGTACTTAGCGTTCGCCAATTCGCACTATGTTCAAACAAGAGGCGAGCAAGATGATTTCATCCCCACACTTAGTTACCTGCGCCTCAAAGTTGATGTTGTCCTGGATGACACTCAACTTAAGTCATTGATCTCAAAGACTGCCATGAATGAGCACGACGAGATGGTCATGACTGCCTTCAGAGTCTTCAACGCTGGCGTCTTGAAGACAAATTTCTATACCCCGACAAAAGTTGCCTTGAGCTTCCGGCTCAACCCTAATTTCCTCCCTAAAGTTGAATATCCCCAACCGTTGTACGGTATGTTCTTGGTCATTAGCTCGGAGTTTCGTGGATTTCATCTTCGCTTTCGAGATATTGCACGTGGTGGTATTCGTATTGTCAAGTCAAGGAACCGTGAAGCGTATTCGATCAATGCCCGATCTCTTTTCGACGAGAACTATAATCTTGCTAATACTCAACAACGTAAGAACAAGGATATTCCGGAAGGCGGCTCGAAAGGCGTTATTCTATTGGATGTGAACCATCAAGATAAAGCCAAAGTCGCCTTCGAGAAATATATCGACAGCATAATGGATCTCCTACTCCCTCCAACAAGTCCAGGGATTAAGGATCCAATCGTCGATTTACATGGCCAAGAAGAGATACTCTTCATGGGTCCAGACGAAAATACTGCAGATCTAGTCAATTGGGCAACTGAGCATGCTCGAGCACGAGGGGCACCATGGTGGAAGTCTTTCTTCACTGGCAAAACCCCTAAGTTAGGTGGTATTCCTCATGACGTATATGGCATGACCACTCTTTCTGTTCGGGAGTACGTCTTAGGAATCTACAGGAAGCTCAATCTTCAACCAGAGACGGTCCGCAAGCTACAAACTGGAGGTCCCGACGGTGATCTAGGATCGAACGAGATCTTGCTTGGCAACGAGAAGTACACGGCCATTGTCGATGGTGCTGGCGTTCTCGTCGATCCTCATGGCCTCGACCGCGAGGAGCTTGTGAGATTGGCTAAGAAGCGTGCAATGATCTCTGAATTTGACACTACTAAGCTCTCTCCGGACGGATACCGCGTCTTAATCGAAGATACAGGCTTGACGCTACCCTCCGGAGAGACAATTAATAATGGTATGATCTTCCGCAATACTTTCCATTTACGAGGAGGCAAGCAATTCGACGTCTTCGTTCCTTGCGGTGGCAGACCCGAGTCTATTGACCTGAGTACCGTCAACAAGCTCATTGTTGATGGTAAAACCACTATTCCGTACATCGTTGAGGGCGCCAATCTCTTCATCACGCAGGATGCCAAGCTACGCCTTGAGAAGGCAGGATGTATCTTGTACAAGGATGCGTCGGCAAACAAAGGCGGAGTCACCTCATCATCTCTCGAGGTCCTTGCATCACTAGCTTTTGATGACCAAGGCTTTATTGAGAATATGTGCATACGCGAAGATGGGACGGCGCCGCCGTTCTACGATGCCTACGTCAAGGAGGTACAGGAAACGATCAAACGTAATGCACGACTTGAATTTGAGGCAATCTGGCGAGAACATAGTCAAACCGGCGTCCCACGAAGCACTCTCAGCGATACTTTGAGCGTTGCAATCACCAATCTAGATGAGGAACTGCAAAAGCAGGACCTCTGGAAGAATACCGAATTGCGCGACTCGGTTCTCGAAGATGCTCTCCCTAAGTTGTTGCTGGAGAAGATAGGACTAAATCTCATTATTGAACGTGTAAGTGTCTATAAACGCTTGTTGCAGCTGGCCAAGTATGCTTTAATCGAACATGGCCTTTTCTGACCTTACCTAGGTACCCGACAACTATCTGCGTGCCATCTTTGGTAGTTACTTGGCCAGTCGATTCGTATATGAGCACGGTAGTAGCCCAAGCCAATTCGCCTTTTTTGATTTGTAAGTCACAGCTTTCCATTTCCAAGGTACCGGCTAACAATCGGATAGTATGTCGAAGAGGATGGCAAAATAGAATCGACGCCCAATCAAGGGCGCTTGAAAGCTCGAGACCGAACCTGTACAACACAAAGCAACCAATAGAGAATGGACAAGGGATAAGGGGTGAGGGGGGCTACCTCGTTACGATACCACAAACAAAAATAGATGGATCTGATTGATTTGATTTGATTTGTTTGATACCTGAGCATTATTAGCATTAGAAAGGAAAGCGGCTTTTGGAATGCAGTAATAGCCGGCTAGTATTTGTTGTTGTTTTGATCTTCTCGTGAGACCCAAAATAACCTTGCGCCTCAACCGGTTCTGAAACTGCGACCCTCCAACCTCCTCACAACATCTCCCCTTGCTTTTTGAACAACTTTTCAACCACAACCATATCAAGTATAAGAAGCACACTATTAGAGTCGCCTCTTGCCCCTGGATCATTGTCCAGCTTCGATTTTCACGGTATCCCCACCGTAAGTCTTGCGCCCCTGAATATAAACAAACCCCGCTCGCGGTCTGCACGCGCCGGACTTCACCCCATCCCTCCGTCAAGCGCTCCCTATTCACCGCCTCCTCTATCCCTTCAAACCTAAACAGTCCTCTCAGATAGCACCGTTACTATCCTCTCACCCAAATCACCCCCAAAATATCAAGAAACAATGGCCAGCACCCGCGAAACCCGCAGTGCAACAGGCAAATCTGCCCCGCGCAAACTCTTCACCATCGAGCCCACGACCACGACAACTAGAAAGACCAAGACCAAGACTACCACTAAGACGACTGGGAAGCCGAAAGCAAATATGAGCAAGCCGCGCGCGAAGGCTACATCCACGGGGCGCGTGGAGAAAAAGGCTCCAGCGAAGAAGAGAAAGACAAGTGTGGGGGATAAGGTGAAAGGCTTAGTGGAAAAGGCGGAGGGGAAGGTCGAGAGGAAGCCGGGAAAGAAGGTACGTCATGACAGGTTCTATCTATCTGCTGTATTGGAAACGATATAGCTTTGGGCGTCGCATCTCGTTATATTCTGGATACCCCGCGTGAACAAAGATATGCTAACAATCATTTCGCACCTACAGGCCGCAGGGACCAAGAAAATCAAAGGCACCGACGGCAAAGGACGCCCGAAGAAGACTGCAGCTGTTGTTTAAAAGCCCCCAAATTTTACCCCGCCCGGCCTTCTGCTTCCCCCCCCGCGGAGCGGACATACGCATCGTCCCCATATAAACATAAAACGAAAAGAGTAAGACGACCCTCCCTGGTCTTCACATATTTTTCCTATGTCACAAGCACAGGTATTCGCGGGGGAGCAGGCCGTACACATCTCTTCAATGGGTTGTGGATGGCTACCCTTTGAGTACCGGAATGAGCGCAAGCTAGCTGTTATGGAACCGTTTTCTTTTTCTTCGTTTCTGATATGCTGGAAGGGAGTGGGTAGGGTTAGTAGCTGTGGATCGGTGCTAGGGTAAAGCATGCTGGTACGAACGAGTTGGATTTGTTGTACGATACCCTTGGGTTATGTGGATAGCGTAGGTAGTCATGACAGGAATATTTCTCTTCGATTTAGTCGTTAGCACTGACGGTGGCTGGAGGGGAGTGGCAATAAATTGAGTGGATGTGAGTTTGACAAATACTGGCATATATGTCTGCGGTTTGGTGGCATCTCTTTGCTTGATATACATTTGCTATTGTTGCGTATCTCGATGGAATTTCTTACCCTGCTTGCTACTGACACCAATCAATTGCAAGATGGGAGTTCACGAATCCTCAATGGCTCATTGGTGGGATGTTGTGTGATTCGTAGGTAGGCAGATGCAAGTCAATGCTCATAAGGACTGAAATACCGAAAACAACCAAAATCAAACACGCGACCTCCAACACCGCACACTCCGTGGAGTGTGCTGAACGCGCTCAAAGCCCGCCCAAGACCAAGTAGCCACAAGGAACTATTTCCTTCCATCCTAAGTCGATAACAAGACTCCATGAGTATCATGCACGTTCATAAATCAAGCGCCCGCCTTGCCTGAAATGTCAGACAAAAATTATATGCTTAAGATTCATAACATTATGCCATTCCCACACCCCTCCTCCGCAAACCGTAATCCTGCGCCTGCAACTCCTTGATTAATTTCAGACTCTCTTCATCCTCTTGCGTCAATCGCTCATTCACAGATGGGGACTTCACAACCGGCGAGCTTTTCGGATGCTGTGTAGGGGGAGCTGAGCCACGAAGGTTAAGCGATACATTGGGAACCTGCGCATGCTGCCCCGAGCTATGACGTCGGAATTGAGAATGGAAGACTGAGGGCTCCACATTGGCCTCCGCCCCGGACCTCTGATGACTTGTCTGATGGTCCGATGATGACGGCTCCGTTACTCTAGGAGAAATTCCACTGTCCACTTCTTTCTGTGCCGTGTTTTCTCCGTACGAGCTAGTGCTCGCTCTTCTCACCAGTCCTGATTCAGGTGTATTCCTTTGTTGCAGGTGGATTTGCTTTGGCTGTCTCGAAGACTGCCTTGATGACGAAATTGATGGTGTCCAGGTTTCGTTACCAGCAGGTGGACTATGACCGGCATCATCGCTTGTGGAAGCTGGTGGGGAGACCAGAGAAGAAGCGGGCTGCTCGTAGCTTTCTCTTGTTTCTAAGGTTATCATATCTACCTTGGCGCCACGCAATGAGCCAGAATTATCCATTTCCCCGCCTGAAGGGCGCTCAACGTCAATCGAGTCCGTCCTATGCGTGTCGGCTGAAATTTCGTATGGATTGCTTCGAAAGAGTTCTGGATCCAATGCAAGCTCTGCACTTGCCTGCGATGAAGCTGCTGGCAAGCTTGACACAGTGGATCCTTGTGTATCTAGGATTGGTGGACTTGCTATCATATTCGCCACGGGTGCTACCATTCTTACTTGCTCTCCAGGCGCTGGCACATCAGAGGCAGGGTCTTCCCGACCAATATTACTCGTAGTGCTTCCTTCGTTGCTGGATGTCGCGGGCTTCTTCCCTGTTTCCTTGGACTTTCGCGCATGAGGTCTCGGAATTGCAACCTCTCTTAGTTTGATTGGGTCTTCGTTGCCGAAGATATCGTGTACACAACGACGCTATAACATACGTTAGTGGGCTATTAGGATGCTCTCAGAAATGCCACGAACCTTGCTCTTCCGGCACTCATTGCAAGCCTTAGTTCTAGGGCGACCTGGAGGAATGACGATGGGAGGGCCGAGCTTTGTGAAAGCGTTGACAGTCGCCCGTTGCTCAGGCTTGGGGAAACCGGCCAAGACATCCTGGGGTAAGGTCTTCAGTCGAGCGGCAAAGTCCTCGGGGCTATGAACCAGCTCATTATCGAGCGGCTGTGATCTCGAAGGTGTTTCTGGAACGGCCATATTGCTGCTCCTCATTGCTGGCGTTGTGTTGCTGGATGCTACATCAACTGCAGGTTCGGGCACATTTGCTGCAACCTGGTCTTTATGCTTGCATGCCCGTCTTCTCTTGCGACATGACTCACAAGCCGTCTTACGATGGGAACTGCTCGTTTCTGCAGTTCGCGGCCTTTTAGATGTGTCGAAAAGAGTCGAATCAATATCTCCATGCACATTAGGATCGGGGAACGGCCTCTTAGCACCTACTGGCGTTGATAATTCAGTGGAGTTGGAGGCAGGGTTTGGCACAGAGCCAACTTCTTGAGAGGCAGCCTGCTTTTCGGAGGCTCGTTGCTGAGATTGCATGCGAGCTGACTGTCTTCGAGGTGCGGAAAGAGCAGCCTCACGATCTAGTTTCTTAGTCGCTGCAGCACTTAGCTTATCAGGTGCAAGAGTCTCCGGTACCGCGTCTGGATAGGCCCAATGTGGAATTGGCTCGTCCCCTCGTTTCCAAGCTACCCAAGCAGCGAAGGTCTTGACAGCCTCCAGCGGCTCGCCGTGTCCATGAGCTCTGGGGATTGCCTTTTTTACAGCGTTGCGCGTATCTGTCGAAATACCATCGGTGATGCTGCCAATGTCAATCAATGCTGTCCTCAGCAGATACCGGACCAAGTTCGGCAGACCCTCGAGCTCTGACTGCGAGTAGTATTTTGCGTGATAATTCTCCGACCCAGGCCGCGAGTTTTCGCCCCAAGCATCAAAGTCCAGGTAAGTCGATCTCTCGCGATGGAACGTTCCGCCAGAATGAAGCAGATCCCTGACATGGGTTGGGAGAGCATCATCCTCAAGATACCGCAAAGCTGTGTGCCACTGAAGCTTTTGGAAACTAGGATATCTGAATTTCCGCGCAACTCCAGTGGCCTTCTCGATCTCGGCCACTCGTAATTGCATGGCAATATTCATCCGGGTGAGGAAATTGCCACCAATGACCAAGCTGTCTTCAGGAGTCCATACTGCGTGGATCCAGCCTGCAGGAATCAACATCGTATCACCCTCCGACAGGTCCACTCGGTAGCACTCTTTGGTCTGATCACCGAGGAACGTCCAATTCTGCGCCGGCGACATACACCATTCTTCGTACTTTTTCAAATGCTTCTCTTTCGGGGGAATGAAAAGGAATGTCTTCTTGCCCTTCAATATATGGTAAAACACCGAAGACCCACCAAAATCAATATGAAAGTCCGTAAAGCAGTCCGCCACTGACATCAAACAATAGAATTGTACTCTGGGATATTCTCCTTTGGCTAGCAAGTCTTGAGGCCAGACAGAGTCTTGCAGATCCAGATCCCGTACAATCTTAGGGCGTCTAATTAATCTTCCCAATTTGCTTTGAGACACTTCCAAGCTGATGACATTACGTACGACTTTGTTATTGGGGTTTTCATAATAATCGGCCCAACGCCTCATATTCCATTTCCTATTTTCGCCGTTTTGCGACTTTACATCGATGACCTCGACCTTTTCCTCAGGTCCGTAGAGCTCGCAGACCTTTCGAACTGTGAGACCTTGTGGTATTACCATGTCAAGAGCATCCTGCCCTTGATCTGCTATCATATCAGACTGCTCATGTCGTGCAAACCATTCCTCGGCGATCTTACTATCGTCCAAGGGATTCGGGCGTGTTTCATTGCTGATGTGGGCATCCCCGCCGTCCAAAGAATCGCAATTACGTGGTTGAGGATTGAAACAGGCTGGTATAACAACAGGCTCCTTCATGCCAATGCCCTTCTCGAAGAAATCGGCCGTTACGAATTCGGGTCGCATCCTGGCAAAGTTTTCTGGTAAGAAAGTGATAGTACCGTCTTTGATAGGCTTGATGTAATGGTGCTCTGGACTCTCATCAGAAGTCTTAATGACTCCTTGATGCAAGCCAGCATAGTCAATCGGGATGTGAGCCCGTGACGATTTCCGTACGTATGTTGTAGCCCCATGGATAGGTTTGCATTTTCGACATCTGAATTTATCAACACTCCGGACCTCTCGTTCATTCTTGAAGCCTGCACATGCGAAATGGAACCAGTCTTTACATGCATCACAGCTAATCCACGAAGTGGAATTATCATCTTTTTCGATAGCCACAGAGTTACGCGCAAAGTTACAAGCTGCGCACACCGCCGTTGCCATTGCTGGGGATGCTTGAGCGTCAGCAGTCTGCGTATCACTGTTGTCAACGCCAGTTGTGTCGGGGTCTGGTGCTAATTCATCAGCATCTGTTGAGTGAAGTGTCGGAAGCTTCGTCACTGCTTTGAATCTGCTGCCCATCGGACCGTGCATTACTCGTGATTCGTTCTCCTGCACGTCATCCGGGGGTTGACCCTCGAGTCCTTCGTCAACAAGGACATGGTCATTCCTGACCTGTCCAGCCGTTTGCGGTTGTAATGCATTTTCCACCATCTTTGGGGAATTATTTTCCATTTCCTGTAAAGCATTGTCTTCCCTTGTCTGCGCGGTATCGTCTAAAGGCGGTGCAGCGTCTGCTTTTACTTTCGTCTCGTTATCCACCCACGTCCGCTTTTCAAGGGTTTGATGATCTTCTGCTTGCACCTTTTTGTTCAAAAGTAAAACTTCTCCCGGCTTCTGATCATCAGTCTTTTCCGGCCCAGAGCCATACTCGCGATTGACATCGAGTTCGGGCTCTGCGTGGCTGACTCCAGGCTGCTGATCACCTAGCTCGGAGGAGTCTAGTGGTTCTGCGTTGGAGATGACATGCAAATGGGTCGGTGTATCAATTTGAGGATTCAGCAAATTGTTGGGAGTATCTGACCGGACAGCATCTTCATCGTGCCCAGATCCTCCTTCGGAAGCATTGGGCTCATCGTCCATTGCTGGATTTGAAAGCGGCGAGAAAGGTGGCCCCTGAACGTCTTCAATATCTCTAGGCCTCGAGTCTTCGACATCATCAGGCCTTCCGTCCGAGGTATGAGCAATCGCAGGCGCTGGTGGGGGTAGCATTGGCAGCTCGGAAGGTCTGCGCAGATGGTTGGTAATGGCTTTAGATAGTACCGGCGAAGGTGTCGTAAGTTTGGCTGCCTCTTGGGCAAAATTAACTAGCAGCTCTGCCTCGAGCCTTCTGCTCTCAGGTAACTGCTCGTAACTTGTGTCGGGCCTATTGTCTACTGCCTTGCTTTTCCTTTGCCAATCTGACGAGGGCAGCTTCTCGGATCTAGCGCGCTTAGCAGGAGGTTCGCCATTGTGGGATTCTTTGTTGCGAAGACCATCGATTGATGTCCGCGAGGTATACAGGCCGTTGGGTTTCGTAGCGAGCGCTATCGATGCAAGAGCATCCATCGTACCACAAGACGGGTGGTAGTCTTCGAGGGCATCATTTCCATCCTTTTCTTCTGATATATGATGTCTTTTGCGTCCATTGCTCGTTTCATTATTGTTGGCCCACCACAGACCAAATCCCAGCGCCTCCGCCGGCGTCTTCTCGTAGAGGGCTGGGGAGAGCCGTTCGAACGCATGTATAGGTGGAGATGGGGTTCGATATCGGATAGGAGGAGGATTCGCGTCTTTAATGAAGGAGGAAGGCATAGCAGCATTAGAGGTGGACAATTGGTGGACGCGCTCCTTCGGCGGGGAAAAGCAACGCCTCGGCGGCGGTTGTAGCTCAGTGCAAACCTGCTGCACGTGGCTTGAATTAAAGTAACATTGATTCCACACGCCTCTATACCTGTACCGAAGCAGAGAGGCAAAGCTGATGTGCGGTTGGCGAGTGGTGAAGTTCGTGGAGGAGAGGGGGGTAGCTTGGGTGTAGTTGGTAGTCATCCATGCCAAGACTTAGTGTTTTTGTCAATTGGGGAAATGGACTGTCATCACCAATGATTCACTCTTGCTATGTACAATAGCAATATCGCGCCTCCTCAGTGAACTATGATACCCTCTCTCCCCCTTCAAATAGGCTCCTTGCTGACCACTGCAGCGGCGCTTGGGGCCTAAATACAATAGTGGCCTTGTGCCTTTCCGACCTTCAGCTCGACTTGCGCTTCAAGGGGTCTACGACAAGCTTACAATGGGCCATATATGGCGATAACGTTGCGTGGAGAGGATTCTACGCAGTAGCATGCAATTGGATGCTATACTCGTGGAACTGCCCTAAGACCTGTCGCTGAACAACAAAAATGAAGCTGTCCATCTGGCAATAAAAGATGGGATAGCCTTCGGGGACTGTGGTCACAGGGGGCAAATGAACCATCCAGTAGCATCGGTGGTCTGGCACACAGAGGCAACCCTCTCTATATCTCGCCTGTACTTATGAAAGAGGCTCGTGCTAAAAAATGTTCATCTAATTGCCCTCAACCAGTTCCTTTGCACCTCACTATCGAGCTTCAACCGCAAAAGCCTTCACAGCACACACCAGAAAACCGAAAAAATCACAACCAAACTAGAGCCAGCGAACATGTGTACAACGTTTGCTGCCCCTTCTGGCGTGTACCCCGTCTCCCCGCCTCCAAGATACCAGCTTCCTATGTCCGTGAGCTTGCCGTTCTGGTTAAGCATGGCACCATTTGGTCCAACATTCGAGACATCGCTGCGAAAGGCGCCGAAGTAAGAATATCGAGTGACATTCCTGCAATTATGGTCAAATTCCCGTTCTGACCACTCTTGACCGGCAAACTCACCACAGTGAATCCATGTAGCTGCTGCTCTGGTTATAGAATGTCTGCGAATCCTGCAAACTCGCGTCCGGATCCGCAAATTCGGTCACCCAGATGGTCCTGTTGAACGTGCCAACATACTCCCCAATGTGACTTGCCAATCCCTCAAAGTTACCGTACCAATGTACCGGAACGAAGTCCACTGTGCAATTGCTACAATTACCGAAGAAGTCCTGCAACCATTGGCGACCAGACTCAGCACCTGTACATGCTGGCGCTCCTAATTTAACGCCCTGCTTAGCCAATGGTTGGATCTCTTGCATCCATATCTGTGCAGCCGTATCAGCTGGTAAGTCGCTTCCTCCTGTCGCTAGAGTGCCATCCGGCTCGTTGAATCCGAGAACGTAACTGATGTTGGCTCCTCCATTGATCTGCGATTGGACATCCTCAAGGAACGAGCTGTCATTGGATGCTCCCCACAGCATGGGTATGAATTGGAGTTTGGAGGATTTGCTGTAGGCTGGAGATGGTGTTGAGCCATAGTTGTAATACCACGTCAGATCAGAATTCGGCGCGTCCCAATACGCATCATCTTGTGGGTACTTGCTATTAGGAATATAAAGAAGACCTCTCTTTGGAGATGTCTGCGGGCCTTGGCATACAACCAAAGAGCTTAAGAGCGCGAATACACCCAGAATAGGGCTAAGAGCTTTCATAATTCAAGCTACGAGATGCTGAATCATCTGATCATATTCATGGAGGCCACACCAAGAGCCATCAATCAGGAGATGGTTTTCTTTTTGAAGAGAGGAAAGAAAGATAAAATCCCAAAACGCCCGTCATGAAGTTGAGACATTAGTTGGCCCGCGCAGGGATTCGATTTGATACGCTAAAACACGCGCTGCCCCGTATTCAGGCCTTGAAATGATATTTCACCAACTTACTTCTGAAGTTTCAAGCTCTCCGCTGCATTTGAAGACTGTCAAGAACGAATACAGACAAATGGGCACTTGCAGAAAGCCTTTTTAGTGGCTATAGGAGTAGCCGAGGTCTCCACCCTGGCGCATTTCAGACGCCAAAGATAGAAAGCCACATCATCTTTTCCAATTCGAGTGCTGAAGTGCATCACCATTCCGGAGGAACTTTTGATATTCGTATATCGTTATCGTAAGGTTCTCATAGGCTATCTCCGCTGTTATACTGCTATCTGACGTACCATTTAATCAGGCGACTTATTCGCGCTGAGCTTAACCGAGCATCTGCGATCTGCTGCTGTGCTCTCTGAAGACAAAACTTTTGGTATATCCGCTAGAAATATGACTTTTGCGTTTCTCACTTGACGTCAGTCAACTTGCTGAGTAGACCTGGTTAGGTGGTTTTATGTACCGAAAGCGCAAGGAGTTTCAACGACAACCGCTATAATCACGGAATTGATAACGTTGTGGTAAGGGTGCACGACTAGAAGGACTTTCAATCCAATCGCTGCCATTTCCTCTGTAACCTCTACCACCTGGTTGAGCGTCAGCGGTCTTGTAGCCTCAAGAGGAGTGAAAGATGCGTACCGGATACAGCAGCCGTCTCAACGAATGCGCGCTTCTCAACACTACCAATGTACCAGGGCTCATCCTTTTGATCATGTTCGCCAGTATGCTTTGTTTATGGGTACTGCAGCCTCCCACAAGGGCAGCCAAATACACCACATCGAACGTCCTCAGGTCAACGTCGTCGCTACTTGCGTCTGCACAATGGAAGCACATTGTACCAGCGGCGCGACCCAGCGCTCTGCACATATTGATTGAATATTCCATGGCTTGGGGGTTCAGATCGACGTTGTGACATGTGGCGCCACCGTAGTTGTGACTCTTGAGCTGATCCAAGATGCAGAGCGGCGTTAATGGTAGCGGCCCTGATCCTATCATAGCAAATGTACGAGGAGCGAAATTCGGCTTCACAGATGCAAGGGCATTGAGCTCCATACGGACGAGGTCGATGTAGTTGGAGTGGTAGGGGAAGGCGAGTAGCATCTCCTTCGCTGTCACAATGATATTCAGCTTTTCGTCACACAGAAAGAGTAATACGGAGATATCTACCTTCCTCCTGCGTCTTGCAGCGGCAAATCTTCTCCGCCCATTGCATCTCTAATTGATACTCGCCTTCTGAACATAGCTCTCGCAGCTGAGGTGTTATAGTAACGATTCTAGGCTCCGACAGAATCTGATTAAGCCTTCATTAGCCCTTGGATTGACCAAGAGGGTATTATGAGTGTGACGTACCATGGACACAGTTTCCTCACCAGGACATTGACTGCACAACCCCACGAGTCTCTCAAAGGTGTTATCGACCTTGGAACACGGTTTCAACTCCTTGAAGCCGGCAAGCTCTTCATAGCAATCAAGGATCTCGTCGACATAACGAGCTACATAATCCCCACTGTCGCCGTTGCGGGTTGCTGTTGGACCAATAGCCATAGCGTGTCGTGGATCCAAGGGTACTTAATCAACACCTGGTGTAAGAAAGAAAGAACTTTGGTACCCGTTTTGAAGCCCGAAAACGCAACTGGCGAACAGCGAGGACAGTAACTTCAACTACCAGGAAAATGAGAAACTGTACCCCCACCATGGATCATTTGGGCAAAATATTCATAGCTTCACGCTAGGAGCTCGCAAAGGTACACATGCACCAACTCGCAAACTCAGTTCCTCTTCACCTTATCAGATGATCAGATTAGATCATTTTCCTCGCGTGTCGCACTTTTGACTTTTGACTGCAAATTGGCAAAAGTTATGCCGCATAATCCATGCAATGTAGGAAAAATCCGGGGAAAGCTTCCTAACACATTTATCAAGTACAGCACTATAAACAGCCAACAGCCGCTCAGTGGAATTTCAAGATTTGTCAAGTCTCCTGTATGCAGGGTTTATCCCCTATTCTCTTGGCTCTAGCACGCAATATACCAGCTTTGTTGTTGGATGGTGCTGCCGCATAGAATTTGACACTCATAGCCGGCAGCGTAGTATTCTCTATTCAGTCTCAGCAGCGTTCATGTCACGCGACGTGGATCTGCAAACGTTTTTATTTGCAGACGAAGACACCTCATGCAGGGTATGTAATTGCACCGTGACAGTCATAGCCGGCAGCGTAGCATTCTCTACATTATTCAGCCCTCAGCAGCGTTCATGTCAGGCAACGTGGATCTGCAAACATCCACACGTTTGCAGACGAAGACACCCTCAAGCAAAGTATCCACCAGCAATCCACCAGCTCTATTGTTGGATGGTGCTGCTGCATAAAATTCGACAACCATACCCGGCAGCGTGGCATTCTCTATCTTACTCAGTCTTCAGCAGCGCTCATGTCAAGGTGACGTAGACCTGCACACGGATTTTTGTTTGCAGACGTAAACACCCTCGTGCAGAGGATACGCCTGCACTCCACAACTACATCCCATTCGCATATCAAGTGAACCAGCAAACCTTGTAAATACTCTTCTTTATACGCTATCTATGCTCACGTGCTCCCCATGTACTAAAAGTGACTATGTAGTAACAGTAATGATCCATCGACCGTAAAAGGAATGGGAGGTATATGCCGCACACACGCACTATATGCAACGCCTTTTCCAATTGAGAAAATAATGTCCCTAAGACCGTGATTTGATCAGAATCGCTAAATAACAGAAGACCGTCACCAATATTGATTTCGCGAATATCTTTCTTCAAAAGTGTTGCCCTAATATGCTAACCCCCGATATCCTCCCATGTCAGGTATCGTAGGCTGTCTCCCACCTATCCCGTCGCTCTCACGACTCGAACTCCTATTATGCTGGTGGCCCATGCGGGCAGCTGAGCCGACGAGGTACTCAGAGCTCTCGCGAGGAGCGTCTCGGATTCGTGGAGGAGGTGTTGTGTTGTCGCGGTAGGGTTGGATGGGAGAGGAGCTACGACGACTGCTGTAGGTGCTCATTGGGTAACTTTTCGATTGCGGGTTTTTGACATCTTTGTAGTCGATGGGATCGATGAGGAGGGAGTTGCGGGCGTCTAGGGGAGTGAGATCATCGAGGTCGCGGTTGATTTTCTCTGGAGGGTCGTCAGTAGGCAGGCATGGGGGGGATCGTGGGAGTTAGAAAGAACATACCGGCTGCTTTCCGCTGCTTGCGGTGAGGGTTCTCCCTAACGCAGACGATTATGGCATTTACGGCAATCAATATACCAAGGAGAACTGTAAGAACCGATTGCACAGCAATCAGGACTACACCAGTAATCGTCTTGGTAGACTGAGCAATCCCTAGCTCCTCAACAAAAACCAGAATACAGACAACGGATAGCACTCGAACAAGCTGGATGACAATGTTGATCCAATTTCCAGCTGTTGTTGCAAAAGGCCTTAACCCAAGCACCAAAATAAACATGAGAGACTCAATGATCAACTGTCCAGCTGTCTGTGCCAATCCATGACGGTCGCCTCCAGCAATGACGCAACCTTTGGCGAACATGTAGATAATGGCGGGCATGAACAGCCACCAATATCCACGTTTGTAATTGTCGTAGAACAGACTGTACTTCCGCCACGTTTCCTTGTCCTCGTAAAGTGGTCCGGTGTCGCCTTCCATCTTTTTAAATCTATGCGCAACCTGCCAGATACGGAAAGTGAAGCCACCTAAAAGTACAGTGAAGATTGCCAATGTACTACCGGCAAGGAGCTTAGCTGCCCAAGAGTCGCCATTAGTGAATTGATAGACGCAGTATAGAGTCCAGACCCCGTAGAGGAGCAAAATCAGATTGGTGATTGTCCTGCCAAGTAGACCCCAGTAACGCTTACGGAAACTCGTCAGCTTTTTGGGGAACGAAGCAAACAGCGCCCAAGCCTCAAGTATAACCTTGAAAAGGAGGATGCCCACGGCGATTGCAGCGATAATAATAGCGAAGATCAGCAACACAGTCATAAAAGTGTTAGCTTGAGGAATAGTGAGCTGTTCCACGTAGCCCTCAATGCCATGCACAATGTGAGTGACCTTGTTGGCACCAGCAGTACCGTTGGTAGCAGTCGTAGTACCATTGCCTGCTTGGGTACCATTGACACTAACTGCAGTATCTCTCGAGATTAGATGAGGTGCGAAGACGAAGTCGAAAGTCCGCTTCGTGACAATCCCCGAATCGGAAGTAGAACCACTATTGTAAGCCAAGGTAGCGTTGCGGAGGTATGGAACACTGTCGTCCGTGAGATTACCGCCAGTGGCCTGTCTGAAATTATCGATCGCTGTCTGCATCGAAGTCCATGGAATAAGTCCACCGGAAAAGGCGAAATTCTTGGAGAAGCTCCGGTAGATTGGTGGGTAATTCACACTCAGCATTCCATTTACAGCCATGGACTGGAACCAGCCGAAGACGTCGCCAAAATTGGGACTGGGGGCGTGTCCACCTGTAGTACCTGCACTACCAGCTGCAGCAAATCCAGAGACAAGGAGGGCTGCTCCGGCAATGCCAACGGCGACGTAGGATACTGCGGGCGATTCAACGGTCTTGCCGTTCGTGACGTCGGATTGGATACATGCGAGGTCAGGTCCACCATTGAGTGGCTTCAGCTCCATCTTGGCCCCACCCTCAAGATCAGGGATAGTGAATGCTATTGATGGGATCTGGCTAACAAACGAATCTGGAACGTCTTGCACACCTTGGGCCGCAAATACTCCGGCAGGAACTAGACGTTTCATATCAGTCTATGGCCGGCTAAGACATTACTTTTCCCAATTGCTTACCAGGACATAGTTCAATGACCTTTGTATCATCATCACATGGATTGAAATCCTTCTGGTATACCTGGTTGCCATATGCGGTAACAATCAAAGATGCAGTCACATTCTGTACTTCTGCGCTGGTGCCGCCAACATCGAATGTTATTTGTTTCGTCGAGCGATCGAATTGGATGTTGAGAGCCGTGACAGTGATCTGTGCATTGTCTACGCAGGTTGTGAAGCCTGACGTTTGTAGGATGTCCCCAGCTAGTGCTATTCTTGAGAGTACTCCGAGGATAAGGGTGTTAACAACCCATCTAAGGGAAGTTGGCCGCGATCTCATTCTTGCTAATTGTCGTCCTCCTCCACACGACTACCACCAGAGTATGTATGGCCCCTCTTGTTTGCAGTCGAAGTGCGATTCAAAGCGAGGGTCGTGTGCAGCAAGCGGAGCGAACAATAGCCGAGCGGACAAAGGGTTGGAAAAGGTATACGAATCAAAGATGTGTTCTAAGTATCGATGGTATGTTCGTTATGTTGACGTTTCAATATGCAGGCTAGAACTTCAAAGGCTTTGGGTCAACCAAAGCGTCCTCAGTGGGGAAAATTGGTCTAGAGAAAGTAAGGGGTCGTCTGAGTGAGCTGCCGAAGCAAAGAGTGGGCTCGGAAAACTTCTATATGTAGCGAGAGGCAATAAAGAAAAGGTGAAGGAAAAGTAGAGCAAGAGAGGGACAATACAATGCTATGCAGATTGAGAAAGAGCGTGAAGAGAGCAGTAAGCGCGGGCGTAATTGCTGAAGGAGTGTTGAAGCGTCTCAGGAGGAAGTGTTTGGCGCTAAATCAGGGGCCCCAAAGCGGCTTACCGAGGTGGCTCGTGGAACCGTCAGTCGTTACGGCGTAAACACGGGACGGGGTTGGACAACGCCCCCGAACCTCTTCATCAACCGCTCCGCAATCTCCGTTCTGCACGATTGTTTCACGGCACAGTATTTCGTCAATGCGTAGGAGAAGTGGACAAGCCTACAAGATCCTACAAGATTCATCTGATCTTGCGTCCATTGTACTACTCAGCAACGGCCAAGATCTGGCTGGCCTCAAATACGAGTGGTGAAAGCTTACTGGATGGTTGTAGCTATCCACTTACAGGTTTAGTTGCGACTATGTTTGGCGTACTTTCGTATCCCCTGGCGCAAGCCCAATTGAGTGGATAAGGGTTTCCCATCCATACCAGCAAAACAGACGACAGCGCCTCGATGAGAGATCGGTGAAACCATCCTAAGTGACAAGATCGTGATTTTTGAACCACCCTAAAGACCGGCTACAGATCCCTCCAAGAAGCCAGAGGCAAGGACTCTTTTTCTATGCTGCAGACGCTCTGGTGCCTCCACTGCACTCATCTGGACCGTATGCCGCCCAGGATCGTTCCCTCGTACTTACCTCCACCAGAATCTGCTCCCGAACATGTGCAGCCTAGCAGGCGATGCAAAGGCTCTCCTTCGATAACAGTTGCATTGTGTCCTACTAATTGAGGGATCCTACAGGATCACGTCCTTTGTTACCTCAGATAGATGTCAGGCATGCTTAGTCAATGGAAAAGCATATGATATATTCTTCAATGTTGAGACTTCGTTAGTCATGTCCAGCGGCATTATATATTTGCCACATTTTCTTTGCTGCCCTCAAAAACGTGCTTCTCTTGTCGTCCCTTTTCTTGTTCTCGCATCATATTCCATCCATTGGGCAACACCTCTTCTGCCTCCTGGCGTAAGTGGACCGGGGTTCATAACATGGCAGCCTTCATAGGTGATTGCAAAGGGCGGAGCTTCTGGATCCATAATTACCAACGAGGTAGGCAGCGGGTAAAGTTGCAACGACCCTGCATAGTCCCAGAGAACAGGACGGTTAGACAATGGAAATGGTGATAAATAACCTTGGTCAAGTATCGTCTTGACAAGCTTGCGAGCTAATTTCAAATCGGCTGAGATTGTAGAATTTGCAGGCTCTTGAACTTTAGGAGCTGGTATGTGTGACTCGGCTGTCTCTACCACTTGGTCAATTTCCATGCTCCCATCTGCCGCAGGCGAGTCTCCCTCTGGAGCTCCGTTTGGCTCAGTGGTGTCGGCACTTGGTGCGGTTTCTTCTTCTAGATTTCGAAATTTCACGCCATTACGCCGAAGCCTGGCGGACATGTCGTCACGGAAAAGCGCGATTTCCTGCACAGGGCCGAACATGGTAAGGCGCGTGGGATTGGTGGTCCATATTGCCTCGCCATCGGTCTTCTTACCCGTAGCCTTCTCTGCGTCTGCGTTCGCATTGGCAAATGTGCGTTTAATCCTAGAGGTGAAAAGCTCTGGCACACTGCCTCTGGGGAGCACCGTGGCAGCTCCAGCTGAGAAAGCAGAAGGCCAGGGATCATTGTCACCCGGGACGAATATGAAAGTGGTGTTCTGAAGCATTGTTGGATAGTCAGAGAGAGCCGACGCGAGAGAGTCGAAGTATTCTTTGTACTCGATGCTGCCACCACTACCGCCTCCCGTCATGACTGCATAGCGAACGAAATTCCCCATAAGTACGATGGCTATTGGGGTTCTATCAGCTGGCTCAGCTGCGTACACGCCAAGGACCTTCTTCAGCGCTTGCAATGTCTTTGCACTGTCCAGCTCAACCTCACCAAGGATTACTACTCTGGCCCGACCTTCAACCGAACTATCCAGAGTACCTTTGAGGACCAATCTCTCTGTTTTTCGCATAGTGGAACCGGCGGCTCTTTCACTCCCAACTCCTAGGAAATCGACCCACCCAAACCCTCCTCCTGCCTTTATTGAACCATCTTTACCTTCACCAACGACACCAAGGGTGACATCTCGACGTTCGCATGGTGGGCCTCCAATAGAATAAGCGATGAATTTGCCCCCAACGGTACCCCCAACCCCACGATTACCGTCGAGTCCTGGTCCCGTTGCTGAGCCTTCCTCCTCATAGACTCCATCAACCAAGACTATCATCCCAGGAGTAAACCAAGCACCATCTTCAGGTACAGGCCTAGCGAGTTGCATGTCTAGGGTGATACTACCCGTCAAATCGTTCAACGTTAACATACCAGTAGGAGAAATCGTTAAGAGGCCAAGGAGGAGATGGTTGCTTCCACTACGACCCAGGACATTGGCAATTGGTGTAAGCTTGTACGCTTGCTGCGGGGTTGCTAGTGTGGATGACGAGCGCTGCAATGCACTCGTGCGAGCTATTGCCACTGAGGATGTTTGGAACGACTCATTTCGAAGGAGCCGTTGATGAATCAGATTATAGCGTTGGCGAAACATAAAGGTTTTGTGGGAGGGCTCAGGCAATAGTGAAGGGGCAGCTCCTATCACCTCAAAATGCTTCTGGATGACGTTGTAGGTTAAGCGTGGCTGGTCAAATGCTCCCACTACTTTCAGCCAGTTTCTCGGGTCCTTCCTCTCATTGTTTTCCTCTTCATCCTCAACCCCCAAAGCAGAAATCCCAAAGCTCTCTTCCCGACCTAATCCTCCCGGCCTTGAATCTGACACTGCACTTTCTGAATTACCTGACCCAAAAGCGAAGCTGCTTTGCCGGCTAAGCGCACTGTGTAGTGAGTGTGAATTCACCCTTCCTCCCCTCATAGAGCCCTCTATAGTCTTCAAAATATTCTTTAGCTCCTCCCCCTCCCCCGGCACAATCACCCCGCCTCCAAACTTCTTCCATTGTCTCGCAGCCTCATCCAGCACCTTCTCCGCCAACCCCTCCTGCCTCCATCCCGATCCGCAATGCTTCCCAATGAACGTAGCAAACAATTGTAGTGCTGAAGATGTAAGTGTAAGGTTGTGCTTCTTTGTGAACGTGCGAAAGGCGATGGGTCTTAATGTAGCTGGTGGGAGGAGTATGGGTAATATTGAGGGTTTGGGTGGCTCTGGTGGCTTGTACGTTCGAATGGGGTGGACTGGCGTGCCGAAGGCTGGTGAGGAGGAGGGTATGGGATTTGAATCCAGGGGCTTCTGAATTGTCCTAAATAGAGGAGCGTTGCGCCCGTCAGAAACGCCGTTGGATTTCTCCATAATACCTATGTCGAATTCTATTCTGGTATCATTCTGTCAGGAGCTGGCAGTCGCGTAAATTGAGACGCGGATGAGCACGCGCCCAATTCTTTCGCGATGGTCTCGACGCCAATTTAGCTCGGAGCGCCAGGGGCCGTCGGGAGCTACTGTGCTCGGGTACGGTTCCGTGCCAAGACCCCCCGAAAGTGAGCCCTCGCTAACGTACTGCACATCACTCGACGAAGGCCAACACCACTGAAGTACATCAAGGCTAGTAGCATTGTTTCTATCCTCGAGGTTTTCGCATAGGGCCCAGCGAGACAAGAAAAAAAATTGGATTTGAATGAGGCTAATTATCACACCGCTGTTCTGGAGACAACGATGTTGACGTCCACGATGATTAGATGAATAGGTCTTACGACCCGTCTCTACAGTCCACATGAAAGATCTTATACCTCCATTTTGTATTCGACGTGTCACAATAACAAAAAGACAAAGATCACTTCCAGCTCGCTGTCATTACAATGCATCTATCTTGCCTTTATTTCGATCAGGAGTGTCACTTTTTGAGAAAGGCGGTGCATTCCACATCAAGACCAATTTATCTCTTGGGCTGCTATCAAGTGAACGACATACTTTTGAAATATATCTCAGCCAATTCCCAGAAGACTTTTCTCTGCCAACCTGATACAAGTGTCTCACACATCACTGCAGGACGCACCGCATCTAATACGCAGAATGCCACTCATGTTCCGTTAAACACTCCGTTGCCCTCTCCCTCCAATTTAGTTTTCGGTACCACCTTTTTAATAGCTCTTACATCCGGTTTCGGCTCCGATAGTGGCTTCGACAGTCCTACACGGTCAAGTGTACTGTAGCTGCCTATCCCGCCGTCGGTATCGGCGTGCGTGATCAGTTCTTTGCGTCTCGTATCCACAAGCAGACGTATCAGATCCGCCCGCATGTAGTGCCCGCCGAAGTCCGCGAGGGCTTTCGGGAGATGAGACTCGTTGAGATCAATCTAGGCTGTGTTAGGCAAATGTTCGGGAGTAGAGAGAGTGGTCTGTGGGATATGAGGCAGGGAGGATAAGGGAAGGGAGTTGAGGACGTACATCAACAAACACCAGCCCTTCAAAGTCCTTGCCGGGCTTGGCGAGCAAGGTGCCATCGGGGCCGTAGATGCGAGTATGCCCATTATATCGCTCTGGTGTCTCGACATCGACACCCGGCGGCGTGTTCTTTGCAACACCCTCCTGCGAAAGGCGTTGGAAGGGCGCAAGGACGTATGCGCAGGTTTCGATGGCGTAGGCCGCGCTCACGATGTCCGAGTTTGGATCGCTGACGTTCGTGTACGGGTCCGGATAGTTGAGGGTGCTTTTGTCGGGGTAGATGGGCCACGCAGCAATGTGAACCTGGGAGTACGCATAAATGATAAGCCCGTGGTGCAACACAGTGATACTTATGTACATACCTGTTCTCCAAGACTGCAAGCATAAGCCTTCAAGAAAGGGTTCATGTTCTCCCAACAATTTAATTGGCCTACACGTCCAATGTCTGTGTCGACGACAGGCTCGAAAGTGTCTCCGGCGCCGTCGCCAAAAACCAGTTTCTCCACATGCGTGGGCTTGATCTTCCGGCGGTGGTTCAAGATATCGCCGTTCGGGCCAATAAGCACCTGCGAGAGATGGCAAGTCGCCATATCAATCTCACTGTAGCCCAGCGAGACATATATGCCGTTCTCCCTCGCCGCAGTACGGATCCGCCGCATCTCGTCCGAATCGGAGGGCAAACTGTTTTCACGGTAGGCCTTGAGGAAGGGCAGCGATTGCTGATAATTGATCTTCCACATCCAGTAGGGATATCCAGGGATCCAAACTTCAGGGAAGGCGACGAGGCGGCAACCTGCTGCGCCGGCTTCGTTGATCCATTTGATGGTCTTTTGGACGGAGAGCTCGAGGTCGAACCAGCCGGGTTCAGCAGTCACGGCCGCGGCCTTGTACTTTTTGATTTGAGCGGGCATGGTAGATATTGATTGACTAGTTGCAAGAGACTTGGTTTGGGCTGCTTTGGTTCTGAGAAAGACATATTGGGGTTGCTATGGTGTGTTTATATGCACTTTAGCCCCGCTCAAGCGATGGAGGCTTCCGGAGAATGGCGCCGTGGACATGACGAGAATGCATCCTGCCTCCTCGGAAATAGAAAGGCGATGGAAGATTGCTCGGCCTAGGACGCGGGTGATACAAGTGGCTATTGTCTTGATATCTCTCTCGATTGGGAGACCGCATTGGGGAGTGCTTTCAAATATTCCTATTCTGTGCATTGATGTGTCTTGCCAGCCGTTTCTATCAGCATGCAGAAGCTCTCCTTCCCAAAAAGTATGGGCTTAAAGTCTTCGCCAGTAGATGATATGATCCATCGAGATCGAGGGACTACGAAGGACCCCTGGTGCCACTGGATCAAGGATGCCCTCCTCGGAAATAGAAAGGCGATGGAAGATTGCTCCGCCTAGGACTCGGGGGGTACAAGTGGGGATTATCTTGATAACTCTCGATTGGGAGACTACACTGAGGAGTGCTTTCCGACACCCCTATTCTGTATATTAACGTGTTTTGACAGCCGTTCCTATTAGCATGCAGAAGCACTCCTTCCTGAAATGTATATGCTTAAAGCCTTCGCTAGTAGGTGATGCCATCCATCGAGATCGAGTGACTGCGAAGGGCCCCTCATGCCACTGGATCATGCGATCTGATGTAAAGAGCTGCAAACTGAATATCCTAGATTAGGCTGGCGGGACCGGATACTTTTATGAATACTAAAAACGCAGGGAAAAGTTATGGAAATAAGACCACGAGTAGGTCTGGCTTTGAATTCTGGTTGGAGACAGATAAGGGAAATAAGCAATGAATGTGGGGGTCCGCTAGAGCTGTCAGAGAGGAGCGGCACGAGTCGAGGCTATATCGGGAGCCTATACCGATGATCTCTGGTGCTAGGATTCGCAGCAGAACTCGCGAATCGTGGTTGTCGATGTTATCTGGTGCGGGGAAACCTTCGCCATATGCTCGTTTCGATGCCATCTTCTCTCGTGCAGACTTTGCGCCGTCACTAGGGCGTGATAGAATTCACCGTCGCAGGGCCCCATGAACATCCACTTCTTTCAGGCCACGAATCCATGTTGCTTCCACCACAAGCTGTAAAGTAAACAAATTAAACGAGTACTATACGGCTGATCTTGTTCTTCAGGCGGAAGTTTCCCGCTCCAAATGCTTGGTGGCAAAGAAGTAGGTACCTTGCCAAGCTTGAATAATGCACTCTGTATCCGTACAGTGAATTAGTTATCTCTGAACAGCCCAACTTCCACAGGGTAGGAAGATTTATGACTCTATTGTTCTACGATAGAATTAGCTCGGAGTCAAGAATTATGTGGATGTCGCGGTCTGCTTGCCGAACTCCACCCGATGACTGTTGGCTAGGTTTTAGGGTTAGGGCTCACTGATGTACCTTTAATCCGGGACTTGACGCCTGCTTCTTCGGTGTGAGATATCATCTGATCAACCTTGACAACGCTGTCCAGCATGGAGAACATACAGCACACCTCTACTTCTACTCCAGGTGGATCTATAGAGGTCAACCGTAAAATCAGACCACACAGAAAATCCCGGCAAGGATGCGGTAATTGCAAGCTTCGCAAAGTTAAGGTAGGCAAGCCTTCACATCAACGATAGTCAAGGCTGCTCAGAGCCTAGACTGAGCTAGAAGCGTAGTGCGATGAGAGCAAGCCGCGATGCAAGAAGTGCATCGCCTTTGGCGTTTTCTGCAGCTACAACAGCACAACTTCTGATCTACAGCTATCGGCTGATGGGGCTTTGAACGTCGAAATATTGCAGCCCATTCATTCACTTAGTCAAACAGTATCTCGCTCAATCACACCTTCATTATGGGCAAATTCGTCGGCGTCCGCTGAAAGCACCGCATTATATCAATTGAGGGAGCATGACTTGGAGCTGCTAAGCAAATTCCAGACGAGGACAGTTCTCACAATCGTTAGTAGAGAAAAAGGTCTCCATATCTATCAGAACGAAGTCGTCAAGCTTGCTTGCTCAGTAAGTATTCTTGGTATCATGTCCTGTGAGCTATACTAATTTCACGGCTTAGCATCCTTTTCTAATGCACGCAGTACTGGCATTGGCATTAATGCATGACCGCCATCTGTACGCTAGGGCAAGGGAAACCTCAACCAATACCGGAGCTTTCAAGTGGTATCAAAGTATAGCCTTGTTCAACAGTAAGTTATCAGGGCCAATAGAGCCTTGGGAGAGAGATCCACTGTGGGCCACTGCGGTTTTTCTTAGTCTCATAGCAGTCTATTACATTGAAGCGGATACGGCGGAGCAGGCATGGCCGCTCAAGCCATCCTCATCCTTGGACCTCAATTGGCTTAAAATGTGTCAAGGGAAGAAGGTGATCTGGAAGATTACCCAGCCATTGCGAAAAGAGACCGTCTTCCGACCATTGGTCATGGATAATATGAGCTTTATTCCGGAGCCATCAACGTTGCTTGGGCTGGAGGTTCTACCTCCTGATCTCACCAAGCTCTGTGGTCTAAATGCCTTTTCAACTGTCGACAACAACCCATATCGCGCTGCTGCGTCTGCATTGGCACAAGTTCTAAATTCTAACGACAAGCTTTTAACGACCATGATTTTCTTACAATTTATTAATACCATGCAAGAAGAATACAAGCGATTGCTGGAACAAAAAGATTCTTGTGCACTCCTACTCTTAGCATATTGGTACGCGAAGGTCTGTCAAACCCAGCAGTGGTGGCTCTGGCATCGGGCAGCGCTGGAAGGTCAAGCCATCTGCATATACCTGGGGAGGAATCATCGACACGATGCCGATATACAGAGTCTTCTTCGATTCCCAAGCACGAATTGTTGCAACGTTGCTCGCTGAGTCGCGAAGGTGTATACTCCACCACGGACACACGGCTTCACGGTGGAGTAATGAGGTGCAGAGATTATGATGACCTAACACGGGCTAGATCTCTTACTTTGTATCACCCCCATGTTTTAATATATAGGCGCTACGATAAATAGTGTTGCACTTGCTGGCCTACTATTACGGCGGACGACGATTGACATTATCTGTGAAAATTCTAAGAGTCATCAATTCGCGGTTCTGGAGACTGCAACGATAGGCTGCACAAGGCCGAATCTTGGACCAGTGAAATAATGCGGCGTGCCCTTATCGAAGCGGGAGGATGACATGGCTTTTCAGCCTTGCGCTCGTGTTTTAAACACGTCTCACTCCTCCTTTCTTCTTGAAAATATACGCCTGCAAAAACATGGATCTACTTCTCTATGCTACAACGCTCCTGATTCAGCCATGTCTTTGCTACTACCGTTTCGACAGCCGCGATGCGAATTTTGTTATTGAGGCTTGCCGCACCCAAATTCCAGATGAAAGTGGCCAATGTTACTTCATGATTCGGTGCATCCTCGACAACGTTCCCAGCGAGATCAACGCCCGGTGGTCTGCGGGCGCTTCCATACTGGCTTTCATTCCCACAATTGTTGCACTGATGTCGAACAGCATTCAAGAGACCATCTCGATTGCCGATGAGTCTGTCATTCTCGCGGTAGCCTTATCCCTATCTTCTATTACGGCTTTCAATTCGAGATTTGGGGACAGATTGGAACGATTATCTGACATCTTGTTCAAAGAGAAAGAATGGGGCCACACGAATATACACACGGCCTTATGGGCTCTGGAGAACATGATGGCTGAGGCGCGGAAACCTCATCCATGGTGGCAAGAGAATAATGCGCAGATTTATGCCACGAGTCTCATCGCGCTCGTTTTGGGAGCAGGCGTTTGGTATGAGGTCTACGAAATTACCAGATATGGAATTATAGTTTTCGCATGCCCTATCAAAGTCAACGTCGCGATATGGGTTGCTTTGAGCCAACTCCTCGCTCTTTTAAACGTGTTATGCCGGTCTGTTCTATTTGAATTCCATACGATACAAATCAGGAAAAAAGAGCCAAGGCGACGAGTGGCAAGACCGGATGGAAATACGGCCTCTCATCAGGTCAAGACCCAATGCTCGACGATAATTCTCCGATGTCCTCGAGATACCTCTCTACGATGGGCCTTACATTCGTTCACCGCATTAGTCAGCTTCTCTATGTATGCCTATGGGACGATCTTACTAGCTAGTATGATTCTCATCCCGGCTTCCGACGCTATTCGAGCCATGGTCGTTTTGGCAAGCGGTGCCGGTTTTGCAAGGCTCGCTGGACATTGGCATACCTCGCCTCGCAGGAGAGGCAACCATGCCTTTGTGGTAGACTTTCCTGCTCATCGTATCCAGGACTTCTCTGCGGCGGTCAGGACGCGATGGGTTTGACTGGTAGCTGGAAGTCGTGACCTACTGTTACCATTTTCACCATTCTCGAATTCCGTCTATAAGGAGCTGCCATGGGCTTTTCCTTTTGACGAACATTGATTCCAATGGACCGTCGAGATCTATCGCCTATGGTCTGTCTTTCAGACCCTAAAGCGTTTGACCAATGCCGCATCCGTCGAGTCGCCGTGCAGCGTGGCATGTGTTGCGATCCCGTTCGCCTGTTAGGTTTTGACGGTCTCTTCTCCAGCGCAACAATTTCACCCATCCTTCCCGAGCGGTCACCACACAGCTCGTGTCTCAAGAGGAGAGCAAGTTCAGCTCGTTGCATCAGACATTAAGGAGTTTACTGCTCGGACCTCGGCAATACTGGGCCACCCCCAATGTACTCTGGCTCGCTACTCATGGCTTTCCATTGGCTGGGCCTAGCGAGAACGCACATAAGGTTTGGCTTCACATATTGCCTTGCATAAACAACATGAGCATCATGTCATTTCAGCTGAGGAATTAAGTCATGAAACGCGTATAAGCTGCTATATGCTGCATTCCAATTACCGCTCCAGTACCGTGGCATCAATTCAGGATGTTTGCCTTTCGCCCCATTTCATGATCCACGTTCCTTGACGATACGACCGCTACCAACTGAGGCTATAAAAGGGGCTCCCATTCCGCCTTTTCTCTCCAGATCTGCACATTTAGTCCAAACGGTTGACCTTCCAGCCCGTGTTCGTTCTTCGCAAAGACATTATGAATCTCCAAGCCATCATCTTCACCTTCCTCACAGACGCATCCGCTGTCGCTGCGAGTCCCGCTGCAGCTCCTGTACCATATTTCTGCCCTGGCGCCCCCGAACAGTGTTTGCCTCCTCTGACATTCGTGCCCCGAATTCTATCAACTCCGTTCTGACAAAGACTATTCAACCATCTACAGGCGTATGCGATATAGCAGGCTACACTCCAACCGCTAAGTATGGAGAAGCATGCTCCAAAGCTGACTGCGCGAGCGGCTGTGAGTGCCACACCCTGGAGAGATGTCCCGTAAGCTGCTCTCCGCACGGTTTCCATCTTTCAGGGTGGCTGATGTACCTGCTTGTACGTACAGACTGGTGACGGCGGCATCCCGCCTGTAAGTACTTGAGACAATTGGATGATTTGCGACCCATGAGCTGAGTATGGTTTTCAGGAAAATGGGTGCTAGACATTTCGCCAGACTCTCTTGAGGGAATAAGCCTTCAAATTATGGAAAGTGTAAGGGAAGACTTGGAACAAAGTGACCGGGACAAAGTAATTTCACGTATAAATAATCACATGATTGGAACCTACTCTTTTGTCTGTCCACTACGTGAGGCCAGTTGCTATCTGTGCCTTTCATGATTTAGCCAAAGCAGGAACAACATATCTTTGGTTATACGGTTGCTATCCAGGTTTCAAAAACACCTTCGTCAATTACGAGGGAGAGAGTATCCTCGTTTCCATGTGCGTTTCACGGGGTTTTTCTTCATAAATTGCGTATGCGACAGGAAAGGTCTCATAGCGTGATCGCACACACTGTTGTACTTTTGCACGCACGCTCTGTACTTTAGAATCTACCTCTATCTACTTCCCTACGTCTTCCTCTCGGCGCTCGCCTATATCTTCTTACCTCGCGCGACATTGCAGTGGGGCGTCGTGGCTAGTAGACTGCATGGGGATGAGGTATTGGCAGTGTGAGCCACGTTCGATTAGGCTGCGGTGACAGCCAATCAAAAACGCCTCACGTCCCGATGTTCTCTAGGCTCTGCCGCGCCGCTAATACATAGCTTGGTGCTGAGCTGTTAGATAGTCTGCTGGCCTGCCCCACCATCGGAGAAGTTCATTCAATCCAGTGAATTTTGGTCTGCTGTAAAGGTGACCGCCGCACGCAGCATTGTTTGAATTGAAGAGAACATCTGAAGAGGCGTGCGCGGTGTAACACAGCGTTCTTGTTGCGTAATGAATGATGGTGGCTTGTTGAGTCATATCCTTGTACTCTGAGGTTGAGACTTTATTGGGACCCAGCCTCGCGGACTGTTCAGGCAGCTACTTTACAGACGAGACGGCTGGAGAACGTCAATTGGTCGAAGATAAGACAGACCCTTAAGAGAAGAGTCGAGTGCAGACCGTCCTACAAGCTTCTTGTTCAGCCTGGCCAGGCCCATTTACCCTCCTTCTGGACCTTGAATGCCCCTGTAATGGGTGTACCCAGACATTTTATAACCGGGCTGAGAGTCTAAACCGGTCTTACAGATTGTGCAGCCTCGCTTAAGGCTCGACGAAAAGGCTCTGGCTGTATTGATGATCAGCTCTATAAGGCTACAGCTGACGTCCAGCATCTACGAAGCACTTATCATACCTCAAGAAAAATACTCATTACACTTCCATCAGACCTTATCAGTCCACCCTTTCGTTTCTGGCGTTCTTAGATGCTGAGGCAGCCTCTGCCCAATCTCATCGGCTTCAGTAGAGCAGCCCTGGACTGGCTACGCTCTCTGGAGAGTCTCCTCTCATTGCTGGATGTTCAAGGCCATCGGTAGTGCTAAAAGTCGGCTGCTCCGCGGAGCCTTCAATAGATTCTTCCAAGGGAACTATTAGCTCCTATTCACAGTTTTCAGGTCAAACCTCCCCGCGCTTACGCAATGACCGATCCACTTTCAATCACCGTTGGTCTTCTTGCCATTCTTGGTGCATGCTCTGCAGGAGTCAGATCACTACGATCGATTTATGTATCATCGCAGGAATACACACGTCTTGAGATGGAATTGGATCATTTGCACGACATAATCATGTTTGTCGACGGGCTGGTCACCGAGCATCAGGTGACAGGCAACGTATTGATCAAGAATCTGTCGCTTGCGCGGAGTAAGCTAGAGGAAGTGCACGACTTCATACACAAGTCTCTGCGCCATTCAAGCCCGTCGCCAATAAAGCGAAGGTCTCTAGTGAGACACAAAAATCGATTAGTGGTATTCGCGAAAGAAATTGAGACCGCAAAGGCTCACATCATTGACAGCATATTGCTCTCCAATCTGTAAGCATATCATTCCTCAGCGACATTTCCAGAAAGCTAAATTGAATCGTCGATCTCGCACACTCACTTTATCTGCCCAATTCAAGAGTATCGACCGGTCTTCCCAACAATGTACGAATTGGCATTTGATGAACCAAAACCGATTTGCGGCATATGCGTCTGAACACTTGCTTCCCAATCATCTTGCACAAATATACTACGGGACAGGCGAGAATCGCGCACAAATACAGCAGCTGAAACAACAATCTGCTGTTGGTGAAGCCAATGATAGAAAGCTATTGCCCGCTGGTTTGAGAGATGAAGGTGAGGCCTTTAACAAGTATGACGGAAAAGGCCGATGCATGGCCGAGATTTCTGAGGACACTGCCTCTGACGCCATTGAAATCTTCGATGATTGTGTCTCTCATTTCTCTGGAGATCATCCGCCATCACTCCTCGACCAACTGCGTGCTCATTTCACAAACAGAATGTCGCCGGACGACTTTTACGAGACCCCGTTGACGTTTGTTGGGGAACAATACACAGTGGAAACGATGTTGGGTGAGCCAGTTGCTGTGGTTGCCATGACCGAGATACACTGTTCAAGCATACACCGGCTACAGAGATACTTTCTCATGTATGCTGAGACACCAAGACTCTGGCGGAGAGTAACGGTATCTGCGACGATTCTCAGATCTACTCAATGTGCTATCGACTCAGAAGTCGCAGCCCCAGACCTCATAATTTCTACATACAAGATTCTCCCTGGAAATCTTCAATACCAGCTTCAAGGACTTCTCAAGAACCTGACTTTGCTCGAGACAGTTACCAAAATATCGCTCACCATCGCGGAGCATTCGACAGGGGACTACACCATCAATACTCCTAGCGTGGTAGTCTCCGAAGATCTTGACGAATCGTGCATAGAAACTGAGGAAAAAATATTGCGAGATATCGAGCACATGGATTTTCCACAATACTTGCAAAGCGAGGTCATTGTACGAGGACGCGTGGACGCACAAACCCATATTGCCCAAGTCGGATCTCGTTCTTGCATGGAACGAAAAATGCCTTTTATCGGAGCCGGGTTGCCTGGCGATGACGGACTGAAACGGCTCTGGCAGGATCTTAAGTTAATGAAATCATTATATGAGTGCGATGGCGTTGTCAGTTTCATGGGCGTAGTGCTCGATGATGATAGGAGACACATAAAGTCTCTCCTCCAGGAACTTCCCCCTTTAGGCACGATTCGGTCTATACTCGCACATGCAGAGCTGAGAGGAGAGCGAGTTCCCTGGCCAGTAAGGGCGACTTGGGCAGATCAAATAATTACCGCCTTGGCTGAGATTCATTCCAAAGGCTTCGTTGTCGGCTTTATTCACATCAGCTTCACCGGTGTGCGAGAAGATGGACGCGTTGTTCTTAATTTACGAAAAAGAGGATACAGAAATTCGATAAATGGAGAGGGTGAGATAGCCCCAGAGTCTCGGACTGTACCAAAGCACAGTCCTCAGCCTCGAGAACTTGACTTCCGTTCAGACATCTTTATGCTCGGGATGCTGCTTTGGCAATTGGCAGAGCACAAAAACAATATCGCTGGATACATGTGTCTAAGGAATGCATGCACAAGCGTGCCCCGCCACTCATGTAAAGCTGAGCATGCAAACCCGGTCGAATTGCCCCCTTGCCTAGATAAGGAGGTCCCTGAAGTCTTCAACTTGATCATTAGTCTGTGCAGACAAGCCGATCCCAAAAAGCGACCGCCCGCGCGAACATTGCTGCAATATTTGAACGCGAAGGGCCAGTCCTTGGGGAGGACCGATCTGCCAGTGAAATTCGCCAGTACCCATGATAACCCTATCTACTGTGATGAGTGCGGCACTGTGGTAGCTCTTGAAACCTGGTATCACTGCAACGTATGCCATCATGGGGACTTGGATCTCTGTTTTCAGTGTGTCTCGCAAGGTATTCACTGTTGTGATACAGAGCATCGACTGGTGAAGAGGGTCATCAAGAATGGAAGTATTACAAATGTGCTATGACCAGTACATCGCATGATATCTGAGAGCTTGCGCACGAAATTTTCACCCACCCTCGTGTTAGACATAGGAAATGGTCGATAACTAAGTTACGAAGCTATAAGTATGCCCGTGGCTATGTAATCTCGTGGTTGTTCATCTCGATACACGGTATTATAATAGACCAGGTGGTGGAAGACGATATAATGTAGATCGTCCGTGCCGCTGACGCCTCGTTTCTGTGTAGCCTGCAGAGTTAGTATTGGCCTACGAGGACCATGTTGTATTGGTGGTGACGGATATGTGAGCGGGGCCTGTCTTACGCATCGGTACACCTTAGGCTATTGTCCAACTCGCGACCGTTGTGATAGGGGATATGCATGTTCAAATCCCGCCAGTAAATTTTCACGCTGTCACGGGCCCAGACTCTTGGATGTTTGTCCACAGTCCACTGGAGGAACGTCTTGAAGTCTTCTGGGGCGGCGTGTCAAGGAAGATCTCAGCGAATTATCAATTTCGGAGCAGAGTCTTGTCCATGAATGTAAGCTTCTTAATCGTACATAGAAAATCCAACGTGGCTGACCAAGTTCAATATTTAAGGCTTGATACTTTGCTTTTCCTGATGTCGGGAGCCTACGTTGATGCAGTCCGAATTGCAAAGCTTTGATAATGTCCAAGTCGGTGATGAGAGTTCGGACTACAAAAGGAACCTTAACCCTTAGAATCAAAAATCACGAATGCTCACTTGGATAGTCGTCCGTAAACAAATAATTCCTGATTTCCTTGCGCCTGGTGCTGTGATAACTCTGATCTATTAAGATCCGTTGTAACGGCGAGATGACTGACAAAGCTGATGGTGGTGCCAAGGGAGCTAAGATGTAAAACCTCGAGGAGGAGATGAAAGCTGCAATTCCTGTGCGGAAGCGGATCGCCATGCTCGATTTTCCTTATCCAGAGGATTGAATTCGGTATTGTAGCTGCCGTAGAAGGGGCCTAGGTGGTAGAGAATGGATCATAAGGATCCACGCCACCAGATATTTTAGTGAAATAAAATTTGTTAAATAAAATTTGTAATATATGTCCACTCGTCGCATACTTTTTCAATCCGACCATTGCGGATTCTTCCTTCCGGCGATGAGATGAAGTCTATCGCTCTATAATGATCCTGAGAGCGCAGTCTCGAAAAAGGACTCGTCCGCATGTTTTCTTGACTAGCAGTACAACAGCGCACTCAATCGGTGTACGCTCAAGAGCTCTCTGCGCCCTTCTTAATGCCAGCTTGTTGCCGATAATTCCAGCGAGGGGACTAATCCTGAGTCCTGCGTAAATTTCGTCTTCTTCAGTGCCTGCCTGGAACTTCATCTGCAGCAAGCCTTCTCATAGCAGGCTCCTGTCTAGCTGATCACCCTTGCAGGTCTTCATTCATGTCTTTTCACTCCTTTTGTGACTCATTACGACCCTCTCTTCGAGTCCTTGTCCCCGACGTCCTCGGTGTATTGCTCTAACATCTACGCGATAGCATTTAATGCGGCGGGGTTTACACCGTGACTAACGGCAAGTCCGATCGAAAAGGCAGCATCGCCAGTAAGCCTGTGTACCTTCCAATATCTCTCTAAGGAGATCTCGACTCAAGGAGAAGTCTGACAAACAGGCTTTGCTTTGGGCTAAGAGTCAGTATGGGTCAGTAAGGGAAGCCAAGAGATCGCGACCAGTTCGCGTCCAAAGAGCCGGGGTTTACCCGTTGTTCCTGCAAAACATCATCAATTGACGTCTATTCTCTGTACACTATTCTCTTCACACCTGATGTTGCTGTCCTCGTCATCTTCCTCCTCAATTGACTGAAAGATACCCATCTATTTCCCACCACTTATAAACGAGATAGCTCACATCACATTCCTATGGCGGAAGCATCAGAAGCCCAAGCAGGCGTTCTAAGTACTGCTAACGGCTCCGAAGCCAACGGCGATGTCACCAGCCAGCTTAAAGACCTGATAGCCCAAGCTACCCTGAAATATTCTATCAAAGATTACAATGCGGCCGCAGAGCTCTACTCACATGCGACTGAATTGCAAGCCGAGATAAACGGTGAGATGTCGCCAGATAATGCTGATCTACTCTACGCCTACGGTCGATGTCTGTATCATCTCGCGGTAAAGAACAGCGACGTTCTAGGCTCCAAGGTGACTGGGGAAAAGCCTCCAGAGAAGTCGAAAAAGTCGAGTAGTAAAAAGACGAATATAGAAAAGGTTGAAGACGAGGTAGAAGATACAAAGCGAAGGATAGACGAAGAGATTGTGACAAAGGTGGTTGAGGAGAGAGATGGCCTCATTGGACCGGAGGGGGAGAAAGATAAAGCGAATAAGCCATACTTTCAATTCACTGGGGACGAGAATTGGGACACCTCAGAAGATGAAGACGAGGATGCCGAAGAGAATGGAGAAGGTGCCGAAGAAATCGATGAAGAAGACGACTTCGTCGTCGCATACGAAGTCCTCGACATGGCGCGCGTGTTACTAATGAAGAAAATCGAACAAGTCGAAGACTCCGCAGGCAAAGGAAAGGCGAAGGAGGAGCCCCCGTCGCAGGAAGTATGGCAGCTTAAGGAGCGTCTGGCAGACACCTACGACCTACAAGCCGAGATATCACTAGAAGGAGAGAGGTTCTCTGTCGCAGTCGGCGATCTCAAATCCGCGCTTGAATTAAAGAAAGTTTTATTCCCACAAGACTCAAGTCTTATCGCAGAGGCGCACTATAAGCTTTCTTTGGCACTGGAATTTTCATCTGTCCAGCAACCGCGGAATGAGAAGGGGGAAGTAATAGCGGGGAAGGAGGCAATTGTTGATGAGGCCATGAGGGAAGAGGCTGTGAGGGAGATGGAGGCCGCTATTGCGAGTTGTAGGATACGAATACAGAAAGAAGAAGCGAATTTACAAAACGGTGGTACAGCCGATGGGGTTGCCAAAAAAACTAAGGTGACAAAAGAGGAAATTGAAGACGTAAAGGAGATGGTCAAGGATATGGAGCAAAGAGTAAATACCTCTCCTCAATGCCCGCTCTATCACCCTCTTCTACAAAAATCAACTAACGCACTCCCCAGGTCCTCGAACTCCGCCAACCCCCCGTCTCCGTCGCCGACCCCACCGGCCTCGGCACCCTCGACGGCTCCAACCCCCTCAGCAGCGTCCTCGGTTCCATCCTAGGCGAAACGCCAGCATCGCAAAAAGCGCGATTGGAAGAAGCGTCAAAGAGCGCGACTGATCTGACTAATTTGGTTAAGAGGAAGAAACCGGTGGATGGAAGTGGGACGAGAGAGGTCAATGGGAATGGGAAGAGGAAAGTTGATTTCAAGGAAGAGACGGAGGAGGTGGGGACGGGGAAGAAGGCGAAGTTGGAGGATGGGGGGGAGTGAGCTTCTGGGTGGTTGGTTGGGCGATTTGGGATGGATGGATATCTGGGAGGGAAGCAACTGACGTCTGGCGTTTGGGGAGGAGGCTATGTTTGTCTAGGTAGGCGTGGAGAGGCTTCGATGCTTGGAAAGGGTGGGTCTTTTTGTATGATACCAATATTATGGGAGGCTTGAGCTCCTTCGGACGCGCTGGCAACAATCCGATGTATTATTTTCCATCATGTATTTACGAATTGAGATGGAATGAGATATAAATTATGATATTTCATTAATAGTATTTAGTTCTAGGGGTATTATATCGCTGAGCGAACATTTTTTCCAATATCGAGCATCATCACCAAACCCTCTGCGCCAGACCCAGGCAAATGCGTCCTGACTCCGAATATCCATTCCTCCGTCCCATGCTCCACTAAATCCACCATACGTCTTCACAATCCATATCCTCGCCCCCACCCTCCTCCCCACCATCCCTCACCCCCCCACCTCCTCACCCCCACCCCCAGTCCTAAACCTCCTCCTCTCCCTCCTCCTCCTCGCCCCCCTCCCCGTCCAAACTCCCGCAAACAAATCCTCACACTCCTCCTCATCCCCACTATCAAACTCCACCCCCTCCCCCGCCTCCCCCATCCCTTTCCCCCCACCACCCTCCCCCCCAAAAACATCCCCCAACTCCCAACTACTCCACCCAACCACACACTTAGTTTCCAATATATATTTCCCCACCTTATACCTCTGGCTCTCCTCCTCCGCGCCCTCATACCTCCACCCTAACATACTATTACAAAAACTGCACCGCACGTCCGCAACGGTATGCACGCCAGTGACGAGTTGTCGGGAAGAAGGCGGGTCGGTGAGGGTGTTGGGGAGGGCGGAAGAAGCGCGATGGAGGGAGGCGGAGGGGGAGGGAGAGACGAGGTAGGCGCGGCCGTGGCGGCCGGTGAAGCCTTTGGAGATGATTTGGGAGGTGAGGCAGATGTCGGTGGAGCAGGTGGCGCATCGGAGGTGGGAGGTGTGGGTTGTGAGGTAGGGGGGTGAGGTGGGGGGGGAGTTGGTCGGAGAGGTGGTGGAGGTGGAGGAGGTGCGCCGCCGGAAGGGGATGGAGGGGAGGAGGTAGATGGGGAAGAGGGGGGTGGGGAGGGAGCGGGTGAACATTTTTGGTGGAGGGCTGGTGGGGGGTTGTTATTGGTATGGATGTATGGGAGCTGGGGCCGTAGGTGGGGCGTGTGAGTATGTTGGGGTATGTAGTGGTTTGGTGCACTCAGAATGGATCGTGTGGTGTCTGCATTGGTGACAAGCTGGACATTTTTGCGAAGGTGTAGGAGAGGAAGAGACAATATATGTAAGGAGGAGAGAGGGAGAGGTACAGCATTTGTTTGCAGGGAGGGGTGATTGTCATATGATGGATGTACTTAGTAAGCGGACTTCAATCCGCACTTACTTTCTATATCGATTAGGGTTTGGACCCTGTTGGACGGAGAGCGAAACGGAGTACTTCGGACAGCTGCATGGCGATCAACTATCACTATTGGATGGAAATTGGAATATACAAGTATTGATTGGTCTGTGTTTATATCTGATACATACATAAAGCAGATTGATGCAGACTTCGCTCACATCAATGTCTCCTTTCGACCAATGAGCGAAACCGATTGACTGCGTAAGATACCATGACTCGCTTTCTCATGTGAACCGTAATGCTAAAGGCTAGGTAAGCACCCCGAATATGCCAGAGAGGGTATCCATCCAAAAACTCCATGCTCCATGCTCCATGCTATATCCTTTGACCATGCAGTGTCTCCAAACCCTGACTCCAATACGCTATGCTGAACGACTCCCATTCGCTCCCTCTCCAATCGCCAACCTCTCCTCTACCCATCCATTTCCCCTCTTAACTTTATATCTCCCGGTAATCAGTAGGTCGTGGAGCGTTACGCCTACCCTGGTGCCGGTGTGGATTGACCGGTTGCCGGAAGTATGCACTGTCTTCATCGTTGTTCGCATGATGGTTGAACGTTGTCCGTTGCTGATTAGCGAAGTTGGCCATACCCGGCCTGTTCGTACCTGTACTCATTCCGTTCATGTTCATGTTCATGCCATTCATGCCGTTCAGCCCGTTCATACTCGGGAATCCATTCAACATGGGATTTTGTTGACCGTAGCCACCATTTGGCATCATGCCATTTTGGTAGCCGTTCATATTCATGCCTTGTTGGGGAAACCCTCCCCACATGTTAGCATTCCAGTTGTTGCCCATGTAACCATTGGGCATCATCATTGGGTTTGGCATTGCCGCGCTCATGCCCATCAAAGGTGGCATGCTCAAACCCATGCCCATAAAATTGTTCATGGGAAAGGTCATCCCATTGGTAACTGGCATTGTGAAGCTAGTATTCAAGAGGGAAGGCTGTTGATTGGCAGGCATGTTGGGAGTAGTCGATTGCTTCTGCTGTGGAGATCCCGTTCCCGGCTCGTTGCTGGAGGCTTGATCTTTGGCTTCGTCGGGTGGACCGGGAGGTTTACGATCGTTAACAAGTTCAGAGTCGGCTGGGCGCTTTAGCGATGAGCCCTTTTTGTTCTGATCTTGTTGAGGGGATGAGGTTTTGGCTACGGCGGTGGGCGATGGTGATTTCATACCCTCTCCCGGCTCTTTCTTTACAGGACTCTTTGGGATCTCCTTCTTGAGCTGTTCAGCAGCCTTTTCTTCCACATAGCTGCGGATCTTAGCAGCCATCTCTTCATCAGGCTTTAGATCCTCCGTTGGTATGTTGTCAGTAGAACATTCAGGACAGCGTAGGTCATTGTCCAGCAACGCGTTAGTGATACAGTCATGGCAAAATGTCTTTTCACAGCATGGTGTTTTTGTGGGGTCTAAAAACAAGCGCTTGTCGATCGAACATTCAAGCCCTCTATCTTGTAATTCTTTATCGCCCTGCGCGGCAGCTTGCTGAGCTGCAGCAGATACCTTAGCCTTGGCCTGATATTGATCCCATGTTGCCGTATCCGGCTTCACTCTCACCCATTCGCCTTCAGCATTGACCATGATTCCTGGTTCTAACTTGGTGTCATCAACTGTCCCGTCATTGGCAAGCGCAGCCGGCTTCTCTACGCGCTCCAAATGCGCACGGGGTATGCCGGTTGTACGTCTTATGCGTTGGCCATCGAATGCAGGGTTGTTGTTCGTAGGGCAATATTCTATACGATGGCCCTTTATTCCACAGCGGTTGCAGATATAACCCGGTCCAGGCGGTTCATTGGGTACGTTGGTAGGCTTGCCCTTGTTAGGCCCGGCACGGTGTACAGGTGTAGCACTACATATATTAGCATTGAAATCCAGCAATCTTATGATTACAGATTGGGGAGTACGCACTTAGCCATTTCCTGCTGTTGCTGTGCCCATTGATCTGCGCCAAAATTGAGTACTGCAGCAACCCTTTCCTCTTCTGTTTGGGCGCCGTTCATTTTGGCAAGATTAGCTGGCGTGGAAGATGGTTTCGAGATGATTGGTTCCGACCGATGGGTATTCTTCGCGTTCTGGGGCATTTTGCCGGACACATATCTTGCAGCACCCCCTCGTCCAGGCTTGACGGCGGGTAGTCTTCTGGCAATGACTGTTGTCCCTCTCTGTACTATTGCGGTATCGTCGTCGTATTCTATGATAGTGTTAGGATCCCGTATGACGACGTGGTCAATGCAATGGAAGGGGTAGACAACAATACGTACTTTCGCTGCCATCCTCCGAGGTAATTACAAGCTCGAAGTCCGTACCGTCACCAAGCTTACTGATCGCGATAATTTCTCGTTTCAATTCGAACACTGATATGCCAGTCCCATCAAAGGCTACCATAGATGGCTCTTTGGACGATTTGAAGCGGAAGAACACGGAGGAAGACATGATTGGCAGGGAATCTAGGTTACAGGTATATCAAGCACGCTGAAGTCGTAGAGGCGCTGAGGAGAGTCGAAGGGACCTGATCACACAACCTGCAACGAGCCGGCGCAGAAAGGTGATGCCTCGACTAGGGTATTTAGTTGTCGGTATCCACTCAGAAAAAGGGAAGGATCTGTCGTTGGGGATGGTTCAAGATTAGTATTGGGACAAGATATTGATTGTGTCTTGCGATATCCTAGAGCAGTCTGTTCTTGCTGGCACGGATCAATTCTTGGATTTGGGTGCTGCTAAGCACAAACAAAACGCTCGCAGTATCACTGAGTACAAGACTTTTGACTGGATACACAGCAGGAAACTTGGGAAAGGAAGAGGTCGAGTCCGTGACTCAAGCCAACCCCAACGAAAGTCCAGACACAAGCCAAATGCCAGTAAATCCCTCCCTATATTTCTAAAGCCTCAAATCAGGCCAAACAGGAAACCCGAAGTAGCCCCACTTGCTCGCTGGAAGATCAAGGCGATGGCGTTGCTTAGATGACACGGTCGCAAATCGACGACGCCTGCGGGTCGAAGGCGCACAGAGAGAATGAAGGGTCAATGATGGCCTAACCCAAGCGATGGAAGTCGTCGTATGTGTTTTGAGAAAAGGCAATGAATTAATTTCAAGATGGTGGATTGTCGACAAGTGTCGCTGAGGATGAAGAAAGGAAAGGGCAGGAAGAAGCTGGACGGGGGTTTTGAACTGTTTCGATGACTCAGCAATGCGGGTCCGCGCCTTGTTTGCCTCACTGTTCGAAACGCCTTGGCGTTTCCGGGCCACATTCACTTCTTTCGGGCACAAACACGCTCTTTATGGTACAGATTCCCAAAGCCTTCTTGTTATACGAGTCATCTATTTACAGATATTTTAATTTCTATCTCAGGTGTTAATTATCGAGTCTAGGGTATCATGCCTCCAATACTGTCATAGCTCATCTTCAAACCGCCTCACAAGAAAGCCCTGTGCAGCGAGATAGTCTTTAACATCTCTAACCGTGTATTCACCACGATGGAACTAGCAGATGTTTTAGTTAAAATTATTGGGTTGTGAGCGAGTGAAGGAACATACCATGCCTGCCCCTAAAGCGGCGTCCGTAGATGTTTGTTGAAATACCTCCTCAAAGTGAGCTGGGTGGCCAGCACCACTTGATGAAATAACGGGGATTCTGATTGAGCCTTTGACATCATTAACTAATTCCAAATCGAAACCACTGTTACTGCCGTCTTTGTCTATACAGTTGAGTAATATCTCCCCAGCGCCCATGGCTTCGACTGCAGTGACGAGCTGATGGACGTCCATGTCTCGCCCCTCACGCCCGCCTTTGATAGTACATTGGTACCAGCAATATTCCTCGCCGCGAGATCCTGGATATTTGGTTCTAATGGTGTGATGCTTTGTCTCATCTGGCGACTCAACATATATACGCTTGGGATCAACGCTGACCACCACAGCTTGGTTGCCGTATGCGGCAGATATTGTCTCTATGGCCGTCTTCCCAGAGAGAAGTTTTCCTTTGGCAAAGTATTCCTCCGCAGCAATCACAGCATCTGATCCAATGCTGACTTTATCCGCACCAGACTTGAAGTACAGGGTGGCTACTTCGAGAGCGGAGACCTTAGTCCCATCAGTATCGACGGTCTCTCGAATGCCACCGCCAATCGTTAATGGCACAAAGACATTTTCTGACGTCCGCCTTAGGATTTCCAACATTGGCAGATCCGCAAGTGGACAATTGCGGAACGACGTTATATTGAGAAACGTGATTTCGTCGGACCCTTGTTCATAATACTTGCGTGCCATTTCTACAGGTTTTCCAAGATTCCTGATCTGGCCTTCACTTTTTTCCCGGACGTCATACTGATCTCCTTTAGTAACAACAAGATCACCCTGGTCATTTGTTCGCACATCAAGACATGCAATAACTCTGCGGGTCAGACCTTGACTATTGTCAAGTCGCGAGCCGTTTCCCCAAGACTCCCATCGTTTGCCCTCGAGGAAAGCTCTCAGGAGCCTTAACCCTGCGATACCGCTCTTCTCAGGATGAAATTGAGTGGCCAAGATGTTGTCGCGGCCAATTGCGCCTACAAAAGTCTCGTCGCCATACTTTGCGGTCGCAACAGTCCAACCATGACGCTCAAATAGGCCCTCTTCGTAGGGGACCGCGTACGAGTGAACGTAGTAGTATTTGCTGGTGTTTCTTAGTCCATAAAAGCTGCGAGCTTCTGCCCCATCCGTTACACTCGTTGCTGCTGAATTCCATCCAATATGCGGCACGCTTTTGTTTTGGTCATCGAACCTCAGGAGCTTGCCCGGTATGATGGCAAGGCCTGGTATATTTGGATTCTCCGCTGAACCCTCAAACAAGGCCTGGAGACCAACACATATGCCCAGGAATGGCTTGCCAGAGTCAATATGTTTGCGAATTGGGCCGAGGTAGCCGCTTTGGGAAAATTGTGTCAGACAGTGCCCGAAATGGCCCACACCGGGCAGAATCAATGACTGCACATAAAGTATCAGCTTCTCCGCATCTAGCAGCCGTTTCAGTATTATCACTATCGAGGTGGCTGATTGGTACTAACCTCAGCATGCTCAATATCTGTGGGATCCCTAATCCATTCTATAGTGTAGCCAAGCTTCTCGATTGCATTTGCCAGTGACCGCACGTTACCGGCAACATAATCGAGGAGGTGTACAGTAGGCATGTTGCATCATCCTGTGTCTTATACCAAATAGCTTGAGCAGGATTACAATATAATGTTGATTGGATTTTGTGCATTTGCGTAAAAATATTTTGGAGTCGCCTATCAGTTACAGGGATCTTTGTGCGCTAAAAGGTCCAAACAGCGCTAAACGCTTATCAGGTGACAGGGGTTGAAGACGATAAGGCAAGCTGCAAAGGAGCATTACTTCGTATGATCATAGTATGTGTACTTTTCCCTACCTCACATTCCACGCAACGACTACGCTGTCGCTACATAATCACAATATTAAGTCATACTCTATAGCAAGACCAGTCACCGCAAAATGACTCTCCCTTGACCCAAATCGCCTTGTTAAGCTAGTAGAGTTGTCATGCATTCCTAGCTCAAGTGCAACATATCATACGACCACATTCTCCGCCCCACGGCCTCGTGTCGCTCTACCACTGGATTCACTCAGGCTACAAATGCTATACAACCATCTCTAGCTAGACATATAGGAGCGAGATTCCATCTTTTGCGATAGACTCTGCGCAAGCACACCTTCGACCTCCCTTGCCCAACGAGGGGGTCTCCTACGACTGCCCCCTACGACTGCCCAGTGAGGCCAGGAACCGACCTCGCTCTACACTATGGCCTTTCGCCAGCCTACTTTCGCACCTGCGTCGCGCCCGACAACTTCTCACGAACCCGAGCAAGATGCTAGGGCAACTGTTCCATCCACACTGCATAGAGGCATCGAAGAGTCACATGAATGGGTGCTTTTTCCCTCAGCACAGGCTGGTTCGACTACACAAACACAAAGCTCGACCGAACGTACCCCTCAGACAGTAGGTCTGTCAAGACTGAGCGATTTCGGTTCGCTTGCTGCAAGATCTAGACGCGATGACGGCATTGCTTGTGAGGCTACAGAGGGCTCTCTCGAAGATGACGAGGACCTGGACAGCTTAGACGAGGGTCTACACGCTTTCCAAGAGCATTCTGTACAGCAAAGAGTAGGGGGGTTTGACCAAAGTGGCTCTATACTTCCCCGCCATGACGGCTTGGGCACCTTTCCCTCGTCAAGCCCACCTATGCAGGAGCAGCTATGGCACTTTGAGCAGTATAATCCAAGGAAGCGGTCTATCGTAGGTCATCAAAGGAGGCGTTCTAGCATACAGAGGCGTTTTGACGCGCTTGAGGATAATGATGCCGCTCTACTTGAAGGAGAGAGAAGAGACAGAATCGAGAATTGGAGGATGGAGCAGTCGAGGGTGTTGTTGGATGAAATCGAAAAGGAGACTCGAAAACGAAGGTCGAGCCTTGTTGATCGACGAACAGAACATGCACCGAGCAGTGCTGGCTTGGAGCATATCGTTAAGGAGTCGGTCCTTACTCAAACGGAAGATCCGGGGCAAAATGAAGATAAAGGGGTGGAACGGCCCGTATGTGAAGACGATGAGTCCATCTGGCAGCGTATTACACGAAGGATCATTCGTGATTTCATCGGCATTGATGATGCGTTGCTCTCGGTAATCTTTGGGGAGTCCTTGCCCGAGGACCGGCCTACTAGCAACCAATCCTCTGGCTTAAACTCGTCGAAATCGATACGACTGAATAGTTCCTTGCCTGCGCCGTCCGGATCAGGCTGGGAAGAACGTCTACTGGAACGACTAGCTCGCGAGCTTAACATATTAGTACAACATCTCTCCGATCATCCAGGCGCTTTTAGCACCCCATATAACCCCTCAACCTCGGACTACGCCGGCATGCCGGTCACTGTGCCGACATCCTCAAAGTCTCAACCAAAGGCCTCCGCAGCCACTGCAGACGTAGCCTTAGCTTCGGCCACTTCTTTCAACTTCAATCCCACTCTCCAAGACGCAAACCTACCTACTCCAACATCGACAAGCGACTCCGCGCACGCTGCACTGTGGGGCATCGAAGAAGAACCTTCATCTGACGCTGAGCAAAGAGAGCGAGAGTATTGGGAGCAAACACCAGATATTAAGACGGCATTTCGCTTCCTTCGTAATCACTTCACGTCCCAACGCCGGCCCCCCACCGTAAGCAAACCAGCCAATATCGCGACTACGTCAACCCCAGACTCACTGCGACGAGCGGCTGTCATTCGCCAATACCACCCTCTCGTCTCCCGTGCAGCTGCAGCTTGGGAACAAAGACACGGGCTTGCAAGGCGACACAGTTTGCTCCGTGGCAGAAGTGGAAGTAGCTGCGCGAGCAGTATCGTGGGAAGTGCTAGGAGAGGGCTAGTGGTGAGAGGGAGCAGTCTGGCAAGTTCCTCACGCAATTATTGGGACCTAGGTGGCAGCACCGTTGGGAGCGGCGGAGGCAGTGCTATCGCGGGTGGGGGCCTTGGTGCTTGGGGCGAGGTATAGAATGGATTCAGTTGCATATCTAGGTTGACACGAGTATTTATGAGACACGGATGTCCAAGCGTTACAGCGAGCGGCATCATACGGGTACAAGGCGTTCTGTAAACATCTTGATCTTCTCTCAGCTAATAATATTCCTACATCTAGTATTATACCACCTCTCTCACTCTGGTCGTTGATATTACATATTCTTTTGTTCAAGCAATCTCGGCTTCGATTACACTAGAGTATTTGGCTAGAGCCATGAGCGAAGAATAATTCGACGGACTTGCACAAGCTGGTACGCGTTTACTCATCTACAAAAGAAAACCATTCCCAAAAATGGAAATGTTTGCAATTCCCTACCCTTCCGCTGGCATAGAACAGCTTCAATACAATCCCCGTCCCGATAGCATTATTGAGCACCGAGCAGAAAGATGCAGTACAACTTGTCCTTCAAGCACATGAACACGAACCCCAAAAAAAGCCCCTGACTAATGGTATAAATCCATCCTCCGAATTAGTTGATTTCATATCCCTATCCAACTCTTCCTAAGAAAATAAAAGCGGAAAAGGCCGAAATATCAGATCTCAGCGGTTCTAACCATCGATTTGCATACCAAAAGGCCAATCAGCCCAGTATCAAAACTACAATTGACTATGGGCAATGGAAAGCCGCATCATCTTCGTCCTCACTCCATTATTAAGAAACTGGAGATATAGCGAGACTGCAGTGTCTTTGTGGGTAAAAGTGGTACGAGAGTATGGGGTTGTGAGAGACAGAGCGAGCTGGAGGGTGGATGATGGGGAGTAGTTAAGTATCCAAGACGGGATAATTTTCAATAGTAAGTATATGTGTGACAGGATGGTGAGGGGTGATTGATAGGGTCTTTGGCTGTGGATTGCCAATCTCGTTCACAATGTGATGTTGTATTTAATCAATTCAACCTCAGTCTCACATTCCCCAAATCAAGACAAGAGTCAATCAAGCGCCAATTCTAATTCATGTCCACTAGTCGACCCACTCTACTCGCTCCCACCGTCTAAACCCCCAAACCCCGAGGGGAGGACAGATTGAACAAACAGTCTGTCTAATCTATCTATCTATCATGCAAAAGGAAACGCAAAAAGCAAAGTGAAAGCAACCCAGTGTTGAAACTACTGATTGACTTTTATGTACCCGTATTGTTCCTCCATACCGTGATATGTATAGGAACGCCAGGCGCTAATTTTGCTGCAGAGGGAAATGAAAAAAGGGAGAACAGATGGGGGAGGACTCGAATATTCTGTGAGTCCAGTACGCGGGTTTGTGACGTGAAGTCTGTACGCGCGTGTGGGTAGTAGTAATAAAGAAAAGGAAATTCATCTCAAACTCTCGATTTCCCCATCAGGTCCTTTCCAACCCTTACAGATGCGACGACCCCCTCGCGCCCTTCGCCGTACCGTTAACACCATTGGTCATCCCAAAAGTCTTGACCTCTTCCTCGACCCTCTCCGTCTCCTCCATCGGATCATACATCTTGGCTCTAACCCACTTCTCCAACTGCTCATCGTCCATTCCCTTGATACTCTGTTCGCGATCCACACCAGCTTTCTGCGCGGCGCGGATAACGCCCATGGCTACTACGACGCTGACGTCGCGGATGCGGGCGATTTCGGGGTAGAGCCAACCTTGAGAGGTCTCGTTGGGAAGGAGGGAGTGGGAGAGGGAGGTGGCAGAGGCGTAGATCATGGATTGCGTTATGGTTGTTGCTTGTGAGAGGATGGTGCCGAGACCGATGCCGGGGAAGACATACATGTTGTTGCCTGGAGAGATCCGTTAGTATGTATGGTGGGCTACTACTGGTCGAGGAAAACTCTTTTTTCTAAAAGGGGCTACGCACCTTGTCCTGGGGTCAAGATTTTTCCGTTGTACTCAAGGTCATCGAAGGGACTACCGCTGGCGAACAGGCATTTTCCGTTGGTATACTTGATGGCGTCTTCGAATGTGCATTCGGATTTGGATGAGGGGTTGGAAAGGGGGAAGATGATGGGCCGGTCGTTCCATTTGGCCATCTTCGTTAGCATGTCGGACGTGAATGCGCCGCCCATTGTTGACAAGCCCATGAGGATTGTCGGCTGGACGTGGTCTACGACTTCTTCGAGGGTCTTGTACTGCTTTCCCTCATTGTCGTCGCGGGAGAAGTAGACTTTGTGTTCTGCTAGCTTGTCTCCGCGGTCGTTTGTAACGAGACCCTTTGTATCAACTAGCCAGAAACATTTGCGCGCTTCATCCTCTGTGAGGCCTTCTCGCATGAAGTATTCCACGATCTGCTTGGCGACTCCAACGCCGGCACTTCCAGCCCCGAAGAACACAGCTCTCTGGTCTTTGACCGCAGTGCCCGATTGCCTCACGGCACTAATAATGCCACCGAGAATGACAGCTCCAGTCCCCTGAATATCGTCGTTGAAGCAGGTATATTTCCCTTGATATCGTTCAAGCGCGGGAAAAGGGTTCTTGAAATCCTCAAATTGTATGACAATACCGGGCCACTTCTCCGTCAATGCCACCATTAATTCGTCTAGGAATTCTGCCTCCTCTTCTGCTGTGACTTTATCTCTTCTACTTCCCATATAGAGAGGATCTTCTCTATATTCCATGTTTCCAGTTCCAAGGTCCAGCGTGAGAGGTAGAGTGGCTTCAGGTCTTATGCCTGCACAAGCTACGTACAGAGCCAATTTCCCAACAGGTATACCCATGCCATTGATGCCTAGATCACCCAGTCCCAGTATTCGCGATCCGTCTGTGACGACGGTGATTTGCACGTTTGGTTCTGGCCAATTTTGCACTACGGATGCAATGTGTCCGCGGTCCGCATATGATATATACATTCCCTCCGGTTGTACGTAATTATTTGACCATTCCAAACAGGCTTCACCCACTGTCGGTGTATATATCAGGGGTGCCATGTCCTTGAGGTGTTTGGTGACAAGACGGTAGAATAAGTGAACATTGGTATTTCGTAGTCCGCTGAGGTAAAGGTACTTGTCGATAGGTTTCTCCCTCCGTGCAATTTGCTTCAGACATCTTGCTTCCTGAGTTTCTAGGGATTCGACTGCGGGAGGGACGAGTCCGTAGGTGTGATTGTATCGGCGGACAGCTGCCGAATGGGAGGTATCGTAGTCGCCAGTGGCTGGGGGAGGGTGAGCTGCTGTCATGATCGTTCTTTGAGAATGGGTTAATCTTCTGCTAGACTTCACAATTGGTGGAAGTATGATCTGTCTGTACAATGGCTTCAAATAAGATGAATTGGGATGGAATGTATTGGGGCAAAATGTGTGGAGGTAGGAAGACGTGGGACACCTTATACAATTGACAGTGGGTGGCCTAATTCTCTGCATTGACCCTGTCGAATGGGCGAGAGCTGTTTAATATTATCAGGATTGCGGTGTAATCTTTATTATGGTGAGGAATCCGGCGAAAAGTCCGTTGGATCTCGGTGACCGGTAAGCACCGTCAGATCTGATCCGACTTTTCCCGCTTCATTTGCTGCTTTGATGGGTTATACGATATTGAATTCCAAGCTATCTACTCTATGGTCAATACTATTTACGCTTAGAGCTCTTGTATAAGGCGGAGTTCGGGGTAGATCTGCAGCAATAATATTGTCCGACGTTGGCCGGTGGAATTGACTTTGGGGGTTTTTTTTGGAGAGCACACGCGACTTCTCCCATTGTGAAAAAAAGATCGAGATCCTGCCCATCTGCCGCTGTGCACCTTACCGTACTGTACCTAACGCTCCAACGTTTCCTTAGCTCCGGGAGGTAACCTTGTTCGTTCAATGACGTTTGCTTGGCGCAGCAATCGAGCCATGCAGGATTCCAGGCTTTCACTCAACCACACCGAACAGCCCCACTCGTAAACAAACCATTACGAACCATTACCTCACTTCGTTTCTCCGCTTGTATTACATAGTACTTGTTGTCCTTGTATTCTATTACACACAATCTCCTCACTCAATCTGCTTCTTTCTTCCTCTTAGCTTCTTGTAACCAAGTGACGCCTCCAACTTCCCATTGTGTAGTGAACACCAGCCAATGTCTTCGTGTTTCGGTTTTCGAAAGTCCAAGGGCGAGGACACAGAGGCCCTCCTCCCCCAATATGCAGACGATACAAGCCTACAGAGAAGCCTGCATCAGAAGATGCATAGCTACCAGATGATTCGAGCAATGTCAATGGGCTTCATGCCCTCAACCGAGCAACTCATCGTCAATTTGCGTACTTTGATCGCGGCAGATGTCCTGAATCCGGATAATCCAGATCTCAGTGACTCCGGGCGACTGCTGTTGAAATATGTCAAGCGGTGGTTGACCGAATTCATCGAAGCGTTACGGCACAAGAACGACAATGACGAAATACAAGATTTCATATGGTTTTTGAGCAAGTCAAGAATCTCTCTAGATACTGAAGACATGGTCAGATCTGCCAAAAGCGTCAAAGCCAAGGCAGATGCTACTGCTGGTAAATACTCTGCAATCATATCTATATAGCTTTCATCTGACCTTTTGTAGCCTACGAAAGCTTGCGCACAGTTGGCAGCCTCCTCCTTACCAATTCTGATTTTAGGATGTTCCTCGGCGACATGGGTACAATTGGACGCCAAGTGTTCGCAGACACGGCATATTCGCTTTCAGGAGTTGCTGAAGAAGCCGGGAAGACGCTAGAGCCCTCTGAGCAAGAAGCTAAAGCAATAAAAGAGCCTGGAGCTGAACAAGGACCTCCACCTACGGCAGATGATCTTGAAAACGAAGCCACGGATGTCTCCAAGGTGGTGGGCAACGGCTTGGTGAAGACTGGGCAGGAAGGACTCAAAAGCTTGAAAAGAAACGTGACTGGCGATCAGAAAGAGACGCTGCTGTACCGTCTAAAGGAAGCCATAATGAAGTTGCGAAAGAGAAACGACTATTCAGACTCGGTATCAACCATTGGGCTTCTGATCAAACGTTACGCTTTGGCATACTCCCGAGCAGTAGACCAGACTATAAGTGCTGCACAGGAAGATGTGGACACTAATCCCGAGCTAGAAAGAGCTGTCAGGAATGGATGGTCGCTCATAAGCTCTTTTGGTGACCGTGAGCAATGGCAGATTTTAGAAGACAGAATCAACAGGGTAATGAAGCACTCTCAAACTGACCCGGATTTCGAAAACCTCATGATGGATGTCGGCGACTCCGTCCAGAAGCTTCTAACGGACCCAGACTTTTTCGATTCTTTAGATAAGAAAATCCAAGAACTTCGTGAAAAGGCGAAAGAGGTCGACACCGATTCAACCCTTCGCAGGGATATCAATGAAGCTCTAGAACAAATGCAAACAACCTTCAATTCCGTTCTCGCTGATGAGGACGTCTCCAAGCTTATCACCACATCCAAAAAGATATTCGATATCCTCTCCCCTGTCAATGCAACCACAAACCAAGAATTAATTCAAGATGCCATCAACGTCTTCATTCCTCTTCTCATCAATGGCATCCAATATATACCCATCCCCCGCGTCGAGATCTCGGTCCCGGAGATCGACCTCCTGCTCGAAAACCTCATCATCGAACCCGGCCGCACCATAAACCAATCTTCATTCCTCCCTTACAAGCTCCGCATCGAAACCTACAACGACCTCGAAATCCGCAAAGCCCACACCCTCCGCACCACCACCACCGCCACCTCCCTCGTCACCATCGCCGTCAACGGTCTCTCCGTCCGTGCTGACGAAGTCGGCTTCTGGCTTCGCGCCCACAGCGGTATCTTCAACCTCGCAGACGAAGGCATCGCATCCTTCCAGCTTGACGAGCGCGGCATGGACATAGCACTCGACGTCGAGATTGGCAAAGAACGCCTCGAGAAAATCCTCACACTTAAAGCCGTCCGCGTGCACATCCATAAAATCCAGTACCAGCTCCGCAAGAGCAAATTCTCCTGGGTAGCCTGGCTCATCAAACCCATCCTCAAACCCATCGTCCGCCGTATAATGCAACGTCAAATCGCCAATGCCATTGCAGACGGCATCCACGCCGCTAATCGCGAACTCCTCTTCGCCCGGGAGCGCTTACGAGCTACCCGTATCTCCGATCCGCAGGACGTTCGTACCTTTATCAAAGCTATCATTACGAGATTGACGCCGGCTGAGGATCCAGATGTGTATACGGCTGTGGGAGTGACGCCTAGCAAGGGTAAATTCAATGGTGTGTATGCGCCGGGTAGTATTGTGAAGTTGTATGAGGAGGAGGCGAGGCAGGCTACGGAGAGAGTCGATGATGCAACGGTGGGTGGCGGGTGGAGGAATGAGATTTTCGATGTGCAGACCGTGATGATGGGGCAATAAAAAGGGGGTTTAATGCTTGTGGGGGTATGAGTCTCTTTGGGATGAAATTGGATTAATTGGCAAAAAAGTACATTGGGTCGGCAAAAATCTTTCTATTCGCGATGTTGCTGTTATGCATTTAGCACACACACATAGCATACCGTACCGAAAACGAATGAAAATGAACTGTACATAGGAAATGGATTTGGAATGTGCGCGTAATCAGTGGTTGCGAATACGACAAAAGCAATTTTTCGAAACGATTTTGATACAGTAGTTTTTTCCGTGCAATGCTAGCATATGTGATACAGTAGAGCGTCCATACCTCGCTCAGAAGTAGAGTAGTAGTTATACCCCTTTTTCCTCATCTCTCTCCCCTAATCCCCCACCCAGTCCCCTACCACCCCTTTCCCCCCTCCATCCATCAATGCGGTTTCTTTTCCTCATAAGCCTCCGTAACATTCAACCCCAACCCATTAGCATCCAAATACAACTTATTCTTCCCGCCCGCATCCTGCAAAATGGTAGCAATATTCCTCGCGTTCTCAATCCTCCTCAGATCGACGTAGCTTCTGCTCTTCTTGATGGCGTCGCCGATGAGTTCGGCGGAGCGGGCTTCACCTTGCGCGCGGACGACGGTGGCTTGTTTTTCTTGGCGGGCTTTGTCGACGACGAAGGCGGCTCGTTGGGCTTCTTGTTGGGCGACTTGTTTGGCTTCGACGGCGGCGGTGAATTCGGGGGAGAAGGCGAGGTGCTGTTGGGGTGGGGGTTAGTAAGGAGATGTGTGGGGATGGTAGGGAGGGGGGAACGAACGGTTAGGGAGACGTCGTCAAGCATGATGTTGAAGCGTGATGCTCTTCGTGATAGGTTTTCGCGGACAAGTCTTGCGACCATCTCTCGCTGCGTGATGAGCTGACTAGCGTTGAATTGGGCAACGACGCTTTTGAGGACTTCGTTGACAATGGAGGGAAGGACTCGCTCGTCGTAGTCGGTGCCGAGGGTGCGGTAGATCATGGGGAGGGAATCGACGGCGGGGCGGGAGAGTACACGGCAGGTTATGTTGACCATTTGTAGGTCTTTGGTACCGGTTAGGGAGGCGACATTACGTGGTTTGGCGCGGACATCGTATATTATGGGCGTTTCGAACCAGGGGATTTTGAAATGTGTTCCTATGCTGCATGAGCCTCTGAGATCCGTTGTGTGAAGACGAGAGGATTGTACCTTCAGGGTATATGGTAGACTGCACACCACCTATCCTTGTATATTTGATGGCTCGGTGGCCACCATCCACTGGGATTCATCAGCAACAGAACTTGCAGTATTCAGGAGCAAGGTATCATTACCATTGAAGAGAGCATTGTTGACTACTACCGCTCCACCACCCAGCAATAACAACCCAAAAGCTCCGCCAAAGAAATTCCTAGGCCCTCCTGGTAGACCTCCACCTGCCCTTCTTTGCGCTGAACCTAGGGTCGCCTGGAGCTTTCTGAACACCTCTCTTGGATCTTGACCCATTATGAACTCGACAGTAGCCCTCGTAAACGCAGAACTGAGAGAGCGAAAATGAAAGAGCGAAAATGAACGATCGAATGTCGTTTGCTCTAGCAGAGGAAATGCTTGTCGATCGCCAAGAATAGCTAGAGCACCTCGGGGGCCGGGGCTATAATTATCCGTAGAGCATATTGCGGATTAACCGTTCGCTACAAACCTTTGTCTTCACAATTTTGCTTAGGATATTGTAGTTGTTTGAAACGTTGCAGACTGACGTGACGGCATATAGTCATACTTCTCCAACAAGTCATTTGTACAGTGCGAAGGAGATCCAGCATTATCGTCAATTAAGTGCGTAGCGAACCAAAACAGAGAACGCAGAATCCGTTCACATCAACATGGCAAACAAAGCTGATCGAGTAGTATTCATTGGTTCGGCTTCCTCCGTAGTGAATAATATGTGTCACTCTTCACTGACAATCATCTAGGGAACATCCCATATGGTATAAAGAACTGCGGCCACTTCACTCTTATTAACACTAACCTGCTTCAGGCCTCACAGAAGAAGAGATTATGCATATATTCAGTTCAGCAGGTCAGATTTTAACTTTCCATTTGGTCTACGACAACGATACTGGGCGACCAAAAGGCTTCGGCTTCGCAGAATTCTTAGACGCAGACTCTGCTGCATCGGCAGTCCGGAATCTAAACAATCACCAAGTCATGGGCCGAGAATTACGAGTGGACTTTGCCAATGCTGAGAACAAAGGCAACACAGCTTCAGGAGGAAATAGTGGTCAGCAACAACAACAATTTCAGCCCCCCAATGGCTATCAACCACCTCCCGTGGGGGGTGTAGGAGGTCTACCGCCTCTGCCACCAGGAGTTGACCTTCCACCGAACGTCACCTGTCCGGACGCCATCTCTAAAACTCTCTCCACCCTTCCATCAACGCAGCTCATGGATATAATCACACAAATGAAAGGTCTAGTAATGACCGATCCGGCCAAAGCCACCGAGCTCCTCAAACAAGCGCCCCAACTCTCCTACGCCATCTTCCAAGCTCTACTGCTGATGGGCCTCGTCGATACGTCAGTCTTGGGCTCGGTAGTCGAACAAGCACAGCAGCCAGTACAGCCGCCACCACAACCCGTCCCTCCTCGTCCGACGCCAGTATATCAAGCTCCACCATCTCAGCCTTATCCTCAATACCCACCTCAAATACCCGGTCAAATGCACGTCCCGACACCACCAGTGCAACATCAGCCATATCAGCCTCCTCCAGTGCAACAGCAACAACAACCGCCCCCGCCGCAGTCGCAACCCCTGAACAATGAGGAATTGTTGAAGCAGGTTATGGCCATGACACAGCAACAAATCGATCAGCTCCCTCCCGCTGATAGGGCCCAGATTATGTCACTCAGACAGCAGCTACGGGGATACTAAACGAGGAGTCTCTTTTGATCGTACTTGCGAGTGTGTGTCAATAATGATAAGGCTGCATTGGATCCTGGATTTAAGCGACTCGATTTAGCGTGGGCGTCGGGCGCTTGTACTCTATTAGACGCAAGGCTGATATCGTTGAGTCAAAAAGGGCATAGCTTGCTGTAGCTTGCGACCTTTAATTAAGAGTTATAATAACGTCACTTTCTACGATTATCTTCCGCTGCGCTCCGTTGAACCCTGAGTCTGCTGACAGAAGCAGGCACTTAGTGACACATTTCCTCATTCACCCTCTACGTACATGTGGGAGACATAAGGCGAATTGCTATTACCGAAATATCTAATGCTAAGCACGTGCAACTCCTGGCCTTCATACATTAAAATCCACTTTGATGACAATAGCTTTTCCAGTCTTCGTCTCATACAGTCCCATTGCATTCTCAGTCCTCAAACTGACATCTCGCAGCTCGATATCAGCCTTGACTTTGCTATTTCCCAATGTCCCGACAGTCGCAGTTCTTTGCTGAGGAACGCCGGGTGCCTTCTTTTTAAACCAGCCTTTCGACTCTGGAACAGCTGGTAGCATCGATTCTTCGACAACACTAATGTCGTGCTCCCTCTCAAGCTGTGCTTGCAGTGCTTGTTCTAGTTCCTTGATCACTGGTAGCTGTCTCCAGAACTCGAGACTATTCTCTTTACCCTGGAGGCGGATCAGAGTCAGATTGCCGGCATCCGTAAATCCGGCGAGTTTCTCTTCTGGAAAGGAATGCTGTTGGCCCAAGCCATCTTTGCTGTCATTAACGAGGCTGGGTGTTAATGATGGTACGTCCGATGGGATTAGAACGAGTATCGAAGTGGAAAGGCCTGCGAGAGTGGTGTCGAGCAAATGTGGCTTTATGTGGGTCTCTAAGAGTGAGTGGATTCGTGCTATACGGACCGAGGTAAGGTTTTGAGGTAGAGAAGTGGGGGATGTGTAGGATGGATTTTCGGAATAGGGAGGTAAGTCATCCGAAGACAAGCCCGGTGCTTTTCCCATTTCTTAGAGACTCTGAGGGATGGGGTAAGCTTGCGATGTTCTGAGCAAGAGCGCGGGAGTGAAGTTGTAACTCTGAACAGAAAGCGTGCTCGTGGCTTGTGATAGAAGAGAAATGGCTCACTAGCGTAATGAGGCTGTGACTAGGTAGCTCCGCATTCCGGTGCAATCCCGAGGCTGCACATGATGTCTTGGCCGAGTTGGTCTAAGCCTACGAAACAGCCTTATATGCGAAAGTTCATTACCTTATTTCTTCGGGTCTCAGCCTAAGCCTCCAAAGAAAGCCTCATTGGATCATGAGAGTGAATATTGTTTCTTCAGCTAGAGCCCGCAGAAAAGCCTCCGACCCTGTAGCATAAGGCGAACCAAAGGAAAGCCGACATCCTATGCTTCTGGGCACCAGAACGGACCATGAAACATTTCTTGCAATACCTTACATGAGTGTGACCCCACTATATCCGCCGGGTGGCTATGCAAGTCATTCGAACACCTTTGGTTTTGTCTATTCTGCTTGGCTGAATGATTAGCGCGGGTGTCTTACCAACTGGATCCAGCTTTTTCACAGGCTGCTGCTGCACGTACCCACAATTAGAGGCATGAAAATAAGTACGTCTCTGGCTTGTTACACAATCCCACGCTTTGGTTATAAAGCCCTCTTCTTCTTCATCTTCACACCTAGATCTCCACACTCCTCTTGAAGATCACTTAAAGATACACTACAGAGCTCGATTCACTCTTCTGCCTGGAACTTCCTCATTCACCACTCTCCTAGTCTATTCAAGTATCGACACTTCTTACTTTCCCCAACCTCTATCGCAGATACACCGATCGAGTAGCTGCCACCAAGCCATCGTCACTATGTTAGGGGTTTATTACGTTGCTGGGGCAAATGAGAATCTTGTCATTACCGGCGCAGGGATCGATGACGTCCTTGTCGCGAAGAAGGCATGGGTAATGCCATGGCAGAAATTTCGTGTGATATCTATGAACCCCTTCGACCTCGAAATCGACATTCAGGCTACGAGTAAAGAGATGCTCAGTTTCTTGTTGCCCATCATCCTCACAGTTGGCCCAGACGAGAATAAGGAGAATCTGGTCAAGTACGCCAAAACCCTTACGGGTCTGCCAAACCAGGGACGCAATGATTGTCAACGCATCGTCAAAGGGATCGTCGAGGGTGAGATTCGTGGCCGAGTGAGTGCACTTACGCTGGAAGAAGTGTTTAATGCTCGTCAACTGTTCCAGAGCGAGGTTGTTCAGCAAGTGCAGAGGGATCTCCACGATCTCGGTCTCAAGATCTACAATGCCAATGTTAAAGAGTTGCAGTCGGACTACTTCACCTTGCTCAGCCAAAAGGCGCATGAAGGAGCTTCTAACCAGGCAAAAGTCGATGTCGCCAACGCCCGCATGTTGGGAGAGATAGGAGAAGCCGAGAAAGTCGGAAAGAGGAAGCAGGAAATTTCGAGGATAGAAGCAGACACCGCAGTCTTGCAGACGCAGCGCGACTCACAGAAGGCTGCCGCCGAAGCTGAGTACACTAGCACCCAGACCAAACTGAATCTGGGAACCCAATTAGCCCAGATCAACGCAGACCGTCAAGCGGAAGCTAGGGATGTCGAGCTGCAGCGCGAGGTCCAGATAAAGCGCAAAGAAATGGTTCGTCCCAAGCTTCTGCAGCAGATGTTCTTTGTGCTAATACACGAGTAGGAACTAGAGAAAGTGAGAGCTAAGGACCTGGTTCAAGCAACAATTGATCGAGAATCCGCCCAGCAAGCTGCTGAGGCCCAATTCTTTTCGGAAAACAAAGTCGCCGACAGCAAACGCTACCGCGCCAAGCAAGATGCTGAAGCTAAACTTTTCACCGAGACAAAGAATGCCGAGGGTGTCCTGTACAAACAGAGACAGGACGCAGAGGCATCTTGTAAGTCCCTATCACAGCTATTAAGCCGCAGATTCTTACCAGTGATCCAGACTATCGCATAGCCAAGGAAGCAGAAGCCTCCCTCTTCGCCGAAACCAAGCGCGCCGAAGCCGTCAAAGCCCAAGCCGAAGCAAACTTCTTCGCCAAACAGAAAGAAGCCGAAGGCACAACAGAAATGGCCAAAGCCTACGGCAACATGGCCGACGCCCTAGGCGGCCCCCAACTGTACATCCTCCCTCCCCATCCAAAACACCCTTCCCTACACTAACATTCCAAATCAGACTCATGCAATACCTAATGCTCACAAACGGCACCTACGAAAAACTCGCCAACGCGAACGCCGCCGCTATCAACGGTCTCCAACCCAAAATCACCGTTTGGAACACTGGCGACAACGGTGCTGGTGCTGGCTCTTCAAATGATGGCTTGGGTGCTATTAGGAATATCATGCAGAGCCTGCCGCCTATGCTGTCCACCATTAACGACCAGACCGGTATCGCGCCGCCGAACTGGCTTGCGAAGATGGGAGATAATACTAGCAAGGAGGTAGCCAAGAGGGAGGGAAAAGTGAATGGTACACACTGAGATGAGGAAGGTTGCATGACAATACAGGCGTTTCTGATTTCTGGCGCATTCGAAAAACCTCTAATGGTTTCTACGGTGGGACTGGCGATGTGCTTTCTCTCGGAAAATCTTCACTGATTTCAAGTTGCGACTGGCGATGGCTTTCGGGAAATCTTCACGGATTTTAAGTTAGGACTGGTGATGTGCTTTTTGTAAGATATTTCTCGGTTACTTCACAGCTTGTTGTTGCTGATATCTGAGGGTCGGAAATGGAAGAATGGTACTTTTAATTATTCCAAGTCAGGGGTCAGAGCTTTAACATAAGGTAGATTGTTCATCGAGAGATCAATCTAAGTTCTTTTGAGGTGGTGAGATTTGAGATTTGAATTGATTTTGGAGACATTTCTAATGGGAATTGGTGATAGTGTCTCAACGACTGTGTCATGTTCAGAAAATAGCAAAGCAAGGTTGGTGAATCCGTAGACGGATATACCAGGATTCATTCGAGTCACGTATGGGAAAGACACCAGAGTGAAAGCATCCTAGACCAGCTCCTAAGGACAGTCGACATTGCTATCCCACTACCACTTCGCTAACCATCACCTCCCTAAACCCACCTACTCCACCAACCCCGCCCCCACCGTCTCCCCCCCCGCACGCAGCACAACCCTCCCCCCCTGCTCCAACGGCACCGCCTCCTCCATCTCCAGCATCACCCTCGCCACACTCCCCGGCTTAACAAGTCTCAATTTCGATTTCCCCCCCTTAAAAACATTCCCACTCGCCTTATCCAATTCCGCAAGCAATTTCGTAACCCTCCCTGGCGCATGCAATCTCCCTTTAAGCACTTCCACATGCATGGGAGTGATATGAGTGAAGGCGAGGACTTTGACGGTTAAGGAGGTTAGGCAGGGGATAGGGGATGAAGGAGGGCAGATGACGTCGCCGGATTTGAGATATTTGGGATCGATGTCGGAGAGATGGAGGATGAGGTTTTGGCCAGCGACGGCCCAGTCGGAGGGGGCGGAGTCGACTTCGATGGATTTTATGGTGGCGGTTTCTTTGGCGGGCATGACGAGGATGGTGTCGCCGATTTGAAGGGTGCCGGCGTCGAGGCGGCCGGATATGGAGAGGGGGTTTTGGACACCGCCGCGGAAGATGTCGTCGATGGTTAGACGGAGGGGTTTTTCGAGGGCGCGGCCGACGGGTTCGGAGGATTCGAGGAGTGAGATAAGTGGGGGCCCGGTGTACCATGATGCGTTTGGGTTGGTGGCTTTGTGGACGATGTTGTCGCCTGTGAGGCCTGCGCAGGGGACGAAAGCGAGGTTTTTGGATTGGAAACCGGCAGTTGTGAGGAAGGCAGATATTTGTTGGGTGATTTCGTCGAACCGAGATTGAGACCAGGTGACTGTATCGAGTTTGTTGACGGCGACGACGATGCGTTGGACGCCCATGCTGCGGACGAGGAGGGCGTGTTCTTTGGTTTGGCCTTTGAGGCCGGATTCGAAGTTGCCAGTGCTGGCGTCGATGACGAGGACGGCGAAGTCAGCTTGGCTTGCGCCGGCAATCATGTTGGGAATGAAGTCTCGGTGGCCGGGGGCGTCGAGGATGGTGAAGCTGGTGGTCTCGGTTTCGAATTTGTTCATGGCGATGTCGATAGTTACCCCTCTGTTTCGCTCTTCTGTACCTTGATCTAGCACCCATGCCAGGGCGAAGGATCCCTTGCCTAATCTTTCGGCCTCTCTGCGATATCGATCCAATGTTCTCTGATCAATTACCTTGAGATCATATAATAAGCGGCCCATTAGTGTGCTTTTTCCGGCATCTACATGGCCTATCACTACAAAATTTGCAGCATTCTTTACTTTCAATTTTTCAAATTCTGCTAGAACGTCGAGGTTCTTCCTCTTGACCCTTGTATCTTCAATGGCTACTTCTCCGACATCATGTGCAATATCATTAACACTTCTGTCATTATTCGCTTGAGGAGCAGGCTGTTTCCCTGGCTTCTGCGCGGGGCGCTTGGTGGACTGAGCTTTTATGACTACGTCGTCAGGGCTTGGTACTGTGAAATCGAACTCAGTATGATATTCAAGACTTTTAGACACGTGAGTATTGGCAGATTTGTGCACTGGTGCAGGAGATTCTGCAGAGGGTCCAAATATAGTTCGTGCAAAGACTGAAGGGGCTGCCGCGGGTGAAATTTCAGGCTCGCTATTCTCGTTCGAGCTTGGTAGATCTTCTGAAGTAATGGAAGGCGCTTCCGTAAGTTGCTCGGCCAGCGAAGCTTCAGCACCCAGCGACTTACGAGCAGGATATTTCCTAGCCTGCGTAGTCTTTGCTCGCTCAGCTGGCATCCGTTGCGAATCCGAGCTGGACGAACTGAATTGTGGTTCAGGCTTTCGGGCTCGTGGTTTGGCACCAAGCCTGTCAAGGAGAGTAACCGAACTGGGAGCATTTTGGGCGTCTTCGGCCTTGAGGTTCTCTTTCTGCTTTCGAGCAGCAGCCAGCGCAGCAAGCTTAGATTTGGGAGCACCGTCTGCCTTGGAAGCTCCTCCACGTAGTTCACCCCGAGGATAGAGTGGTTCAATTAGGATTTCAGCGCAGCGTTCTTTTGGGATGTTAAGCCAAGGCGAGTCTTTAAAGAAATCTGCAGCCGAGAGTTTTGCAGTGCACGATTTTTGGCTTGACTGTGGAAGTATTCTATGGGGTTCCAAAGTCGGATTTCTTCGAAACTGTGTCGAAATGCCAGCTACTGATCCAAGATGCAGTCTCAGCCATGCGGGCGCCAAAGAAAAATAGATATAACTCGCTCATGGTTGGGAAAGTTCGGAGCAAAAATGGTTGAAAGGAAAGAAAACAGATCAAAAGAATCATAGGCTTACCTTTGGCTATAGTCCCAACAGCATCCCCCTTCTTCTTTTTCGTTTTCTTAGGCTGGGACCCAGCCTTTTGACCTTGACATTGTCAATTAACTGTACTGTGAGCAAGGTCATGTAGCTGATTACTCAATAGATAATTCACGGTCTTGTCTACGTCGTAGTAATAATGCCATAACGAGTCCTCGATCTCCTTGTCTGCGAAATCTCCGATTTCACCTATTACTTCCCTGACTCGAAGAAGCCCTTGACGTAGCTGTTCTGAACACCGTCGTATTAGTACACCGGCGTCTGAAAATTTCCATCACTGCTTATATGGCGCCGTTACATACCCTTATCTTCGGCGCTCACTCCGTCGTCATAGTCGTCCTCAACGCCACCATCGAAGTCGTTGAGCTCCTCATCCAAGTCTAGACCCTTTACTAGCTTGTGTCGTGACATATTTGTTAAAGCACCAATTCGTCACAGGCGCATATTCGGGATCCTGCGTATCACATGAACACTAGATCTTGACCGAGGGTAAAAGAACCGTCCGATTTGAGACAAAGACATGGTGCCAAACGAGGACGGTTAGTATGCCAAGGAACGCCTCCCGCTCGCTACCAGAGTTCGATGACAGCCCTACCCGAGACAGCTCGGAAAGAGGTATTACCTCTGCAGACTATCAGCAATCAATCTTAAGGACTGTCTGTATCCTATGCTTCTGCAGCGAACATCACCGGATGTTTGTTTGACCGGGTCTTTGAATTGCTATATCTAAAGCCAATCCGTCATTGCACAGTGTATATGAGTCAGAACAGATAGACAAGGCTGGAGATTTCTTAGATCTTTTAATAATGTTTCTTGCGATTCGAATCTACCCTGCTAGCCACTCACTGAGGCGCTAATTTACATGTATGACTCGATAATAGCGAATTTGACGCCGATGCATGTAGGGTATCCTCTAACCAAGCTCATAGCTCAATAAGTTGCTCCTCAACCTGTTTAGATTGAGGTTGATGATTCGGCGCCATGGGGAAGGAATCCTGGGTATATGAATCCACGGCAGGGTACGGCGCCGTGTAGCTTTGCTGTTGCGGTGGGGGGGCGCTTTGAGGTTGCTGCCAATACGCTTGCTGCGGCTGTTGTGGAGCGGCAGTTTGTTGGGGGTTAAGCCCGGGGTAGGTAGGCTGCTGTTGCTGGGGCAGGGCCTGCGGAGTCTGTTCTGGAGATGGTGCGGATCCATAATTGTTCTCCGTTCTCTGCTGCTGGTAAGGTTGCGGAGATGATATTTGCGGTTGGTTACTGTGGTAATATGCTGTAGCTTGATCTTGGGGTGGGTGCATATTGGGAGTCTGGGAAGAGGGATCCATGGGTAATTGTTGGTACTGCTGATAGCCTTGGGGCTGATTAGCAGCAGCATAGGGACCGTTCTGTATCTGAGACGGCGATCCGTGGATATTATGCAGGCTAGAGGCTCTTTGCGGGACCGGAGCGCCGTGCTGTGGTCGATCATATCCCGTTGAGGTGATCGACGGAGCCCTGTCCCGCTGCGCATAGGGTGATTGACCGGGAGGGTAATTGTTGTACTGGCTCTGCGGAGCTGAGTAAGCATCTACCTGTGGCGGTCCATTCATATTGTAATAGCTTTCTGCTCCACCTTGTCCACTCGGTGGTTCTATGGGAATGGAGGGGTACATGGAAGAAGATGGCGGTGCATGAGATCTATAGCCTCCCAGATTGTGCTGACTGTAGGTGCTAGAGAGACGGTCTTCTAACATACGGTCGTAGTAGCGGACAACAGTAGCCAGCTTAGCGTGAAGATCGAGTAGGGTATCTGGTTATGTTAGCGGGGACCACCCGTGTTGGCGACCAAGATCTTACCATGCTTGCTCATAGTCTCTCCATATGATCTTGCAAGCTTTGGTCTCAACGAACCAATGCTGTCATAAAGCTCTTGAATCTGGGGTTCCCTTAACACTGTGCCTGGGGGTTGATGCTGCAGTCGATCTACGAGTGTCGAGAAAAGATTGATGTTTTCGGCCTCGACCGGCGTGAGCTCATATTTGTTGTTTGGCATGACAACTTCAGAAGTTGCTGTTGCGGTGTTATTCGAAGCTTGTTTCTTCAAGTTTGCAGCATGCTTTTTCTTCTGTTCTTCCATCTCTTTTATCGATGCCGCAATAGCAGCTTTCAAATCAGGGTCTTCCTCCTCTTCTGAAGGCTTTGCAGTCTTCGGAGTCCCATTTGTCACCGGAGGTTTCCGTTGTGTCTGCAACTGCGACTGCGGTACATAGCCGGCACCCGAGTGGCCTTTTACCTCTTCCAGGCTCATCTGTAGCGCTCTCTTCAGGTCATCGTCGAACCCTTCATCTACACGGGCATCGCGAGGCTGCATAGAGCTTCGATGCCTTATTATGCTGGCATTCCCTTTCGCGAGAGACCGTTCCGGAAGTGGTCCGTTGCGAGACTTGTCTGTCAATTTGGCATAGCAGCCGTCATCAACCCTCACAGGTTGCACAATCCCTAGATGCGGTAACGGTATGGACTTTGCAGAACACTGTGCATCAAAAACATTCCCACAGTTCCGGCAGTGATGCCTTCGATTCATGAAGCTAAAAGCCGTCCGGCACCGCATGCAAACGTCTGAGTCTATCCACTCAGGTGGCTATGTCGCATGTTAGCCCAGATATGATGAAGATTTGTATGGCGACTCTCACCGCGCTGCTGTCAAGCATAGTGCTTGCCATCTCAACCTTTGGTGGAAAACGAAAGCCTTCCCTTTGAAGCGCTCTGTATGTATCTCCAATGTAAGAGACGTCACTTCGCCCTTCGGTGCCACTTGCCCAGACCTGTACCAATTCTAATATCTTGCTCTTTACGTCGTCATTTGGTGCAGCAGTTCCATAAGCTTTTAACAGCGATGTCAAATTGTCCATAAACTCCCTGGAAGCAATTTCTGACAGAAAGTGTGATCCACCGTTCTTTACGCATGTGTCTGTGAGCTATTGATGCTATTAGTCCCTGTTTGTTGCAGCCTAGAGGCTTTGCGCATCAGGCAACCGTACCTTCAGTGTGGCCAGTTGAACATTTGGATTCTTATGACCTATCCGCTTCTTCAGCGATCTCATTGCTTCTTTTGGTTGCACGCTCTTAGATCGTATTATGTCAGATATCTCCAAATTCAGAGCGATATCCTCAAGACTAGAGGATGTTGCCCTCTCGATTTGCTCGTCGAGCGCCGAGTTTGACGCAAACCACCCCGCCATTTCGTGTTTGATGATTCTTTCTCGGATACCATATACTGAGAGCAGGCTGCAGTAAGGCTAATAATCATATGATGTTGAACTTCTGTCTGAAATGCCGGGTTCAGAAAGTCTGCATAGGATTGGAATAGGTCCGGCTGTCACCCCAAAGCTCGAGCCTAATAAGGTCTTGGCATGACGAACCTTAGTATTTAGCGCCCGGCGCGCGGGTACAGGTGGACTTGCAAGCTCCCCTGCCATCCTGGTATCATTTTGTTATCCTGCCAACGGCCTTATAGACTGACCCTTCGGACGACGTATCTCTTTCGTCTATAGCAAGAGATCTAGCGGGAATTTCTACTCTATGTATGGATGACTGCAGCCACTGTAACTTTCTTGAAGAGAATAGCAGGGCCGCACAGAAAATCGCTGTGTGATTCGCTTTATTCGACTCCCATATCTGCTTTTCAGAGCAGCGCCATGGGATCAACTATTCGGAGATTGATGCCTTCGTGACTCTAGATGCAGGAAACGCTGTGCTCTACCGGCCATGACCGTGGGAGAATCTGCGAGTGGGCAACCCTTCACTCGTGCCAATGGATATACGCCCTCGAACCGGCAAAGTGCCATCAACTTGAATACACGGAGCTGGGAGGATGGCCAGCAGCACAGGCCTGATACTGACGGGACCGGGCTTCCAACAGCTCGATTCCCCCATATCAAAGATTTGCAACAGAAAGCACTGGCGGCGGTCAAGAATATCGATCCTCATATACCAGTATGTCAATATTTGCCACGGCGCGAGTGACTATTGAACGTGTGAACGGAACGAAGAGGACGATCGCTAATTAGCCTTAGATTAGCAACATGTTGAATAATGCTCGGCAGTCCACAGCCCAGGTGGGCACAGCTGTCAGCTTCAAGCGCCCTGATCGCGCCTATGTGGAATACCTGATCAGTACAGAATTATTAATCAACGTAATACCGAAGCATAAAGACTACCCCTCTCTTATTGCCAAGCAAGGAGATATATATAGAGCGCTATGCAAGGTCAGTAAAACTTATGGCTCGATAGACCCAGCCGTGACCACTTTAGCTTGTAATACTGACCTTATTTCTAGCAAAATGATAGTCAACATGAGATGTACAAGCAGATATATGAAATGATAGTCGAAGACAACCAAAAAAGTGGTGTAAGGCCCAGCAGCCCCCTTCCTCGGTCACGCCCTCCGTCCAGCTCTTCGGATGGCAAACGTGAAGCCGTTAATGGACATACACGCCCCTTGTCAATGCCCGATACTCCGACAAAAAGCCAGGCGGCGGATGAATTGTTTCTTCCAAACCCGCAGCAAGGATCGCTCCCCCCAGCTGCCGCTCACGCTCAGTCGTACCTCGCTTCCTTACCACGACGAGAACGGCCTATCATTCACCCCAAGCCTGAAGCACTCCAAGCTCATCTTAGTAGCCGGGAGGAATCACCACATACAGTTCCACGTGATGAACTCACACAGCGATTTCAACGACTGCGCGTTCAGCCCAAAACTATGGACAAGCCACAGAATGGCTCCATAGGACCTCCCGCCGTACAAACCTCCCCATCGTCAGAAAGCTCTTCATCAATTATATCCAAGTCTCAGACAACAACGTCTGAGCATCTGCCTCCACCTTCGCCTTCCAAACCTTTGGGTCCACGGCACCATCCGCCGGCAAGGTATCCTCCCCCTCCCCCAAAGATACCTTTAGACCTCGATGTGAAAGATCAACTACCACAAGCGCCCATTCGTGCCTACGATCCCTCGAAAAGCATCGTACCGCCCATCAGGACCGGCATTCCCCCGCTCAATAGAAAACCAAGCATTATTGGGACGGAATCCGCCTCGCCAAAGTCTGTCAAGCGATTCTCTGGGAATGCCCCTTCTACGAATGGATATGGTCAATCTCCAATATCACATTATGGCGATTATGGGTCTTCATACGGAAATTCTGCACCCACCGGCCCCCAGGCCCAAAAGTCAATATCAGCAGACGAGCTTTACAGTCGCCTCAAATCTTCTGGCGTACTTTTGATTGACGTTCGCAATCGCATAGACTATGATGAGGGACATATAATGGCAACATCGATCATTTGCATTGAACCGCTCCTCTTAAAACCTGGCCTCTCAGCTGAGGACTTGGAAGAGAAACTTTTTGTATCATCAGAATCAGAGCAGTCGCTGTTCGACCGCAGAAATGAGTTCGAATATGTGGTTTATTACGACCAAAGCACTCAGTTGGAACATTTTCTTACGGGACCCCCTACAGAAACTGAAGCCGGTGCTCTGAGAAATCTTCATGATACGTTGTATGAGTTCAGTGAAGACAAGCCTTTACGGACACGTCCAATGCTGCTAAGGGGAGGTCTGGACGCTTGGATCGACCTTGTAGGGCCCCAAGCTCTCACAACATCTACTACTACCACTTCAAACGCTTCTTTGCAGCCTCGAAAATCCATCAGGAAATCTGGACGACCCATTGGCCGTGTCCCTAAGGCTAGTGCTAATTCCAGCCGGGAAATACAAAAACGCCGCTTGCGAGAGCAACAGCCGCTCAACGCAGATGAAGAAAAGACATGGCTTGAAAAAGTCCGCAGAGAAGAAGTGAACCCAGCCGATTACCAAAACGCTCAGAGCGACGGCAGTTTAGACTCGGATAATGAAGAGCCACCGTCCCCATTTGTTCATACTTATAGCGACTTCTTAAAAAGGTTTCCAGATATATCATCTGTACAGCAGTCAATGGTGACCCCACTACCGCCGCCACCGTTATCTCAACCACCTCCTCTGCCCCAACCTCCCAGCAACGCATTTCCCAGTGTACCATCCCGGCCAGCTCCTGCTGTTCCTCGGCCTAGCTACAGTGGTGTCTCAGAACGAGAGTCCACGCAATTGTCGCCTTCCTCCAGACAATCATCCTCGGCTCATCATCCACTGTATACTTCGCGGTCCATAATGCGATACATGAAGCTTCCTCGCACAGGGCTCATTAATTTTAGTGTCACATGCTATATGAATGCCACAATTCAATGCCTTGTAGCTACCATACCACTTTCGCAGTTTTTCCTCGACAACAAGTGGAAAGATTTGACACAAAAGAACTGGAAAGGCTCAAACGGCATCATGCCTGAGATTTACGCCAACCTCATTCGCAGCCTCTGGCGTGATGATGTCCATGCTATCCGCCCTAGCTCTCTTCGTAATTTCTGCGCTCGCCTGAACCGCGAATGGGGTGTTGACAGACAGCAGGATGCGAAAGAATTCTTTGACTTTCTCATCGATTGTCTACATGAGGATCTTAACGTCATGTGGCAGCGAACACCTCTCAATCCGCTCACCCCGAGTGAAGAGATGGCGCGTGAGCGTTTACCTGTCGAGAAAGTCTCACGAATCGAGTGGAATCGGTGGACCCATCGAGAAAAATCTTTCATCTCCGATCTTTTCGCAGGCCAACATGCCTCGCGACTACGATGCACAACCTGCGGCAACACGTCCACCACCTACGAAGCTTTCTATAGTATCAGTGTCGAGATTCCACGCCAGATTGGCAAGCGTTCATGGACTATAGATGACTGCTTACGCTCGTACTGCCAGGAAGAGAAACTGAGTGGCGATGAAGTTTGGAAGTGCCCACATTGCAAGTGCGAAAGGGAAGCTACAAAACGGATCACAATAACACGGGCGCCACAATGCTTAGTCGTGCATTTCAAACGTTTCGAGATGCGAAAAGGAGAGAGTGCGAGAAAGGTCCACACGCCCATTAACTTTCCTCTTTTCGGGTTGAATATGGAGCCTTACATGGTTCCGCAAGCACCCAAAGTGGTTTCCGATCCGAGGGCGCCTCAAGAGCCTATGGATACGGCTACAACGCCACCTTATCTGTACGACGCATATGCTGTCATGAGGCATATAGGCTCCTCGGGTAATGGAGGTCATTACATATCACTTGTTAGGGATGCTGCCAGAGGCAATATCTGGCGCAAGTTCGATGACGAGAGAGTCACGGATTTCGATCCTAATAAGCTGAAGCCAGCTCACCAACTACAGAATGAGCAGGCTTATCTGGTGTTTTATGGGCGAGCTGTTGCGAGATGAATTTTAATGGTTAACGAGAGATGGCTTTGTTCTTGTATTACTTTGCCTCTAGGCATTACGGGTAATGGCCTGCATTAAAGACAGGAAACCATGCATTACGAAGGCGTTTGGGTAATTGATGGCGGCTCAAAATAGCCAGCCTGGTTTTGCACTGCATAGCGTTGATATCCCAGCAACTCAACGTCCGAAATTCAGACAATATCCAAATCTTAATATAAGAATCTGTCTTGCATGATTTTAGATGTCTAGGTGGGCGACCATGCTACGTCTACAAGCCTTTGCCATCAATCCACCCAGCCCTTCGATCCATATATAGAGCCTCCCCTCCCGGCTACCGCCTCCCTCCCCCAATCTCCTTCCCCGCCCTATAACTGCCCACCTTCTCCCACTCAACCTTCTGCCTCGTAACCGGCAACTGTCTCCTCAAACTCTTAAACTCCCCCTCACTCAGCCTCCCAAACCCCCTATTCAACTCCTCCTGCCACGCCTTCTCAATCCGCGCGATCACCCTGATCACTTCCCCAGCAGCGCCTCCCCCACCAATACTCGTCTCGGGAACTTCTTTCTTGGTCGTTAGACGCACGTTCCCGTCTTCGTAATAGTGAACGTCGCATTTTAGTGTGCCGGTTAGAGTTGAGGCGGTGGCGTTGTAGAGGTAAATGGTGCGTAGACGACCGTTCCAGAAATTGGAGGGCGAGTATTTCGAGGAGGTGAGGAGGATGGCGAGGGTGTTTGGGGAGGAGGGGACGGGGAAGATGGCGTGGGTGGAGGTGGTGTAGTGTTCGCGGGCGTGGGTGGTGAGGGGTCTGGTTAGTGAGGTGCTGGGAGGAAGGATTTTAGTAAATATGTAGGTATCTGTATGGTTGGGATGGAGGACGTACATGAGGTCTTTATGTTGAGATTCGAGAACGTGGGAGCGTACGTCGGAGGCTTTCTATATTAATATCAACTTCTGTACGGATATTGTAGCTTTCCTACAGCTGGAACGTACTTGGGTTATGTGATCGAAAGCGAAGGAGCTTTGGCTCTCGACATCGTAGTATCTCCCAGAATCGAGCGCATTGTATTGGCTGATCAAAACCTGAGAGCAAGGTCAGACGCCGCTCTCCTGTAATAGCCCCCTTTTGGCAGGTGCTGACGTTGTTGCTGCTCCCAGGTAGCTTGACCGTGGTCAATTGTTCTTCATTGTATGTTTTGAATGCTGGTCTTGCTGATTCGAGGATGTTCCGATCCTCTGGTGTAAGAGCTTTGATGTCTATACTGCGTTAGATGAAGAAGTGGCTGTGCGGATATCATGGAGTACCATTCACAACGTCTGCTAGCTGAGAGAATCGATCAGAACTTGCTGATATGGCTTGTGGGCATAAACCGTACCTCTCCTGGCGGAGCGCCTTCAATGAACGCTGAGACCGCTGCAACGTTCTTCGATGCCATGACGAGAGATTGCGGAGCCTACAACTACTGAAAATCCTGCATTGATACTTTCAATGGCGCTAATCCTTGGACGCGCAGAGTTGGCAGAAGAGAGGAACGGTATTTTGAGGTTCGTTGCAAGGCTACGGCACAATATGGAAATACACTTTCCACCGACTTTTGATCGCATTAAAACACACTTCATAATCCTATTCTCATTGAAGACTAAATCGCGCCATGGGGTATCTTAAAATAACAAAGCAATAGAGGCATACATCGCCGGCCATAATAGATAATCACTCAATGCTCATGTTCATCAACCCATCATGAGTATCCGTCATCCCCTGGAGACCGACCCGCTTCGAAGGTCCAGGAGTCCCTCCGCTCACGCTGCCAGAGGCACTACCATTGCTACTCACCCTCTCCCCTGACACATGGACACTGGGTACCTCACGTCCGCTCTTCGGTGTACCCCACCATCCACCATCGCGTTGTAAGGGTGACTGTGGAAGGGTAGGGCTGTTCTGCAAGCTCAATCCTGGCGATACGGCCCGCCTCTTGAAGTAATTTGGATCGAAGTCGTCATCACGCATGCGCTTGTTGCCTTTCCGCGGGATTTCAAATGTGGTATTCTGTGTTGCCGTTATCAATGACTCTTGAGAGCGCGACGGTCTCAAGATATGTTGCGGTGTTAATTGTGAGCCGAAATTTGGCGTGTCCATGTTGATGTCGTCGCTCACGCCAGATGAGCCATCCCTTGGCATAGTAGGCGGTGGGGTTCGCATCCGTTGATCGAAATTGTTCCAGAAGGTTGAACCCCCAGAGTTGCGAATAGCTTGATTTGTAAATGCACTGGAAGAACGACGACTATAAGATCGTTCACTGCCCATGGAAACGTCCTCGGATTCCACACTATCTAACGCCTCAGTCGTAGCAGGGGCTAAACTCGGCGAGGATGCGCTTGTGGTTGGCTGAGATGGGTGGATGTTCAGCTCGTTATCCGCATCGCTGTCGCGAACTTGGCGAATGACCTCTGCTTCTCTCTTGACTTCTGTGTCGATAGGCGCGCCCTCTTCGAGCAGAGCCGCCCGGATGCGAGCAAATCCTTTTGGCTTTGGCTAGACGTTGTATCAGCATCAGGATATCCATAATCAAAACCCTTTCATTGTTCCAATTAATCCACGACATACCAGCATATTTGTTCTTCGAGTAACTGCCCTCCGAATAACACTCCTTCGCTCTTCAATACTTGGCGTCACAGGCGCTGGGATGGGCACATCTTCGTGTGAATGTATTCTTCGAAGCTCTCCACCATCTTCACTTTGTTCCGCATCAGACAGCTGCATGTCATTCGTGCCGAGACTGAGACTTTCTCTTCTCGAGTTGACCTCTTTCCTTGCAATATCGTCAGGAAAGTATCCCCCATTCATATTACTCTCGATGCTTCTCAGTAGCGGAGGTGATGAAGGACCTGGGGAACACATTGAGCTGTGGGCGCTGGCGCTACTCGAGCTCATTCTATTTTTCCGCGCCTTTACGCGAGCACGTTGGTAGCTCATCAACTTTGAAGCCGCGGGGGAATATTCCCCAACGCCATCTCCACCAGGACTATTCACTAACGGGGCGCCAAAAGGATTCATAAATCCATTCACTGTGTTGTAAGCTTGAGGTGTCATGTGTATAGTGTCGTCGTCCTCAGCATCCATGATGGCGTCGCAGTCGGAAGAGGAACTCCCCGACTCGTACTCCATCATGTTAGAGCTACCGACGGAGCTGGACAATTGTGATTTCTCCGCATTCGCCATCGTCGACCACAGGGTATTCGGTATCATACTTGGAGAATCAGGGACAGCCATGCTTCCTGGTGGAATGAAAAGACCTTTCCTAGGCATCATGCCGCTCCTTGATCCGACCACTGGTGAAGATTCCGGGGACGATTCGGCTAATGTAGAATGGTGAAGATTTGTGGCGGCTCTTGCAAAGTCCATCCCTCTGGATCGACGAGGCAACACTGAAGCCGGGGATGGGTATGAGGCTGAGGATTCAGGCTTTGGGGATATGGGTATCTTCTTGGTGAGGTTGGCAGTGCTAGTACTGCTAATATCTCTTGGGGGCATCTGCAGGCTCAGGCCTCGAGATGGGGCATTGGGCCGCTTGGGAGTGACAGGAGCAGGAGTGACCTCCAAGTCATCCTTAGAAGAACGGCGACTCTCAGTAAATGATGGAGATGGCGATAGTATGGATTTGAAATCTTGAGCAGACCATGGCCTTCGTTTTCTCGGCAGGCCTGAGGGTGTTTCCTCCTCAATAGTGGTGATGTCGGCATCACGACTGCCATTTTCGTGCTCCAGCTGGGTCATTTGACTTGGCAGCGCCGGCTCAAGCTGCAACCCTTGGGAAGGTTGCGGATCCCCCATTGAGCGATCTAAGAGCCCCAAGTCGCCGTCAATTTATGGAAAGCCTTGCTGCCCGAGGGGAATATGATGCTTTCGACATAATGCACATAGAGTGAGGCGACACAGCTTGCAAATCCCACACGTTGTTGCGGAATGCGGACTTAGATAATCGTAGCCGCCCTGCGGAAAAAGCTCTGATAGGTCAATCCTTTTATGACTAAACATGGGTGCCTCCAATTCTTCAAGGGCAAACTACCTCAACAGGATTTATTGTTCCAGAATCTCAAAGCATGCCATTACGGATTTTCAGATAAGGCAGTGAGTAGATCAATTGGCTTCAGGAACGTTGTTTGATCGATTGCATGATGACGGCCTTAGAACCAAGGCTACAGAGTGAGTCATACTTAGCTACGAGGGTTGCTTACTCCGCGAATTTGGGCTCAGTCCCACATACTGTAATTAAATAATATAACTCAAATCTACAAGTTGTCTCCCTAAGCATCGCGGCGTCATATTGGCAGTCATGGAGCATGACAGTGATCGGGCGTGTTTCGAGCGTGTTCATCGCCATTCAGTACATATCCTTCAGAAGCAAGACATTCCGATACTGCCAGAATTGTCCACTATCGAAAACTCTAGAGCACGTCTACATCAAGCAACTCCCCAGCGTGGTCTTGGGATAGAGGCCACAACAGATCACCTCTTGCAAGACATTGCTCCCGCACTCAATGCATCTAGTCGGACAGCAAACTACTATGGTTTCGTCATTGGTGGTATCACACCTGCAGCGCGCGTTGCAGAAACGCTCGTATCTACTTATGACCAGAATGCCGCGTTTCACTTGCCGGACCAGACCATAGCCAGTAATGTGGAAGACAAGGCACTGAGACTTTTGATGGATCTTTTACATTTTGATCAAACTGAATGGTCTGGGGTTTTCAGTACAGGAGCCACTGCCAGCAACGTCTTGGGTTTAGCCTGCGGCCGTGAGCATATTGTCAATCAGCGGATCAAGGACAGGTTGGGACCGGACTCGCAGGAAAGCGTGGGCTCGTTGGGATTACTTAAAGCTTGTCGTGTAGCGGGAATCGAAGACATCCACATCTATGCTACCATGGCACACTCATCAATGTATAAAGCCTCCAGTATACTTGGATTGGGCCGTTCTTGCGTAAGAGATATTTCTAAATCGAAGGGGAATCCTACCTTCGATCTCCAAGTTCTCGAGGAGAAGCTGGCGTCCGACCATGATAACAGTGTATCCATTGTTGTAGTATCATGCGGCGAGGTCAACACCGGCTTATTTGCGACCTACGGTGATAATGACTTGCGGACCATACGGAAGCTTTGTAAAAAGTATGGTGCTTGGTTACATGTTGACGGAGGTGAGTCGCGTACCTACATTCCTTGTATAAATAAAGCATTGGCTCTGATACATCTCATAGCTTTTGGAATATTTGCAAGGGTCCTGGAAGGCCTTCCAGGCTTTGAGAGGGTAGCACAAGGCGCACAATGCCTAGAATTGGCGGACTCTGTAGCTGCAGACGGGCACAAGCTCCTTAATGTACCTTATGACTGCGGATTCTTCTTCTGTCGTTATCCCGACCTTTCTCAGCTGGTCTTTCAGAACCCCGGTGCTGCTTATTTGAACAACAACATTGGAACCACGGCTGCTGTACAATCTCCTTTGGACATTGGCATTGAGAACTCTCGACGCTTCAGGGGCTTACCTGTTTATGCGACGCTGGTAGCTTATGGCAAGGAAGGGTATCAAGATATGCTGAAGAGACAGATAATCTTTGCTCGAAGCGTCGCTGCGTACATTTTCGATCACCCCGCATTCGAGCTTCTACCCAGGGATGTCTTCACCTCCAAAAGTAGGATCAATGAGGATGTTTTCATCATAGTACTCTTCAAGGCTACAGACAGAGCACTGAATGAGGTTCTCGTTAAGAAAATTAATGCAAGTAACAAGATGTACGTGTCTGGTACGGTATGGGATGGAGGACCCGCAAGTCGAATCGCCGTTTCAAACTGGCAGGTTGACCCAAGCCGTGATCTTGAAGTCGTGAAGAGCGTGCTTGAGGGCCTCCTTACATGATCACCTGGGATTTTTGGGCGAGAATGTCTGCCAAATCACAAGACCATGGTTATAGATTCACTGAAATGTTATCCATTGCGCTTGGTACTTCACCGTCGTCGACCTGAGCTCCCGGCTTCGTTGGCTCGATCACCAATACTGACAATCTCACCAATACCAGCTTCTTCTTGTCTTTCCTCTTCAGCAGTAATTTCTTCCCTGCAATCCCACCACTTCGTTTCGGCTAACTCGAAAGCCACTTTCCTCAATTCCTTGATGGATTGACCAACAGCTCCATCTTCCTTCTGCGAACTTTCAATGACTACCTGCTGCCATGCGTTCGCAGTCCTAGCATAGAATTCCCGCAAGCTTTCGAAAGGTCGTGGATGGGGTCGGGTATCAATTATTACGGACTCCGCTTGGTCCTCTTCAACCTCTAAAGGCTCTTCCGCTGACATAGCTGGTTCGGTGGGTAGTTCAAGAGTCTCAGATACAGGTAAAGCAACACCCGATGTAGCTCCTTCCATATCATCGTCATCGGACTCGTCATCTTCTTCATCGCTTTCGGATTCACTCTCGGCATAGTCTACGTGCCAATTCTCAAGCTCCCTTCTATAAATCTCCTCAACGCCATCAAGTTTGACCAGATCAATGGCGTACATTTCATCAAATGTAAACTCTCGGTCACCACGCTCATATGTTCCGCCGAAAATGTAGAGCACATCGCCTTGGACAGCAAGCTGAGCATTGAATCTCGAATGAGGCATACTATTAAGGACAGGCCTTAAAGCTTTGGCTGGTGCCTCTTCTGCTTCATCCACTGAATCTATATCCATAGCATCAGTGTCGGCAATGGTCCCTTTCGTCTCTAACGCTGCGAGATTGCGGAGTAGCTCCGCTTCATCAGCCTTGCCTCTGCCTCGCTTTGTACTGCGATCATCAGCCTGCTTCTTTGGAGCAGTTCTTGCACGTCTGAGTGTCAGTGGAAAGAATCTGTTTCGCTCGAGATTCAAAGCGAAAAGTTGATCGAAAAATTCACTTTCGATGCCTTCCTCGCTCTCTTCCACATCATGTACGCCCCCGAACATGATACCGCGGCCTTTATGGTACGCCTGTGTTGCCCCCGCTCGGGATGGATTAGGCGCATTCACAGGTTTCTTACGTCGCTCCCAACGTATTGCCGGAGCAGTATTAGGAGGCGCTCCAGGGAGTGGCGGCGTAATACGCAGGAACCAGCTATCCTGATGTATCGTAGGTTTGAGAACAGACTTTGAGGCCTGACTGCCTCCCTTTGTTTGCTTTCCATGCATAGTATTCGCTTTCACTCTCGAGTAGCCTCCGTATAAGATAGCCCCAGCCGCGTGAGGATGAAACGAAAATGATGATCTCGCATCCGGCTTTTGAGTGGCAGGAGGAAGTACAGGGTTGTGCCACGTAAAACTGTGACAGTCATATAGCCATAGATCCTGTAGATATCTTGTCTGCTGCGAAGTGTCCTGGAAACCACCGAATAAGATAATATAATTCTGCACAAGATCAGTAAGTTCACGCCTGTCGTACCGGGTGTGGCGATCTACTTTGTAATATACGAGCCTGTGGCCGCTCCGTGCGGGAGGACTCTTACCCTTGCTTTCGAGCCTAGTCCATTCTCTTGTAGAGGGTTCCAGCCTCCAAAAGTCATTGTAGTGGTAGAATGTGCCTTGCTTTGGCGATGAAAATTCCCCTAGAGAGAAGTATACATTCATCAATTATAGAGACAGGTCAGTGCAGATCTGACTCACCCCCAAAGAGGTAAACACCCCCAGCATTTCCGCCTCTACACCAGGCATGCCCACTTCTCGGCAAGGGGCTATTCGGACTTGTAACCTTACGCCATTCATCTCTGTCAACATTGTAAACGAAGAGATCATTGAAGAATGTGGCGAGAGTGCCGTTGTAGAACTCTCCGCCGAACAGGAAAAGCTCTTTGACATTGGAAGGCGAGCCTATCAACGTTGCTGATGCACGTGGTGGTGGAGGCTCGCAAACTGCTTCTGTGACCTTGAGGAATTGTGCTTGCTGACAAAGTGAGTAGCTTGCGTCCACCTAGATAGAAGACAAAAGCGGCTTGACCTACATACCTTTTTGGCATATTCCTCAAGTACGGATTCCAAATCAACATCTTCAGCATCACTGTCATCTGCATTCTTTGAGTTGACCTTTTTTTCTTTTTGCGCGGCCTTTTTACTCTGTTTGGCTGCTGCCCGAGCTTTTTGCTCCGCGGTCTTCGATTTTTTGTCCTTCTTACCCATGCTCTAAATCTCCAAGTCGGAGATTAGTTATATTGAGACTTTTCAGCTACCCTTTACTCTCTAATGTATACGCCGGAAGGGTCCTATGCAACACTGCTGAATGCAATGTTCACTTGAAAACACAATTTCTCTCTTAGCTGTCCCACAGCATCTAAACATAGAATATAGGATTCTTGAGTCGCGTACGGAAGTTGCTTCTGCCGCTTGAAAAGGCCGCTATCATCTGTGTAGATGTTAAGATCTTTTCATCAAAATTAGGCTGTGATTACCTACCAAAGTACCCAGATACCTAAGGTAGATGGGTATCAAAGTGCTGTGGCGCGCCTTGGCGCCAAGTCACGTGTGAGGGAGATGTTGGCGCGTCAAACGCGAAGTGAAGGGATCGGTGGTCTGAACCCTAGCTCTAATGGCTGCTTCTTTGCAAGCAGATATGAATTGCTCCTATGACAAGGCATAATCTAAGTCAGCACTTGACTTGGTTGATCGGTAGCAAGTCTCTGCACCCACCACAGCCCATTTTCACCCCCCCATCTACTGCAACACCAAGCGCGTCAGAACCGACTTTGGAGGATCCACCTCCGCCGCTGGTCTTTGCCGATACAATACCGGAGGTGAGCGGGCCTCAGGTAATTTCCAAAGATGTGCTTGGCCAGGAGTCACATACAGAATTTGCACGACCTTCAGTCCCAGCGAGTGTGTTGAACACTTATAGAACGGAGACTATGGCCCGACTGCAATCTGGACCTAGATCTGGCCATAAACCTCGCCTACTGAGTGAAAGTATTCTCCCGCCTGTCCAGACACCTTCTGTGTCTGTGCCTCGGTCACTTGGACAATCCCTCAGAGAGCACTACACAGCTAAATGGGACCAAAGTCCTTTGAGTAAGTTGGGCCAGCGTCCTCGCGAACTGGCTGCATGATATTAAATATCTCCTAGGATGTTCGGCCGCCGTCAAAAGTGATGTAAATGACAATTTCTCGAAAACATCCACGATCGACTCTAAACGTCGACCCCTCCGAGATGGGCCGGCTTCCGTCGACCTCACTCGCGATGAGCTACATACCTCCTCATCCAGTACGGTAGAGGCGTTTGGTGAGCCTCGGCAATTATGGCGAGAGGACAGCGCCACACGCAAAGAGCCGCTGGTTAAGAAAGCTAAGAAAAGGAAAAGCGACGAGCTAGAAGAAGATGAATTGCAGGCCGACATTCCACCAAGGTTGTCGCAGAGCAGCTTTGTATCTGTTGACAAGTATCCCGACAGGTATACACCACCAAAGTCGAAGAAGTCCCCTGCGAAAAGCGACAACAAGTTGTCCGCCCTGCCGGCAAGCCATAGCAAAAGCCTCTTCCCACATGGTTCGGCTGGTGATCACATCTTCGATGATGATCTTGACTCTCCTAGCACCTTAGGCAAGCAGTCAGGTCGACACGAGACCGAGAATCTTGGAATCCCACTCCATGCAACTGGAATAAAGGAGGAGCCTTACCCGAATTCCAGCCAGGATGGTCACCAGAAAAAAGCAGTTGCAGATTCAGAGGATGAGGATGAAGAACTTGAAACTAAAGATATGTATCAGAGGGTGAAGCGCGAGCGTGATACAACCTATCCAATCTTGGCTCCACCTTCAACTAGGATGAAGCACTCACAACAATTAAAGTCTGAAGCTGCCTCTGACGATTGTAGCTTGCTGAGAAGCAACATCAGTCCTCATTCTGGATCTCCCCAATCCATTGCGCCTGTTGTTGGAGCTTCTCCTTTCCAGAGCGACTCACCCACCAAGCTTGCCACTTCATCAACTGGCTTGAAGTCTGGAATCAGCCCGATAGACAAGGCGAAGATCCAATCATTCCTTGACTTACAGCTCCATAGTGTGCAAGCATACCTCAACGACTTGTATTGTGCGCGACGCTCTGCTTCGAACTTGATTTTCCAATATAATAGTGCAGGGAAGAAACCCCCAGAAGATTTACAACAGCAGCCGGTCGAAATCACAGCCAAAGTCGAAGCTACGGAAAGCCTGCTTTCCCTTCGAGAAGAACACCTCAAACTTCTCAAGCAGGAAGAAGAATTCAGGCTTCGCCTGATAGCTGTGCTACGAGAGCGATTGGATCAGTCATTCTTTGACCAGAATTCCGCGAACATGAAGGCAGCCGCCGATCGATTATCAGAGATCGAAAGAGAAATTGTGCAACTACTGCCAAAGGCTGAACTCCCTGTGTCTGGCTCTACGACCCTTGTCAAGTCTACCCAAGCCTGCCAAGCTCCTCCGCAGATTTTACCACCTGATTTGCGATTTGCAGTATCAAGTGGCCCCACCACCACCCAGTATGTACAGCAGACGCAAGCTCTCCAGGATCTACTAGGGACACCTAAGAAGCAAAGTCATAGTAATCCGTCGAGAACCCAAAGAACTCCCCTGCGGACCTATACCGCTTCGCCTGCCCCAAGAGACATACACGCTTATTTCTCGCCCTCGAAAACAAAGCCCCGAGCAGACCTAAGTACCAACACATGGGAGTCTGACGCTCATGGAAGGTGTCACAGCAAGACCCTCTTTAGCCCCCATCCAAACAACATTGGTGAAGAATTCTTCGAGGAAGACGAAGACCTCTTCACTAGTCATATGGGTGGTCCGCTTCGAGCGGACCGTGATGACGATGACTTCGGTGAGGATTTTGATGACGTGGATGTGCTTGAAGCCGTGCATGAGTTCGAAAACCGAGATACCAAAACATCTACGCACGTCGATAATGGGCAAAGGATAGTATTTGCCGAAACCACTGGGAACGCGAGACGACCTGAAACATTGAAACCTGCCCCAGCTTTTGCTAATGCACCCCCACAGCTCTCCCAGTTGCAACATCCGTGGTCAAAGGACGTCAAGGCGGCCTTGAAAGCCCGCTTCCATTTGCAGGGTTTCCGGCCAAACCAGCTTGAAGCTATCAATGCTACCTTGGCTGGAAAGGACGCATTTGTCTTGATGCCAACTGGAGGGGGAAAGTCGCTCTGCTATCAACTTCCTTCCATTGTCAGCTCCGGAAAAACGCAAGGCGTAACGGTGGTTATCTCGCCTCTTCTTAGTCTTATGCAGGACCAAGTCGACCACTTGCAGAGACTGAAAATCCAGGCTCTCCTAGTGAATAGTGAGGTTACAGCAGAGCATAGAAGACTAGTGATGGACTGTCTCAAGGGCGTGAATCCACAAAAATTTTGTCAATTGCTTTACATTACTCCTGAAATGATTAACAAAAGTCAGGCTATGGTCAATGCTTTCCGAAGCCTCTACGAGCGAGGCAAGTTGGCGCGCATAGTCATAGATGAAGCACACTGTGTGAGCCAATGGGGACATGATTTTCGCCCAGACTACAAGCTCCTCGGCGAGGTCAGGCAACAATTCAGAGGTGTACCAGTCATCGCATTGACTGCCACAGCCACGGAGAATGTGAAGGTCGATGTCATCCATAACCTTGGTATTCAAGGCTGTGAAGTCTTCACACAGAGCTTCAATCGTCCTAACCTGACTTACGAAGTAAGAACCAAAGGCAAGGCCAAGGATGTGCTTGAAAGCATTGTGAGTACTATCAATACGTCTTACAGAGGGCAGTCTGGAATTATATACTGCCTCTCCAAGAAGAATTGTGAAGACATTGCAGGAAAGCTTGCTAAAGAGTATGGCATTGCGGCACATCATTATCATGCTGGTATGGAGCCAGAAGAGAAGAAGCAAGTCCAAAAGCAATGGCAGGCTGGGGGATACCAAGTCATCGTGGCTACTATTGCCTTTGGTATGGGCATCGACAAACCTAACGTACGTTTCGTGATACATAACACCATACCGAAAAGCCTCGAAGGGTACTATCAAGAAACTGGTCGTGCCGGCCGAGACGGCAAAAGGTCAGGTTGTTACATGTACTATGGTTATCAGGATACCAGTATGATAAAGCGGATGATTGACGATGGGGAAGGCAGCTGGGAGCAGAAGGAACGACAACGTCAAATGCTGAGGAATGTAATACAATTCTGTGAAAACAGAAGCGATTGTCGGAGAGTGCAAGTTCTCAATTATTTCAACGAATCTTTCGACAAGGAAAATTGTAGAGGTTCATGCGACAACTGCAACTCCAACGGTACATTCGAAACTCAAGATTTCAGCCAATTCGCTGTTGCTGCCTTGGCTCTAGTAAAGAAGATAGAGCATGATAGCGTCACTCTGCTTCATTGTGTCGACGTCTTCCGGGGAAGCAAGACCAAGAAGATCGTCGATTTGCACCACGACCTTCTTGAAGAACATGGAGTTGGCTCTGAAATAGAAAGAGGGAATGTCGAACGCTTGTTTTACAGGTTACTGAGCGAAGATGCGATATCTGAGCGCAATGTCGTCAATAAAGCAGGGTTTGCGTCACAATATGTTCATGTAAGTGCCCTTTCGTCTGTCATGAATATACTGCAAGAGCTCATGCCACAAAGCTTGGGAAAAACAGTTACGCCTTTTCGGCGGGTCGAAGAAAGCTCAAGATACAGATCCGTACATCACCGACGGCGAAGTCTAAAGCGATCAATAAACCAACCAAGAAAAGAGGCACGGGCGTAGCGGCAGCATACCCAGACTATCCAGCGTCCACAAATGTATCGTCTCCTGTACAAGCAGCATCCAGGTGTCGTGCCAATCAAAAACACAAGGAAATCATCGCCTCCGATCTACGGCGCAATCAGTACGCAGAGGACGACTTCATTGCGAATGACGAGGATCTCGCCGAGTCAGAAGATGAGTCGGACGATTTCGAGCCTGTAAGGGAAAAAGGGGCGTCTCGGAGTACAAAAAAGCGACGTCTTGGACCCCCTATCACCGTTGACGAGAAAATGGAAAGCCTGAACGAGATTCATCAGATCATAGTGGAGAATTTTCTGGACAGAGCTAAGCAGCAAAGCCAGAAGGCAAGGCAAAGGGACACTCCACCTTAATATGATGTGGCTGACAAACAGCTAGATATTGATTTCTAACAATCTCAAATGCCATCCATTCAGCGATACTGTACTTCGAGAGATGGCGATAGAATTTCCTCAAGGTATATATCATATATCATATCCCTGATACTGATGATGAGTGCAAACTGAAGACGAGCCAGATGAGACACAAATGCTCGAAATTCCTGGTATAGATCCAGTCAAAGTAGAGCTATACGGCAAGCAATTTCTTAGGATAATCCGAGAATTTCATCAAGCCTACGAAGAGATGATACAGCAACAGGAAGATCGTCCTCAAGATCCGAACCATCAAAACGTCATCGACATCAGTAGTGATGAGGAGTATGTTGACGGCGCTGATGTCGAAGACTCAGGAGATGATGCTGCTGCTGAAGGCCAAAGAAGTTTATATTTTCAGCAGTCTTCCGATGTCGCTGCCTTCAATAGGCAATGTAAGTGAGCCGTGAAACATATCCATCCACCACTAACGAGGCACAGTGACTCAAGCTGGACCTCCAGTCCCCACAGTTCGAGCGCAGTCGCAGAGCGCGGAGCCCCGGGGCCGCAGTAGCGGTAGGGGCGGACGTGGTGCGTTCCGCGGTCATGGTGGCTTCAAGAAGGGTGGCAGGAAAGCGTCAGGTGGCAATACCAAGGGCAGGGCGCCCACTGGCGTCACAAAGAGCAAATCTACAGGCAGCAGGAATAGTGGCAGCAGTTTCGGAGGTGGAACATCCAGGCCCGAGAAGAAGGGAGCTGGTTTTGGTGGTCCTGGCATTGGCATGATGCCAATCTAACCTCGTATGTATAGATGTCCTCTGCCTTACATTGATTGGGAGCGCTGGCGTTGGAGGCGTCTTAGTTCCCGACTGAGCATTCGCTGGAGTATCACTTTTGGGTCCAAACGCAGTTGCAATGTGGCTGACGCTTGGTCAACGGCGAAAGCGTAGCGCAAGAATACTTCAATCACATTCTCGTATTTACATCTTTCGCTCGACATAGCACTGCCCGTTACATGACTTCCAGATCGTTGTTAACATATATTTCGATACTCGATCGCTTGCCATCGCCTCAAATGAGCCTATTCTGCTCCAAACCGCTTCCAGTGTCCTTGCCGGCACCATCCACCTCGCTCTCAGGTTTGCTAGCAGAGTCTTGAGGCTTCACATCGCTGACAGTCTGGAGAGGATCTCTCATTTATTCGCCAATCTATGATGTTACAGAGGGAAGCCTTACTGGAACATTGCCCTTGAAAACGGACTTCGCCTTGTCTGAGAAACTCTCGCCGCCCTGTGCTCCTGTTGAGTCACCAGTTGCGGTATCCGGAATAGTGCTGTCGGTCGAGGCCATCTTTAGAAAAGCTTGCACATTCGTGGACTGTGTTTGAGATGCCTCCGATATCAGCGTGGTTGAGTATGAAGATGAAAAATCAATGCCCCGAATAGGTCTTCTAAAATTTGCGGGACACGCATTAAGGCCATGACGTCAGAGATGGACGAAGCCAGATAACGATGTTTACACGCGCATATCGATGCTTGAAGTGGGGTTCGATGCGCACCTGATAGGGTTCTTCCGCCCCACCACAGCCACCAACACCCGGCTGAGTCAGCTTCGGGAGAATTCAACCTCTGCTGCTCGGCACCACTGCCCTCTTCCTATTTTCAATGCTCCTTCCGTACAGCCAACTCGATATTCCTTCACTGAAATTGTCGGCGGTGGAAGGTCTGTTATCCGTATTGTGTGGCCTTGAAAATGGCCGTAGTGGTGAATACATTTCCGGCGAGATACCAGCATGCCGTGCTTAAAGATATTGCTTGGACACCTTCATGGGTGGATACTATAGGCGTTAGTATCATGAAGGATGAGGCCTGATTACAATTGAGCGCGAAATTAGCCGGCCAGGATTCTTTTATACAGCTGCTTGGCAACTATATGCCCATTTGGGCTGCTGATCTAAGCTGAAATGGCTCAAGAAATTGAGACGACAAATTTGTAATTCAATACATTTGCGGTACGGATTGAGAATGCTTTCTTAGCCGTGTCAGTACCTAAGCGACACATCTTCTTCGTTGCAGACGTTGCATCATGCATCGAAAAGCTAGAAAGGAGGATTCATGAATTGGGTTTGCATTGTCGGCCAAGAGAGATTAATGCTATTCTCATGATATGAATATGAATCAAAGAGGTACGGCTGATAGGAGTAAGTGGTTTTTCCATTGTAGGTGGCCGCTCCACTAAGGGCTAGCGCGTTCAGTGGTTTGATCGCGACTGCCATTCCAAATGACCAATCGCGATTTTATCTAGCACTTTCGCGTGACAGGATGAACATACTTGAATCATCCTAATGGAGGAGGAAGATGGGGACCAAAATGCCTCTCTCCGAGGTCCCTTTCAATCATGTTAGACGGAATAGACCGGTCAGACCACCCAATGCCAGCTCACAGAATGGCAAATTTCGCCCAGCAACGCCCAGTAGGGAGAATAATAGTCTACAAAAGTCTTCTCCTATCGATAGTATGCTCAGGAACACGACTGAGACTGGAGATGTGGGTCAATTCTCAATCAGGCCGTCTCGGATACCTTCTGCAGTCCCACGACCTTCAGCAGGCTTTTCAGGCAGATCGCAAGCCTCTCCCAGTCAGAAGAGCCTGCCAGGGAGATATTATAATGGACCCGACCCATACGATGGACGCCACACACCATCGAGTTCTCGTCAAGGACCTTCTTCGTCCAATGGTTCTGGTACTCCGAAAAGTAGCCATGAGCACTTTCGACGGCCTCGTCAGCCATACCGAGCACCTTCAGTCGAAGACTACCGTTCCTACTCAATGACACAAAACTCTTATACCAACCATAGCTTGACACGCCGCAGCCCTTACGCCAATGGCCACCAACAAGGGCGAGGAGAACTCCCACCTGGTTTCCAGAACCCACGACCTCGGTCTCCTTTTGCCTATCCCACTAGACTTAAGCGTCCCGGCTATCGGCCATCGTCGCCAGCACTTAGCGATCTCAGTAGGTCAATGGTACCACCGAGCCAGGGTGTTTACCGTGATCCCAGCACGCGTACAGCTTCTCCCTCCTCAGCGTACAACATGAGTCGAGCGCCCTCCCCGTGGCAGCCGGGTTACAACAGATCAGATTCAATGCCTCGATTCTACCCACTTACTCAGCCTATGGCTCCAAGCAGGGTTAGATCTCCGTCAAATGCATCAACTCGCCCAACTACGCCGAAACCATCTTCAAGCCTAAGAAGTGCTGCGAGTTCGTCACGTCTACGACCTGTGGCGAACGATGGTTGGGCTCAAGAACAGTCTCTGCCTGACTCCGCCATGTTCTACGATTATACTGAGGCATTCGAAGAACCAGATGTGTATCACAGTGTAAGCATGTCAACGGGAATTTTGGCCGAACAGACACCGCCCAATGGGGAGACAGACATCTATTCATCGCAAGATGAGAGCCCAGAAACGACGGGTCCTGCTGAGCTACCTTCTAACAACAGCCCCGACAGAGGCGGATTAGCGAAACGAGACGGCCCCTTCAGCCAGAATGCTTTCGGATTTACTAGAGAGGCTACACCCTGGACACAAGCACCTCGGCAAGACCTCAGTGACGTTCTAGAACTCCCTGAAAGAGAACTGCAATCTGGTCACGCTAGCCAAGATCACTCAGAGATTGACTATTCCCACCAGAACGAAGACTCATCCGACGCCGAACATCCTGAGAATAGTAGCCGCACTACAGCAACGGCCGAGAATCAACTCAAACCATCCGACGAAGAAGCAGTCCGTACAACTGCTCTAGAGCTTGCTAGTAATGCAAGCGATGTGAAGGTAGCTCGAGGATCTAGTGCAGAGTCGTCACCACGAACAGGCTCAGCATTCTCAGGCAAATCATCCCCACGACTCGAGTTACGAGAGCCTACGCCAGAACAGAAGTATGGCCCAACGTCGATCATTACACCTCAGTTGAAGTTAAAGATACCATCCGCTAGTTCAGACGACGTAGAGAAACCTGCTGAGGTGAGTAGTGCCCATCCTGTAGACTCATTACGAGCACCATCTCTCGAGGGCCACTCCGGAGCGGAGTTCACGGAGATACTCTCACCCACACCAGAACGTTCAATAGGATCACCCAGCAGTCGGAATAGATTCAGCAAAATCCTTTCCATTGACGAAGGTCTGTCAGAGTTAGGCAATTCTGTCAACTCGCAAAGGTTGAAGCACGATAAGAATGTTCCTAGTCAAATACCCAGGCCTACTAGCGTTGTCTACCCAAATGGCGAACGTTTGTGGCGAAGACGATCTTCATTCTTTCGGGACAAGCCGAAGCAGTCCCTTGATACTAAGAATACTCTGGCTGAAATTTCCGATTCAGAAGAGGAGCCTGAGCTTACAAGTGGCTTACGAGCGACCTTTTGCAGACCAGATGGACAGATCCCCAAGCGTCGTGAGGTACCAACACCAACTCCGCTACAATCAAAGTTACCCAGGCGTGTTGTGGGAGCAGCAACAAATGCGCAATCAGCTCCAGCCCCAGGAGATTCAGTTTCAGAGATGCCCAAGTCGGTGAAAGAGAGTGTTCTCCAGGACGATAACAAAGGTACCCTGGCACCGTCGCCACTTCATGCTCCTTCGAATTCAATGCCGGAACCGAAGCAGCCCCTTCCTGTTGACAAAGAGCTCCCTTCCGTACCAATGGAAAAGCCAGCTGTTAAATCGCTCTTACCCCCTTCTCAGCCAACGGAGCAAGGCCTACCTTTCTCTTTCACACCTTTAGCTCGGAGGAAAAGTAAGGATGACTTAGTCGCAGAGCCCGACGCTGCGGCTTTGTCTTGTTTGACTAGTGAAGTGAAGTCTAAAAAGGCAGGAGAGGCTCGGGTGCCAAATACAGCTACAAAGATACCTCCTGATAGGAAATCAGCTGCATCACCGCCAGGCTCCCGGCCCTGGAACCTCGACGCCAGCTATCCTTGGGATAACCAGGTCCCGGAACTCGAAGTCAATGTTCCCGATGATACAGAAGATCCTGTTCCAAAGCTACCTCGTTTCAAATTGAGAATTCATAGAGCATCTTCATCAATAGGGCAACTTGCTAAAAGGCGAAACTCCTCGGATTCCTCATTGGGTCCATTCGCTTCGTCTCATGATATCCTTCACGGGCCCGCGTTCAGACGTAAGCGTGATCCGAATCTCTCCATATTTCCTGGCCAGATCAACAGTAGTCATGCAGTCATGCGTTCAAGCCCACAGCATACGCGGTTTGTTGAAAGCTTCGAGACACATACCCCTGTAATTACTCTTATGCCCCCTTCTCCAGGCCCAGGACAAGAAGTTCGCAGCTTCTTTTCAGACGATAGCTCGCAGATGCGTGCTAAAGGAAGCTTGAGGAAACGATTCTCGGATTTCAAGGCGAGGATTCCTCGTGCATCCTCGTCGGACGAGAATCGCGGCTACGACCGGGGGCTACTCAGCTCTGCCCTGGGTAGGTCCAGAGCAAGTGGACGTAGTAGCAGGCAGAGTGAACATACTGCGGGGGCTTCATCGCATGCATCGCGTATGAGGCACCTGAAGTGGAGGATGGTGGATAGATTGAAGTTATGGTGGCATCACAGGGAGGACAAGTTTCGAGACTGGAGCTGGAAGATGCGGTACAGACGAGGAAGATACCGTGCGGCCAGCACCCCCCTTTATGCAGGGGTATAATTTCGACCAGAAAAGTTTCCATCCGATCTAGGTTCTGAGCTGCCCTCATCTCGCTTTCTGCTTCAGCTCGGTGACATGGAATCCGGCTCGATAGCACTCAATCAGACTGCCGGCAGTGCCAAGCAATTCCCACACAAACAAAGGCCTAATTGATCCGCGGCACACGCACCCAATGTTCTTTGCAGCTCTTCCACCCTGTTGCTGTTGAAATTCTTACCAGATGTAGCATACATAGTATATATTTGACCATGGCAAATAGCTAAACTGTTTCATGTACGGAGATAAGACTAGGCAGATAGCTTAACACAATATAGAGTTAATATACGGAATTTGAGCAGATTTTGCTTTCAAAATTAAGCAGAAGCCATTCAGCGTGCATGACCACTGACCAGATGCATGATTGACGTGGCCAATGACCAAAACACAGATATCGAATCACATAAATTCTCCCCACTCATTGAACATGAGTCTATTTACGTCCACATATTCTCGACATGACAGGGCTCGAAGTACCAAACAATTCTGATCACCACTGAAGCTCTGTCAAAATATAACACAAGCCGGACCACTATCATCATCACCACCGCCATTACGAAGCCCAAAATGGTCTTTCCACACGAATACCGTGGAGACGATCCCACCCCTCTGCGTAACCCAACGAAAGCAACGTCTGATAACATGTACAAACGGCTCTCCGCAACGTGGCATTGCTTCACGTTTCTTGCAGGCACAGCAGTAAAAGAGAGAACGGACCACCTGAGTACAGAAGCTGAGAAGATCTTCAATCAAACAAGAGCAGCCGACTGCGGGGGAGACTCCTTCGGGGACTCAATTCAAGCATTTGCAGATATACGAGCTAGTATGTGGGGCGAGACGTGAAACAGAGGGAGTGATATGCTTGTAAAACTTGCTTAGTCTTTGCAAATCTTGGTGAGTCTCGGAATTGCCGGAATTTGAGCTGCATTGGTAGCTTTGAATCACTGAAACCAAAGACCAAAAACACCTGAGAGAGACCAAAAGAGACTAAAGGCCAGGTTCGAGACATCTCTGTATGTGGGCTGGCTACGAACCTCCTGTTAAGTTTAGATGCCACATTTGATCACTGGTGAGTATTTTATGGTATTAGGTGTTTATAGATTAAAACTAGAACACCTGCAATAAGTTAGGGTAGTCCTCAGCTTGCAGTGGTTCGCATTTGCTTACTGCTCCGCCAATGATAAATACTCTCTCCTCCTCACGCCTTACCCATTGGACTACTTTATTGGCGCTCTGAGCCAAAGCATTGCGGCTAGCGTGCGGACCAGCAACGCAGTATAGTTCGAAGAGCGGTGTCACCCATGCAAGGGATATAGATTCTCGTCTTATGCAATGTTGGACTTTTAGGTGGGCGTTCTTCGCATGGACGTTGGCGTGGAGCGTGTGGTACAGAGACAGCAATCTACGAATACAGTGTTAGATACCTTTGGTCAAGTACCGGAACGCTTGAACTTACCGACGCCTATCCAGCAAAGTCGTGAAGTGCGGTTCATAGGAAGGCATCGTGAACTGGACATTGGCTCGTGACTTGTATAAGAAGTGCCGTAGAACAGTACCCGGGACTATATCTGTAGCCGTGGGTCGACCACGTCGTACTGCGGACTTGATGATTGCCATACTGTTATTTTTCTCAAGCTCCTCCACCAAGGTGTCCTTCATGGTTCGCAAGTCATAAAAACTCTCTTTGTTTGCACTGATCAGCAGTATAGCTATCTCATCCTGGTGCTCAGTCTCATTGCGGTCGTCATCTGGCGCCTCTCCATCACCTTCGTAAGCATTCACAAAGCTGACGTACATATAGAGATAGCCATTCTTATTGAAACCCGGTAAGCAGAGAGGTATCCAATTCTGTCCGCCTCCTGCTTTGACGCCCCGAGCTTCGAATAGCATGTTGAAGATCAGCTGCAGATCACTGGGATGTAGTGAGTGTTTCCTTGGCCGGACAACGCTGACAAGCCTGCCACTTGCAACGATCAAACCATATAAGAGGGTGTCACATCTAGTGCGTAATAGTGTGTCATTTATAATTTGACGTTGAGACTTTCTGATTTTCAAACATTCAAGTGCAGATAACAAAGTAGGGGGAGAGCCACGAGTAAAGGTGTCCGCGAGCGCTGAAAGTAGTGGTTCCGTGCCCTGTAATGGACGTCTCAGATCAGTGGACGCCCGATTTGCGAAGAGATGGGTTAGGGTAGGCAAAGTCAAGGTCGAGAGGATTTGCATGTACAACGCCTCAAGCTGTACACGAAGCTGAGCATCGCTCTCCCCTAATTTGCTGATGGCTACAAGGTACAATGGTCCTCGAGACATTATTACAAATCTGGCCCCGGCTGCTGTGAAACTCTTTAGGTGGTCATTGCCTCCTTCGTAGAAAGATATAATAGTCTGTATCATGCCAATGTAACCAGAGATTAGGTTATCGTCGCCATGACGGTTGTAGATCGGTTTTCCAGCAGATGAAAGAATCAGGAAGTGTTTTCGCTTCGATTGCCATTGGGCTAGCTGTTGCTCTGAGACTTCGAATCAGTACTTCGTGCGAAGATAGCTTCAAAACTGAGGAAATGCTACCCTCATTCTGCTCGCCAGATTCACCACCGCGGAGCTCATCGAATTCGCGGTAGAAATCGACAGTAGCCTCATTATCCTCAAGTATGACTGAGCCAAATGGATCCAGCGCTTCGTACTGTGTACTGAGTTGCTTCCATGCGGGATGTTCCTGCGATGCCCCTAGCACTTCTCCTAACAAGCTCTCCGCATCTGCGCCAGCCTCCAAAGTCGGCGCATAGCTCCTGACACTGGCTGAGTCTCCACCTTCGCTACCACTAAGGCCTTTAAACCTCTTTATACTGCCAAATACACCCGCTGGTCTCGATGGGGTGGTTGTCTCCGCAGAGGCGGCATAGGTCTCTCGTGAGCCATCTGGATATGATTGAGTATGTATATCGGTACGTGAAAGCGCAGTCGTCGCGGTAGATTGTAAGTTTGGCCTGGCAGACTGTTTCGATCTTTGCGGCGTGTCTCCTGGGCTATGATTGCCTTCGTTAAGAATATCTAGAGTTCCAGGTCTTGGTGGTAGTGGGGGGCGGTGCTCATCGCCTAGCTTCCGGCTTGTAAAGCCAGATTGAGAGGGTGCAGAAGGCTTGAAATGTACCCCTAACTCTTCCTTTGCTGCTGCTGCGTCCTCAATGGCTCGGTCCTCACCCTGCGGCGGGGAAATGTCGTGCCCACTATCTGCCGCTTTGCCTCCATTGCTGGTGGCTGCAGACTCTTCACTATCATGGCCCATAAGTCAGGGGCCACTGATCAAGGTATCATGAGGCGCACAGTCGTCCTCAACGTCCATGTGCTATCACGTATCGAGTTTGAGGTTGATACGGTGTGGAAGAGAGAAGAGTTTTGGGTGAGGGAACATGTTACCTGTAGGGAAAGGCTAGCGTGTCACCAGTTCACCTTTACCACTCGTACCTTTTCCCTTCGACCAACGTGACGATTGCTAACATTGAGATATAACATCTACAATCCACTAAATTACTTGTTATGGTCTGGAAAACTTGAATCTACTTATGATTTGGAACCATGAAATTTCGCGGTGACTCCGGGTTATTCATCGCAGTCAGAAATGCCTGCGACCGCCCCCCAGGCATTGCGCCCCGACTCTCCTGCTGGGCCTGAAGAAGGCCTGAATAGGAAAGATAAGAGCTATCGTCGGTACGCCTCGAACGTAGAAAGAGCTCTTTCAGTATTCGATTCAGCCCTTCAGGAATGGGCAGATTACATCGCTTTCCTAGGACGTCTCCTAAAAGCCTTACAGTCGAAACCGCCTGATGCTACTGATGTTCCGCACAAGACTCTCGTAGCAAAACGCCTAGCACAATGTCTGGATCCAAATTTGCCTTCGGGTGTTCACCAGAAAACATTGGAGATCTATGCGTACATATTTTCCGTGCTTGACAGAGATAGTCTCTCAAAGGATCTGCTGCTCTATCTACCTGGACTTTCCCCTACTCTGTCGTTCGCATCCTTATCCGTGAAACCATCCCTGCTATCACTCTTTGAAACATTCATTGTGCAACTTAACCCAAGCATCCTCCGCTCCGCTCTAAAGGCCATTGTCTTAGCTCTGCTTCCGGGACTTGAGGAAGAGACAAGCGAAGAGTTCGAGCGAACTTTTGCTCTGCTCAATAGATTTAGACGTGCTGTGGGGCAGAATCTGGACACTAATGCAGCCTCTCCACACCTTTCAGGCGATCAGTACTTCTGGCAAAGTCTTTTCCTGTCCTCCATCACAAGTCCGAGTCGACGGCAGGGCGCTCTGGCCTACCTAACTCGTGAGCTACCGCACGTGGGAGGGTCGACAGATTTGTATTGGAGCAACAATGTTAAGGATGGGATCGAGAAAGGTGCCCTTAGACATCTGCCACCCGAGGTCGAGGCGGTAACCTCGCCAGAACCGGGGTTACTCATCCGCTGCTTTGCTGCAGGTTTACATGATGAGCAGCTATTAATCCAGAGAGGCTTTCTGGATCTTTTAGTCACACACCTGCCGTTACATTCTGCTGTTCTCCAAGAAAAAGTCTCGGCTGGAGATCTGCAGCTGCTGGTAGCTGCAGCTGCCTCTGTCGTAGCGCGCAGGGAGATGAGTCTGAACAGAAGACTCTGGGCCTGGTTCCTGGGTCCACAGGCCTCGATGGAGACAGATGAGCAGGCTCATAGCCCTCTGCTACCACCAAATTCTGGTACTAAGACCGATCCTATGAAGAGGACTGGTAAAATGTCTCAATCAGACTATCTCGAAAAGTTCGGCTTAAATCCTTTAATAAACAGTATACTCAGCTTGATAGATGATGATACTCTGACAAGTTCGGACAAAGCTCGACCGTTCCGAATATGCCTGTCTCTGATGGATCGATGGGAGATTGGAGGTCTTGTGGTTCCCCGCATTTTCCGGCCAGCAATGGAAAGCATTTGGAGATATCAGGGCGTTGCACCTTCAAAAGAAGCTTTTGCGGAAGTTTTGCGCAGCGCCAGTGTCTTCTTCGACGGGATCGAAAGCGGTTTAATCTGGGCCGAGTTGAATCAAATCATGATTAGTGGTCTAGGCGGAGGACAAGATGATGGGTCAAATACTAAGCAGCCATTGGATTCCATGGAAACCACAAACACTCAATCGCACTCGGAGTTGAGCGCAGAGAGCAGACTGGATCTTGCCCTCTTCATCATCACAAAATTCAATATACGTGAGGAAGAGATGCTAGCATTGCACATACCTTTGGCTACCCTAATACTTCTGATTTCCATTCAATCGTGGCAGGAAACCCCCAAATCCCTTAAGGCTTTCAAGGTCGCCATCCAGCTTCTTGATTTAATTCCACTGAGAGCTCTCACCACAGACTTTGAGCGAGGAAGCCGAGCTGGTGGAGTTCCATCGAGAAAACAGTCACCCAAGGATAGCCAACATATACTGGCCGATATTGAGCTTTTCTACCAGAAGTTACGTAACGGCTCCGAGGCCCCTCCACCAATGCACACCGCAGAGCTTACGCAACAGTTGCTTCAGCTTGCCAGTCAAATAGTCATTCGCGGGTTGAGTGGGCCCGTAGAGCATCTTGAAAGGGCACTAAGCTTCCTAGATAAGCTCACTCGGAAGTCATCAACCCTGAATGAACAAGATTACGAAGAGATAATGTCGAGTCTTTTTCGAGCTTCAGATCAGCTCTCTGTGAAAGGTGGAGATACCGTAGCTTTTCATACAATTGCATCTCTGGTCTTTGCAATGGAACTAATGAGCAACATAACCCCTTCTGATATCTGGGATTTGGACCATCGAGTAAGACAGATATTACCAGCTTTGCTGACGTGCTTGTGGGACTATACATCACCTTCTTGGCCAAGGTATAGCGTTGAAGCAGTCCGCTGTATATGGCGTGTTCATGCAATTTCCCCGGATAGTCAGCTCATGGAGGCTTCCATTGCAACGCTTATCTTCCGAGATGAGAATGGTGGGAAGCATCAGATGATACAACTCGAGGGCGCTCGCCGCTTTGCCACTATCTGGTCTCACAGTAGCTCTTCTTCTACCTTATCAACAGATCGCCGCACGAGCTTGGGCCGTTCCACTCGAACATTGGATGGTAAACAGGCAAGCAACTCCAGTGATCCTCTGCTGCTAGCAAGGCCATTGCTATTATTACTTGACACATTGTCTGAGCCGAAAGGTAAGGTCTTCATGTTCGTTCTTAGCTGGTTACGGTCCCTCTCGGGCATCGAAAAGTAAGTGCATGATCTCTTGTCCGGCAGTCTGTAAAGGTTGACATACCCTCCATAGAATTCTTGATCTCCTATTCTTTCGCCTTGAGGCTACAAAATATTTAGTGCGGCAAACGTCTTCCAGTGATACTCCAGGCAAGTTGAGCGGGTTTTTGTACTACCTGCAGACGATCCTCAACCTGGTCACCTATTCTACAGTAAATATCTGGGCATCACTTGCAGGTCCAGTTAATTCTCTGTTACTTATGGAAGACCTTCCGCCCAGGAACATAAGTTCGGATGAAGAAGGACCACGAGTTTCTAACCAGGTTTACTTGTCGCATATCTGCATGAGAATCCTGGAGGTGGCGCGGCAGGAGCCAGATGATATCCACGAGGATATTTCAATCCTGCGCCAGACCTCAGTCCTGCTTCTACAACAAATGCTCTCTGGCCCCCCAGCAGCAGTCATTGTGGAATTGAACCTTGATGAGCATCTCATAGACATGCTTTCTTGGTCCGTCGACCAAGCAGATCTGATGCTCCAAGTGCCGTTGATGGACCTGATTTTAACCTTCCTGAAGAAGCAATCAGCAAAGAGGGATGTCGCGTCCAACATGCACCGAAGAACTTCATCTCGAGAAACCATGCATAGTCTATCACAAATATCTCTGAATACAGACAGAAGCGAGAAAGATCCCTCGACTTCAGAACAGTGGGCTCCCCCACAGGGGTTGCTAGACTGTCTAATATTGGGAATAAGCTCTCCCATTTGTCATCCGATACTCGAACATTGGATACATTTATTAGAAGAATGCTTGCCATATTTTTCAGACAACGCATTCCAAACCATCATGCCGTTGGTCGACTGTTTCAGCAAAAGTATTGAGTCGGTCTTTCAAGGTCTACGAGCTGTGTTCGAGGGCACTTCATCTGGTCGGCCAAGCACCGGTGAATCTATCACTATTCTAAATGCGCTCCTTAATGGCCTTGAACAGGTTCTTGCGAGAGCCCATGACCGTTTGATTCAGGAAGAAGGGCACGCCGCGCCACTCAGAAGCCCTGAGCAGCCTCAAGGATTCTTTGGCAATATGGTATCGGGGGTCTTTGCACCGGAGGCTCAGAAGTCCAGGTCAGCCAATGCCAATAATAGGCTAACAGTGTTGCTATGCTTTAAAGACGCTGTACGGGTTTCGTTCAGTATGTGGTCCTGGGGAGACGTTGGACTAGGCACCTCACCACGGGACACGGCTGCTTCGGCGTCTTTCAATTACACATCTCTTCGCTTGAGAAATCGCACTCGGCGGATCCTAGAGCATCTGTTCGCTGCAGAGCCCCTAGAGTGTCTAGAAACCCTTGTAGAATTCTGGCACGGAGCGGAATCATCGGGCGGCCTGGCACAGTCAAACACAGTATTCAATCTATTGCATGCATTGGAGGCTTCGAGGCCGAAGAACACCATACCGGCTCTATTCAATGCTATCTACAGTCGGACAAATCCAAATGTCCTAGACCCTATGCGCAAGTCAACGTTGACTTCAGACCTATCTGACGTAAGCCTCACTACGTGCCTCCTAGCTTACACCAAATCAATGGAAGATGATGCACTTGATGAAATCTGGACCGATTGCATGACTTTCTTGAGAGATGTGCTCGGCAACCCTTTGCCCCACCGCCAAACAATCCCTCTTTTGCTTTGTTTCACGGCTATACTGGGGGAGAAGATTGACAACACCAACTTTGGTGAACAACGCAAAATGAGAAGAGATATAGGAGTAAGTTAATGCAAGAGCGGAATTCGAACAAACAATTACTGATGACTATAGGAACTCTTTCTTCGTCTCCTCGCCGCCACATTTACTATCAAACCCTTAGCATTCCCCAATGATCTACCTGCAACTCCTAACGGTGAAAAAGGCGCCGATGAAACTAAGAATCACCATCTTCCTGACGATGTCGTTGCTATTATCGCCTCGATTATGCCAAACCTCTCCAGAGTCTTGGTTGACACCGACCGGATAGCAGCCGCGATAGCGACGATCTCCACCCAAGTTTTGATACCAACCCTCCGATGGAAGACATTCCCCCGGAACGTTACAAAAAGCACGCTTGATATCTTGAAAAGTATGTCCAGGATTCCTGAAGCGTCGAAAACATGGAAGAAAGATGTTGCAGAGGCATTCAACGATGCAAGGTTCTTCAACGAAGAGTCTTTGAAGCTTGTTCACGATGGTTGGATGCCAGTATTACGGCAATGGGCACTCTTAGATAAAGATCGTATGCCAGAGCTGTTGTCTCGTTTGTCGCCGCCAACGTCAGCGGGGATTGTTTTCGGGGTTGGTGCTTCATCTGCTCGCTTCGATGCCGATCGAAAGACTCAGCTCAACTTACGTAGAATGGCTCTCCTAATGTTGTCTGCCGATAACGATTCGTTCATCGTCAGTATAGGCGGTCTTCAGGAGAAACTGGTAGATCTGATGACTGCCACCGTGGCTTCTTCACCCTCATCCACGACCAGAGCCGAGGTGTACATGGTTCTGCGAGCGCTTGTCCTGAAGAACACATCAGTGCATTTGGCGTCACTTTGGCCGGTCGTCAATACAGAGCTATATGATGCTCTGTCATCTTTGAACCCAACTAACAAGCATGATACAATCAATACACTTTGTGTTCTACAGGCGGCGAAGCTTTTGGATACCTTATTGACAATTTCCCCGGACGATTTTCAGATGCGTGAATGGCTGTTCATCACGGATACCGTCGATGCAGTGTACAGACCACCACATTGGAGGCCAGTGGCATTGGCAGACAAACTTGCGGAGACCCTCGATATGGAGGCTGGGGAGCCACAAAGCGCAACAATTCCGTTTGCTAATGTTCCGCATGGGCGCAAACCCTTGTTGACATGGGATGCTATCAAAGATATCCCGAGAGAAGACCTGATCGACAAGGTTCTACGGCCCTTTTTACGCCAATTGAGTATCAACTCATTTGAGAGCACGTACCGTATGGAGGCTTCGGACTGGAATGCATGCTGCGATGATCTAGTGCATGACTTGTTCGACGGTTCCACGCTGGTATAGAGATATAGAAGCAATCGGTGTATGGGGGGTTATTTTGTGCAGCTGAATTCATCGTACATGGATTCCTGTTCGATGCATACTCATTAGACGATACCCATGTAGCCTTGAATGAAGACCTTCGCAATTTTCTCATACTGGTCGCCGTAGGAGTCACGGAGAAAGATTGTCCGAGTAAAATTGGAATCGGTGTAATACCGGAATGCTCTGCCTTTCGATACTTCAGCCCTAGCGAAATTTTAAGAATCATGACTAGCGCCAGGATTTAAGCAAGCGCCACCCCTAAATGCTCTTCTCATTGAGGTATTTGTCTTTTCTCAAGCACAGTCAAACACGCCACCCCAACTCCACACTCGTTCAACACGATCCCTTCTCACCAGCCACAAACTGTTAATCTTCGTCAGACCCTCTTCATCCGTCATGGCCTCCAGAATCTTAGCTCCCTCTATGCGCGCTTTACGACAAACAGCTTCCACAGCGCCCCTTCGCAGTTCGAGGACGTTCCGGTCTTCGTCTCGCCTTCTTGATGCGAGCACCGTCGCCGCAGCGCCGGTGAGGAAGCCAGTGGGCGCTTTCAGAGGGGGGTAAGCATATTGTCTCTGTACCCCAGTCCAGCCCCTTGCAGCGGACGTTTTGGATTTGACTAACAACGCTTGCTTCCTCCAGAATGTTCGGCTTTTTACTCGGGTCAACTTTCGCTGGTGCAGGCACCTACTACTACATCTTGGAGGAATACAAAGTCTCGAACGAGCTACTTACCGAGGATATCTATGTCAGTAGAGATTCTATTGATGAGTTATACGAGCGTGTGGCAATCTAGACGCCTGGGCTTGATGCTCTGGCGTAAAAATTCAATTTTGTCGGCTCTAGCGTTGCACTGCATTGCATTTGCATCATGTGGACATGGCGGAAGTAATAATATCGGACAGCATGGGCGGCAATTGGGGATTTCATTACAGGTTCAAAATCATTTCGTGCATTAAAGAGCTATGGACAGACGATAGATCATTCCGAAGAGGATAGACCTAGAGGATCAATTGGCTTGGGGCTATAGAGGGTTGTTTCTATTGATAGATTTTCAATGGCATTAATACTCCTCTTGAAAATACGTTACGTAGTTCTGATCAGACGCTGATTTGTCTTAAACTATGGGCAGGCTCTACAAGCAGCGGTACAGAAGATACATACGTACGTGAGCTCTCTCGAGGAGAAGGTGGATGCGATGGAAAAGAAAAAGAAGTGAACCGAAGGAATATGGAGGGAAACGGGGACGAAGATTGGCGCGAACAGATGCGGACGAGCCCGGGAGCAAGAAGCCTGATCAATGAGTGTCTTTATGCGTAAGGAAGTCGTTTAGTGCGATCTATGCTTGTGCAGCTTGCCTAAGGTAGGCTTGAGCTGCATGACCTCGAGTCTGAACCAGCAGCAATCTGGAATGACATCAATGGGGCGGAAATGTCGCACTCCACTCTTCCATATTAGTGTACAATATGATCCGCTTGAGAGCAGAATTACAAGTGGATGTCTGAAACATAGATTACAGCACGCCTCCTTGATTCTCATGCCATCCAGTTCCACTGAGTGATAAAACTATGGAAAACAACTTTGGATTGTTGGTACCGAATAACACCCCCACATATAGAGAAACTGGATACTCTCAAAATGCAGGTATATCACAGATTGTGCTTTTGTGAAAACACCAAAGAGGTTCTTATGTATAGTTGACGTCACATCACATGATGGAATATAACCTAACGATTCAGACTTTCACAACCCATCTTTTGATTTAATTCTCTGGAACAAAAAGTCCCGTGATTTCTCCCATTAAATATCAACCTTGTGCAAGGACTTAATGCAAAGATTGTTCTCAGGTACCCCAAAGATGTCTCAACAGCGGGTACTTAGGTCTCCAATCGTTAGAGCCGCAAGGGTTTGAGTTGACTGGTGTCCAACACTAGATCTCATTCAAAGTCCACGGTCAAGTTCAAGGTTCGTGATACGTATGGTGAAAAACTTGCACCTCGAGCTGAAGCTTTTATCGTCGGTAGGTGTCAACTTCCGGTATGTCTATGAACCTGAGCCCGGAAAAAGCATGTGACTGAAATTTACTCTGCCAGATCATTCACGGTGAAGAAGGCGGAGTCTTTGAATCTTACGGGCTACGTTACAAATACATCTGACGGAAAGGTGCTGCCCTCCCAATTCTTTCAGTTTCCTTTTTTGTTCAAAGGCCACGTTGAGACCGCGACACCATTCAAGTTTCAATTTCGATTCCTCTATCATTCTGCGCTTGCATGACAACTCATGGAAGAGTTTTGCATTGGAATGACGCTGAGTAGTGCGTTGACTAATGAAAACTGCTACGCAGGTTTCCGGAGAAGCCCAAGGTTCAGAGGATGGCATCAAAGCATTTTTAAAGGAGATCAACAATGGGCCACGTGCAGCACATGTTGTGAAGGTGGAAAAGGAGGAGATTGGAGTCAAAAATGAAGAGAGCTCGTTTAATGTGCAGTAGATGGGGTTGAAGGAATTAGTGGAGGGTTGGAGACCGAGGAATTGGACGTGTTGCTTAGGGAATGTTCAGAGCTTAGCTACCCAGATGCAGCCATACATCACAAGACATCCCAACGTCTCGTCTTATTCCGACAGTATCTTGCCAATTGTCAAGTATACAACCATCGTCCATATCTTGAGAGCTATTTTGTTGTAGGCTGGATGCAAATCGTGGCGCATCTCGATGCCAAGGCTAATCTCAGACGCAACGCGTTTGAGTTTTGAAACCTCCCGTCGCCTAAACAGACAAGCGCGTCTTTCGGTGGAAATAGATACCCCTGATCATATGGCTTGAGCTCAATCGTCACTCCGTTCTTATAACACAAAAACAAAAGATCATGAGTCTTGCTTCACCGTTCGATATTCTGACGACGCGTTTAGCTTCTCTTGCCCAACCATGACGACCTATGATGAGATGGAACAGGCTGCTTGTCAACCAGCAAATCTGGGGTTACTTGCGTCTATAACCACGGAGAGCATTGCTTCTAATTCTCCGCCGTTAACAAGAGACTCCTCTCCATCTCCGTCAATCTCCCCCACACCTGCACTGTCCGCCTGTCCACCTCTAAGCAGGTCGTTCTCTGCAGCATCGTACTCTACATCATCTGCTTCGACCATTTCACAACCCTCCGTGACTTCTCGGTCATCATCTGCATCTACTGCCCTTCGCCAAAGAGGCTATGTCAGACCACAGGGAGTTTCGTTCGCACCCTCAGCTGGGCATAGGGACAGTGTGCTCAGCTTAGGCAGCATTGCTCATTTACAGTATTATTTCGCTCGGACGGGCCTTCTTGATGGCAAAGGAGGCCAATTGGCAAAGGATTCTAAGATTAGAAATACTTCATCTAAGCTTAACACCAACCCTATGCCAAGGATATATGACCACCCAGAATTAACCCTAAGCCCAACGGGAACAGAGGATGGTACCCCGCTGGAGACCGAGCAAGAACCACTTGAACCGGTGATGCTGCCGCCAACAGTAAGCACCTATAGTCACAAAGTCCAATACATTCCTCCACCTCCAGACCAAGAGACACTTCGACAAGATCTAAAGACGGCTCTGCATGATTCTAGGAAGGCCTTGGTTGAAGCTCAGACCCAAAATAAGGAGGCTCTTGACAGACGGAAGGCTGAGACCGGCAGCAGTGATTCTTCCGGTGAAGATGGTGATGATAGACTATCCTCGGCTTTCTCTCAGTCGTCTGGACGGTACGAGATCCAAGGCGTTCACATGCTGGATGTAGTCACCCTAGCCATCCGTGCTGCCAAAATCTACTACACTTCCCACGAAAACACACAACGGCTTTACACCATCAAATCTGAACGTCAAATACGTCAAGAGCTCTATGGTGTGTTGGATGTTCTTCAGAGAATGGCGAATCGCAACTTCGCAGGTGGTATGAGGGATGAAGAGCTTAAGACGGTTCAGGACTGGGTCGATGACATAGAAGGCTTCCTCGCAAAGGAGGAGGCAATGGAGGAGCAGGAGAAGAAAACTAGAGATAGCTGGGAATGGTTGGACGGGTCTTGGGAAGGCCGTGAACGTGAACGGGAGCGACTGTTCCTATCCTCATTCATGTCTGAAGGTATCCTGCCGGAGTGGACACTAGTCGACACCTCGAACCTAACACTAACGCCGTTTATCGAAGCATTACGGACTGGAGTTACTTTGGTTCAGTTGCACAATGCACTCTTGAAGAAATCTAAACGGCAGTTCGGCGACATCAAAACCTTTCATACAGACACTGCGAAACCTTACCGCTGCGCAGAAAACCTCCGATACTGGATCAAAGCAGCAGAAATCCGTTGGGAAACCAAATTGGTTGTCAACGTCTCTGGTGTTGTCAACGGTAAGAGCGAGGCCTGGCCTGATTTTGATGCAGCTATACTGCAATGGAGCAGAGCAGTGCGAGAGGAGCTTACGAAGGAGTGGAAGGAAGCTACAATTCGTTCACCGCGATCTTCAATGTACCCAGAAGACCATGGGCTTGGAATTGCTGAGCAGGAGGAGTCACGAACCTTATGACGGCTACGAAATCATCATGCATGGGCTCAAATTGCGAAGAGCTAGTTGCTTCAGCTTTGTTTCAATAGCCAGATTACATGGCGTTCTTTTCTTGATACCCCTATTATACCCTTGTTCAACTTAATTCAATGCATAGCAGCCAGAATGATTACACTTTCTGAATGAATAAAATAATATAGTACCGCTTCCGTGCATGTAGAGCGCTTCATTGACATGGACAAGTAAGTGTAGTCGTTTGCTGCAGGGCGCACAAAGGCCGACATCTGCCGGCCAAGGCTAGCCCGCGTTTGTTGATGGAACGTCAGGAACCGTCATAGGGCTGACGGCCGGGCCTGTCAACAACGGAATTGTCCAAGAGTGCTCCTTCCTCATGCATAACGCCCTTGCTGCTTCAGACGATTCCATTCCCGCACAAAATTTCGCTTCTCCATAGCAACCTACTCAGCTCTTGTTCGCTCCTTGCTCACAATCAACGGCAAATACTGTGCCGCAGCTGTACTGGCAAACGCGTGAATTGAGGGTTAGCTCCGCAAGTACGACCGCCCCCTTCATTCATTTGTCCCTAACACTTTTGCTTCCAAACGAAATTGGTGAGATCGTTACAGCTCTGTTCTTAATCAGAAATGACAAAGGTCATCTGAAGAACAGAAGGAGCTGATTCTCGCAACTTCTAGCTTTCGCTTGGAGCGGGCTCCCGTCAGGCTCCCAGGCGTCAACCCGGCATAAGCAAACTGCAAACACACCCAATATTTCGGTCTCCTAGCTTTGATCGCCCATGAACTGAGCTCATGTGGTCTGTCATTAACAGTCGCGGTTATTCGCTGGGATAACCATCAGAGCCTACTTTCCTGCCTTCGAAAGGCCAACATCTCAGCAAGAAAAGGGGTAATTCAATATACGCGTTGGAGAGGGGCCTGGAAGCCCTGAAGGTTGGCCTTGGTCACAAAAGCAAAGTTCTATATCAACGCGGTTACGAAGACACACCGTTCCGAGTATACCGGCAAGACCGACTTTGCTTAGTCAATGGCGGATCGCAACATACTGGCCTTCAGGGCGAAGAAGGAAAGCCCGAAAGGGTCAATAGACATAAGAACTGTACCTATGCCTGCCTCAAAGAAGCCGGAAGGCACCCAGTCACCTGTTAGTAGCTCTGAGGATGATGAGCCTGTGGCATCACCAAGCAAAATGCCGAGCGCACAGACACCAGTATCACCTACTGACGCGGAGTCTTACTTCAACTCACTAAATTCTTTGAGATCCTCACGAGCCAATTCCGTCTATTCTCTGTCGAGAATGTCACTCTCCAGCCAGCTCTCACAGCTGACCTCCCTGGCTTTACCAAACCCTACATCTCTCTCCTCGAGTATCTCCTCGATACCAACGGCTCCTATAGCAACTATTACGCTCAGCAACGCCGCAGAACAGATACGGAGGTGGTTATCAAAAGCAACTGATGTCCTAAGCGGACTAGACGCTGAAGACGACGTCGAATGGGCTGCAGCTGGAGGTCGAGAAGGTCTCGGCGAGCTCGACGCCGCCATAGGAAAGTTTGAAGGGCTCATAGGTGTATACGTTACAGCAATAGAGGACTTACAGGAGAGGGAAGACATCTCAGACGTCCCTGCCAATCAGATAAAAGGCGTCGTTGACCAGATGGAAAGCATCCTTAAGGATTGGGACAATGTTAAGCGAACTCTCAAAAGTGTCAAGGGTCAAGTCGAGTTGGCAATGGAGTGGGAGGAACTTTGGAATGTCGTGCTTGGAGACATTGGTCTAGAGATGGAGAACCTTTCTCGGCTTGTGTTCGAGATGGAGGAGGCCAGGCACAAAGCTTTACTTTCGGATCCGGTGCTAGACGGAAATGGGGGTATTGATATTCAAGAGCTCGACACAATTGTTGAAGAAGGAGAGAAAGAATCAACAGGACCCCGTATAAGGATCCCAACTTACATTCCTGCCAGCTCGCCAATGAATTCACCAACAATTGGCATTGCCCCAGATGATACGCGACTGCTGGCTCTTTTTGCTAGGATGCAGCCCCTTCGAGCCTCGTTGGACTTTCTACCGATGACCCTGTCAAGCTTTCAGACCAGGGCCGAAGGCATACTTCCGAGCGCATGTCAAGAGCTCGAATCCCGAAGACAGATTTTGGAGAAGAAGTGGAAGGCCCTTGAAAGCGATGCTGAGGGATTGAGACAAGAGCTTGGTGAAGATCGGTGGGTGTTGGTGTTCAGGAACGCTGGACGCCAGGCTCAGAAGCTGTGCGAGTCGGTCGAACGCGCCATCACCAAGCTTCAGGAGTCCATCGATGCCGGAAATCAGCATAGCAACCCTCCATTGCTGGCTAAGAAGGTAGAGGCTTATGAAGCCAAGAAGAATCATTACGGACCAGCGATAGAAAAAGTTATAGCAATCATTGGAAAGGGCGTCAATGATCGCCTGACTGTCAATGGTGAGATTCTTCGGCTACAACTAGATACGAAGACTCGATGGGAAAGCATCAGAGCTGATATGAAAGACTTGGACCTGGCCTTGGACGAACTTACAATGAACAAGAACCAGCAACTCCGCGATTCAATCTCCAGTATTGTTACCATGGACCGATCGGCGAACGGCAGTGCTATCGAGACTCCAGGCAGCTCCCCTGCTTCATCCGTGGTTATGGGCCCTACGAACAGTAGCAAGAGAGATGCATCGCCTGGCATGACTGGCTCCAGCCGTCGAAGCAGCATCTCGCGGCCCAACGGTACCAAACGCTACTTTTCCATGCCTCCTGGCTCGGCAGCTACGTCCAACCTGCCTCGGAGGACCCCGGTGTCCAGATCTTTCACTTCGAACTCCCGTGACGTTTCGCCCTCGCAGTACGCTAAACAATCATCTGCCACTCCCACACCAGGAGGCCGGCCCCAGCGGCCGAGCTTGTCACAAGAGAACAAGCCCCGTTGGAACTCTTCTCCAAAGGTCGATTACTTCGAGTTTGGGCAGAAACCAAGACCGCTCCCCTTTTCGACCCCGTCCACAGGACGAAGAAGCTCCGTGGCATCCCGCGCACCAAGCAGTGTGGGCGGTCAGTCCAGTTCCGGCCTCCCTCTTCCTAGCCCACTTGGTCGTTCATCCCCAGCGCCTTCAACATCTGCTACAATCTCCCACCGCCCCCAACTTTCTGCTGGTGCTCGAAGCTCAGTGGGACTCAATAGGTCGCCATTATCTTCCCCCGCCGACTCAACCAACTGGATCAAAGTCAAGGATAAAACTCCGCCTAGTCTGCCGGCAGCCAAAAGGCAGAGCATAGGTCTCGATTCTTCGCCCATGACACCGACAGATGAAAGTCCCTCGGCAAGACCGAGACCACAAAGACCAAGTACGGCCATGGCTGGCAGTAGACGCATTAGCATGTTGCCACTGCCTAAAGGCTCGCTACCTCCACTGTCGATTCCAGCAGAAGAATCTGATGGTTCTGTCACTCCAAACAGCTACGGAAGACGGAGTTCTCTGGGCCTGAGACTAGCATCGAATTCGAGGGACGGCTCGGTGGGTCCTAAGTCAGTGATTGTCCAACGGTAAAGAGACTGGACCGGGGCCAGTCATGACTCAAAGACAAGAATGAGTATATTGTATTGTGCTGCTTTATTGGAATTTGGTTATGGCAAACCAGCCTTTATTACTGTCTCCGTGACAGGTGTACTTAATGATGGTGAAAACGTGCTAGCGATGGTGTTCAGGCAGGAAAATAGGGGTTTTTGCGTCTTGACTGCTCGGCGCACGAGTAACGAGGACCTACGGCTGAGAGGGAAGAAGCTGGCGTTGCGAGAAAATGTGATCATAATTGTACATTACATGGAAAATAACTCATCAGATAACTCCCAAAAGGAGAAAAAGCTTTCACACTTGTCGGTAGATGTGCGTGTACGGGTTGTTTGGCCCTCCGCAGCAACAGAAATGACATAATATGATTTTCGTCTTATTACCGTGGCCCTTTCTTTTCGAGGACCTACTCTAGTCAAACCGCAAGATGTTATACATATTATGCAACATCTCAAACCACAGGGTCTAACATCCGCAAATCATCGCTATTTACACAAAGTCTCGCTCAAACCGCAAGCCATACAAACCGTAAGAATCTCGCCCAGCTCAGAATAGCCTGCAAAAGCCCATCACCAAGCATGTTCCCTCCCACTCTCAAACCCCAAATCGCCACCTCCGCCCCCCCCATAAGTCGTCTGCTCCTCCGGCCGCGCATACCCAAACTGCTCCGCCTGGAACGTCCTCTGCGTCCTATACGGCCTCTGCACATCATGTCCCCCATCCCCTCCATCCACCCTCCCCTCATGAAACGGACTACTACTCCTCACATTCGTCGGCGCCTTGATATCCAGCATCTGATTATACATCCCCCTCACTCGCGCTTTCCGCTGCACATGGATATCGAGGAGTAGGGCGAGGATGGTGGAGAATGTTGCTGTGACGGAGAAGGCGGTGAGGGCTTTGTAGAGGCGGCAGACCATTATGCCGTCGGCGTTGTGCCAGTGCGTGGGGGTGCAGCGGTGGGCGAGGGTGAAGGTTAGGTTCCAGGTTAGGAGGGCGAGGGAGAGGAGCCAGAGGATGGTGAGGGGAGTGGTGAGGAGGAGGGAGTGCTGCGGGGTGAGGAGGGTGGTGTGGTGGAGGTAGGTGGTTAGGAGGAGGGAGGGGAGGGTGAGGAGGGCGACGGCTAGGAGCTGTGAGGTGGGGGGTTAGAGGGGGTGGTTTTTGGGGGAATTGGGGGGGGGGGGGGGGGGGGGAGTACGAGGAGGAATGTCCATGGGATGTAGAAGTGGGAGCGGTGGAGTTGGTCGACGAAGAAGATGAGGATGGAGGCGACGATGAGGGAGGAGATTAGTTGGGAGAGGCGGATGAGGTGGAAGGGGAGGGCGGGGTAGGAGGAGGGTTTCCGTTTGTTGTTGGTTTTTAAGAGCGCCATGGTGAACGAGTGTGGTGTTGGTAACGAGTGTGTGTGTAAAAAGAGAGACTGTTGGCGAATGTGGTGCTACGCCTTTGTGATGAGGATGTTGGTGGGATATGGGGGAAGATATGTAAGGGGAAAGGAGGTTCGCGCGACGGATGGGAATGCCTGTTGCGCTGTCGTGCAGAGCTCAGCCCGTTTATCTTATTCTATCCCGTTTGTTGATTAGGCGAGCCATACAATTACCTTTAGCCGTTTCACCTGTCACCAGCTCGGACCCTTTATTCTCATGCAGCCCTATTCTATGAACGGAACGGAACGGAGTCGGAGAAATATCTTTTCCGGTCGCCGTCCAAAAAAGTCAAGTCATTGATGATGGCGTCAGAGAATCTCTTCTTCTGTCTGACCTTTTTCAATTTCCCACTCTTACCACTCACTTAGCACACCTCCCTTCTCTCACGATACCAATTGTGCTCCAGAGGTGTGCAATCATATGTCAGGTGTGGCATCGCGGCCTTCCAGATCCGAACAGAAGCTTGCTACGTCAAGGGATGGAGACACGGAATATCGAGGGCAGAGATACTACAGAATACAAGACACACCTGCGGAGCATAGCCCGGTGACAATGGATGAACCCAACGAATCAGAAGTTGAGAGTGTCGAGACGGACATATCTGCTGTCCAGAAGATGCTCTCTGCTGTATCTGGCTCCCTCCTCACATCCCTCCTTGGTAGACCTTTTCCGTCCAAATATATCATCGAGTGGACCTATACTTACTTCTATCAGTCACCCCACTAGACGTCGTCCGAGTCCGTCTCCAATCACAACCTCAACCCCAACCCACAAACCCTCAGTCTACCTCGTCCTTCAACAATCTACCCAAGAATATCGGCGTAACGGCTTGCTGTCGCGAAGTCTTCTGGGTAAATAATACCTCTCCATTCTGCATAGCCGCCAATCCCTCCTCATCTGCCACCGTCGCAACTCTCAACCCCGCCATAGCCTCCGACTGTGCTGTCGACGAGTCCCGCAAGAAGACATTCACTTCCACCTTTGACGGTCTTCGCAAGATCGCTCGTAATGAAGGTCCCACATCCCTCTGGCGTGGCCTATCCCCCACTCTCGTCATGGCCATCCCTGCCAACGTTATATACTTCACCGGCTACGACACCCTCCGTACCTCCCCCCGCAGCCCCATCAACAAACTCATCCCCGACGCCTACGCCCCCCTCCTCGCAGGCTCCATCGCCCGCGTCGCAGCCGCCAGTGTCATTTCTCCCATAGAAATGTTCCGCACCCGCATGCAAGCCGCCACCTCTGGCGGCACAGGCGTCTTCACCGAAACCATGACCGGCCTCCAAAAAATGGTCCACTCGCAGGGCTACACCTCGCTCTGGCGTGGTCTCACCCTCACAATGTGGCGCGACGTCCCCTTCAGCGGCATATACTGGTGGGGCTACGAAACCATCCGCAACAGACTAACAACCCTCCACTCCCCAACCTCTCTCAAACAACCTCAAATCGACAACAACCACACCTCCACCTTCCTCGTCAGCTTCACCGCCGGCGCCGTCTCCGGCGCCTTCGCCTCCGTCATCACCACCCCTTTCGACGTCGGCAAAACCCGTCGCCAAGTCCTACACGACGAACCCCAACAACAAAAAACCTCCCCCAAAGAAGCCCTAAGACCAGAAGAACGTTCCATGCCGCGCTTCCTGTGGCATATATGGCAGGAAGAAGGAGCAGCGGGATTGTTTCGCGGATGGGTGCCTAGGATGCTGAAGGTGGCGCCGGCGTGTGCGATTATGATTAGTAGTTATGAGGTGGGGAAGAAGATGGCTAGGAGGATGAATGAGAGGAAGAGGGAGGTGTGAGATGGGGGGGTTGTGGGGTGGGGGAGAGGGAGGGGGGGTGTTTGCTTGATTGGTTGGAGAGGCGGAGCGATATGTTTTCAACAGCATTTGTGGAGAGAGGGGTGTTGTGCATTGGGTGGTGGGGTGGTTTGTATCGCATGGTGTGGGGGCTTTGCATCGCATGCATAGCGTGGCACGGCGTTTTGTGTAAAGTAGGGCTACTGAGGGAGTGTATATAGCTGGAAGGGAGCGTGCATGTGTATTACTACGTAATATATGAGGTATTAGTAAGGGAATGCTATACAATCAGAGATCTTATCGAATACAGCTCCTCTTCTCCCATCACTCAATACGCATGTTAAACATCCCCAATAAAAGCGTCCTGTAATATCAGTTCTTGCTATTCTTCAAGTCTAGCTATCTAGTGTGATCCAAGAACACTACCTCATCCTGCTATCATCCCAACAAAGCAATGATACTGTCAATGGAATAAATGCTAAAGACAACCATGCGATGCAATGCAGCAAATATGAAAAAGAGCCGTCAGCGCTTGATAGGCTCCTTGTCCTCCAAAAAAAATCATATCGCACATTGATCCCCATCAGATATTATCTCTTCTGGCAAAGATCTGCCGCGGTCTGAACCCCTTTCCCGGCCCGAGCTCCCTCTCCCTCTCCCTCTGCCTCTGAACCAACGACCTCAAGATCGCCTATCAAATGTATATGCTCAGCGATCAGAAAGTGATCGGGGTGCCATCTTCCCGCCTAGGATATTCCACCTTTTCTTCCACCTTCCCCTCTTCTTCCTGTTCCCCCTCCTTCCCCCCCTTCTTCGCCTCTTTCTGCTGCTGCTTTACCTCCTCTCTCAACCGCGCCAACTCAGTCTCCTCCCTCCCATTCCTGTTACCCAACACGCTCCCCCCTCCCCACCCTCCCCTCCAACCCCCTCACCAACTCCCTATTCTCTTCACATCCCTCTAATAAGAATCGTAGACACATTATCGCATGTTCCTTGATATACGGATTATTGCCATCATACATACAACACGCCATGACCATTTCTACGCCGCCGTACTGTCGGATTTGGTTCTGGACTGTAGGGGATTTCCAGACGAGGGAGGAGAGGACTAGGATGACGAGTTTTTTGAGGTTGCGCCATTCGAAGTCGGAAGGGTCGGCGGCATCGAGGGCGGAGGGGGAGGGGGAAGCGCTGGAGGGGCGGGAGAGGGGGGAGGCGTTGGTGGGAAGGGGGGAGGAGGGTTTGGGAGCGGTGGTGGTGTCGAAGGGGCGTTCGGCGGCGGGGAGGGGGATGTGGGTTGTATCGAAGGGGCGCTCGATTGCGACGGGGGCGGGAGTTGGGTTTGTTGAGGGGGAAGGTTGGAGAGGTGGTTGGGTGGTTGCTTGTTGCTGTGCTTCAGCTACGGTTTGAGGGACGGTCATGGGAGCTTTCGGGATGCTGGCTTCGAGTTCGCGGAGCAGGGTTACGAGCTCGGAGACGATTTCCCAGTTGACGAGGAGGTCTTTCCATTCCTCGCTTTCGGTGAGGACGGCGAAGAATTCGAGGAATTGGTAGACACCTTCATAGACACGTTCCATGTCCCAAAGATTGAGAGGAAAGTCTTCGGGCAGGGCATTCTTAGCCTTGATCTGGCCCTGGAGGTAGATGAGGGCGCAGGTTTCAGGAATGATGCATTGTCGAAAAATCGTGAAAATGTAGCGAACAATATAGATATCTACACGGCGCGATGCATCAGCGTGTACGTTGCCAGCTGTCCAGGCGTCCGTGCCAGTAGTAGGCGGCATTCCCTGTTTTCCTCGGAAGATCTGTGTTAGGATCTTGATGACCATTGATTGAGCCGGAGAGACAATGTCTTTGACCTCAGCAAAGGTCTGGTATGCATATGGCATAAGACCATTCTCCAAGATCGCTTCCATTATCTGCATCATCAACTTGAAGTACATCTCGTCATCCTGGAGGTCCCAAGCTGCGATGAAAATGAGTAGCTCTCTTAGTAGGTTCCGGCCTGGCTCACCAGCCAACAGAATGTTACATCTCATGGCTTGCATATCTCGACCAGACAATACTGCTCCTTGTCCAGCACAGATGCCTATCTGAATAATCATTGGCAAAGCTTCAATCTCTTGAGGTCCAAGCACCAGCGGTATATCTGTCAAAAGACCACGCTCTAGATCTCCGGGCTCGCCTGAACTTCTGTATCCTTCGTCTTCGTCGCTCAGAGGCGGACCTTGGCCGTTGGCTTCTCCGTCATTCCCAAACACTGCCAAGTCTTGCTCCTCGTCGTTCATAGTTCCCGTCGCTGTATCAGCTAGCCGTGCCATCAACTGATCCTTCGCGGCTTGTAGAGTGATAGCTGCTGACTGGGGTGTACGCAGGGCCCCGAATTCGTCTCCGCGTTCGGTCTTAACGGCTCCGAAAAGGAGGTCATTATGTGTAGCTGGGTGGGAGGCTATGTCAGCCAACGCCTTTGCTGACTTTGCAGGTTTGTTCCCTAAAAGTTGTGGGTTTTCTTGATCGTCTTTGGCATCTTCTTTGTTGGCACTACTTGAAGACATCTGCTGCATAGTCTCGACAGAGTCCGTGATCTGATCAATGTCTTGCCGGAGACTATTCCGGCTATCCGAAGAACTGCCGTGCTCTTTAATGTCCTTCGAATTAAGTTCTCCCTCCGTATCCTCAGGCACGCTTGGAGGTGACTGGCTAGGTTTGACAGAATCTTCTGACTCTGGCTCAGAGTTTCCTTTGCCCTTGCCCGGGATATCACTGAATCTTGCTGCAAATTTGCGTCCGAGTCCAGGAGGGAGAGTGCCCGCGTTGTATTCTTGAGCGACCTTTGAATTGGCGAAGAGATCCAGCCACAAAAGAAGCTTGCGTTGTTCATTGTCCTGTATGAAATTGTAGAGAAACTGGAGACAGGTAATGAGGAGCTTCTTGTCTGATGAGGGGTTAGCTTCTGCCTAAATCATGTCATAGGAGTGAGCTTTGCACTGGACATGGACTTACATGATCCAATGACGTTCCCCCAGAGGAGCTCTGCGCGACTCCCAGCATCACCATCGTAGCCTCTTGCGGTAACCCGGACGCAAAGATCGATGAGCTTCAATACTTGTTGATCCAGTAAACTTTCTCCAGCAAGGTTTTGGACCTTCGGTGTAGTTGCAAGCACGTTCCTTGCAATAAGCAGAATATCATTTAATCGCTCCAGATCTTTCATGAGAGTATCGTGATTCGCTGCCATTAAAGTTGAAGATGAGATAGAAGTTCCATCCTGAGCATTCTCTGGGGCTAGTGACAGTGCTTCTAAGACCTGGATAGCGAGGGCGAAGACCTCAGCCATATCCCTCCATTGTTGAGGCGCATTACCAATGACGTTTCGCACATGCTCACTGTTGATCGTTCGCCGCACAATCGCCTTGCACGTTCTCATAGTAGTATCAAAGCAACTCTCTGTCAAAGTCTTGCGGCTTTTGAAAAGAGCTTGAGTGCTAACGAGGACCATCTCCAGTCCTTGCTCTTCGGCTTCTCTGCCATACTTGCTCATGTTTTCTCCAGAGCTTGGCATGGATAAAGAGGCTCAAGGGACTTAGTTACCCTGGCTTTGTAGCTTCCTGTGGGACCTTTTCGCGTAAGAGCGGCGTTCTAGACTGCGGTGGAATGTGCGTGTTTTCTGACTGCCCAAGGGTAGAATCGAATAATGATACGGATATTCAGGCGATGTGCGGAAATTTTCCGCACACCCATCACTTCTCAGGCCCGGGAGACCCAGCCTTGCGGGTGCCAGAAAAGCCAGGAAACCCCCAAAACTCCGCACAAAACTTTAAGATTTTTATCTCTTTAATGAAAGCGTCTCATGGAATAATCATTGGTAATCGAACTTTTGGTATATTGAGTGGAGAATCAATTTCAGTGGAGTGTACACAACCAGCATTACCAAATTGCACGACCCATCCGAGGAAATACGATCTTTTGCTGGTCAACCTCGGTTTCCAAGACTCTAGTAACTCCTTGCTCTAAGCCCCCTTCCAACGCCAATGCAAAGGCTGTAGTGTTCGGTGCCTTCGCCATCTGAGGCTCTGCCATAAGCTCGAGAGGTAGGGTTATCTCGGACGGACGTTTAGTGCCCCAATCAATTCCATCTGTTTGGCTTCTGGAACCCTTGGCCAATGCCTTTGATAGCCAACACGCTAGTGTTCTGCTGCTGTCCGCGGGCTGAATAAAAGCAAGGTTTCAGTTGACAGAGGACTATATATGAACAGAAAACCTACGTTGGTCAATGCAAAAGTATGTTCAACTACCCGGAGGTCAAGGCGTTGTTGGACCAGGCATGACAGAGCAAGTGATGAGATTCGGATATTACGTGGTAAAAGACCTAACGGGCGAAGACACGATAAGGCGAGGGCCATCGCCCTAGGACAAATGAAATTGGTAGAGATGAAGTGGCATTGTATTAGATGATAGTGATTGATGTGGGGTTATCGCGGAACATTCATGCAGCTCAGCGGAAAATGGCCTCAGGCTGCAACACGCTAGCACTGATTAGGTTTCAGTATATTAGGCTCCGTTTACGCATACTGAGCACTCTGACAAGTCATTACGGTAACTGTTATCGCACAGATTAATCGTTGCTAAGGAAAAAGAACCAATTCATAAAAGCTGATTATGGTGGCAAACCACTCTCACATATGCAGGGAGCGAGCTTCCTGTCCGTTGCAGTGACACATTGACTCTACCTCCTAAATCTATAATGACATGAAGTTTCTCCTCGGATCGGGAAGCTAATACCGAGGAAATATCCTAATATTACGGTGGCGGTGTAGAGGAATGCGGACGAGGTTCTACTTACCCTATCTAGCCCTCAAGTTCTTATAGTTTTTGTCAACCAGAACTTTGAACTTATGCTGGTTTTGTTCTTTTCAGCAAGCTGTTAGTTTAATACTTTCAAGGAGTTTCAAGTCTGCTAATGCTTTTGGCTTCCTCTGGTAGACAAGAACCGAGGGTTTAAGATGGAATACGCTGCGTATGCAGTCAGTGTGGATGGGAGAAGCTCAAAACTCTTGATGTGATCAACGTTGTGCTAAAAGGTGGTCTAGGTGAAAAATTAGGCATCCTCCACCAATTGTAGAATCCGCTTTCTCTTTTTACTCTAGTATGACTTCGTTGCATAGCCTTGGAGAATTCAGTGCTCTCTTCTGCGGGGATCATGATAAAGAATGAGAGGCGCTGTCCTGAAAGGACGGTGATGACTTACTGGCTAAATCAAAGTTCTGGAGCAGTGTTACGTGATAGACCGATTGTGCTTTGCCAAATCCTCCTCACCTGACCTGTTATGAGAGAGTGAATCTACCCCTTTGCTGAGATGCTAATCGATATTCATTGGGGTCTCCTTTCTGCTCAAAACACATTTCAGATCGAACATCTGAGTGATGTAAGTTTTATGCTCGTTTGATTACATCAATAAGATGGGTTGCGCCATCATCACTGCAAGTCTGTAGATCAGTGCAAATTTCTTCGCACATTCATTTACTAGGTAGCAATGAGACTACGAGAATGCAAGAGAGGACACAACTTACCATTGTTGAAATACCTATGATGGGCATACCTAACGGTTCACAAGAAAGGGGTCACGAGTTGCGAAGTACTCGCGAAACTCGCCGCAGGAGACGGAAAGCCTGGGGAATGTCACCATATGCGCGCACCGACGTTGGGTGATTCAGCGAATCGATTTAGATCGTTGGCAAATTGCCTTGTGAATTGAAATGTTTTCTTAACATTGATTGATGTCCACACCTCCCCGGAGTCAAGATATCGAGAGCGGGACTCAATCCATATCAAAACCTCAAGCAGAAGGCGCCTACTAGGAACAGCCAAGCATCTTTTTCTCCATCAGCCCTCAGTAATAAGGAGTGCTCATGCTCCTACTCGTCGCGTTGCGCATGCCTGCTAGAAATGCCTGTTCGACCCGTTCCGTAGCCAGAAGACGATCCATGGCGTAGTCTAGCAATGCAAAAGCTTTGTGCGGCTCTAACTTAGACATTGTCAGATTGCAGGTATGGTGACAAACTCTTCGAATTGAAGTCGCAGTCTACCAACTCGAAGTCCATGGACGAGCTTCCCTAAGAATGAGGGAAAGTACCCGCCACAGCCGATGCAAGTCGTGGCAACGCTGCAGACTAAAGTAGCTTTCTGGAAGGGAAGACATAATATCACCAACAACCGTTATTGATGCCAGTGTTTCCAGCTTGAGAAGACGCCGAAGATGTCAAACACGTCCAATCCTGAGGGACTACGCCGGCAGAACATCAAGAAAATTCTTCCAGACTCCTAGGTCATACACATTGTTCACTTCTTGTAGACTTCGTACTCGCTTCCACCGAGAACCGTTGGACGACGAATTTCTCGAAGAACGCGCTGCCTGAGCAGCGACGCCGGCTCGTTGAACAGCGGGAGGCTGGCCGTCTTGCGTGCTTACCAGTTGTTGCGTGCTCGCGATTGGCCAGTTCAACAATGGCTCTATTCCAGGAATTCTCTGGAAATCATCCAGTGATCTCTCGGCTCTGAAAACAAGACCATCTGCGATGTCGTCTCTCCAATCTGCCCATTTCGAGCTCTCATTTGTTGTCATGCCCGCCCATACCAGATATACGTGGTATAGAAATAGACCCCAAGCTAACGGTGCAGTCATAGCCGCCAACAATCCGGTACTACCAATGTAAACTTCATGAGCCATAGCCCAACCCCAGGATTGGAAGATCTCGGACCACGTCTTGCCTGCGCTCCACCGCACGTCAGGATCAGCTCCATGAATCTCCTGAAGCATGTCGGCCTGCAATGTTTCCGTCATCAGGATATAAGCAAGGTAGGTGCCGTAGGAAAGCATGACTCCAAGGCTAGCCAGTAAGCTCAGGAAGTAAATGTAATTTCCTTTCCCAAGACAATTCATTACCCAGATGCAATGGTGATCATGCTTGGCCACGCAGACGTTGCAAATACTGCAATGCTTGCTTCTGGCTGGTTTGAGAAACCGACAGGTGGAACAGGTCTTGCCCGGTTGGTATAGCACATGGTCGTACGGATAGCGGCGCATTTCCCGCTGGTGGGTTTCTGCAGTAATTACAGAGCTCGTAGAGGTCACAGACTTGAAAGTGAACACATACGGCATTGTGACCACAAGAATCGCGAATATTTGGTGGAATACATTTACGCGGAAGAATGCAGAGCGGAGGAAAAGCAGTTGAGATAAGGAGAGTATTGTTAGATAGAAGATCTGTCAAGCATTAGATGGTATTTGCACCTTTCAGTTCGCCTCCTTACTAAGACTAGTGGGTGGTTCTCATCCATTAGATAATGGCCCAATCTCTGGAGAGCTGGACCAAGGCGCCGGCCTGTGAGGCGAACATCCGCTTGACGGAAGAAAGCTGGAATTTTGATCCATAGCAGACGATGCAAGAAACCGACGGGGGTCTTTCTAGGCAGCATTAAAGAGGTTTCAAGTTATCGAAATGAAACTTACCGTAAGGCTGGAAGACGACCAAATAGAGCAACGAAGACGACAAATGAGAGAAGGAGCACAGCAGCCGCAATCTTTTTCAGTGTGTTCATGGTGGACACAGAAGGGATCTCATGGAATTGGCTGTCTAACGCAACATCTCATGAGTGACCTAAGATTGCTTGAACGAGCATATCATCTTAGAAACAAGCGTATTCTTGTGGTCCATGTGTAGGTGTACGTCAAAAAGCTGGAAAGATCCCATTGGTCAAGAGACACGAAGTGATGAGTGACTTCGCGTGAAGCCGAACGCGCTTCTCGCGTCAGTAAACTGCCCCTCACCAAAACATACGAACTTACTCAGTGTCCCACTGTTCTCAGACCTTATAATATGGCAGAAGTAGTTTTCAGCGGCGTCAGTGATCATACTAGTGTCCAAGGAAATCTCTTTCAAGGTGTCAAATTCTGGCTTTCGCAAAAAGTACCTCAACGATCAAGATTCATCAACGATATTAAGGTATCAGTTACCAATGGCGACCATACGGACCTTGAATTGCTGACCCTTTGCCAGGCCAATGGCGGCGAGGTCCTTCCTATCGAGAAGCACGCAGATGTAAAGATCGTGGACCACGCTAGGAAAGAGGCACTGCCAGGAACGTATGCTGCGCTCTCAGTGCGCGCCGTGGTTCTAGGCTGATGTGTAACGTCCAGCTACTCATATACCTTTATTGAGAAGTCAGTACGCAATGGAATCCTAGAAGAACTACAGGATCATAGAGTGGGCCCAGTCGAAGGCACAGTCAGGGCTATTGGTTCAATCATGCAACCTGCGAAAGGCACCCGCAATAAGTTCACGGATGAGGATGACCGTATTCTTTGGGAATGGGTTCGGGAACACCCTCAAAAAGGAGGCGGGACGGATGGTAACGAGATCTATAAACAGCTTGAAACAAAGGTAAGACCGGGTTATTCAGACACTTCCCTGTTGTACACTGTTAAATATCCACATAGCACCCACAACACCCTTGGCAGTCATGGCGGGATCGTTTTGTCAAACATTTGAAGGGCAAGCCAGATCCATTTCCACGCCCTCATAATGCTCCTCCCACACCGCCCTCAGACGCTCCTGTCAGCACCGAAGAGCCCAAGCGAAAGGAAAACACTTTGTCTCACGATGAAGCCGACTTCAAAAATTTCTCCGAAGAAGAAGCCGAGATGTTGATGAAATGGGGAGAGGACATATTGAACATTAACCCAGAAGCTGCGGATAAAGCTTGGGAGGCTTGGAAAAACGGCATTGAGGTGAGCATAGAGTGTTCTCCCCACTGCTTTGAGTAATATTGCTCAGACCCAGATACTTAGAAGGACCACACCCATTCCGCACGAGAGTGGCACATTTTCTGGGAGAGAAGCGTACGCCCAAGGTATCTTCGAAGGCTGGCGAAACAGGCCAAAAGAGCTACGAGCGAGCAGCCAGCACTTCCTGAGTCCAAGGCGTCAACAAATGCAGCAGACCCTGCAACTATACCTTCATCTCCATTTTCGCCTTTTCCCAAGAAACAATCAAAGACCAACGCTAGATCGAGAAGCCCATCTTACTACCCTGAATCGCCCAGCATGCAGCTTACTGGAAGGTCACCTTACGTGCAAGCTTCTAGCGGTAATGGCAAATCTACCACTAACATTACAAGCTCAGCTGGGCTCGATATGCGAGACAAAAGTACACTGTCAAAGATGAGTGGTTCGGCGGATGAGAATCTCAAAAGAAAGCATGCGACGCTCGATGAAGAAATCCCCTCTAGCTCGCCCATTCAAGGTAGGCTCTCTCCTAAGCGTAGACGGCCAGATGCGTCAAAGATGCCACTTGAAATAGCGTCTACTCCCGAGGGGAGCCCGAAATATGCTGGCAAGCGCGCATACTCGCCATTGTTCATTGATAGCGACGATGAGAGCGACGAGGACGACTCTGGCAGTGAGGCTGATGTTAACGGGAAAGGTAGCCAGGACCCTTGTGAAACACTTTCTAAGCCTAGGCGTGGCGCTCGTGACACACAAAGCCTGTTCAGAGAACCTACACTACCAATAGACTTTGATGTCCCTCCGCCAGGCGAAGACTGGGACGAGGAAGAGTTAGAATATAAGACTACTAGCCGCATGTCTGATTTCGATGTCCCTCCGCCGCAAGAGGGTTGGGACGATGAAAACCCAAACGCTGAGCCATCCGAATCCGGTTCCAGAATTGAGAGCGGCGCTACAGAAGCTCATCATACTCAGAGGGCACATCGTTCAGAAACTCAGGCAATATTCCAAAAGCAAACTCAAAGCCCAGATTTTACTGTAGCAGAGCCTGTTGGCGGTTGGGATTCACCACCCACGCCCGCTTCCTCACACAACGAAAGTGAAGCCTTAGACGTCGATATTCAGACGGATGCCTGGATCGACGTGCACATCAACGAAAAGTTTTCTGAGGAACAGGTGACGGCGGCATTAAAGTCCTGTACTATGGACACAAGTCTTGCGGAAGAAGTATTGAAACACCTGAGAAGCGAAGGGAAAATCCCAGATGATAGGAGAGGAGTCTGGACCGAAATGGATGATGAGGATCTAGGTTCCCCAGATGCTAGGACGATCCAAAAGCTGGAAAAGAAGCATGGCGCTGATGGGATAAAAGCAAGGTGGGACTTCTTAAGTTTCTTGGGAACTGCGTGAGCAAGCGTGCAATGGAATTTGACTGGGCACTTGCATGACCATGGCCCTCGCAAGTACCTGCGGATTCGTTTGCATGGACGTTTATATATACTTCGTATGTTTTACAACGCTCGTAGTCGGAAATCCTATGCTACTCGCATTGTTCGTATATGCTAGCAATGACTTCCTTCATAGCCTATGACAAGATCTCCTTTAGCTAGCTTTGAGCCTATACCATTGCATGGTTGCTCGATGCTCGAAATTGCAGATACACCGCACAGGAGGTTAAAGTTCTAATTCCCAACTTTGTAAACTCCAAATGTGTGTCTTGTGGTAAGTTGGTTGGTACTTTACGGTATGGAATTACATCACGTGCTTTCGCGTACTAGCGTATATTTGCCACCCGCTTCCACATTGACAACGGCATTCTTAGACCCTTTGTTCACCGCCGATACACCGCAGCAGTCCGGAAAGCATGCTGTAACTCTACGATGCCCATCGGAATCCGACGTATCAATGCCCCTCGACCTCAGCCTTCTTCTCAGATAATATTCATTAAACCTTTGCCCGGCCCCACCTCTGCCTATGCTCAAGACTTCCTGGAACGCATCGCCGCAATATGTCATCCAATCATGAGAGCCAACCATCTCTCCATTATGACACTCGAAGAGCACGAGCCGAATCCAGAGTTCATTGGCCGTAATTTCAATGCAGGCGAGATCATACAGCTCGTCCTTAAGGCCCCTTACAGCGGTCATTGGTTGAGCTTCAGAAGCGTCCAAATGGTCATGATGCACGAAATGGCACACTGTGTCCAAATGAATCACAGTGGCGCATTTTGGAAGGTCAACAATCAATTCAGAGGTGAGCTTAGGGAATTGTGGGCTAAGGGATATACTGGAGAAGGACTCTGGGGTCGAGGTCAAACGTTATTGAGCGGGGAGTATGACACTGGGCGGAATCTGGAAAATGAGATTTTGCCAACGAACTTATGTGGCGGGAGCTTTAGAAGTTCAAGGCGTGGGAAAAGGAAGCGTGGCCGGGAGAAGCCCAAGGAAAGCTACACTGAGAGGCAGCAGAGGAGGATCAAAAAGAAATTTGGTGTCAATGGGGTCACTTTGGGAGACGATAATGACACGAAAGTTAAATTAGAGAACGGCATGAAACGCAAAGGAAAGCCGAGGGTCGCTGGCAGCAAAAGGGGAAGAGAGCTTAGGGCGGCTGCTGCTTTGGCAAGATTCGATCAGGTCAAGAAGGAATCCCCGAAGGACGAAACCTTCTTCAGTGACAGCGAAACGGAAAGCGACGAAGATGACAGAGACAGTGCCGAAGCATTCAACCCAGATGGTACACAGTTAAGAGATGGGAAAGGCCGTGGGATGGTCAAAGTTTGCGAAGATGCGGACCGAGACGATGTCCACGTGAAACAGGAGATCCAAGAATTGCAATACTTGAATAGTGCTCATCAAGATACGCAAAGAGGAGAGACGACTAACGTGAATGGGAGAGGTACTCACGTAACAGACCATGGTGCGGTGTCCTCTACTTGGATTTCAGTTTTACAAGGTGCAGCTACTCGGCGTTCCGATCTAATTGACCCTCAAGCCTCTGAGAGTGGGCTGCGTATGGAGGATATCCCACTTTACGACAAGAGCAAAGACCACTCAATTAGCAGGGAGAAGAGCGCAGAACCTGAGCAAGTCATGAGTCGTTCATTGGATGGACTGAGAAGATCTTCAAGCTCATTATCCGCTTCCAGACCTTGCAAAGCTCAGAACACTGCAGACCACCAACTCCAAGCTTCCGGAATGATTTGTCCGATCTGCTCAATGGCTAATGAGCCCACCTCTCTGCTTTGCATTGCATGCTCTCATGTCCTCGATACCGGCAAAGTAACCAGATACTGGCGTTGCCAAAGTGGTGTCTGCAAAGACAGCGAATACATCAATGCTGCAGATTGTAGCCTCTGCGGAGTGTGCAGGGCTCGAAACAGCCAAAGCGCGCCCTGAAGAGTGGCGCTCGTTCCCAATTAAAGCTGACAATCCCTGATGAATGAGTGATAGGAAAATGGCATAAAGAGAGCCCTCGATCACCTCACAGCTCAAAAAGGCACTTCCATCTGCCCGCATAATTATGACAATCATCTCTCACTCCAGGACCAACAATCTCCCCAGATTGGGCTTCTCCACCTCTCTTGCCTCTCCATACAACTCAAGCTCCCGTTCCCGATAGCGTTGCTGACGTCTTTCCCTCCAACGTGCAATAGCCGGTGCGGTCGTAATATCTGCCGTTGCAGCCTCATCCAAAGCTCCCTTGGCGAATCGGCGTGCTAGTAAAACATTCCAGAGATAGGGATGAGTCCTTGCTAGGTTAATGTAAGGACAGAGATCCAAGTGGAAGGTTGCTTTGCGGAGGTATTTGAGTTGCGTTTTCCAGAGGAGGTAGTCGGAGAGGAAGTGGTCGGCGATGTTGAGAAGAACTTCTTGTGGAAGGGTGATGAGTGTTGGTTTTGGTGGGGGGAAAAGGGCCTCCATGGTTGGGTTTTTGCTTTGGTAGCCTACGAGGAAGTGTTACTAGGGACTGAATGTGGTGTAACTGTTAAATAGGTGTCATGTGTGGGTTGCGGCCCTGTACTAGCGGCGTCCGCGCTTAAATGGTGCCGTAAAAGAATGACATTGGAGAGGAATTGAAAGTGAAGAGGACATGGAGGAAGAAGAAGAAGTGAATGACCTAGAGACGGGGCAAGAAGTGAAGTGCCAGGAAGTAAAACTGTGGAATGGCTTTCTCATATTCAATTAACTTTAATCATATTAGACTTTTTATTAGTGCGTCTATCTTACATGCTTTGTAAGAGAATGGGGCAAAGGTCATGCATATAGAGCAAATACCTTCTAAACCATCCGCGATAAGCACCTAAGAAGTTTCGAATCTAGAGGTTTCTAACGCCCAATCATAGCCTTCACTGACTTAATGAATATTTGAGAAAAGATATATGCTGCTTTAGAGGGCCTCAAAAAGGGTTATATCCAACTTTAATAACTTTCTATCTGCATGACTTATGCCTCATTCTCTTACAGGTCACCAAGAGAGGAGGTATGGCTCATATACGTAACCACACAATATTACTTATTTCTTCACCTTCCAATTATGTTATAGTCAATTCCCCGGCGCCTAACGCCTTTCTCAAGAAGCTAAACCGTGCTTGCAGAAAAACTGTTGCCATGTCTTAGAGCATGAGGCAACTTCTCGTTCTTTCCTTCGGCACCAAAGACATAGAAGGGTTCACCCCCTTACTGTATAAACCCTCTTATTGTACAGCCCTGTGGGGCCGGACCCAAAGCTCACAAAAAGGACCCTGAAGGACTCCCTAAAGTAATCAACTCCGGGGCTTAATGCTGTTGCTTCGGCGACCAGTTTTGGGGTATTTTTCCGGGCCCTTTGCACCTGCTTTAGGTAAAGCCCTACAGGGCTGTGCAGTAAAAGGGTTTGTACAGTAAGTGGGTGAACCCTTCTATTCGAAGTACGGATATACCAAGATGCTCGATTCGGTGGGAGTCTCTCATACCCTCCGAGGCAAAGTCCTATGCCGACACGGTAACAATGGTTTCTTTAACGGTATTCACCCGGAGGTTGGTATGATAGCCAGTATGTTCCGTGTAGGATTCCAGATTTTCTGGCATAACAAAGGGTGTGCAGCCTGTGAGGTTGATTGTGTACCATAAATAGGACTTCTATAAAGTTGTTCATGCTCTGAGCAAAAGCTGCCTGAAATAGTAGGATCTGTTGATGCTCATGTTCTCAGATGCGGAATGATTAGATCTCTTGGCAAGACTTGGCAGACGGTCACGCTAGAGGATCTACCCGGAGGTAACGGAAGTAAAGAAAGCTTAACGAGGCCAGCCCCGCGGTCGCCTTGCCAGCCATGCAGCAAAAAAGGTGGCTGCATGAACGTGCATGGCTGGGCAACCAATCTGCCACCCCACTACAAGACTCGATGAGCTGGCTCTTCTTTTCGTCTCATATTCTCTCCTACAAAATTGTCTCCATTACATAATACAGCGACGTCAATGATTGCGAATTTGGTCAATTGATAACTTGCGACTATCTGTTTACTTCCTGGAGCATCCATCGATCCATCGGTCGCATACGCACTGCAACCCCTCTACCTCGAGTACTCTCACACAGTACCTATATATAATATCTCCACACGCATACCAGCAGTATAAGGACGTTTTACACACTCTAGCCACGAGCAAAACACAACGCCTTCGCATTATACCTGTCCTCTGAAGCACGCTCTGGATAAGCGCTCCATCGCACCTTCCCAGTTTACCACACGACTCCTGCACCCACCTCCTTCCATTTACACGGATCGAAAAATACTATAAACCCCTCCCCTCTCCCCCGGGCTTCCCAACCGTTCCTTCGAGACGTCCCACCTCATCTCCAACCCACTCCCTCAAATCCCCCCCACACCAACGAAATCTTCAACATCCAACCCCTCCAACCATGGTCCAACGCAATATCGTCGTCGCAATTATAATCATCGTCCTCTTCCTCGTCCTAACAATGGTCGGTTTCGCCATCTACTTCCTGCAAAGACGGCTCTCGATGGCCGGCCGGCGGGCTGATGATTTAGTGGATGAGGATGAGTAATGACGCGTGCGCTCGGGGGAGCTTTTATTAGATGTTGATTACAGCGGAAGTATGATGCTATGCGAAGATTGGGATTTCAAAATGTATATGATATAGATCGACATGGTATTTTTTCCAGAGATATTTGGGATTATTTTGGGAATGGGTATGGGCATATGGCATAGCGGATAGCATTTTGGGAATGGGGTTAATTATATCACGAATTTGATTAGAACGTCTATAAAGATTTTGGATATAGGCTGGAAGAAGATACGAAACTACATGTTCCACAACTTCATTATTCCGCGAGCACACACGCTGGCTTGCTAAATACAAAAGATTGCGCGGATTTAAGGGTATATGCCAACACAAGGAATTCTCCAACCGGCAAAAATCTCCGGGTCCGTAAACACCCCTTTCTTTATACACCAGAATAGCTCCCTCCTCTTTTTGAGAAAAGCACCAGAAACCGACACCATTTACAAATCTCATCAAGTCGTCGTTTTATCGTACAATCCGTCCATAAATTATTAACGACCCATTTCCATACCATTGCTTTCTCCCATTGTTTCAGAAGCATATTGGCTCAAGCCCATCAACATCCGCCCTCCTGCATGCCCTTCCCCGTCCGTCTCGCGCACACCATTTTCGTCACGTAGATTCGGGTCCAGCATGCCCTTATCGAGGCCGTGATGTTGAGCGTGGTCGTGGTCCAATTCTTCCTCATCGCCAGGCGCATCAGCTAGATCTTCGTCTTCCTCTGAAGGAGCGTGTACGTCTTCGTTGCGATAGGGCTGTTGACTGTCACTTCGGAATTGCGCAAACGCTGTATTTCCATTCATGTGATTTGTGTTCAGGTTGGGTGGAGGTGCTGTTGCCCATGGGGAGGCAGTTGGTAAGGGATGTTGGGTGCTCCGAGTGGCCAGTAGTCGAGATTTCATTCTTGAGATGAGGGTCTCAGAGTTCCATGAGTGAGAGCCAGCAAGATTGGCGGCAGTCTCGCGGGTGATGGGAAGAGTAGAGGCGGTAAATGCTGAGAATTCGGGAGGTTGATGTATCTGGTCGAGCTGCGAGCGCAGATGCGATATCTCTTGTTCAGCAAGCTCGAGTTTGCGCTTCGTCTCTTGATGCCTCTCTTGTTCGCGAGCGAAAGACTTTGCTAATACTTCGCGCCAGCGTTCTTGCTTCTGCTTCTCTGATAGACCCTTCCATGTATCAAATGCGTGAGAGATGTGCTGGTAGTATTTCTCTTCCACTTCGCTCGGACTTTCAGAGTCAAAATGGTCCTGTAAATGGCCGTTGGTTCCATTAGGGTGTCCGTGAGTTTGGGCCAAAGATAAGTTCCGTTGCCGCCGCCAATCTTTCAGCCTTCTTCCAAGCCACTCGCGGAGTCGCTCATAGTGCGCGAGTTGGGGAGCATCAGTCGACCACGTTGGTTGTTCTGATACAGATGCAGTAGCTAGAAGTACCGGAGGCGAGGATAGGCACTGGAGGCATAATTCGGGGAAGCAGAGAGCGAAAAAGTTGAAGTCAAAAAGTGGGGGAGGATGTACTCGTGAGCTGTATGTGGAATCTATATTAGCAAGACGTATAAAGAGCGGCCGGAACAGCATACTTCGCAGCCTGGATACTACCAAGTACCTCCTCTAGAGCTAGTTCAGCCGCCCGGGCTCGATCACGCAACTCCATCATATTTTGCTTGTGCATGATCTCTTCCTTCACCGATGTTCTTCTCGAAGGCGAATGCCTATTGACGAATGCCACAGTCTCAGACACAGCTGGTATATCATTGATGACCCCAGTTGCTTCCCAAGTCGCTTTGTTGAGATAGGTCCGTATGCGATTCCCTTCGGATTGGCCGCCGTGTGCATAGCTACCTTGTATTGACGGCGAACGCTGGTCGCGGAAAGGCGTCGGTTTCGTACTTGAGGGTGTAGAGCCCTCCCTCTTCCCTGAAGATGTTCGCGCTTGCCTTCGAGTGACATTTCCCCTAAGCCTGCGGATCGCATCTACATCATGTACGTCGTCAGGAGGTTTCGCATTCTTGTCCTTTATGTATAGATCGAGATGACGGCCCAGGGACGAGGAGGTGAAAGCTTGGTGGCAGTATGGGCACTCCTTGTCCTTCACAGCAGGTGTCTTGCTGGTTGATGAACCAGGGGTTCCTGCAGCGCCATCTGCCATCTCCCGTCAATGCGTGCAGGGTGAAACGGCCTCTTCACACTGCATTCAGTAGACAGGCATGTACTAGGGTTCGAGTGTTGTAAGGCGCGGACATATGGCACTTTATGTAGCTGAGCGGATGATCAGGCGCGAGCATACCTTAGATGTCACCAATTGTCCCGTCGGCGACGAGGTATTTTAATACGACTAGCGACTAACCCTATATAGCTAGCTCAATCTCCTAGGTGCCACCCCCTTGAAGGATGGGCTTTTACACATCTTTTCACATACGGTAATAATAGCACAGTTGCAATTGCTACGGTTTTGTACGCTCGGAATTTACCCTCATTGCGAGGCTTGAATATGTGGACTTTGATACTTAAGATACACCTGAAGATCTGTCTCTAAGGTGCCAAAGCTTCTACTAGCAGCCTTCAACGAGACCTTGCAATCTCATTACCAAGCTGTTCGGCCATCGCAAGGACTTTCTCTTCCTGCAATCTGCGCCCGACCAACTGCACGGCAACGTGTGCACCATCATAGATCTCGGGGTCATCTATGAAGAGGTCAGAAATGTAGATTTTGTATTCGCAGGTTACTCACAATCTGAGGCAATGTCCTTATCTTGCTCACTGAATGGCTTGAATTTCTTGTCAACGACATCAATATTCTTGTCGATATTCATCACTGGTACTACGCAAGATGTGTAGTCCAGAGTGTTGATGATGGTGGAATACCCCAAGTACTTGTATCTTGTCGGACGCGCGGCAGCGAAAGGCGCCAGGGGCAGAAGGAAAGCGTCAATGGGTCGACCTGTGCCTGTCTGGTCCTTGGTGCTATTCCAGTACTCCATGTATTCTTTCTGGTATTCGCGTTTCGCTATGTTGACTTCTGCAATTTTGGTAGCATTCAGTGGCTCGATAGGGGCGGCTCCATACAGAGCCTCAACTTGTGCCGCCATAGGTTCTCCGGCAAGCCCAAGAGAGCTGTGCAAATCCACACCACCGTCAAACATCCATATCTTTCCAATAATATCGTTACCCCTTTTATGGCTTGGCGGTTTCCATTCTATTACCTTGTGACGCATCTTTTCAAGGGTCTTGACAGCAATGTCCAAGGCTCTTTGAACTGGTGGGTGAGGAGTAACTATACCATCGTTTTTATAGATGCCGAATGCAAGCTTGGAGGTCTTTATGAGATCCAGCATCTGATTTTCTTGGTCTTCGCGCCATGGGATCTCATGTACTAGTGGGTCATGGAGCCAGGGTTGTTGACTCAAGAGGGCTTTGATCACAAGCCTTAAAGAACGCGCAGAGGGCGCAAGAGGTCCAACCACAGAAAGTACAGAGTTCTGTCCATCCATACTGTTCGCCATGCCTTCGTACGGCAACCTCCCGGACGAAGGGCGAATACCATACAATCCGTTGAAAGCTGCAGGGATGCGTATGCTTCCGCCAATGTCCGTACTGTATTTGATGATAAGCAGGGCTTACTGATCATTTAGTATACACTTACCCAAAGCCCACGGGAGACCCTTTGAGACCAATGAGAGCGCCTTCGCCACCGGAGCTCCCGCCACAAGTTAGATTGCGGTTCTTTGGATTCGTTGTATAGCCGATGATGTTATTCACGGTTTCACCTGCCATAAGTGTATGCGGGACTGAAGTCTTGCAATATAGCACCGCTCCTAGCGCCCGCAGCTCCTTCACCATCTCGCTCTCGAAGACTTTCTCCTGGCCGGTACCTTTCTTGCCCATGAATGTACCGATCCAACCTATGTAACCCATCGTTGTCTCGACTCCCTTTACGTGAAATTGGTCTTTAAGACTGACGGGCAAACCGTGCAATGGCCCAATTGGGGCCTTGTTTTCCGCATAATACTTATCAAGCTTCTTAGCATCTTCAATGGCGGCATCGAAGAAAGTTTCATGTAAGCAATTGGTCAATTGATGAGCAAGACTAGCCCTATGGCAAAAGGCAACGGTGACTTCCTCAGCGGTCCACTTGCCATTGGTGGTTTCCTCAACAATGCCAACTGCATCTGTCTCTGTAATGTCGATTTCCTGTTTAGATAGACCGCAACTGTGTATGAAAGAGCCAGTCACGTCCCGCTGCTCATCAATTGAAGGTATGGAAGAGAGTCGCCATTTGCTAGGAATTGAATCATTGATAGAGCCAAGCTTAGCCTTTCCAAGGCTCTGCCATGTCGAAGTGTTTGCCGCCATTAGTCTTTTTTTTGGTCGCACGGTTTCGATAAGAGAAGAAAATTCCGTGAGATGTAGTGTGACATCCGATTCAATTGAAGGAATCGATGGTATCTTATTAAAGCAATCTCAAATAATGAGCCGTCTCACACCGATTTTCCGCGCCAAGATTTTCGGGCCCGTGTCCGACTATTCAATACTAGCCGATAGTAATCGAGGGAATTGATCACTCATATGGTATCTTATAGAAGCAATCTGTGAGGTGACGTGCATTTGCCTAGGCTCGAGGCACCGATGTGGGGGAAAGTTTATAATTGCCGCCGCTTATCTTTCCGGCTAAAGATTTCCTCCTGCCCTTTTAGTATTGAGCCAAGAATACAATTGGGTTCTAATCTCTCATTTGGCGTACGTTCAGATTGATCCGTTTGTTCGAAACCCAACCTCGCCAAGCTTCATAACCAGTCTTGCACTCATCCTTTTCACCAGGGTCCAAGTAAGCAGGCCAGGCACTGAGCCACTCAGGGCAGGTCCTTGGGATGATTTGAGGTACACCATGCCATGCGAATCGAGCTTGACCGGTCATGAAGAGAGCATCACCTGATCGTAGACGTATAGCAAGCACCTTTGTATGAGCCTCCTTTTCAGAGTCTAAACCAATTACAAAGATCCCGTCACAGCCGAGGCTTATACTCACTAAGCCTTTGTCAGAGTCTTCAGATACATCGCGATGGATGCTTAGAGTATCTCCAGGAGTATAGACGTTAACAATCGCTGCCTCAGCTGTCATTTCGGGGAATATACCGCAAATGAAAGAAGCGAGATCCGCAGGGAATGGAGGGTTCTCGGGCGGATAGCATTTCTGCGTCCAGTCATATTGACCTCCAAGGGTCACCCACCGCAACTTCCGGTTGAGAAATTGAGACACCGTGAACGATTTGTGTATGTTTTCAGCATACGGAAGGAAAAGATCAAGGGACTTTGGAGACATATTGAAAAACGAAGTCCTAGAAAAATCAGAACCTGACAGTGCCGAAGATGAATGAGGTCTATTAGCAGCATGATACGGCAGCCGGTGATGGAGATGGACGTTAGTTTTGTGTTGCTGATCTGCAAGATCTCTATGGAGTAGCTTTGACAAAAGGTCTATTTGAGAATTTGGCGGAACCAAATTCGGTATCAAAAGTAGACCTGTGTTGTGTTACTCGTTCGTTGCACAGATCTCGCAGTCCCAGGGCACATACCTGGAATATTGTTAGCTTCATAGACCTTAACTTCTGAGCCTAGAAGTTCCATAGCGAGCTCCTTCCCGTCTCGCAGATAGCGACAGGCCGCTGATATTCGAGAGCTCGGTATCCCGTCTACCTCTGAGATTCTGTCGTGAAATGTAGCGCGCATTCCACCATTGAGATCAAGAATTCCATCATCTGTCTTGAGCGCAGCCTGTGAAATTCTTTGATAGGATTTATAGACCTTCTTAATGAAAGCTGGGGGCTTTTCATGAGCGTCAAGATTCCGTACCTGCGCCATGACCTTGCAGAGGTACCAGATTAATTTTCCGCAGTTTTTGTGACGCGCTTACGGCGCCTTACTAGCGTGTAAATCTAGCCTGTGTTTACCAAAGTTGACCCAGCAGTACACAACGCCAATTCAGCTCTGGACATTCTCGACGTGACTAACGCAACAGCTCTTGTTCTGCCTATGGAACCATTTGCGGATTAACACTCTTTTACTCATGCAGAATAGCATTGGCGATCAAGATCAAATTCCCACCATCGGCTGTACAGACTAGTAACACTTCTAACAACTTTCACAAGCAGCTTCAGGTAGCTGGGCTGTGCCGGTTATACCGAGTGAAAGTATCATGGAGAATTATCAGAAGCTCGAAAAGATTGGGGAAGGTAACAAAGAAGACTTGGCATTCCAGGTCTTTGCAAAGCCTCGGAGCCAAATCTATTCTGATCTGAATGACTGGTCCACTGACACTTTGGTAGGCACCTACGGCGTCGTCTACAAAGCCCGAGATCTTACACATCCTACTCGAATCGTTGCATTGAAGAAGATCCGTCTCGAGGCTGAAGATGAAGGTGTCCCAAGCACAGCAATTCGGGAAATCTCATTACTTAAAGAGATGAACGATCCAAATATTGTTCGCCTGCTCAACATCATTCACGCTGATGGGCATAAACTATACTTGGTTTTCGAATTCTTAGATCTGGATCTCAAGAAATACATGGAAGCGTTGCCAGTCAGCGACGGAGGCAGAGGAAAGGCGTTTCCAGAAGGCTCAGGACAGGATCTAGGGAGGCTTGGTCTTGGCGATGCGATGGTCAGGAAGTTCATGAGCCAGCTGGTAGAGGGCGTTAGGTACTGTCACAGTCACCGCGTCCTACACCGGGATTTGAAGCCACAGAACCTGCTCATTGATAGAGACGGGAACCTGAAGCTGGCAGACTTTGGTCTTGCCCGAGCTTTTGGGGTACCATTACGGACGTACACTCACGAGGTTGGCAACAAAATATATTTACTAAGTTCCTAAGCAAGAGTTGACTTCTATCAGGTTGTTACCCTATGGTATCGGGCACCAGAAATTCTACTGGGTGGTCGACAGTACTCAACTGGTGTCGACATGTGGTCGGTTGGCTGCATCTTTGCGGAGATGTGCACACGGAAGCCTCTCTTCCCTGGCGACTCCGAGATTGATGAGATATTCAAGATTTTCCGGCAAGTTACTACAAGTCGGCCTATTGGAAGATAGTGCTAATGTCTGCTAGACTCCTTGGTACACCCAATGATCATGACTGGCCTGGTGTGACATCTTTCCCTGACTTCAAACCATCTTTCCCCAAATGGTCTCGCGATCCTTCGAGAGCGCTTGTAAACGGCCTGGACGACAATGGGCTCGACCTTCTGGACGCCATGCTCGTTTACGATCCTGCTGGTCGAATTTCCGCAAAGCAGGCTTGCATGCATCCCTACTTCGAGGCTGGTAGCTCTGCGTACTCGGGCAGAGGCAGGCCCAATGGTTACCATTGAGCGAAGCCTCTTTCGCGACAAGGCTAGGCTCGGGGAATGGGAGATCGTCACTTTTCTTGCAGTGCTTTTGTCCTGCTTACCATTATGGAGCTTGGGTGTTATGAGACTATGGCGTCACTCATTTGCAGGAAATCAGAAGGCTCGGGCATCGGCAAATAGGCAGGCATATCATGTATCTTACCTGCTTGTAATGTATCATATGGTGCAGGGGTCTCTAAAACAGGCAGGGCTGGTCCTGCATTATGAAAGGCTGGCTTAGGATAGACTGCTTTTTTACTGACAAATTTCTTTTGGCCACCGACTTATCAAAGTATGGTTGCATTCGAGAAGATCATCATGTCCACTATCTCTGCCGCTCCTACCATACTCTGACCGTTGCATCTTCAGGCCCCCCACTAGTAGCCCTTTTGGAAATGGGTTGGTCGAGCTAGCCGCCCGTAAATGCAATGTTGTTTTCAGCTCCGTGACTAAATCAGGCTTCGTCAGCTACCACAGTACCGTGTATATTCTAGGTGTACACCGCACCTTGGATTTCCATCCTTGACGATGCTTTAGGGGGACGTACAGCCAACTACAACAGAACAGATGGAAATGTCTCATCGACAACAACCGGCTCGGCGTGACCGCTTAAGGGTCTTGGAAGCTAATTGCTTACTGACAGTTCAGCCCTGTGGCACGTTTCGCATGAGGAATCGGCTCCACTAAATACTGGGCTGCATGCATGACACTATCCAGGGTAGTTCAGGCAGGCCACCCACCAACCACAACCCTGGCGATAACCCCCAATGAGCCGCACGAGCTTTCAGCCCCCAGGCTCTAGTTAGTTGAGCCGTGGAAGCTAGGTCGATGGACATGTATATCTTTCAAGCATGGGGAGGCCACTTCTCCAAAGTTCACGAGAAAGGCCTCATAAGGACTTCCAAGCTCCCCCTCGCCCTCAAGCCTCCTTAATTCTGTTTCGCAACCTGGGGGCTAATTTGAATCCTCTCTTTACCCGTGAATTAAATTGAAACCATCACCACTGAAAACATGGAGGCCGGCGATGCCCAAGACATTGAGGAAACACCTGCTGATGCACAATCTACACCGGAGCCTGCTACAAAAGTGAGGAAGCAACTGCCGCAAAGATATATTGATCGGTTCTGGGATAAAGTATGCAACACATCTGCTTGTACATGTACAGAGCTTATAGGCACCAGTTCACTACCAAATACCCCGGGAAAGTACATAGTATCCTGCCATCAGACATCTACGCCAAGTCGAAGGCTTCGAAGACTAAGAAAGGAATCATAAGCGGCCAACGCACCGTGAAATCCTACGACCAAGCCGTGTCTGAATGCAAGAATGCCGTTGAGAAAATTGCAAAAGAGTGCAGGAGGGTCAATCACAGATATCGCGACCCACACTTCGATATCGAGTGGGATTTGAAACAGAATTATCGAGACTGCTTGGATGGCCTGGGATGTAATGAAGACAGGACCGAGCCAAGGTCAGTCAAAAGAGTCCCGGTATGCTTCTCAATATTCTTGATCTATATATGTGGAAAGTACCATAGTCGCTAATATAGGTCTAGGACATTTTTGACAAGCCAGTGTTCCTCCAAGAAGGTGCTAGTGCAAGTGATGTCCGCCAGGGGTTTAATGGTGATTGCTGGTTACTTGCGGCACTTTGTACGCTTTGCAACAAGAGGGACTTAATCGAAAGGATTTGTGTTGCTAGGGATGAGAATGTGGGTGTTTATGGTTTTGTATTCCATCGTGGTGCGTCCAGTTATCGCCTCCTATACATCGTCGGCTTGCTAAGAAAAGCAGATGGGGAATGGTTTCAGACGATCATCGACGACAAGTTATACCTTATTGCGTCCGACTGGTGGGAGAGCTCAGACGAAGAGAAACATACCTTCGAGATGGTCAATAGACAGGACGCCGAAGAGAGATATCGACGAGCGCAACAAACCGGCTCGAAGGCTCTGTACTTCGCGCAGTGTACCAATGAAAATGAGACATGGCTACCTTTGCTGGAGAAAGCGTTTGCTAAAGCCCACGGTGATTTCAGCGCCATTGATGGAGGCTTTACAGGGTTTGCATACTGCTCCCCAAAGCTATTGCCACTCGTTGACATATCGCAGTGAAGCTGTTGAGGACCTGACAGGAGGCGTTACCACCGAGTTATTCACTACGGACATCATGGACAAGGAAAAGTTTTGGACCGATGAGATCATGAAAGTCAATGATGAATTTCTTTTTGGTTGTGCTACGGGAACTTTCGATAATTGGCAAGGCTCAGACATGGCGTCCAGAATTGGGGCAAGAAACGACATCTATCGTATGCATGCGTACTCAATCATGGAGGCGAGAGAAATCAAGGGACAGAGGCTAGTCAAATTGCGGAATCCGTGGGGTGAAGGCGAATGGAAAGGTGCCTGGAGTGACGGCTCCGAACAATGGACCCCGGAATGGATGACTCTCCTTAATCACAGATTCGGTGACGATGGGATTTTTTGGATCTCATACGAAGATCTTCTGCGAAGGTATCAGAGTTTTGACCGAACGCGCCTCTTCGGACCAGACTGGCGTATCACGCAACAATGGACAGAAATCGATGTACCTTGGTCTGCTGATTACAATCGTACCAAGTTCAGCGTTACTCTAACGAAGCGAAGCCCAATTGTTATAATTTTGTCTCAACTCGATGATCGCTACTTTCAAGGACTTGAGGGTCAGTATGCTTTCCAACTACACTTCAGGCTCGAAAAGGATGGCGAGGATGATTACATTGTCCGCAGCCATGGAAACTACTCTATGCGCCGTTCAGTCAGCACAGATTTAGAACTTGATCCAGGCACGTACTCTGTGCTCATGAAGGTTACGGCGCAGCGTTGTCAATCACTTTCCATACCGGAGGACATAATCAGAAGCAATGTCAAATACAGGCAGAATAAATTGATCCAGGTCGGACTTTCCTACGACCTCGCTCACGCCAAAGGGGATATTATCGAGACCGAAAAGGAGAAAACGGCTCGCCAAAAACTGGAGGAAAAGAAAAAGGCCGCCGAGAAGAAGAAGCAGCGCGAGGCAAAGAGCAAGATCAACCGCAAGAAATGGGAATATGGAAAGAGGGAAAAGGCGAGGGAAAAGCGCCACAACAAGAAAAGAGAGGCATACGAGCGGAAGAAAGCCGAAGCACAGAAAGTAGCCAAACCAGCTGAGGCTGATGCAGCCGGCAACGCAGCAGCTTCACCAGCTGTCAATGGCGCAGACGTAGCAGCAGGCATGAAGGGCGGGAGCGAAGAACAAGCCACAACTGGCGCTGCAGAGGATACTACAGGCGAGCCAGCTCCAGAGCCAGCATCCTTACCCTCCCCTCCAGCCGAGAATCAGGCCGAGGAAACGAACCCATCAAATGATGCCCCACCAGAAAGCGAAGTCAGCGCCGTTCAAGCGGAAGAAACCCAACAGGCTCTTCCGGCTGAAGACTCCGCCACCCAAACCGCCCAGCTAACGGAATCAAACCTCCAATCCATCCCCCAAGTGACCATCAACGGCGACCCCGTCCCCATCAGCACCGCGCCCCCCGCTTCCGTTGCCCCTCCCTCTACCCTCGCCCCCAACGACGACTACCAATACGACAGCGACGCCTCCTACACCACCTCCATCGACAGCGTCCTCGACTTCTACCCCACCGCCGACGAGTACGCCGCCGTTCCTGATGATGATTCGGAGCCAGAAGAAGAGGAATTGCCGGCCCCTGAGGGCGATGATCCGGACAAGGAGTTTGAGGATGATCCGTGGAATGCGGTCTGTGTGGTGGGGTTGAGGGTTTATAGTAAGGATGAGGGATGTTGCGTGCAGATTATTAGACCGAGGGAGGAGGAGGAGGGTTTGGATTTAGATGATGCGAGTAAGGGGGCTAGTGGGGAGGTGGAGGGGAATGGGAAGTAGATAGAGATGCATCTTTTGGGATAGGAGTTGGTAGGGAAAGAGTCGGGGGAGTGAAAATATGGGGGTTGTTTCATTATCACTCCTCACCGTATCCAGGATATTTTTCGTTCATTGTATTGAGTAATCTGCTGCTTGATGCTGCTACACAAACCCAATTCTCGGAAATTAAGAGCTTCCTTCATTATTAAGACATGCCTCCTTCCTTACCCTAAGCTTGGACTTCCCCCTTTTAATGCCGCAAATACAAAGACATCAGCTCATCATGCTGTCTAACGCCCTGCTAAATCTACAGATAGGGTAGTATGACCTGCTGAGACAGAATGTTATGCCAATCTTCGGACGTGAAGGAATGTGGAGTTTGCTCTATCCATCTATTCCTCCCATATCTCTTCGATGCAGTCAGTGCAATAGAACCGTGCCTGATCTTATAGTCGTCCATGCCTCGCTTTGAAAATCGATATCTTATCGTCGTAGAACAGAATCTCCCGCAGCTTATACTTCACTTTCCTGCCACCCGTCGAGCTGCTATGGCCATGAATATCCTCATCATCTGTATCGGGCGTATAATCAGCGTCCGAGTCATCATCATGCGGGGCTGGCGCTGGCGCTGGCGCTGGAGCTGTAGAGGGATCACCGCTTCCGTCGCTGTCGTTATCTTCGTCGTTAGAGTCATGCTCGTCTGAGTCGTCGTCTGAGTCTGCATCATCTGTTGCAGCTCCATGAGTACTGGACTTGGGTTTGTGTTTCTTCTCCAGGATCTCGAAACATTTGTTGCGGATGCCGAGGTAACAGAGTTGGACGTCTGGTCTGATTGCCACGACATCCACAGCACCCATGGCGGCTTCTTTACAGCTGAATGAGTTGCCGGAAGGGTGATCTGCGATATATGGCAGGTAGAGAGATCTGAGGTGCGGGATCTGTGGTAATTTCTGTAAGAAAAAATGCCAATCTCTGTATTCGATTGACATTCCAAGTTCCCTGATACGACTCATCTTCCCACTGGTGACGAATGCTAGGACTTCCCGGCTGAACATCCATTTCCTGGCTGCTACGCTACGCGCTCGACTCAAAGCAGGTCCGTATGCACTGTCGACCATGACTTTTGTGAGACTATCTCGGTGACGCTTCAGTGGACCACGGTATATCGAATCAAGATTGACCCCTGAGAAAGACCTCGACGCATCATCTTGGAGGAACATCCATTCGAGACTGTTGGGAGCCAAGGTATTTTTGAGGAATGAGGTCAGTTCCTTTGGAACTGAGTCCGTGTGGATTCTCTTGAGATTCAATTGGTAAGTGATGGGCCCAGAAAGAGATTCTGAAGAGGGCTTGCGGCGAAGACGAGGCGGTCCTCTAGGACTTTCTGGACTGCGCGCAGGAGTCGAAATGACTATAGATTTCCGTGGGGGAAATTGGCGCTTCAATTCGTCCCAAAGCTTGGTAGTATTACCGCATTTAAGTAGAGTTAAGCTTGTAAGCATAGTAAAATCTATGCCCCCTAGAAGTACCCACGATTGCAGACTAAATTTCTCAATCTCAAGCACATCTAGTTTCAATTTAGTAGATAAGTCGTTTATCTCCTCAGGACCAGAGTTGATATTTTCTTCTTTGAGCTTCTTGTCAACCATCAAGTTTTCGTCTCGTCTCATTGAATGTAGGCCGAGATTAGCTGTGGATCCTGACCCAAATGGGACCGTATCTAGCCCAGGCTCCGTCGGGAGCTGCTTCTCTTCATCAGAATTCACATAATCACTGAATAAAGCCGGGTCGATAGCGTGATCGTCCAGGATAGTTGCTCGAAGATCTGGCCTAGGATGGTTTTGCTCTCGATCTTCTGGGTTTGGTACTTTCGATGTGCTGTTGAGGTCATCTCCTGATATACTCAGATTGATAGTCGGATCGGACATGGAGCTAGTTGACGCTCTAACAGCAGCAACATTCTCACTAAATTGAGATACGTGCCTGTCTAAGGGCTCTTTCTGTGAGGCCTTGAGAGCCGCGGTTTGCTCGGATGTTTTGCTCATAAGCAAGCCGAAGACACCACCCATGAGTAAGTAGTTTGCTTCCCTTGTCTCGCGAGTATAGCCCGACATATGAAGAGTGGATGCCATTCCAAGCCGCAACTCACGCAAGGTGTGAATCGACCGGTAAAGCAATTCGCTCAACTCGACCAAGTACTGTGCTTCGTCAATGTTTAGCACGGTCAGAGATCTCAAAGGAGACAGGATGGAGAAACTCGTCTTTTCAATATGATGATTGGACCACACCACGTTACTCACACCGAAGACTTCGGCATCATTATGTGATGTGGCCTGTGACGGAGCTACATTAGGGTCTGATGACCCTTGGGAAGGTTGCTGAGGGGAAGTCGGCGCCGCTAGGCCTGCGGCCTGTAATGCAGCATGGTTGTCATGCAGTCGAACCCAAAGCTTTGCAAGTTTAGGCGCTTGGTGATCGCCCAAAGAGGCCAGTGCAATCCATATATCTCGTAGAACTCCCGTGGGCATGTCCCATATGAAGGTATCCTATTTGATCAGAGCTGTCAACAATCACATCTGTTGACATGAGTCAGGGTGCAGAGGTCATACCAAGTTCGGCATGCGAGCGATACTCAGGGCTACCAACGTACCAAGCATCTTCCCACACTCTTTCGTGACAAGATACTCTTCGACCCATTCTGCAGGACCATTCCCAAGAGAGAATTTTTTTGTAAATTGGGAATAGTAATTGCCTCTACGCGTCTTCAGAGCTTTTGTGCGCAGTCTGGAATTTTGGGTTGTGTAACTCGTAGAGCCACAGTGCGTACAAGTATAACTTTGACAGGATTCCGAGGACTCGGGGGAGCGAGGAGCGGCATGTTCGAACAGGTCTTCCCTCATGACAAGGGTAGCGAGGCCATATGTCAGAGCATCTACGCCGACTCGTGGCTCAGCAGTACCATTCGTGTCCGGCCAGACGATGTCAAAGCGACTATAGATGAGAGGAGTGACAATGCCATGCAGAGCAGAGTTGACCAAAGCCAAATTTGCGAGGTCATTGGTATGGGTGACCTGAAGTTCAATTAGCGGAGTTCGACAACACTTGAGAATCTTCGATTCACCTCCTTGAGAATATCTTTTAAGATATCTAAAGGTAACTCAAGAAGTTGTAAGGGGCCTTCCTTCCTCTTGGGCAATAACTTCTGCCTCTCCCGCAAGTACCTCAGAATCCTTGCCTCCGGCTTCTCTATATTGTTCTCCGTGCTCTCACAGGATTGACCGGGTTTTTGTGAAGACCCAGTGATCCCTGGGACATTCTCGCCGTGGTGAGCGCTCTGGCCACTCTGTTGTTGTCCCATGGCTGGATGTGTAGCAGGCGACAACCTCGACGCCTTAGGTGAAGGCTCGTCCAAGTCCATGACTCGAGTAGAACTTTTTGGAGAATCACTGTGTGACAGTGCGGTGATTATCTGTCTAATGCTCCGGATTTATCGAAAGAGCCATATACCGTCCCAATAGCCTGCTATGCCTCCTTTGTTTTCTGAAGCTCCATTCACAATTGGGCGATGGCCTCGAAATTCTCGAGTGATCTGCTCAAGGCTAAGAGCAAAGTCGTGAGGAATCCGATAGCAAGCTCTAGCCGCAACCTAACTTCTAGATATTTTCATTTATAGAAGCCCCTCACTTTATTTGTCTTGTTGAAGGTTGGACTCGAGGAGCAGTTTCATGCGAGGTGGTTTTGGTTCCGAGATGGCTGCCCCAAGGTCAAATATAAGTTAAAAGGCAATTGCATCGCAGAAACTCTGTTTCACATCCTGGGGGTCGTCGAAAATTACTCATAGAGAGGAGCTGAGGCAGAACTGATGTGTGATCAACAAAGCAAGCAGAAGCTGATAATGCACGCAATTCTAGGCCAATCAATCTTGACCCAGCAACGCCTGCCAGCGGATGGTCTAGCCCAGGAGGCTAAAACCCCCGCTGCCATCTTCCGTTGCTTAGGGTATGCTTTAGCGCAGGACCGCCTGGCGGCTCCATTGGCTAGGGGGCAGCTTGTGCATTCAGGCCCTAAATTTACTGATCACCTTAGGTCTCATGATGCATTGTTCACATTCAAACTGCAAGTCCACGGTGATTCTAGAGGGCACAGTGGGTCTGCCAGCAAGGCTTGTGACTATCGAATGAGATCATGTTTAGATCCTGACATTGTATGCGAGTCTCTGAATCAGGCGAAGCCGCTCATGCAACCATAAGACTCCCAACTCGGGAGTTGGGTTTCTCCAGCTGGGCTTGTACTGATACAACTCTAGATAGCAAAGGAGACTAAGGTAGGTCTCATAAGCCGGGGTACCGTTTTGAGACATTCCACAAGAACACCAGATCAGCCAGCATCCTACATCACAGTACACAACATAAGCTGGACCTTGGGCTCCGACTTTTTCATTTTCCGCTTCCTTTTCTTTTCCCCTTCTTCTTCCTCTTCTTCTTCTTCGGACTCCTCCTCGGATTCCTCTTCCTCGGATTCTTCCTCCCCCGAGTCCTCTGAATCCGAACTCTCCGAATCTGATTCTATCTTCTTTTTCTTTTTGCGTAAACCTTTCGGATCACCACATAAAATATCGATACCAAAGTCGCTCTCGTTCGGACCACGACCCCATTTGAAACCGTGCTTGGCACCACTGACCATTTGTACTTTCTTGCGATTTGCTCCCTTCTTATCATGCTTTGGACATTTGCCCTTGTCGGCTTCTTCTTGGGGATGATACTTTGGATTACGAGCTATGCCATTCTCGAAAGTGGGACAATTGCTGAAATTGAGGCCTTCCTTGCATGGTTTAGTAAGCTTGACGGACCAACATCCGCACTTCGAATGCTTGAAATACTTGGTATAGCACATTGGGGAAACAAATCGAGGAGGTCGATGTGCGAGAAATGGGGAGCTGCGCTTGAGCGTACGTGCCGTGATTTGAGTGATGATGTGGCGGAGACTGTGTGGCAGAAAATCACTTTGTAGGCTTCTCCCCACACCACTGCTATAGCGATTCGTGATCCACTGCTTGTAGGTCCGGCGGTCAGGGGTGTATCTCGCCGAGGTCTTCTCCAAGGGCTTGCACCATGCAGAATTTGCTGAGCTCTCCTATGTTCAGGCTTGGGTAAGATAGACGTCGAAAATGATGACCAGATGCTACTAGCTTGGTAGGCCTCTGGCCTGGAATTGGATAGAGGTGTGTTTGGAGTGACAGAGGGCGCTTCAGTCTCGGCGTGCGAGATATTAGACGACGGTGTGGTATCTGCAAAGCGGTGAAGATGGTTGATCTGGACATAATCCGCTTTTAAGTATACGATTTGTTGAAGGCCGGTGGCACCTCTGTGTACCGCTTTGTTCCACCAGCTCGGAGTCAAGTTTCATGACGAGCCTATGGTCAGGCAACCTTGGGTCGGGGTCCCCAATGTATCCTCTGATCAGCCGTGCACTAGGAGTGCCTCGTTTGTAGATATGTATAGTCTTGTGATCGTTTATAGCTTCTCCTTGAAACGAGTTTGTTTTAGAAGCTGTTGCATTTTTGTGCCCCTCGCTGCCGGGTAAGTCAATGAGGTACGGCCGTAAGACCAAAATCGCCCGGGAAATGTTTGTCAGATATGTTCTTCGCCATCGTGTTGCCCCTGCTTCCTTATTGCCTGCATGAGCTCGTACATCTGACCCAACTGTTGATCTAGCCAGACTATTATTAGCGTTTTGTACAAGTCAGCAGCCTAGAGAACCCCCACCGCTCATCTTATCGATCTTTCCCTTGTCCAACTTCTCCCCTTTCCAGGAATCTCCTTCGACTTTCTGGGCGTACATTTGCCATTCGGTCAAGAATCCAATCTGTGAAACAAAAATGTAAGCATTTCACAGGTTATATTGGGAAGAGCCAATGGCTGTCCCGAAAAGTCGTACAATATGCATAGGATTCTCCACATTTCTGTGTGCTCGAAATTCGCTCTTGATGTACTCGTCACCGAGAAGCCGCATCTGCGGCTCCAAATACTTCCTGTGCCCGCGAAGCAATCGTCTATAGAGAGGTATCGGTGGCAGCAGTGCCAGTGGTGCCGGCTTAAGTCCCCTTGTTGAGCCCGCAGAAGTAGGATTTGCCAGTAATCGTAGTGTTGCTTTCATGACTAGATGTTGTGGTTGTTGCGGTTTGCGTTCAAGAGAAGAAAGCTGGGGGAAATGGTTCTTGAATTGACATCACGACGCAGATCGACGCTAGGCGAGATCCATGAGATGAACCATCTCAGACCGCTCCGCAAGACTACAGGCTAGGTAATGCTGCCAACCCCGTCAACATCTCATGTGGATCCCAATCGCATTTATGAGCCAGCCGAAGACTCCTACCTCCTTCTCGATACGCTCTCCTCAGCGAATGAGACGCAATTCTTGAAACGCCATTTCGGTCAATCAGGAACACAAGCACGGAATGCACCCACGCCGTCACCAATAGTCCTCGAAGTTGGGACGGGCTCAGGAGTTATATTGGCCTTCGTTACAGCTAATGCTGAAGCGATATTTGGGAGGCCTGATGTCTTAGCCTTGGGTACCGATGTGAACACATTCGCTTGTCAAGCCACCAAGCAAACGGTATTGCAGACATGTGATTCTGCTCGGGATGTGGTCTTAGGCCCGCAAAGGCATTCCTCAAAGTCTGCCGGCCTACTACTGGCGACACTGGGAGCAGACTTAGCAAGTCCGATCCGTAGAGGAATGATCGATGTCTTGATCTTCAACCCACCTTACGTGCCTTCGGCCGGTGTGCCTGATATTCAAGGCGATACCTTGGATTCGAAACCTGGCCCCGATGATGCTAAGTCTAGAACAGAGTCGTACGAGCATGATTCGCGTCTGTTGGCATTGTCCTACGAAGGGGGTGTAGACGGCATGGAAGTCACGAACAGGCTTCTGGAACAGCTTCCACACGTCCTGAACAGTGACAGGTGCGTCGCCTATATTCTGCTGGCACAGCAGAATAGACCTGAAGAGGTCATGCAGCGAATCTATAATTGGGTTGGGGATTGGTATGTGGAGGTCGTGGGACGCTCGGGAAAACTAGCCGGGTGGGAGAAGCTTTGTATTATAAGGATATGGAAGGGTTGATAGATCACACCATTACGCCGTCACGCTTGGGCAGCATTATGGTCTTATTAGGGATGCAGGGGTTTTCCTTCCGATCCTTCTCTTGTCCTCTTGGGATTTCTCGCGTAGGAATGGAAGCTAGAGGTCGAGTCGAAACCGTGCGGCCCGCCAGCAGGAACTATTGCAACGTGCCATGCAAGTGCTCGCCTGATCTTAACTTCCCATACCGGTTTGCTCTAAAGCCGCGAGGATATTGTGTCGTTCCAGACAAATCGCATCAATCCTTAATACCCTATCCACACCTCCTGCCTAGAAGCCCCCCCTTCCACCTCGCCCTCTTCCTCCTCTGAAACCTCCACCCCTGCCTCTCCCCCTTCCCCCACCTCTCCCGCCTCTCCCGCCTCGATCAGCCACCTCCTTCCTCGCCTTATTTTTCGGCTTCGGCGCATCGTCAATCAGGAGTGTATCCAGAGGCAGTGAGTCCGGTAAAATGTAGTAACGGATGGTCGAGCCACGGATGTTGATGGTATCAAGTTGTATAGTATCTCGCCCTTTCGGTGTCATTTTAACTGCGCGCAAGGCGGTGTTCATCTGAGGAGAGACGGAGGTGATTGTGCCGTGAAGTATGGTGCCTGCGTCATGTATTCCGAGATTAGTCACTTTGTGCTGCAGTGAGACGGAGATTGAAGGAGGATAGAAAGGTACCATTCTTCAGTTCAATTGTGACTGTTTCATTCGCACACTTCATCAAAAATCTGGCATGGGGTCAGCGCTGTTGCGTGCGGTGAGCCTTGAGGTGTAGAGCTCAGCTTGGTGGTTCTCGGTAAGGCAAAGTGATTGTGAGCTTACCTGACGAGTTTCATCTTGATCGACGAATATTTGAGAATTAAACGAGCTGTTATATGGTCCACGTCACTGCGGATATCGTGCCGAGAGATACCTGTTGGTCTCACGATCGGTGTTGTTGCTGCAAGAATATATCTGCTCCGATGGTAACAACAACGTACCACGCTACTGCTAGCCTCTTTCTCCGGCGCTTTTCGCGCTTCCGCCGCACGCAGGCACGAGTGTTGTTGGCAACCTCCCTTAAAAGCCACCGATAGTTTACACTGCCTTGCTAGGTAAGCACATCATGTATGTGCACTTGACGAATACGAATCTAGTACTGAAGTGCAATTGCGCATGAGCGGTTTTAACAGCTTTGCAATCACTGAGATTGAGACATTGTGGCTGAGGTTCGGCATTGTTTAAGCCCCACATATCGATCTGATCAAGTTTCAATTTTATAATTAGGTCAAATATAGCGTTGAGTCTAGGTAGCATGTATGCGAAGGACCCCATTTGGGTATGTTCAAGATGTTTGATACGGGAAACCTTGGTCATAAATTGCTGATTGCAGATAGAGCACACATCTTCTGTCCAGCAGTAGATAGTTTTTCCGAGAAAGACCTGAAGCTCTTTGGTAACGACAGAAAAGGTCTGGAAATCAAACGAATGCTCCTTGGCTCCACGATCCACACCCCGTGATATGCTCATACCGCTTCAAATGCTCCATTAAGAATACAAACCCTATGGCATCCCCAACCCCAGTCCCAATGCAGAAGACCTTCTATGCTTGTATGTTTGCGTGATTTTCAAAACTTCCAACTTCCACGCTATGCCATTAGATCGCTCAACAATGCTAATTCAAAAGTCCAAGTCGTCCCCATCCGTATCCAACTTCAGGAGGAGCGTGGCTTGCATTTGTCATGGGCCAAATGGCCGTCGCGTGCCGTTTTTCTAGTGAACTCCGCTCCACAACGATGGCAGACCGATTTCTGTGACGTTCCAGACTTCTCCCGCTGGTGCCTAAGAAGATTGCTGAATGTAGAAAATTGGCGACCGTTACAACCATGCTCCCAGCATTGAGGCTTTTTGGGAGCTTCAAGAACGACAGGTTCCGGGTTTGATGCCGCGGTAGAGCCTCGCCTGTCATCTCGATAGGCAGGATATGATGGGTTCTGAGAACTTTATACTATTTAGCAGGGGTTTTTAGTGTGCTTCATGCAATGCCATTCGTACCTTGGGTACAGTGTACTGGAAACGCCTGAGCTAGTACCATAGGGGGCCGGATAAGCACTTTGGTATGGGGAACTGGGCTCATACATCAATGTCGTATACCAAGAACTAATGACCTTTGTACTTACGCTGAGATGCCAGGCACGTATGGTCCGTGGGTTGAAGACGTTGAGGATGTTCGACCGTAAGTGCCGGGGCTATCGTATGATGATCCGGAATGAGCTGCAAAAAAGTCAATCGAAGCACTCACAGGTTCTACCTCGCTCGGCCTAACGCTCGCATTGCTCGGCAGCACCGCCTTTCGGCGAAGAAGCTTTGACTGACGGCGAGACTCGTGAATGTTTCGCCGCCGCTGCCGAGCAACCTCGCGCTCCTCCACCCTAAACCCACTATAGGCCGAGCTTGGCAGTATGCTGGGGCCAGAGGGACCAGACATACTGCGTGATAAGGAAGATTCAGTGTAGCCTGTAAGCGTAAGCTAGTGAACGAAAAGGCGGTGTTGACTGTTACACCCAGAACTTACCCCGCTGAGATGGAGACTTGGTTGCAGCATACGAGCCTGTATCGCGATAGCTCGACATTGTGTCTTGAAATGAATAATCGCTTTCAGGTTTGTTAGCAGTGACCAAAGGATGCTCGGGACCTTTGGTTACCCCATGGCTGACCTGTTAAGCGTGGTAGTGAAAGGACTGGCTCGGCCGCTAAAGTCTGCTGTCCCAGGAAAGAGTTGGTAGTCTTCGGGATCTAGAAGTGATGTCCCAAAGGTAGAAGATGGTTGCAAGTCTTGAAAGGATGTTGGTGATGCGGTCCGATGATAGCCCCTGGAATCGTACTGAGACGGGAGATATGGTGGACTAAGCTCGCTGCGAAGGTTTGATGGACGACGACGACGCGTATCTGGAGTATGATAAGGTGATGGCACTGAAAGCTGTTGAGCGCCCGCAGGTTCGGTCAGGCCGAGATTTTGGAAGCTGGCTTCGGTAACGGAAAGAGATCGATCAACACGAGGGCTACTTGCCCGTGAGTAGTCTGAAGGACGGCGGTGGGATCGAGACATAACGAAGGTGATGGACTGAAGGAAATGGAAACACACACAGTAATCTCACAACTTTCTAGACTGGCAATGTCGTCCGAATCTGAAATATATATTCCCATGTCAAAGATTATTCTACCTGTAAAAGTGTGTCTTGGATGGATTGGTAGGCAGACGTTGACAGCAATAGAAAACCAAACACCAGTTTCTTCGCCACGGGGCATACCATTTAGATAATCCTTTGGAGCTATGCAAATCCTTTGGCTTTTCTATGATTGGCCTGCTACCGTGCTGTTAGTCCACGCCCTATAGGTTAGGGGCTCGTGGAAGCCGCGAAGGATCCAAACCCCTGCCAAGTTGGTATGGAACAGTCAGAATGCTTTTCAAATCAAGTTGCTGCCTTTGGAAAATAGGCACCGAAGGGACAGCTTCGAAGGTCTGCCGTATAGCTGGCTGCTGCGCAAACATTCGAGACAGAAAAGTGAATTTGCATTGATGGAGGCCACGAGGAACCTTAAGTACTCCGAAAATTGTCTCAGGCCCTCCACGGGCGCCCATGCCCCACGTTCACTATCTCCATGAACCCGTGATTACGACTTAAGTCATATCTTTCTTGAGTGGGTCAAGCCGCTGACTAGCGAATCGCAAGGCCCTGAACGCGTACCCAGTAATTCAGATGACAGGCTCTGCGTACGAAGGGAGATGCGCTACTGGACAGAGTATGTGGCGCAGACAGGTTTGAGAAGGGTTGTGATACCCGCAGCATTTCTTGCATGACTTCTCCTTACTTCGGTCTCGGTTTCATGAATTTCCACAGCCATCGTAAAATGCGTTGGCCTCTGTTGGCATTTAGGCCCGCCAAACTAGCATACGACGTGGTGAAGCTGATATCTGAGATAGCTGTCTCCGGCAACCTAAAAGGTGACAGGACGCCGCAATTAGCGGTCAGGCACAACAGTGAATAGTGGTGGCCAGAAATCTGACTGCATTCAATTTTGAGGCGCGAGTCTTGTGCTAATGTAAGGCTGGAACTTGGGGAATCCTTCGCAAAGTCTCGAAATGGTCTAAATTGCAGGGAGGACAGGGAGAGGAGCAATAGCCGCCCGGATAGGTGGTCCATTGCGACATGGCACCAGCTGAGAGATGCTAAAGCGGCCGAGGCCGTTTCTGGACGTCTAGTGAGGTCAGATTACAGGGCGAGGGAAATGAGCGGGAAGGGTAGCAGTCAGAGTAGTGGTGGATAGTAGGGTAGTATGTCGCAAGCGTTGCAATGATCTGGCAAACTTGTCCGAAACACCAGATGGTAAGAGGCGGACCGCAGGCAGCACGAGGCAGCAGTCTATCTTGGGTCGAGATTTGTAGTAGATAGCACAATCTGCGACAGCCAGTTAACAGGTGTGACGCACAGCAAAGTAGAAAAGCTGAGTGCCGATCACCTGCGAATAAGTGGTTCTCGCATATCCAATTCTCGTTGGGCTGGGGCTTCCGCAACGGTTGTACTATTGTAAGGCGGTGAAGCGGCGAGACGGCGAGAGAGGGAGGCTCAGATGAGGGCCATTTAATCTAGTTCTAAACTGGGTAAAACGCGCAGCCACTCCACGGCCTTAGTGCCAAACGGCAAGATCCTGCATCGATGCAAACGTTGAAACAAAGTCAGTCCCGCTGATGTTGGCTCAACGCACGACCGTCATCATAAGATTTTATGCTGACATCGTAAGATAAGCCGTTGGGGCTCCTAGCAGTTGAGGACACATTACTACCTCTCGGCTGGCGCGCGACTCTATGCATCTAATTCCCTCGCGTCAATCACGCATTCTGTACTTTGCTTGGACTCAACTACAATATCCAGTATCAGCAAATACCCTTATGTCTTACGAATGAAATCGGAGTCTCCGAGGACAATCTCTTTCTTTCTTTCTCGATATGTCGATGATTGGACGATCTCTAGCATTAGAAATGGCCAAAGCTGAAAAGGCTACATGTGCCGTATGCTGTGGAGATAGTCTCGAACCATCCCTTGTGTGGAGACGGTGCATTAACGGGTCCGTAGCTCGAATCACAAGACGCTTACCCACCCGCATACACGAGCACATGGTGTCCATCTGCAGCCCTACATCCTTCTCCAAGGCTGAGATCATGCAGTAGCTTCCCTACCTGACGTACCGCGCTCTCGCTTAATCTTCCGCAGATCACAATAGCTGAAGTACCAGCGTTTACTTGGGGATTATGATTGGTTACGCTTGCCTGAGAATACTATTTGTCACAGTTCGACTTAATAGAACCTTGCATACTGATCTAAGACTGAGCGTCTATCTTGCGGAGTTTTCCAAGTCTTCTGGTTGGTGGTCACAGTATATCACCGATTTCCAAGCTTTCCAAGCTTTCCAAGCGCAAATATGACATGGCGCTAGGATCATTAAAGACAAAGCACCGAGAGTGCTACTGCCAATTTGGTGTGTGCACGGGAGCTGATTCCCTGGAAAACGTGCTACTAGATCAGGATTTCGGATGACGGATGCATGATGGAACCGCAGGAGATAAGCTCTTAGCGGGAAAGCCGTCTAACTTATAGCGAAGACTTGATCAGCCGCTGAAAGATGATTGCCGATGAGTTGATCCTCGATGGCCTTTCTCCTTGCCTCTTCTTCCTCGCTGTTGGTGTCATTGAAAACGTGGTCCATAGCCTCAAGGGTCCTTCCGCGTGTTTCGGGTACGAAGTAAAAGGTCCAAAGCAAAGATAACAGGCAGAACACCGCAAAGAACGTATAAGCCCCAAAGCCCGTATTTTGGACCAGTGGAGGGGTGATTAAGCCAATGATGAAGTTGTTCAGCCAATTGGACCACGTTGAGAGCGCTACACCTTTTGCTCGTAGACTACTGGGAAAGATTTCAGATGGCATAGCCCCTGTACATGCCCAAAGTTAGCACAAAATATTTACGACACGCAACGTGACTCAGCAGAGATCTCTTACATGGCACAGGGCCCCAACTGGATCCAAAGCTGAGCATGTAGAACAGCAGAAATGCTACTGAGACCCATCCTGCAGCTCTGTGATGTGGCCAGTCGTTGGAAAATTTGCCCACCAGAATAGCGATAATGACGTGCGAGATTGTCATGAAAAAGCTCCCCCATAAAAGTAGTGGCCGTCTACCAAACCTGTCCATACTCCAGAGACTTGTGATAACCCCAATGAGTTGGGTCACATTAAGAACGTCAGACATGATCAAGGTCATTGAATAGTTGAGGCCCATTGTCGAAAACAATGTCGGACTGTAGTAGATAAGCGCATTAATTCCAACAAATTGTTGAAAAAACATTATAGCGGTACCAATATGAGTTCTTCTCCAGCATCCACGTCTGAAGCAATCCGTCCAGGATGCGAGCTCCAGTTTGATTCGGCTTATCGTACTTCCGTCCTGGAGGTCCGGGTGTCTGAGAGCGCTGCTCTCCTTGTGGAAGGCGACTTCGGCTCGAATATCGTACCAATCAAGTTGCACCCGTGGATCGGTTGTGTGAAGCCGACGCAATCTTTTAAGTGCTTCCAGTGCCTCCCCATCTCGACCCTTTGAGGCCAACCACCTTGGTGAGAAGGGAAGGAACAACATCCCCCCACCAAGTACAAAGCCAGGTATCAGTTGCAGTAGGAACGGCAGTCGCCAGGCCCATTCACCCGCCATGTATCGAGTGCCGTAAGTGATCCAGTATGCGATGACAATACCAGTGACAATGCTAAGCTCCTCTAGGACCAACAAAGCTCCTCGAATCTCAGGCGGTGAAATCTCGGATATATATAGCGGTGCTACCATGGAGAGCATTCCTATACCGATCCCACCGATAAGCCTTGCGACCACCAGCATGGCATATCCGGTAGAACCAGTCTGCAAGGCTGAGCCAACAGAAAAGACTGCCACCGCGACAACGACAGAGTACTTCCTGGATATCTTATCCGCAATCCATCCTTGGTTCAAGGCGCCGATCAGGGCACCCAACTCAATCATCGCCGTCAACAGACCTTTGTCAAATCCAGCGCTACTAGAAGACTCCGAGACTTGAGGAAAGCGAGCGAGGAACTGGGGCATGACGAGAACTATAGAAACCACGCCTTGATCATACCCAAAGATCATACCTCCTATAGCGGCGAAAGCTGCGCATAGCGCCGCATAAGGGCTCATGAAAACTCCCTTGAAACCCGGTGGTCCATAGGTATCTCTGTGCCTCCATACCGCTTCCGCATGGTGGATAAAGACGTTGCTGCTGTCCGGCACATGACTGTCGCCGTCCTTCGAAGCAGTCTTTAATACCATGCTGGACAGATTGTGTTGACTTTCGAGGATTGTAGTGAAATATTGAGGAACATTCTGGAGGCAAGATACAGCATTGGTGTTTTAGTAAATTCGGTCATGTTGTGTAACGTCAAAGGTCACGCGCCGATCACGCTGCCCCCTCGTTTGCTAAACACAAAGACTACAGGCTCCGGGGCTGATGACAATGAGCCTGTGTGTAAAGAATATACTTACAGTGGCAATGCAAAATGTGCCCATTGTTTCGCACCACATAAAGACCCGAAGCAAATAACGAGTGTAATGACACGATGTTGTTGTTGGCTTTCCCGGCTCACCTGCCAGCCTCTGACAGTTCGCTCGTAGGGCTGATGGCTTATCAATGTGCCAACGTGACGACCAAGTCACGAATCTACAGACCGTCAGGCTCCTACACCTAAGCTTGGTAAACACGTGTCATATGTACCTCTGTATCAGCCTAGAGTCAACAACAACGCCTTTGGCGCTCTCACTCATAATATATCCTGACAATATCCGCTGTGCTACTCGTGTTCCTACTTACCACTGCTAGCCAGATCCCCAAGCTTGATCGCTAAACAATCCGTCGTCTTTAGGATCGAGCAAACGATCTAGATACATTACCCGATTCTCACTGGAATAGGCGTCGTTGCTTAAGTGCGCTGCGAATTGCAGCGCCAAAGATCGGGGTTGGAAGGTCGAGCGCGTTCGTGTCTTACTCATCATGGCAAACTTCCTTTCAGACTTATTCAACTCGATCTTCACGCCGGGTGTTACGCCATCTATTATAATCGCAACAAATGTCTCATTTGCCGCACTTCAGCTTGTCCTCCTCGTCCTCCTCGTCCTTACATACAGCGTCCACTTCGCTGTCTTATCATTCCTGTGTGTAGGCCTGTGGTGGGCAATAAATTGGTTCGTAACTGAGCTCGAAGCCGCAAACCAGAAGGAGAAAGAGAGAAAACAAGTACGGGAGGCGAGAAGAGGCCAGGATGACCAAGGCGCAGACGACAGTGGAACGGAAACAGAAGGTGGGGGCAATCAAAGCGAGGGAGCGGTTTTGGCGAGCAAGTCAGAAGGACTGCTGAGGCCAGACGACGCACGGGGCGCTTTGAGGAAGAGGAGGAGCCTTGGAGAAGCTTCGTCTGGAGATCTGAGCAATGATAGTGAATGGGATAAGGTGGAGGAGGCAGGAGACATGGATAAATAGAGTCACGACCACATGCCACCCGAGATCAAGTCAATCAGACTTCTTTATAAAGTAATGATAGATGCAGTCATACGACGATACTCATTATAAAAGGATATCAAGGGGCTACGAGCTCTACGGAATTCACTAGAATTCTTGCGTGACGTATGTACTGCCGGCAGTCTCAAAGCGACGAAACTAGAGGGAGCCTTCCTGGTCATGCAAGAGAGACACATGTATTGCTCGAAGTCCATTGGTCTCCACAATTCACACGGGGATTTTCGTACGGAGGTTTATGCAGCAGAGCTGCGCTAGCGCCTTGGCCATGCGGGCGTTATGTACCTATGACTTGGGTAGGTGATGTCTCCTCTCACTCTCACATCTCAATTTGTACAATACATACGACGCCCGATTTCCAAACACACAAAAAACGTCCTTCGGAGTTTGTGGATCACCAAGATGCCTACCAGCAAGTCATTTTAAGATAGCGAAGCGTACAGCAAAACGCACCTTCCCACCTCCAAGATGCTTCCATCACTGTCTCAGTTGTTCAAGATTCATCAGTCGCATACCAATACCAGATCTTTACGAACGATACATTGTAATGCAATACTATGGTGGCATAGGGTTTGCGAATAGGACCGAGGTTACAAGCATACAATAGCAATACAATCTATTGGAACAGAATCTTGAGAGAGGAAATAGTGGAAATGGCCTCAATATTCACGTTTGAGTCTGAGGCGCCCAGAGTAGCTTCCCCGTGGCCTACTACAAGGGCAGAGATGTTGGAGAGTAATGCGGGGCATGACCACCCACTCATCGCTGGCTTGAAGATGCCACCAGCAGAAATCTTGGCAAATTGTGGATTCTCAAAGCTTCAGGCAGAGCCACAAGAGGGCCCTACAGAATATAAGTTGCATCTGCTACTCCGGCCACGCCGGAGCTTTACTTCTACTTCAACTGTCAAGCACGTGTCAGGCTCATACCTCTCCAAGGCCCGTACCCCTCGCTCGCATTCAAATACAGACGTCAAATCCAAGTCATCCACACCTCTGTTAGCACCAAGCAGTCAGACAAGGCAGAACAGATTGCAGCATCTAACTACGCAGCTGTTGTGGCGTCTCCAACAGTCTTCGCCTTATCATTCTACCTCAAAGTCTGCTCTCGTTCTGCCGATCTTACCAGAAGCCGATGTAAAACTTTCAGTCTCGGAAGGTCCTGGACCGCTCATACCGGGACTCGAAGAGAGCAGCGGTGCTCTGTATGAGATCGGTGTCAGCGATGATGGAACATTTGTTGGTCTAACGAAAGATGAGCTTGAGGAGAGTTTGACTGTCCTCCGCGCAATGGCGTTCAGCCTCGGCTGCGACGTCCAGATAATCCGTGTCATGATCGTTGGTGATTGTGAATGGACTGAGGAGATCCAGACAAAGCAGAGAGTCGTCAGTAGACAACGGCAGGAAAAGCTTTGGGTTGCTGAGGTGTTAGTGTCGCCGCATCTAACTTCTCACAAGCAGGCCAATGACCTATCCGCTTCGTTACTGGACAGAAACCCTCCTGTTGGGTGCGCCGTTGAGGAGGACGGTAGGCAAGGCGTCTCTGATTCAATCTTAGTAATTGAGCAGCTTCGAATATCTCTAACAGGCAGCACGACCTCGGGCAAGTCATCGCTACTTGGCACTTTGTCGACCTCTACCCTCGACAATGGTCGCGGGAAGAGCAGGCTGAGCTTGCTGAAACACCGACACGAAATTATCTCTGGCGTGACTAGTTCCTTAGCGCAAGAGCTATTTGGGTACCAAAATCGAGGATTGAGTGGCGACAAAACTCCCATGGATGTGATCAATTATGCCTCTGGAAATGTTTCTTCCTGGAATGACATCCACGCAGCTTCCGACCAAGGTCGTCTTGTCTTTATAACTGACTCCGCTGGGCATCCGCGCTATCGACGTACTACTGTTCGTGGATTGATCTCATGGGCGCCACACTGGACCTTGTGTTGTGTAGCTGCGGACGACGAAGAGGACAGTAGTGGCAAGATAGGTGCGACTGCATCCTCCAGCGAGGTTCTTGGCTCTGCTGGGGCCGACGTAGATCTGTCCAAAGCACATCTTGATTTATGCCTCAAGCTAAACTTGCCAATGGTCATAGTTATAACCAAATTTGACATTGCAACTAAAGCCGGGCTACGAATTATGATGAACAAAGTCTTGTCTGCCCTCAAGTCTGCAGGCCGAAGACCTGTTATATTGCCAACATCTCCAAACAATCAGAATGGTGGCCAACTTCAATCAATCACTAACGACGACATGGAAGCTGCACGAAACGTGATTACTTCGGTGCCTCTACTTGAGCTACACTCACTGGTACCAATTGTGCTTACCAGCGCCGTTACTGGTAGCGGAATTGGTAGACTGCATGCTCTTCTACGTCTACTACCAGTATCAAATGTGAATATTGAAAAAGGTTTGTCAGTGACTCATCCAAACGTACTGTGTCCTCGAAGCCTCTTCCATATAGACGAAGTGTTCGCTCTGCCCCAGGATACTCGCGCAGCAAGTAATAAAGGCACTGCGGCAGTCACAATCTTGAGTGGCTACCTCCGCTACGGGCTGCTTGAGGTGGGAGAAAAATTGCTCATTGGGCCATGCGATGTCGACGTGGTTGATAGAGTTCCTGAGAGTCCGGAGATGCACCGTGCTAGCTCGTATCCTGGGTTGATCAAAGGAAGTCCCAAGTCCTCGACCAAGACCTGCAATCTGCAACGACCATGTTCTGGTGACTTCACAGATATTGCAGACGGTGCTCGAAAATCCACAATTGAGACCCAAACATGGCAGGAAGTGCATATCATAAGTCTTCGCAACCTCCGGCTGCCTGTGCAAAGGCTTCTTAGTGACCAGGTGGGCACAGTTGGGATTGCGTCCTCCAAAGGTCCTCGCACTGCCGCCGGTCTGTCGAGCATGATCCCAATGATACGTCGAGGTATGGTGATGATACGAACCGAAAAGGATCCCAATGCTGGGCTACCCTCTGGCTACAGCCGATTCAGCGCGCTCTTTCCAGAACCTAGCCTCCCGGCATGGCCTGGGGTGCTAGTTGTCGTGTACATAGCAAGCGTACGCGCCGTCGCCAAAATTGTTGAAGTTACAGCATTAGGATCCCCTGGTAATAGTGACGAAGTCTTCAATTTTGACGAGAATGTCAGTGACAGCAGCCACAGTCTTGTATTGGAGAGCCCAACAAACGACCAGCATACGGGAGTCACTTTCGAATTCACGACTACGCGAGAGTGGATCGAAGTAGGCACTCAAGTCCTTGTAACACCAGGAGGTGGGCCCAGCTTGACGGGTCAACCGGAGCAGAAAGACACTGGTAGCGCTGGTTTGGATGGTTACGTTGGCACTATCACGTCCGCTACCGTATAACAAAAGCTGTGAGATGGGTGGCAATCTTCTGTCGAATACTGGCCGTTCACCATTGGGCAATAAAACCTCAAATACGCTCACGTCTACAGGTTTGTAGCTTCATACAAGAGTGCGAGCACTTGGAGGCTGAAAAAAAAGCAGCCACACATGCAAAGCTACATGAAGACAAATGAATCAATAATAGGAAAGCGGCGATAGGAGACAACTCGGACGCCGAGCAGGAGTATTTAGACTAAGTTGTGTAATAAGCCACTGAATCCCTCTTCATGCTTTATAATCTGAGACGAGACTATTCACTGTACTATATACCCTTAATCATCCCGGAGAATCCTTCGGGTTGATTTTTGCCTCCTGCTCACCCTCGGTGGGATTAGTGTTGGGGGGCGGGACAGCCCCGGACCTAAGATCCCTCGGCAATAACAAGCTTGAGCTATTTGCTGATCATGGCTAGGTAGTAAGGTCATTCTTTCGTCACTAACTAACGCGAAACTCAGTACTAACAAGGTGCAAACGGCTCAATACCCGGCTCTTCGTGTCCAACATGAATTTCTTAATAATCATTATGGGGAACCTCATCCCTATGTATATAGCTTCTCATCCTCCAACTCTTGCTGATTATTGCTTGCCTCTTCGTGTAAATATAAATTCTGACCTCCAGCGTGGCACACCTTCTCGTGTGCTCCCCTTCGATCAGCCAGTCCCAAGTTTATCGTTGAGGGCCACGCTAGATCCTCCCGTCTCGCTATGGCCGCGGCACAATCAGACTCAACGCTTGCAGCCTCTGAAGAGCCCCCTTACAGCATTCCCGATCCCGATAAACCTACCAGCGAAGTAGAGGACGGAGAGGAAGCAGATATACCCGTGGAAGGTGCAGCAGCAGCGCCAGACCTCTCTTCGCGACTCACTACGCGGAGCGGTGGTCTTAATCCCAGCTCTTTACATAGATTGCGGTCGTATGGTGATGGGCATGGCTACACAGCCTTTGGCGAGGATGAGGAGGCTCCCGCGAAGACAGAAAATGGCGAAGACCCAGAGAAAAAATTCGAGGTACAATGGGACGGCGACCAGGACCCTATGAATCCAAGGAATATGAGTAAAGGGCGCAAATGGATCGTCGTGGCGATAGTGTCAGCCGGCTCGACTTGTGTGACCTGCACCTCTTCCATGTATACCCTAACTTATGGCCAAATCACCCAGGAGTTCCACGTCTCGACAGTGGTAGCCACTCTGGGCCTGAGCTTGTTTGTTATGGGTCTGGGGATAGGACCTATGGTTCTCGGCCCACTCTCAGAATTCTATGGGCGTCGACCGATCTATGTCTTCTCATTCTTTTTCTTTCTGATCTGGCTCATTCCCTGTGCGTTGGCCAAGAACATCGCAACAGAACTGGTAGCTCGGTTCATCGACGGCTTAGCTGGTAGCGCGTTTCTTAGCGTAGCAGGAGGAACGGTTGGCGATATGTTCGCACGTAACGAGCTGCAAGCTCCCATGATGATTTTCACCGCCTCTCCGTTTGTCGGACCGCCGTTGGGGCCCATGGTAGCCGGCTTTATTAATCAATATACCACATGGTAAGTCACCTGCCAACTGTCGGGTTACATTTTCTGACCATCCAGGCGGTGGACGTTTTACGTCCTCATCATTTGGTCCGCTGTTATGCTAGGTCTGATAGCTGCATTTGTACCCGAAACTTACCATCCGGTAATTCTACGCCACAAGGCCATCAAGATAAGGAAGGAGACACGTGAGGGAAAATGGAAAGCTCCCATTGAAGTCATGCAGCGCTCCATCCTGCAGACAATCATCAGATCATGTTATCGCCCGTTCATGCTGCTCACGCTGGAGCCCATGTGTTTGAACCTTTGCCTATTTTCTGCCCTATTGCTTGGAGTATTGTATTTGTTCTTCGGAGCTTTTGAAATCGTCTTTACAGATAATCACGGTTTCGAGCTTTGGCAGGTTGGCTTGAGCTTCTCGGGCCTTCTGGTGGGCCAGCTACTTGCAATTGCAACAGACCCGCTGTGGCACAAGAATTATATCAGGCTGGTGGAGAATAGAGAGAAGAACGGAGGTGAGCCTGGAGGTTCCGAACCCGAGTATCGTCTGCCACCCGCTATTGCTGGCGCCATCTTAGTGCCTGTTGGGCTCTTCTGGTACGACCAGCCCAATCAACACGTATTACCAATCAGAAGCTGATCGCTGACGTGGCTTTAGGTTTGCCTGGACTACGTACTCGTCAGTACATTGGATAGGTGAGACAGGAGAGTCAGATGAAGTTGACAGCTTTGCTGATGCGCAATACAGTACCGATCATTGGAAGTGGTGTGTTTGCAGCTGGGTGAGCTCCTCCAGACAGGCTCTTATCACAATGAACATAGACCGACTGATCCTCGGCAGCATGCTGTTGGTGTTCTCTGGTGTCTTCACTTTCTTAGTGGATGCCTATCCGTTGTACGCTGCAAGTGCTTTAGCTGCCAACAGTTTTGCACGCTCAAGCTTCGCAGCAGCGTTTCCGTTGTTTGGAGATCAAAGTGAGCTCAGTCCTCCCGTGACCGAGGCAGTCCACAGCGGCAGCGTCGCGTGACTGTTGACGGTGGCTGACCGATACCTCAGTGTACAAAAAACTGGGATTTCAATGGGCTACGACCCTGCTGGCACTCCTCACTGTAGTTATGGCACCCTTTCCGTAAGTTGGTCAAGGGACCTTCCAATCAGGCTTGCGTGAGGTGGCATAGGGCTGACCAACGGGTACCTTAGATATATATTTTTTAGATATGGCAAGAGGATACGAGGCACCTCTCGGTTCGCATCTGGAAGATAGCGATCTCTATCTCAGGGGCGATCAATAACTTACAACTCAGCAATATGTAAGGCCTCCGTGCAGGGGTCGTCCTGCTTGAGTCATGAGTCACAAGGTGCCCTGGCTGTGGTTCGGCAACTATGCTTCGAGTTGCCTTGCGGATACTGCCCCGGATGTCGCACCTGGTGATTGCTGATCATGGGGACACATTGTGCCTGAAGGTTTAAGTTCCAAAAGACACGTTATACCCGACGCACGATTGCCGTGACGCTGTAGGAGGTGGGAATGAATTGAAATCGAGCTGACGCCACACAATGGATGGACGCCCATTCGTTTAGATAAACGAGAGTGAGTGTAGATCGTCTGATCGACAAGGCTCCACGTTGCATTTCTGGAAGGACGCATCACAGGCCGTTTCAAGCGTTTGATTAGAACAGGCTCAGCTTTGATGGATCCTGGGGACAAGTTTCGCTTATCATGATGCGCTCATTTCCGCACATTGTGGGTGCGACCATGCCTCTACCTACTCATGTATGACGCCTAGCTAGGTATCCACAAGCGAGGGGAGGTGTGGAACACCATGCCAAGGAGTGGGGGGTTCATTCATGGTTCGACGGTCAGTTACGGACGTAATAGGAAGTAGGTAGTTCAATGAGAGTGCAATGCACGAACTGCAGGTGGGATTTGCCTTGGCAATTCATAGCTCAGAGGTCAAAGCCGAAGGAGAAGCATTGTAAGGTAGGTAGCAGGCGTGCATGTAGACTAGCTTAGCGTGGAGGTTGAGGAGTCAGTGTGAGTGGCATGAATTGTTAAATTGTTAGGGGGGAAGTGGAGTCAATGGAGGATCTCCAATGCTGGGTGATGCGGTGATGCTTGTTGCCCTGGATTGCTGTCAAAAGGGGCCAATGCTCCGTCCCTGGTGCCTATGTGCGTAGCAGGTGGTGCTTGGTATCCAAGGCCCAAGGTTGCAGCGAGGACGGGTGGCCAACGGATAGCAATTGTCATTGGCAGGAGGGGCCACTCACTTATTCGCATTCGAACTAGGGGACCCTTTAGTGCCCGCGACCACGGCGCTAAAGATTAATCGACTGCCACCTGCAAGAAATACCAATCGTGCAAAAAGCAACATTGCTGTGACACCAGTCAGACCCCAGTAGGAGTACAGGAAATCATGACATCCTTCCGTGCGACGTCGCCGCGGAGTTAGGCCTCCTCCATCATTCACCAAAGCATGAAGCGTACAGCATAGCATTCACCTTTGAGGCAGACGCCGGCTGCACAGACCAAATCTTGCACCGCTGCCAGTAATTCATCCGGCCGTAGAAACATAGCATCACATCATCTGCATCCACTTGCTGGGCCTATCCGTTGCGGCTCTGCCCACCCGAACCATAAACACTCCGTTCACGCCCAACATTCGTCCAGAAGCTTGCCCCAGAAAATACCAGGAAGCCTACTACGACAAACAGCCCGGGCAAGCGATTGGAGCCAGAGGATCAGGCAGTTCGAAGATTGTGTGTGTGTATTTCTGGTGTTTGACTGGTGATTGATTGTAGAAACAGCAGAGCAGTTCAGGTGGTTTCGGAGCAAAGGTCTGGCCGATTGTACTTGAGCCTCGTTGAGCCTCGACGCAGGCAACCCACATATTCCACTTATTAGAGTGCAAACAAAGCTCGACCAAATAATTGCACATGTATGACGCTCCAGCACTAGTCATGTGATAGTCCTGGGCTTGAACGTCAATCAGTCCGCTTTGGGTATATGCAAGTGATCACGCGTCAACTCCACTATTGGCTCTTTGGGCATCGATTTAGTCAAAAAGACCGAAGCCGCTGCAAGACAACCCGCCGTACTCTGTAAGATTAAGGATGGTTAGGGGTACCTAGGGGTTCCTATCATACTCCTCGCCAGCGGGCCCAAACTGACTGGATAAAATTCTCCTGACAAGCCTTTCTGATCCCTCCACAACCACGGCTACCTGCATCCTTGCCGCCCCCCAATCGTGGTGGTCTGTTTAGCAGGCAAAAAGTGCCTGCTTAGTCGACCAATCCGAGCCTAGCCTTACTTCGGGTTGGGTACGTATATATTATATCATGGCCTCACATGCAGATGAAGATGTTCCATCAAGGTCGCATTCAGAGTCATCAGACGATTCAGACAGTCAAGACTCAGAAGATATGCGCAAAGATACTACAGGTCCCCGTAAGTCGAGCGATGGCAAGGCCAAGAAGCCTGTCAATAAAGACCCCAACAGGGTCAAAAGGAAGAAAGCTCGCAGGGCCTGTGAAAACTGTCAACGTGCCCACCTTACCTGCAGTAAGTCGCTTTCTATCTCGCAAATTCCTTGTCGCCGTAATTCTTACATCTCGTCCCAACAGGTGACCAGCGGCCATGCGAGCGTTGTGGCGACAAGAAAGTGTGCAAAGATGGGAAGAGGAAGAAGGCAAAGTACTTGGACGGTACTGCAGATGAGGATCTAATTCCAGTGCAGGAGAAAGAACAAGAAGCTCAACGCGCTGCCTTGACTCGTGTTGGTCAACGCTTTTCAGGAGCGTTCGCCTTCCCTGGTGGGGGACCCAGCGGTATGTACCCAGGCCAACAAGCAACACCATCAAATTTCCCCATGTATCCAGCCAGCGGGACACAAAACCAAATGACGTCGCAACCGTTCGGAAACCCGCTGCTGCCGATGACACAACAAGTCACTCTCGCTCCATACCAGCAGTCAGCGTCATCGATGCCTGGTTTCTCTGGCCCTCTGCAACCCAATCCTCAAATGGCGCCAGATCTCATCCACAACGCCTTTTCAGACGGGGGCTGGCCTCCAGACTTTGAGATGGACAATAGTGACTTTGCCAACAATTATGGCCGTTTAGAGTACCATGCGCTCGGTCACATGTCGTCGCGGATTGGAACAGGGGATTCTGATCCAAATGAAAGCGTTGCGGGCTTCGATGCCGTCGATGGCGCCACCTATGCACCTGGCGTTATGTCTACAAGTTATGGCTCAAGTCCAACGGCATCACAACAGTTCCAGTATTCTCAACCCGATGCCATGCAGCAAGAAGCTATCGCTTACAACCTGGGTGGACAGGGTCAGGAGCCTTTCGTCAAGCAGGAGGATGTACCTGGAATAGGGCTCGCGCCGTCGACGTCCTATCTTTCTAGTCCAGCCTCAGGGCAGAGTCCGCAAGGTATGAGGGCGGGCTTCGAGGGAAATGCGACCGCGAAAGACATGCATACTAACATTAGTACTTCTCATCAGGCACAGGGACTCCGCGAACCCCCCCAATCTCTACGACAAAACGCGAGCTCGGAGATTTCTCCATCAGCAGCGCTGCCTACGCAGACCTCTGCAAAACCCCAAACTTCTTTCTCTCGCCGCAGCCGGAATCCTTCAACGATCTACAACACAGTAACAGAACCATACTCTTACACCAAGGCCTTCCATGACCTCATGGCCTTGATCCGGAAACGTTTCTCCCAAAAGAGAACTGCACATATTGCCAGAGCACTTGCCTCCATCCGTCCTTCTTTCATCTCCTCCCTCACAAAGCTGGACGACGACGACCGCGTCTTCATGGAGAAATGCTTGCAACGTACCTTACTCGAATACGAAGACCACCTCTCCCTCACCGGCACCCCCACAATCCTCTGCCGTCGCACAGGCGAAATCGTCGCCATCAACGAGGGCTTCTCCATCCTCACTGGCTGGCGCAAATCCGTCCTCCTCGGCAAAGACCCAAACCTCAATGTAAATAAAGGCGGCGACGCCGCTTCTTCCTCCGTCACCGGCACCTCCACCTCCCGTGGTACAAACACCCCCCGAATCCTCGACACTACTACCCTCGACGACCCTCGCCCCAAACCGGTGTCCATAGTTGAACTCCTTGACGACGAATCCGCCTGCGATTTCTTTGACGACTACGCCCATCTTGCATTCGGCGACTCCAGAGGCTCAGTACGAACGCCTTGCAAATTGCTCAAGTACAAAACTAGTAAAGATGCGGCCAGCAGTCTGGATAACGAGGTGGGCTCGCGATTGAAGAGACAGGCTAATGGGAAGGTTATTGGAGGCAGTGATGGCGATAAGGTGGAATGCATGCTTTGCTGGAGCGTGAAAAGAGACGTTTTTGATATTCCTATGCTATTTGTCATGAATTTCCTGCCTTGCATTTGAATGGATATGACAGACATATGTTGCCCCTTTTTTATACGAGATCCTCCTGCACGACACTTTACGCTCTTTATGCAACATGAATGCGGCAATTGGATTGGCTGGGTTGGGGGCGTCTTGCTTTGAATATTCCGGGGTTGGTGGCAACCTTGTACATACCTGTTCTTAACGAGCGAGTAAATTGAGGGCATACGTCTTTTGCAATGCAGGTTTATGTCTATACTCTATCCATTTCGGCACTTTCTATCTGTCTATCCTTTCGCCCATAATTGGCCGTCCCCGAGCCATCCCAACGCTATGCGATAATCGTCATATCGTACACATGCGTATGAATAACAGCTCCCTGTACACCCCCTACCCCCACCTCCTCTTCTCCGCCCCCACCTCACCACAACCCTAACTCGCCTCCTCCCCCACCCCCTGAAACTCCATCAACCACGTCTCCTTTCTCAACTCTCTATAACTCTCCCTCTCCAAACTCTTCCTCGCTACCTCGATATCTGTCCTAATATCCTCGATCAAACTCTCTTTACTAACGTAATCATACTCCGGCCGTATAAAGCCGCAGATCAGGAGGTTGATTTGCGCGCCGTAGAAGTCGTGAGGGAAGTGGTGGAGGATGTGGACTTCCTGTAGATCGGGGTGGGGGAATCAGTGATGGGATGGAGATGCGAGGCAAAAGGCGTCGAGGGAGGGGAGGGGAGGACATACGACGCTACGTTTTGTGTTCTTATAATAGGGATTCCAGCCTATGCTCATGACCATGGGCCAGACATTGCCCTTCGCCTTCGCCTTCCCCTCCCCTTGCCCTTCCCTCTTCCCTTCTGTTTCCCCGTCGCCATTGCCACATCGTTTGCCGTCCTCATCAACATCCACCCCCGCCCATCCGTAGTATACCCCGCTCTCTACGTCTTCATTCCCGCCTACGCTTAGACCCGCGATTGGAATATTGGCGGTGGGGATTCCTAGCTCGGAACTGCCGCGACCGAAGCCTTTTACTATGGGACCGGACAGGCGGAGGGGGAATGGTGGAGACGGGTTTTCGGGTCCTACGATGAGGGGGCGTGGTGTATCGGGGCGCATTGGTTTCGGGGTTGATGAGGAGGGCGGGGAGGTTTGGACGAGAGCTTTTGGCGTAGTTTGGGCGTGAGAATTGAGACTTTGCGGGTGTGAGCTTGACGTTCAGGGGGTTTGAGAGGTTTAGCGTGTTTTTGAGCAGTGAAGTTGTATATCTGTGAGCTTGGGATTGGGGGACTTCTCAATGGGGCGTTCTTGATAGATTCGACAGGTACCTAGATAGCCCAGTGTGTCTGGTAGTACGTTTGGAAATCTACCAAGCCCAGAAGTTAGGGCTAGGGCTGCTATTACTTTCTACTGGGAAGCGCGAATGGGCTGCCGTAGCCCATGGGGGTGAGATTTTTGACTTTCACGGCGGGCGGGACTACCAGCGGAGATTTTGGACGGGGGTGTTCGTTAGGGGCCGTTCGGGTAGGGTATTAATCTTACCTTATGGAACGGGGAGATGACAGGCCGCCGCACACCTGCTCCCCTGTAACTAACTCCGTCCAAGCTTTGCAGCAGCTTGACGTGTCTTTTCATTAGCGAGCTCATTCCGACACGCTTCAGCTGGTCAATACACAAATGTAACCTTTGCGAATTATCCAGTCGGATCTCTTGGGGAAAGGATTTTAAGACGCTGCTCGGTAACGAATGACCAAATGGGTGGCTCGGAGGCAGTCTCAAAAGATATGTCATGTAATAATTGACAGCGCATCGATTTGGCGGTGGTGGCTGCTGCATACGCTCCGATGATCCGACCTTATTCAGTTCTAGGTCCTTGGTGGCAGTTGGCCTTGATCAGTGCACCGTGCTGATTGATAGTCTTGCATATGAGCCGCCAAATGTACGACACCATCATGATGGGGATCTTTTGCTTGAGGCTGCCGAGCTGATTTTGGTGTGCCAGCCGTGGCCAGTGTGTCGCGTAGCTTATTGATCGATGTCTTGAAGTGCTCTCCTTCGCATTGCATCAGGCTCGTTGCGAGTACGACTGGTCCTTCCAGAAGAAGATGGCAAGAGCCTCCTACTTAAGGCAATGAGTAGATGATCCATATAAGGGTCAAAGTCGAAAGCTTCTAGACTATCTCTAACCTCGTGTCAGCTTTGACCCCGCACCCATGCCGGCCAAGGGTAGCCTATTCGATGCTGCTTTGCGGCACGGCATAAGGTTGAGGCTGTCGCCAAAATTTCTTTTGATAAGATACGCCAATCTTCATCCCGATAAGCAGAGTGAATCTTTCTATCACACTTGATAAATATGATCTCGCGTTTGAGCTCCCTCTAAGAGCTATGGCCTATGATTTTGACAAGGCTTTCGAGAACTTTTCTTCCAGCGCGGTTGCAACAGCGTCAAAAAGCACCGGTACCGTAGCTCCCCGCAATCCTTTGTCAAGAGCTGGGTCCGAGCAAGGTATTTCTCCAACACAGCCGAGGACTTTTCTTGAAAGACAGGACTCTGGGTCGTCACTCCGGAGCCCCGAGCCTCTACCGCCGGGCTCCCCTTCCTATATCCCAGAGAAGCCATTCCACTTGGCAGAATTCTTCCCTGACAAAGGAGAGCCTCGCACTGCGTACTCAGACCGGGATATCCATGAAATATCACGTTGTCTGAAGTTCGCAGACCAACATGAGTGGAGCAATGCACCAAGGCTATACATAGTGCTGCGCTTGATCGGTCAATTGATGATACTCGATACTCTCCTGGGCGAAGGGATCAACGATCTCTGGTTTCCATTCAAACCCGAGGCTGTGCCAAAGCTTCTTAGCCCCGACTTGCGCCTCCTCTTCCTCGATGTCCAGCCGCTGGTACTGACAAAAGCTGTGGATCTGGAAACAGGGTTAAAGAGACATACGCATTTCGGCAAAGATGATGTATTCCCGTTCGAAATTAGAGGAAAGCTTGGTCGTGGTGGGGCCGCTAATGTCGACAAAATATACAATCCCTTAAGCCGCCGCGAATTTGCAAGAAAAAGATTCAGGAGAGGGAGAGGACAGAGCAAGGGTGAGATCGATAATTTCAAGAACGAGCTACAAGTGCTTAAGAGGATCCAACACGATCATTGCATAAAACTTGTCAGTAGACCGCATCCACCGTACCATCCCATCAAATCTAAACGTGATGCAGGTAGCAAGCTACACAGATTCGAAATGGTTTGGTTTGATCATGTCGCCCATTGCAGACTGCAATCTAGCAGTTTACTTTGCTCAGGTACTGGATGATCCTGAGAAACTGGGCATACTTCGAAAATTCTATGGCTGTCTTGCCTCATGTCTACAATACCTCCACGAATCTCGAATTCGTCACAGGGACATCAAGCCTGAGAATATTCTCGTCAAGAACGATCGCGTATATCTCGCAGACTTCGGCATCGCCTTGGACTGGGAGTCACTGGGAAGAAGCACTACTACCGAAGATACGGGCAAAACTTGGATCTACTGTGCACCGGAGGTTGCACAATACGAGAAGAGGAATTTGTCGTCGGATGTCTGGTCGCTCGGCTGTGTCTTCCTTGAGATGACCACGATTTTGAAAGGACACAGTATTAGAGAAATGCAAGATTACTTTAAGGGACTCCATGGGAGTTATAGATTCTACAAATGCAGAAGTGGGATAGCCGAGTGGGCGAATGGACTCCGTGCATCCGGTTTAGCATCGGACAACCTTCCTCTCAAATGGATTGGTTGTATGTTGCGGATCGAGCCAGAGTCGCGGCCGTCGGCCGAGGATCTCTATCAAGAGATTACAAGCCAAGCCCAAAAGAAGGAGGACGGAGCACCACAATTCATTGGAGGTTGCTGTATCGACTGCTGCGTCTTTGAGAGTGCTTCCGATTCTGACGCTGAGAGTGAATCTGACACTGACTCATGGGACGAAAACCACGACGACGAAGCTACACCTCCGCCCACGCCATCGCTGAAGCCCGCACAAACTGCCGTCAGACCTGGTGAGGCAGCTAACGTAAAAGAAGGATTTCAACCAGTTGAGCCTCCAATCAGCCCTGTCCTATCGGAACCACTGGTGCCGAATATAAATGAACCAGCGGTTCGTGGACGGACAGCTCGACCCTCGGCCCCTACAGTAAAGACAGGGGAATCTCGGAGCCCCAATTCAACTCTTGGAGATAAAATCAGTGTTCCGTATCCGTCATTCTCAAGGGCGCATAGTAAAGAGGCTATCCGCCCCTTACAAATTGACACGGATCTGCAGCAGAACGCTACGGAGCAAAAACCGACAGGAGTTGCAAGAGTCGTGGGGCTGGGTCTAGAATCCGAAAATGCGGTATCGCAGAATGCCACAGCGGAGACACTCTTATCATTACCAAGGATTACTATGGATCAAGAGGCGATGCTGGAGGATCTCGAGATAGACATTGTGGGAAAAGATGATACAGAAGGGGACGCACAAAAGTTGACTGCAGAGATGAAAGGTGCTTTGCTAGCTTTTAGATCCCGCAGAACGTCCGCAGCGAGTGATATGCCTCGCCTTGGAACGCCAAGCGATACTGTGAGTCCTTTCAGTGACAATGCACAGAGCTTGAAGGGGTGGCAAACCATAGGCTTAAAGAACAACCTACCTACGCTAGGGCCCCTGAGCTGGGCTCAGCCGTCCCAGTTGCTCAACGATGTGAAGTCCGACAGCTTTTTCATGACCTATTTACAGTCCAACTACAAAGTCTGCTACGATGTGGTTTCGGTGTCGACCCTCGAACATGTACCTCTTCTGGCGGAAATGCTGCTGAGAAATGGCCTCAATCTTGATTCATGGGTCTACGTGGATGAGAAAGGGATCAGTCCCCTTTTCAGAGTGCTTGAGTGGGGAGAGAGATATCAGTCATTGTTTAAAATAATGGTGAACTTGGGAGCGAATCTAAGTTACGAAACCACAACTGATTGGAGGAGCCCACTAAGTCAAGCGGCTGGATATGGATACATTTGGGCTATCAAGATCCTTGTGGATGCCGGCGCTGATCTGAAAAAGCATACTCGGCGTATCGCTCTGGTCGATGCAGCTGAGAATAATCATCTTGAGACGGTAAAGTACCTGGTCAATACGCTTGAAGCTGAGCCAGATCTCAAGGGGACTGACGGCAGGACTGCACTCCGTGCGGCATCTACGAATGGTCATGTCGAGATTATGGAATTCCTTCTGGAAACCTGCCGGGACCAGATTGACATTGAAAACCGGGTCAATGACCAGTCTATCCTGTATGATGCCTGCATTGGGGGCAGAACGGAAGTCGTTAGGGTCCTCTTAAACTACGGAGCTGATCCCAATGCCACTTCTGGGGTCAAGACTGGCAAATGGACTCCCCTGATAAAGGCCGTCCAAGCCAACAACATCGAGATAGTACAGGCGCTTATCGATCGTGATGCTAAAATATCGGCGAATACGCTTCCTATAGTCTCGGGTGCAGGACCCCTGGGTACTAATGCCATGAACGAAGCCAAGAAATGTGGGAATGCGAAGATCATCAAACTCTTGAATGATGAGCGAAAGACGCGAGCAATCGTAAAGCGATACCAGAGCGTAAAGAAGAAGAAGAATGGTGCACCACCCAAAGTGGAAGTGGAAAGTGAGGAAGATTGATACCTTGCCGCCGTTTTCTCGTGCCAATACTGCCCAGCACGTCTCCTTGAGCTTCTTGCAGCCTCTTTGCTACCGACCACAGTATCACCCATTAATTAGTCGTACTTAATGCGATATATAATCACTTTAAACGTTTGTTTCGAATAATTCAGGCTGTAGCATGGTACAGGGTAAATCTACGACCATGCATGGTCTAAGAAACGGCGAATAGACTGCCCTGGTAGGTAACTCGAGGTAAAGTCCGGCTGCGATCCCATGCCACTATGGTGAATTTGGCTTAGTCCCTGGGTTGGGTGATGACATGGCCTGGAGTGGTGGGGTACTTGATCGCAGACAGTAACATCTCCATCCTACGCGTCCTGCGAAATCCGCTTGCTATCGCTGTTGGCCATGGATCCTATTACCGCGGCCGGCATAGGCCTTAGCGTTGCTTCACTGGCTCTTCAAGCCTTTGCCGGCTGCGTGAAAGGTATGAGAAACTGGATATAGAAGATGTTGTGGGTCTTATTAGCTGTAGGTTACCAACTGTTTGCCGAAGCAAGGGGCATGCCTGCCCAATACCACCACTTGCGCATCCGATTACGTATCGAGCAGGAACGACTACTAAATTGGGGCGAAAAGGTCGGATTGGAGCAAGAGCGAATAAAAAATCCGAGCCGGTTGCTGCAACAGAATGGAAATCTTATCATCGATATAATGCTAGAGATGCAGGCAACCTTCCGAGAGACGGTCAAATTTGAGGGAACATACGAGCAATATGTTCCACAGCCTACTCCAAAAGATAGTGCTGCTCCATCTAATTCAAGGCCAACGAGTACGATGCTTGAGAGGACCTTGATGTTTCTTGAAAAGGTACCGCAAACAAAGAGTCGCTTGACATGGGCGATGGTCAAGAGAGACAAATTCAATACTCTAATTGACAAACTCATTGGCCATAACACCTATATAGAGGGCTTATTGGACAATGTGGCAATGGAGCAGCTTCAGTTCATGCAGCAGCGAACATATATGGCCATCTTGCAGCTTCACAGCAACGTAGCTGAGTTAAGGGAAATTTCACAAGCAATGCAGATCAGAACCTCCGCTTCCACACCAAGCTTACACACTTCCAGTGACACTTCAGAACGTGATAGTAGTCGCACAAGCTTCGCACGGTTAGCCGATTTCAAAGCGCAGCAGATCGCTCTGGATGAAGAACCTCCGGAGATGGAACCAATCAAGGGCGAGAAAGTCCACGTTGAGGAATCGGACGATGAAAGCCGCTCAGAAGCCGTCTATCAGTCCAAACGCATTTGGATCGAGTGGAAATACTACGACTTGGGCACTGATCCGCGCTCGGACTGGAACAAGACGATCGAAAAGCGCATCAAGAAGCTCGCTATTCTCCTGAGCTCAGACAATAAACCTGTGCAATTCGGCGCACCTCAGTGCCTTGGGTACTTCGATGACGAAGAAGAAAGATACGGCTTTCTTTACCGGAAGCCCATCGACGTGCCCCCCGAGTAAGTAGCTGAGAGAGCTTTTCCATATGCTCCTAACCCATCGTGTAACTCATACTCGCATCCCATCCCCAATACTAAGCCAGCCGTTCCCAGAACAACTCCTACGTCCCTCCGCACCCTTCTTGACCCCGCTTCCACCCCATCCCTAACCCAACGCATCACCCTCGCCCACTCCATCTCCCGCTCCCTCATGTACCTTCACTCCGTAAATTGGCTCCACAAAGGTCTGCGCTCCCATAACATTCTCTTCTTCTACCCTCCAACCTCGCACCCCCAATACCATTCCCCAACTATCTCTGGCTTCGAATACGCCCGTCCCGACCTCCCCGAGGAAGAAACAGACCGGCCCCTCCACCACAAAGACAACATCTACTGCCATCCGGACGTCCTCCGCGGTGTTGCCTCCCGGAGTCAAAAAAGCCATGATATTTACAGCTTAGGCGTCGTGTTGGTGGAAATCGCATATTGGCAACCTATTGACGAAATCATGGGTATTCGTAATGCGGATAGGGATTTGAAAGGGGTGAGGAAGGTGAGGGAGAGGTTGTTGAAAGAAGGGTTTCTGCAGAAGGTGGAAGCCTTTGTGGGGGAGGTGTATGGCAGGGTTGTGAGGAGGTGTTTGGAGGGGGGGATGGAGTTGGGGGTTAAACAAGGGGAGGATGAAGGAGGGGAGGAGGTGGGCGCAAGGATGCAGGCGGTGCTGGCGGAGGAGATCGTGGAGAAGTTGGGGGGTATTAGAGTTTGAGTGCGAGAGTGGGCGTTGGAGTAAGGAATATGAAGAAAGGCTGTCAGATACCCTCAAGTGGTATTTGGGGTTAAAGAAACTTAGGAGCACTCTCTTTATTTCCTTGTTGTCGAAAAAAAAAGGCCTACCGCAGGAAATCCTGTACTCCCTTTAGTACACGCCGCTTGCTTTGCTCATCGTCTCCATGTTACAATCCTGCTCTCGAGCATATACCCTTCTTGTGGTCTTTGCGCATCCTATCGAGAATTTATCCACATACCTACTAGTCTGACAAACAACCTCTGGGGTAAAGATTACATCATCAATCTCAGGCATATCCTCTTTCTCTGACAAAGTGCTTCCTCCATAGGTCGACTATAGTGGCTTGTGAAGCGCAACCCAGAGACTCGAAGCGTAGAAACCTCGCTTATCTCCAGTAAAGCCGCCTGCACCTGTACGACAGATTGAGAAGTTCTCAGGGTAAAATAAAGCGGTCTTTCAGCAGCTGCTCAACTGGACAGCGGTTGGAAGCTTGCTCTTCAGATCTTCCTCCTCGGCCAGGGGAGTGCGTTAAGCAGCTTATAGCATAGTAGCTCAGAAGAGAGATCGCAGGATTTGAGTGTTAGCAGGGGGTGATAGATGCAATCAGGCAGTCTAAGAAAGCAAAGTACACGCATAGAGGGATACGTTTTATAGAATGCTGGGATATAACGGAAAGCCGCGATTGAACGTAAGAGAAATTGTAGGGTTTTATTACCTTGTCAGTGAGTCGCCAAATGAGGTGTAGGATACTCCAAGGTCTCGCGGATGGTTAGAGCTCTAAATATCTGGTCACAATGCCTACAGTGGTAGGTAAAATTAGTCCTTTGTGGCCCCGGAAGCGAGAGCTCTAGATGGGTTCACCCCTCAACCGCATAAACCCATCAACCGCACAAACCCATCAACCGCATAAGCCCTGTAGGGCTGGACCTAGAGCTGCTGCACCCGCCCCTAAAGACACCCCGAAGGTCCCCGCAGGATGGTCCCCGGAGCGTCCGAGCTTTAGGGCATCTCTAGGGACCGGTTCAGCGCTCTAGGGCCTGCCCTATAGGGCTTACGCGGTTGGCGGGTTTATGCGGTTGAGGGGTGAACCCTTCTAGCGGCCCAAGCGCAGGATGACAGCCCTAAGGCAACTTTTTCAGCCTACATAATCTTTAAATTTTATACAGCCCCACTACAATGTCAGAACCCCCCTTCAATGCTCTATAATTATGGCCAGGACAAATAGTGATCAATCTGACTCTCAGAAAATAATAGCATCATGCCAGAGCGCGTGCACGTTCGCTTCGATGGCGAGTCTACGCCGGTAAAAGCAGGTCAAATTCAAGATGTTGAGAATGCTGTGGATCGCTCTTACAAGGGCAAGAAACGGAAGAGAGAGCATGTAGATGAGACTGCGTCCAGTAAACCTGAAGTAGCTCCGAGTAAGGTTCTTGTTCAGAGGCTCCAAATCCACCCAGAAAGAGATACAAAGTCTTTCCAGTCCGTGACTCCCAGAGTTAATAAACCATACAACCGGTTGAGTCAAGGTTCGCAAACGCAAAAGTCTACACCGGAATCATGGAGGAAACCCAACGGCATGACAGACAAATTGGCTCAGTCCCCGTTGAAAGCGAAAGCAGATGGGCTTTGGCCGCTACGTAAAAGTCTTCCAGTCTGGTCAGTTGCCCAAGAAATCCGCCAAGGTCTGCGAGGAAAGGATGTAATGCTACTCGTTGGTGAAACAGGGAGCGGCAAGAGTACACAGGTACCGCAGATTCTTACTACTGAATCATGGTGCAGATCCCAACCTGTTAACCTAGAAAACTCCAATAAGACTGTGAGTGTGGGCGGGTGCATTGCTGTCACGGAACCTAGAAGAGTTGCTGCTATCACATTGGCAAGGAGAGTAGCTGAAGAAATGGGCACCCCTCTTGGCTCATCAAGTCCAGCAAGTAAGGTTGGCTACTCTGTCCGTTTCGATAATTCGACTAGTCCTTGTACAAAGATCAAATTTCTTACGGAGGGAATGTTATTGCAGGAAATGTTGAGGGACCCTTGGTTGAAATCTTACAGCGCCGTCATTGTTGATGAAGTACATGAAAGAGGGGTTAATGTCGATCTGATTTTGGGATTTGTGAGGAATATGACCACTGGTGGATTCGAGGGGAGGGGCGGAGTCTCGCTAAAAGTTGTAGTCATGAGTGCGACTGCTGAGATTGAACGGCTTGAAAACTTCTTTGAAGAGGGATATCTGGCGAAGTCAAATGCTCCCGAGTCTGGACAACCGGTTACTAGAGATTCTGATAATGAGTCTGAATGGTCTGGTATATCGGATTCTAAACAAGAAGAATCTCATGTGCCAGTTCAGCAAGAAGAAAACACAGTTTCAGATGAGCTTGATTACAGACCAAAAGAAGAATTACAAAGCGTCAAAGGCCATAAGTCTGGACAAGCAAACGGAGACGAACCCCATAAGTCGTCGAATCCTAATGGAGAGAGGAAAGAGACATCGCTGCCTCATGTGACTACATGCCATATTGAAGGCCGACAACATCCAGTCACCGTCCACTATACATCAGAACCCGTTCAGGACTGGGTAGACGCTGCCCTCCGCAAAATATTTCAAATACACCACAAGGAGCCCATGCCTGGTGACATCTTGGTATTCCTGACAGGACAGGAGACTGTCGAGTCTCTTGAAAGTCTTGTGACGGAGTACGCTGTTAGTCTCAGTCGTGATGTACCTAAAATGCTCGTTCTCCCTCTCTTTGCTGCATTGCCCCAAGCTGCTCAGCAACGAGTTTTCCAACCTGCACCACCAAGGACAAGAAAGATCATTCTCGCAACAAACATAGCTGAGACGTCTGTCACTGTTTCTGGCGTTCGCTTCGTGATTGACTGCGGCAAAGCCAAGATAAAGCAATTTCGGTCACGAATAGGGCTCGACTCACTACTCGTAAAGCCCATCTCGAAGTCTGCAGCTATCCAGCGGAAAGGACGCGCCGGGCGAGAAGCGCCTGGTCAATGCTACAGGTTGTATACAGAGGTGTCATATCAGGTGATGCAGCAGAATAACACACCAGAGATCCTGAGATGCGACTTAAGCCATGCTATCCTAACTATGAAGGCCCGAGGCGTGGATGATATCACCAACTTCCCCTTTCTTGACCAGCCCTCCCGAGATACCCTGGAAAAGGCCTTACTGCAGCTCTACCAATTAGGAGCTCTGACAGACTCAGGAACCATAAACGAAACCGGAGAGCAAATGGCCAAGCTTCCTCTCACAGTCTCTCTAGGCCGCGTGCTCATGGCAGCAGCAGACCCCGAGTTCAATTGCGTCTCTGAAGTCATCGACATAATCTCATGCCTCAGCGTTGAGAACATCTTCCTCAATCTCGCCTCAGAAGAAAAGAAAGAAGAAGCTGAATCGGCCAGACGTGAGCTATATCGCAGAGAGGGAGACCATCTAACTCTCCTCATAACCGTCCAGGCCTACGCCGCAGAAAACACCGACAGAAAAGCATGGGCAGAGAGACATTTCGTATCCCACAGAGCTATGCAAGCAGTCATGGACGTACGCAAGCAACTCCGATCTCAGCACCAACAAGCGCAAACACGAAAACAGGAAACAACACCTCATCAGCTTACGTCCGAGCGGGCGACTACCATAGTGAAATGTTTTTTGAAGGGGTTTAAGATGAATACGGCCCGCCTGATGCCGGATGGTAGTTATAAGACTGTGGTGGGCAATCAGACGGTTGCGATTCATCCTTCGAGCGGTTTGTTTGGGAAGAAGGTTGAGGCTATCATGTATAATGAGTTTGTTTTTACGACGAAGAGCTATGCGAGGGGGGTGAGTGCTGTGCAGATGGATTGGGTGGGAGAGGCGATGGGTGTGTAAACACGATTTATGAGACTGGATTGGCCTGATGATGGATGAGATATCGGGCTTTGGGGATGAGTTTTGAGCGGCGTTTTAGTTTCACCGGCAAAGATGTTGTCCAATGATGACTCTATGGTTATCGATTGTTTGCTTGCATTTGGAGATACTACTATCGATATCAGTGCATCTGTGCTTGCTAATGTTTCGAATAATACCCCCCGTCGGGTCATACCTCTATTCTGATGTCCTTCATACACCCCGTGCACATCGTATCATTCATCTCCATACAACCCTCCAAAACAACCATCATTCATCATCTCTACGCCTCAAAACCCTTTCATCTACAGACATTCACCTATCAAGACCGCCTCTCCCATCTCACACATCTTCTAACTTATACACCTCATAAGCGACCTCCTCATATGGATGCGCTCTTCACAACCGCACAAGGTCAATTAACATACACATCTTCTCCACTTCGAGATAGCAACAGAATATTCTCAAAATGGGAATAAACTCACCTCTTCAACGCCTCCACAGCCCCCACCATAACATTCCTCCCCACACACAACACCTCCACCCTCATCTCCTCTACCCTTTCCACTTTCCCTACCTCCCCAATATTCGGGTGGGCGCCCTCACCAGGCAAAAATTGCCCGATACCGGGTGACTCGAAAGACACCATTGAGTACTTCCCCATGGGGTACGCACCAGCTCCTATGTGTGTGTGTCACGTGAGTAGCGGTACTTTAGTGATTTGTTAAATGGCTTGGCTTAGATTGGAAAGTACCTTTTGCGAAGATGGCGGATTTACATGCTTCGAGGGAGGAGTGGGGGACAGTGAAGATGAGTTTGTAGCGGGGTTCGGAGGAGGGTGTGGACATTATTGATGAATATCTCCGAGTATAATCGGGGGTGTGGTATTGGTGGTATCATATGATGGGCCATCAGTACTTTGATAAGCAAGAGCCAAGCATGAACCCTTGCAGGATGTTAGAGCTTCCGAGACACACTTTCGGCTTGTTCCCGAGGCTAAAAGATGGCTGGGTGCACGGGCGGGCAAACAGGAAAGTTCCTGCTGACAGGCTGAGCGCGCCCGTTAAAGGTCTGATAAGAGTACTTCATACACCTAGTAACGTGGTTGTGTCGCAAAACCAACATCGGGCGCATGATGCTTTGTGGGTGCATAGGGGGTTATATTGGTATGTAGCTGCACGAATGCATGCTCTTGAAGATCGCTATTCCTTATCGATTGGGTTGCCCACCCCCTAGCTTACGCTACGTGCGGATAGCTCAGTGCCAATTGACCCTTGCCGAACGCAGGCCTGGACTTGATTTGCGTCACTATCGGTCCTCTGGCTTACGACAACCCCAACGCTAGCCTGGGATAGAGGATGTGGGCAATGACATCGTGTATTTCTGTTCACTTCTCCTTCTCTCCTCCCCGTCTACCCGTCTACCCTTCCTACTTTTTGCCAAGGTATACCTAAAAGCTACCAAGCTTCTCACTCCAGCTCAAAGCTGTCGTCGACATGGCTCCAAGCTTGCCATTGCCCGCTGAGACGAGGAGACAACTTAACGAGGATGATCGGCGGTGGCCAATCAAGCTTGGAATGCGCGCTGTGGCCACTCTGTTCGCTTTCATTGCTATGATTTTGTTCGCTACCTGTACCAACTTGTCAAAGCAGCATTATGGTGGTAACGACTGGGTGGACGCGATGCCCTTGGCACCGGTATGTTCAGAATCCTTCAGCCTCATCGTTTCACTGTCGCTTTTGCGCTTCTTGAAACAGCTGTGGCTAGTACGAGGTTCGGAGGCATCCTTTAGGATTTCGTGCTAACGGGTGCTTCTGCAGGTTCTCCTTGCCCTTATCTATGATCCCCTAGTCATCTTTCTCACCATTTACCACCGCCATGGCCGATCCATTCACCCTGGCTGGCACGTCGGTGTGGACCTCTTCGTCTGGGCCCTGGCCGTTCCTGCGATTGTATTCTCCATTGGCGACGGATGGTTTTGGTATTGGCAGCCTGTCCTCCTAGACTTCGATGGCTTCGTACCGTGCGACGATTGGAACTTCTGGAGCTACCAGTGCAACCCCCTCATTTACACTCTGGGGAAGATGGAAATTGCGGCCAATGTATTCCTGGGCTTGATCTTGTGAGTGCCTCAAAATGTGAAAGTTCGGTACAAGCATTTCTGTCAGCTCTGCTAACATCAAGCTATCTAGGATCATCCACTTCATATTATTCGTCTTTGCTTGTATCGCGACCCACAAGTGGCGGAAAGCGAGTAAGCGCTCTGCAACTGGGCGACGCAATATCGAGCTACAATACCACCGCAGTCCTGCAGAGCATATGGAGCAACAGCCGCCAGCCTACACTCCGTCATCAGCTCCCAGCCAGGAGGAGAATCCTTTCAAAGATCCTGTACATAACGCAGGTCCAAGTGAGGATGAGAACCCCTTCAAGGATGCTGAGCGTGGCGCGGTGAAGTACTCTTGATGCTGTAATGGACAATGAAGAGGCAGCCAGGTCGGTTCAGAACGAATAGAGGTCTGAAAGTTCGGGGATCGATGGGAGTTGTGATTACTATATGGCGTTCGGTGGCATCTGGGTGTTGTGATAACACCAGCGCAAGCAGACAGATTATATGTGAACATGTATCAAATGTATTTGAAGGATCAGGCCTATGAGATGTCGGTAAATGTTGATCAGAAATTGAAACTTTTCCGAATTGTCGGTCATCGTACTGCCTCCGTAGTCTCGCTCGCAAATACGGACAAGTTAGAAATCACTTGAATCTCCAACGTGCACGGGCTTCCCTAAGTGTCTGAAATAAGCATTGGATGCAGTGTAAGGTATGTAGCTTGTTTTGAAGGAAGGATTTAACGGAGGTGTACCCTTGTCCGCGAGTAAATCTGGGGAAGGCGCTAGCGGTGTTGCTTTTTGCTTTTAGCAGGAACGTCTCTCAACCCTCCATATGCACATATGCAAGGTCTGCAGCGCTCACCCTCGGCCTTCACCCATATTTACGCGATGAAGAATAATTGGTTGAGGTTGTAGCATCGTTAAACGTCATGAAATTCACATAACATGTGCAAAACCTTCGAATCTGCCACGCCACCTTTAACCACGCACTGAACAATGGCTACGCCAACTCCAAACGGGCGACTAGCTCGCCATACAGCTAATCGACCTTTAATTCTCTCCATGGCTAAGGTCCTCCTCATGGGCCTCCTCCCTGTCATACGCGCCATACCAATGTCCCTTAACCCATTCCACGTGCTCGCCGAAGACGAACCCCCCATGTCCCCACAAAAACCTACACTATGGATCTACCTTGCTGTAGCTATCGCGTTGGTACTTCTAGGAGGAGCATTTGCCGGTCTTACGATTGCTTTGATGGGCCAAGTACGCCCCCACAAATATTGTAAGCTTGGTGCAGGAAATACGCTAACAAGCTCCAGGACGAGATCAATTTACAGGTCATAAAGACGTCTGGAGAGGGTTCGGAGAGAGGCCATGCGGCTAAGGTGCTGAGATTGCTGAAGAGAGGGAAGCATTGGGTTCTGGTCACGTTGTTGCTGGGAAATGTCATTACGAACGAGACGCTGCCTATTGTGCTGGATCGGTCTCTCGGCGGTGGATGGCCTGCTGTGCTGGGTAGTACGGTCTTAATTGGTATGCTAAGGCTATATGTCCCCCATCTCAATTGGTGGATCCTGACTGGCCCTAGTCATCTTTGGTGAGATCATTCCTCAATCGATCTGTGTCCGCTACGGTCTACCAATTGGAGCATGGATGTCGCCCCTCGTCTTGATCCTTATGTATATACTTGCGCCAGTAGCATGGCCTACAGCGAAACTCCTCGATAGGCTTCTAGGAGAAGACCACGGTACAACATACAAAAAGGCCGGGTTGAAGACACTTGTAACATTGCACAAAAGCCTTGGTGAAGCTGGGGAACAGTTGAACGAGGACGAAGTCACCATTATCAGTGCAGTCTTGGACCTGAAAGCGAAAGCTGTTGGAGATATCATGACACCCATGGAAAACGTCTTCACTCTATCTGCGGAAACTGTACTCGATCAAAAGACCATGGAGTATATTGAAGGTGCAGGCTTTTCGCGAATACCAGTCCACTCACCCGAGAACGACCAGAACTTTGTTGGTATGCTGCTGGTTAAGATTTTGATTACATATGATCCGGAAGACTGCAAAAAAGTCAGGGACTTCGCCTTAGCTACATTGCCAGAAACAAGAGCCGAGACTAGCTGCTTAGACATTGTCAATTTCTTCCAGGAAGGCAAATCTCATATGGTCCTAGTCTCAGAGTATCCAGGGGATGACCATGGCGCGCTCGGTGTTGTGACGCTGGAGGACGTCATTGAAGAGCTTATTGGCGAGTAAGTATACCTCTATCCAACAAGAGGAAAATTTTGACTAAATGGTATGCAGAGAGATCATCGACGAGTCTGACGTCTACATTGACGTCCAGAAAGCTATTCGACGTACCAATGTGGCACCCAAATACAGAGTCCCTCACAGAGTCCCCAAAGGCAAAGTGGTCACAGATCCGGACGACACAATCGCTGACGCTGAAGAGAACCTCATTGACTTAGGCGAGGATAACAAAGAGCCACAACAGGCCATGCGCCGGTATCCAACTAGTGATGGCCATATCGCTCGAGTGAATGGAGTGCTCTCCGACCTCGGCAGCCCACCAAGGGTGCAGAACGCTCTGCGACGCACTTCAAGCACCGCAATCGGTTCCGATCGTGAGGGTCAAGAGAGAAGTGGCTCGAAAGGGGATCACGATAAATTCAAAAACCTGGGGCCATCTAATCTTGCCAGCAGGCCTCGACAGACGCGCTACAATACAGTCAAGATCAAGCCTGGCGGCGGCCTGGCAGATGGTACCAGTATGCGATCGCAAGATACCCCTACATCAGATACACCTCGAGCCCAATCAATTACAGCACAAGGAGGCATTGCAGCCCAGGGAGGCATTGGGGCCGGTCTCGTCGGTGCCGGAAAGGATGCAAAAGACGGCGTGCTCGCTCTACAATCAGGATACGGCACCATCAACTCCGGCTCACCCCCAAGTCCCAAAAACTCACGCAGAGGTAACCTAGCCGCTCTGGCCGAGAACGGCACGGAGGGGTCACGCCAGAACAGCCCAGAGAATCACCGCTCGGGACTAAAAGAGAGTTCACGCACAGCATCCCAAGACACAGTTGGGTCCATGCACTCGGGAGTCTTCTCAACCAAGACGAAACGTAGACCAGCTCGTTCGGGAAGTATAACTGAAAATATCATCGATGCTGGGGGGTTCAAGAAGACTGTCCTGGAAATGACGAGTAGTTCCGACGACAATGACAACGGAGGCGCTACGATTTATAGTGAGGGTTCGTATGATGGGAATGCTAGTGAGGGGAAAGAGAATCATAAGCAGGGTTCTTCGGGTGGTCGGGGAAAGAAGAAACGGAGGAGGAGGAAGAGAAAGGGAGGCGACGGGGCGGGAAATGCGGAGAGAGAGGCGTTGCTAGGGAATGGGAGGGATTAAACGCCTGGGAGGTGTCCCGGGCCTGTGTGTTATTCTTAGAAGGCATGAGCTTGCTTCGTGAGTACTCCAAGTGAGTTTATGGGCGGGTTCATAAATGTTCTTAGAGGAGGGTGGTTTATTCTACTTGAGCGGTATTATTGATCGCTTTCCTCACTGAGGTGCGGAAAAGTACGATAGGCATGGCATGGATTGTATATGGATCTTGCATTTGGGATTTGTTCTTTATTATCAGCTCGGCTCCTTTGGAGCATTAGGGTCAACATAGATACCTATCAATACACTCACCTAGAAAGCGGGTATCAGGTTGGGGATTCAATGGCAGCACAAATGTTGTTGTTGGTGTTTTGGGTCTACGCCTAGCTGCTGAGGTATGTTGCGTGGCTTGAACAGGTTATTCCGCTACTCGTCGTTCTTAGATATGGTTTTGTTTCTTGCAATATCATTTCATGATTCATTTCTAACCTAGCTGATAGATTGTTCGCAGACCTGTGAGATGCGGTTCAATGATAGGTAGTTGGAGCGTAGGGAATTCCGTTTCGTCTAGGTCCTCCGGCCTGAAAGGTCCTGTCACAACCCGTGGGCGATTTGGGCGTGACTTCCTTGAACGTTCCAGGAACCGTTCGGCATCACTACGCAAACATGAAACTCTAACCCTCCGAAATTGTCGTGGAGTATCTTCCTCTACGTATTCAGGCCCTTGGTTATGTATTGAGTTTTCCATTATTATATTCGACCAACCTGGTGAGAAAAAAGGAGGTCGCTCCGTCCACACTTGGCAGAAAGTGTGTCGATACCGTAGACCACAGCCGCTACTACTAACACGTGAGTATTTGGACAAGTGAGGGGCCAGACTGTTGTACCATTCTATGTCGGACATCTGAAATTCTTGGCTTTCAGGACACCGAAGGTTGCACCCTGGGCAGACGTTGACTTCTAAGCGACTGCCCTCAAAGACCATACTCATTTCGACGCGCCGACCAGGAAGAAAACATCGTCTAAAATCAACTCTCCGTTCGATTTCTTTTGTTTGAGTGTCGGATCGTAAAGAATATTGTTTTCGTGTGATTTTTCGATGTCCTGGACACTGGCGAAATCGTGCTTCAAGCACAGCGTCGAAAACCTGACTCATAAGCCAAATGAACAAACGGGACACCCAAAACTAGTCTCACCTCCCAGGAGTCAATGAATTCTAGATGGAAAGGCGTGACTCGCCCAAGTGCGTCCTCGAGAATCACAGGATCCTGCGTCCAGCACTTGTCCAACTGAGCCGGCATTCGGGCCTGTAGCATAAGGATGGCGTTATAGGTCATGATGTTGATGCGCCTGAGAGGCCAGACCAATTAGCCGTCAACGAGCCTTATGAGCAGGCAACACAACATTATGGACGAACCTTATTGTCTGCAAAGAGGAGAGAACCTGCGCTCCAAGTCTGCTAAGGTAGTCCCTAACGCCTTGTTCAGCTCGTAGCACTAGATTGAATGCAGCTCAACCCACACATCAATCCTTGAAGCTAGCTCTTGAATGCCAGAGGCTGCGTTCTGGAGCATGATCCACATCTGCCCTATACGACTCTCTATACACGTAAGGAGTGTTGTTTGATTAGCTGAAGTGGTTGCAGATGCTCGGTCGGATACTTCTAGCCGGGAATGAAGGTTGGTCTCGCTCAACTTAGAAAGATGCCTTCTCAAGTCAATCATGGCAAACACCCTTATGTGAGCTAGGAACACATACAGCGCAGCCGAGGTTAGAAGCATATTGATGAAAATGCAGTGTGCATGAAGCTCCACCCTAAATTTTGGCAGCTCATCCTTTTCAAACGCCTGCCACCTCAGCTTCGATGTTGTATCTCTGAATATGTTACCCGAACCTCCAGCCTGCAGACTCCTCTCGAACTTCTCTGTCCTCTCCTTGTATTTCATGATGCATTCCCGACATTGCTCAACGCATTGATTGGCAGTCCGGTCTAGTGCGTTTAGATCGCCAGATCGATTGAGCGTTGTGAAGACTTCTTCGACTTGTGAGAGTGCATGCTCGAGGCTTGAAAGTTCGCGAGTTATAGCTTGGTATTCTGCTGAAGCTCCGCGGCTATCGTCGAGTGACTTCGCGAAGCTCTTTATGAGAAGGCTGAGGGTGATAATGTCACCAACGGAACCGAAGGTGATGGGCATTACTGATAGTAGGTGCTTCGGTCATGATCGAAGTCAAAGTTGAGAAGTTTTCGTCAGGCAGCGAGGAAGGTGGCTGATTTAGTGGGCATTATAGTGTGGAAGTGGCTATGCAGGCCTCACGAGTGACTGCGGCAGGAGCCTTGGCGGAGACATACTTGCCGTGATTGGATGGCGTGTCTGGCAACGGAGTTCCACGTCAAAGAGACGCGAACAACTGTAATGTATGTAATGTCAGGGGTGTGCCGCGTGCTTAGGAGAGCAGCCTTAAGATTATAAGAGGTAAATTTTTGCAGTTTGCTAACGCTACGCAGGATAGCTTTACAATTAGAAACTGGGGCGCCAGAGCACGACTGCCATGCAGGGAATCATTGAGGTATGCCACAAAGTAGAACCAATGCTATGCTGCGTAATCATGCCTTGTCGTCTTATCATTCAAACATTGCCTGCACTAATATCAGCAAAACCTTCCCTGAACAATAATGTTAGTTTTCTTGTCAGATCATACCAATGACCACCATGAACCTCAACCTTCCGTCTCTTGAACCTCTTGCCCCTTCACCACTGCACTCATAACCACACAAGCCGTCATCTAAAACCATGGTACTACTCTTCCAACCCCAGCTTTGACTGAAATTGAACAGATCTGGTGCGCTTTCATATACACTAAGCATCCTACCGCCCTTGCTAGGGCTATAGATTTTAAAGTAGGTCTTGATTGTAGGCCTTCCATCGACATACGTAGGTAGAGTGGGAAAGCTGTTGTGCGTGGATTTAGACTCATGATTGTTGCCATACATAGGATCTGGATTTTCGTCGTCGGAATTGTTTAGTGAAGAAGCATTGTAGGCGTGATGCGTGGGTGATTGGGATGACTTAGTCAGTGATGAAGTATCATCACGTGTATTACCGCCACCTCGGAGGAGGTTGCTGATTGCGGTCGCTCGAGAAGGTTGCTCTGCGGCAATCAAAGTGGAATCTGGATCGGTGCCGGAAGTGCTGGTATCTTCATCTAGTAAGTCTCCTCGTGACTGCCGGCGGTTGCGATTGTTGCGTCGCATGAGCATCTCCATCTGGCCAATGCGTTCATCAACACTGCTGGTGTGTGTATCTTCATGACCTTCTTTCTCTTTAGCTCGGTGCAAGTAGACGCCCAATTGAGTGTTCTTTGTGGTCTCAACTTTCTGGATATAGACATTCCACAGACTACCAGCATACCAGACTGTACGCGAGTAGACTCTTTTCTTCTCCTTGAGATTTCGCGGATTGGGAAACTCTGCTGCAAAGCGGAAAGGCGGGTAATGGGTGTAGGAGACAGGTGGGATTGGCTCGTTCTGATCAGCTGTTGATGGTCGCTCGTTTGCGGAGGCTGTGAAATCAGATGCCCACTGAACGTCCACAGGATCAATGGAAGCGGAGAGACGGGAAATGAAGGGCCTACTCGTACTTGGAGCGGCGTATAGCGAGGTATCCGGATTTGCTCCTGTAACGGAGGTTGAGTCGACATTGGGGATCCAGAACTTGCGTGGCTTTCCATTGCCGTCCCAGCTACCAGATTCCATCTCCTCTTCATCCTCTTGAACCTCGTAGGTGCCTGTATCACGCTGCTTTCCCTTGCCGTTGGAGACCTCACGCGCTTCGGCCTCTTCCTGAGATGGAGCTTCTTGGTTTTCCACGGACTCGTGACTGACTCCAAGTTCCAGGCTAAGCTCCGGAGCATTGACGACCCTCTGACGGAGTTCCATCTGCATCCACAAGGCATCATTGATCACTTTTTCGGGCATGAGCGGCAGCCCAAGCACATCACGCTGAGTTCGAATCTTTTGCAATTGCTCAAAGCTCAAATGGATATAGTGGATGCCTTCATCGAGAAGTACCAGCAGAGCAGCAATATCAGGATTGGTGTACAAGGCTAACCATGAATCGTACGCTTCAGGTATTTGGCGGCCAACGTGTGTTGAATTGCTTCGGTAAACTTTATCGAAGCGTATCGCAAGAAAACTTATGGAGTCCGATGGTGGTCGTTTAGGCTTTCCGTTCGCCTCAAGCTGACCAGCCTCAATAGCTTGTAGCTTCAATTTCCGATCCAGAACTCTTTTGGCAAGGGCCCATCGTTCCCATTCACCGGGCACGAAGAATCCATCACCACCAATTATTTCTCTAGTTATCTCGCCAGGTATATCGTCCCAGAATCTGAGAGGCATCTCCCAGCCCTCCCGGCAGAGCATGGCCTTCGCCGTAGCTAGGATACGGTCCCCATTCTTTCCGTAGTAATTACTTGTAACGAGTCGTATCAGAGAGCCTATTTTAGCTGGGGTCATTTGACGAAGAATCGATGTCACACTGGCATCGATCAAGTCAGCCATCTCTAGCCAACAGCCCGTGGCAAAGAGCCCAATGGCCTCCCTGTCCTCTTCGGAAGGGACATTGCACCCATATAGTCTCTTTAGAGAAAGCTCAAATGCGGCTTGTGTAATGTTGGAGTCAATTTCATCAGGATGTATGGAAATCTCTTTGGATGAGCTTTCAAACCACGGTTCTGAAAGAGCGGATGCAAAGAACGGTGCTCGATCGAGTAATAGCCTATGGAGAGGATATCGTGTGCCGAAAGCATGCACCGTGATATCAGAGTGTCTGCCACTCAGCAACCCACGGTTGTAAAGATGGTGTGGTAGGGGTGCTGTCTCGGCTGAAGAGGCCCTTGTATATGCGGTACCACTCGCAGTCCTAATGTATGATGCATGCCTCGAAGCTATAGGGGTAGCCTCGTGGCCAGCAAATAGGCGTGTCAGCGCCGTCGGTGTGCTCGTTCCTCGTCTTTCTGTCGACGTCGTCGACTCTACCGGTACAGATGGATCATCCACATCCTTCTCAGCCCTTGGTATCCTAGTCTTACGAGATAAGGACTGATTATCACTCTGATAGTGGACAGCCTTCCTGCTGCTACTAGGATTTGATATCGTCAAGGCCGACAATGGGTGGGGTGAGTGCACTGGGGATGGAGAGCTCATTGACGCTTGTGCTTGATTTGAGGAGATGGACGAAGTGGGGGGCCCGGAGGAGAATATTGAACGATTTGGGGTATTGAACAAAGACGGCTGATTTGTTGAGGGGCCAGTAACAGTGACGTGACTTGGAGAAGCTAGATCAAGCTCCGGGGCTGAATTGGGTTGATGTCGTGGTGGTGGACGAGGCGAGAAGATCGATGCTTCAGCTATGCCAGGTGAGGGAGAATCACGAGCAGGTGTTGGTGAGGGAAAGCTCCACGTAGGGATCTGAACGTGAGGAAGATGGCTGGAGTGATGGGTGTTCAAATCAGTAAGGAGGTCGTGTATCCCATGTGACGACACCTCTGGCTCATCTGCTGACTCTACCATGTTTGGAAATCGCATCGAAGAGTGTCCAGCCGTCAGGCAGGCAGAATCCGTGTACTATGAAGGATCGGAAGGAGCGGTTTAGAACAATGTCGAATGCTCCGATGTTGCACTGTTGGCCCATCGGAACTATCAAAGTTGTGATAGGCAGGCTGTTGAACCTGACCTTACTGGTGAGGGCTGAGCCCTACAGATGACGAGCCCTAGAAGGATTCACCTATCAAGTGGTCACACCCCTCAAGTGGTCAGCCCTATTTGGCTGGACCTAAAGCTATCAAAACGGGCCCTAGAAGAACCCCCGAAAACCCCCTTAGAACAGTCCCTGAGCGTCATAACTTTAGGGTATCTCCGGGGGGTATCTTCGCCAGCTTTAGGTCCAGCCCTATCGGGCTGACCACTTGAGGGGTGCGACCACTTGATAGGTGAATCCTTCTAATGCTGCGGTCCGAGCTTGCCCTAGAACTAGACCTAGATCTACTGATAAGACCAAACGGCGTCATTTGCTAGCAGCAAGGATTGTATCACCAGTAAAGTTTGAATAATCGCTACGTTGACGTGCTTGCACCATGATTAATAATTCAATCGCAGCTTCGTGAAACTGCTATAAATGTTCTTGAGACCGTCTCTCGCTTTCTACTTCCGTATATAATACTAGAGCTTGCAATTGACTTCCCAATGCCCTAGATTTCCCCTTCATTGACCAATCATGCCTCAACATCATCATAACGTTGTAGATTCCAAGCAACAGGACTTCACAGGCCAGAACATTGTCAATGAACCAGCCAAGGGGATTAGCTACTTTACTCCTGCCCAGGTTCCCCCTGCAGGTACCGCCTCAGATCCACAACCTAATGGCGCCCCAATCCCAAAGTTATTCCAGCCTCTTAAGCTACGAGGCGTGACGTTGCAAAATCGAATTATGGTACGCTTTTCCCCAACTGTTATACTGGACTTTGTCTTAACTCCATCTTAGCTTTCTCCATTGTGCCAATATTCTGCAGAGAACGGCCATCATACAGCATGGCACTTCACCCATTTGGGCGGTATCATCCAACGTGGTCCAGGGCTCACAATGGTTGAGGCCACTTCAGTGACTGCAGAAGGCCGAATCACACCCGAAGATTCAGGATTGTGGCTTGACTCACAAATGGAACCCTTGAAGAAAATCGTGGAATTTGCGCACAGCCAGGGTCAGAAGATCGCCATCCAATTGGCTCACGCTGGACGTAAAGCATCCACTGTTGCACCATGGTTGAGTCCCGGAGATGTCGCTACTAAGGAGGTATGCGGCCAGATAGTCGGCAGTGACATTGAAAATCTAATAGAATGACAGGTGAACGGCTGGCCCGACAATGTCTATGCCCCAAGCGCCATCCCGTATAGTGATAGATTGCCGCATCCCAAAGCGATGACGAAAGCGGATATTGAAAACGTGAAGACAGCATGGGTTGCCGCTGTCAAGCGGGCACTTGCGTGTGGCTTTGACGGGATTGAAATTCACAACGCCCAGTAAGGCCTTGAATCCCAATACATCTAAGTACTAAGCTCACCACGGGTTCAGTGGATACCTCCTGCATTCTTTCATTTCTCCTGCAAGTAACCATCGCACAGATGAATATGGCGGCAGCTTTGAAAATCGGACGCGTCTCACGCGCGAGATTGTTGAATTGACAAGAAAGACCATTCCTGAAGATATGCCACTATTTCTTAGGATCTCGGCAACAGACTGGCTTGATGAGGAGCCCAGTATCAAGGAGAGCTGGAAAGTTGAAGATACTGTAAGATTAGCAGAAGTACTGGCGGATCTGGGGGTCGATCTTCTGGACGTGAGTTCGGGAGGGCTGCATCCAAAGCAGAAAGTCAAGACTGGCCCAGGCTATCAAGCTCCTTTCGCAAAGGCTGTCAAGGAGAAGTTGGGCGACAAGCTAGCCGTTGGCACCGTTGGTTCCATCACCAATGGCAAACAAGCAAATCAGCTTCTCGAGGAGGGTTTAGACTTGGCCATCGTGGGCAGGATGTTCCAGAAGAACCCAGCCATCGTTTGGACTTTTGCTGAAGAGCTGGGAATTCAAATTAACGTAGCTAACCAGATTCGCTGGGGCTTCGGCGGAAGACCTGGTGCCCCAAAACAAAAGGGGAAAATATAGAGGGCTGACTAGGTGCATGTACATGTAGATCAGTCACTAGATTACATCGACAACTAGAATAGAGATATAAGTTAGCGACTTTACAAATCTTGTAGCACCTGGGTGACTTCAATAAGCAGCCATAGAATCTTTGTCTTATAGCAATAAAGTCGCACGAATACAGGCGCACAACAAATCATGAATGACCACAAGGAAACGCTATGAAAGTGCGTCGAAAGGCTAAAGGTAGGCTAATTCGGTCCTACCCAGAATGCCTTAAAGTCAGGACCAAAAAGTTCAACATCATCCTCTTTAAGCAACGTCTAGAATACTACAATCTCTTCGGCAATTTCGCATATTCTAATCCCTTCATACACCTACCCTAACCTTCTCGAGCTGTTGCAAGTATCCATCTGATTTCGTCTGTCTCTACCTGGCACGCTCCTCCACCTCCAGCTCCCGCAGCCTCGACTCCACAATCACCACACCTCCTCACGACAATGGACCACTCGCGTGACCCCTGCCCCTGGGTAGCCCTCAGTGATTTTGGTGGCGCCTTCTGCATGGGTGTACGTCCTCCCCTCCTCTGTCTCCTGCCCACCCTCATGACGCCCCAAAGCTCTCCTCCATATTACCCTTTCCCCCTTCCAACCATTTCCTACAAATCCAGCTAACGAAAGAACAGGGCATCGGCGGCGCAGTCTGGCACGGCGTAAAAGGCTTCCGAAACTCTCCCTACGGCGAACGACGCATCGGTGCCGTCACAGCCATAAAAGCGCGAGCACCTGTCCTGGGGGGCAATTTCGGGGTATGGGGGGGTTTGTTTTCGACATTTGATTGTGCGGTCAAGGGGATACGGAAGAAGGAGGATCCGTATAATGCTAGTACGTCCCCCCAGAAAGTATGCTAGGATTTGAGAAGAAGAGGAAAGGAAAGGAAGGCGGAAGGGAATTTGTATGGGAAAAGAACGGGACTAATACATTGGTGTGTGATAGTTATAGCAGGTTTCTTCACCGGCGGCGCGCTCGCCATCCGTGGCGGTATGAAAGCAGCACGGAATTCAGCGATCGGATGTGGAATATTACTTGCGGTGATAGAAGGTGTGGGGATAGGGATCCAGCGGATGATGGCTGAGAATACACGACTAGATGTACATCCATCCCTTTCGTCCAGACCGCTTCCCTTACCAGCAATTCAAGCTATACTAACAACCTCTTCTCTTCTTCTGTAGTTACCAGCGCCTCCCCCCCCTTCACCTCCCCCATCCTCATCATCAGACTCCAACTCACCAATGCTCGCATGATGAACCTATCCAAGTTTCGGCATACTATACTCCACTCAGCCAGCATATGGCGCATTCTATATTCCCAAGCAGGAGTTGGAATGCTAAGGGTCTGTTCTATTTGTACTAGATGAGGGAAAAGGGCATGTGCATAGCGGGTTGAAATATCGTTGGTGTAAATATAAGGATGCGTCTTCTGGCTCCAAGGGCCCTTTTAACAGCGTCCGCTGATAGGGTGGATTTACTGGCGTAGATGGATTCGATTGGGTGGGAATACTTGAATGAATGGAGATTTGATACTTTTGTGCTACGCATGAAGCCTCCTGCTGTTCAAGGTAGTCTGATTTTCGACACCTAATGCCGGGCGGAGTCAGCGGTCAGAATAAACGTTATCCTACGCTGGATGCTGGAAACATGGGATATTTTCGGAAATATGGTTCACGATATATCTGCTTCGTGTGGCAAAATCCGGCAGATTATAGATCATGAACTCAAGTCCGTTATATACAAGAGAACCCACGTTCCTATCTACTCATACAAAGGGAAAGCACCCTTCAGTAATGCAACAGCATGTAACAACCAACTAGAGAAAGCTCAGAGTCACCACCCCTCAAGGGGCCTCATTCTCACGCTCACTCCCTCCTTAGGCCTCGTCGTAATCCCCCCCTTAATCTTCATCTTTGACGGGTAATCCGGATCTTCAAATTGAAATTCGAATTTGCCAACCAAGGCGGCCAGCAAACATGCAAACTCAGCCAGCGCAAACTGCTTGCCGATACAAGATCTTGGTCCCGCCAAGAATGTCAGATTTGCGTAAGCACTTTCAGCTCCTCCTCTGTTTGCCTGACCAGGCGCCATCCACCGTTCAGGGTTGAACTTTTCAGCATCAGAACCCCACATGGACACAGCGGTGTTGACGGCCCATGCTGGGATTATGATTTTGGTACCTTTGGGGACAAATTGGCCTTGGAGGGTTGTGTCATGTGCGGCTTCCCGCAGAGTGAGAGGAACGATGGCCCAGAATCTGAGGACCTCGTGGCATACTGCATGTAGGTAGTGACATTGACTGAGTAGCGCCGCGGTTATCGTTTCTGAAGCGTCGTCGATGCTCGGAAGATGAGTACGGACTTCCTCACGAAGGCGAGCTTGTATCTCAGGATACTGGCAAAGCGAATAGAAAGCCCAGGTCGTAGATGTTGCCGTGGTCTCGTGACCAGCAGCGAGAAATGTCATCAATTGGTCGACAAGGTTCTCCGTAGTGAAATGCCCTGATTTGATGGCCACGGACAGTATATCTTTGTCAGTGGGTCCCTGAAGTCTTGGCTCCTGAATCTCTTTCTGCGGGAGCTTGAGCTTTTCTTGCTTTTCGGTTATCAGCTCCCGACAAACTTTTCTGATCGTCTTCGCAGCATCGGCCATTGTCTCATTATGTGCGAAGGGAATAGATCGCACAAACCACAGCGGCAAGAAGAAACTCATCAGGCCAAGGAGCTGCTGGCCACTTGATGGTTGGAAGACTTTTTGATATGTTCCGTAAAGTTCAGAGGACGGATTGGCGATAGCATCAAAATTCTTATCCATTCCGGCGATGCCGATGATGTCCAGAGTAGCGCGACTTGTCCAAGTACTGATCTCAACAACGGGTGCATCACTGAGGCTTGTGATTGTTCCTTTACTCTCATTTTCGATCCACGAGGTCAGCGCATGAACCAGCTTGCCGGATAAAGCCCAGAAAGTAGGATGTAGGTCTTTGATATGGCGGGTCTCAAAGGCCGGATCCAGTGATCTACGTTGCCTCTAATCATGACAGATGTCAAAACAGATTACCCACGGCTCCAAAGATGCCATACCTTGTGCTCTTCTCCCTCAGCCAAAAGAAGACCAACCCCTAAAATTCTTGCCAAACCATTCCTTGTCATAGCTGGCTTGATGAATTCGTAACTCTTGGTTGACAAGACTTCTTTGAATGCTTCATGCGTCGTTGGCAGGATCCTCTCTTGGTTCAATAAGGTCCTATACCTGATTAATCCATCGTTAGGGACTTCCTTGAACCACCGTCGTTGTGGATGGCCGGTGGCTTCTTTCGATATGGTTGCAAAATGGCCGTTCAAGAACGACGCGCCCTACCACTCAGCCTTAGCACAATGCACACATGCGACTCAAACGTCGAACGTACTGATGGTTCAGGTAAATGGCGTAATGGACTGAAGAAGCGTGGCCATATTAAGGCCTGCCATATGATAGCAGCGATGCATTCTACTAGAAATACTAGAAGAAACGTTGCTACAAAGTAAGATGAAGGAGAATACTGAGGAGCAAGCCGCAGAAGGCCAAAGGAGCCGGCAAGAGAGCTTATGGTGATGAACTGCCAAGATACATCCATGATGAAATCGGCAGAACTTCGAAGCCTATGGTATATTTGAGGGTTCAGGGCTGGGTGGTCAGATATCGTTGTTAGCCAAGTGATGCAGAGAAATGTAGAATGGTTAGTATAAACAGTGACCTGAGCAAGGGGGGAACCAGGCTGCAGAGGATCGAATGAGAACAGCGGGTTGCAGTATTCTTACAACTGTGATATGTGCGTTCGTAAACTTTGGGGGTACAATCATCCTCCGTAGGACGTAGATTGCACGATTGTTTGTCTGGCATGAGGGCGCAGTTAAAGAATAGTCGCAGCCTAGTGGAGTGGGCCGCTCGAAGCGTCATCAAATACCCGGATGTCGGAGAAACCGGCTTCCGTGATCCCGTTAGCGTAAATCGGCCAATTAGATGTCCCTTCCCGTGAGTCAAGCGCGCGTTCCTGCATAGCGTTCCATGGTAACAGGATCTGTCCGCTGAATTCTATCATTTCTTATCCAGGGTTTCGAAACATCAGAGAACGAACCCAGTCAGGTCAACAGGTGGGAGCATGGCCGCAAGTCTGGTAGAAAATTCGGCAAGGATATTACATATCATGAACATCTATGATTCTATCAACCTCTATAATAATATCGTACATACGCGTCAGTATATCCAAGATCCGACAAAGACGCTCGTAACATAGATTGTCATCAAAGAATACTGGAATTCGAAATAGCCATTGGAGAGCTTATTCCGGATATACTTTGAGGACTCTTTGGGATAGGCCACATTCGTGATCGGATCTCGCTCGAGCAAATCCTCGTTATCCGCCACTGTAGGAGGCTTGAGCGCATATATAATCGGCGTCCAAGTCGCTGAGATATACACCAACCAAGACACTGGGGGCCAGAAAGCATGTGTCAGGAGACAGACCAATCTTTCATCCGTGGCTGGTTGCCTGCTACATCTCACAGAGCTAAGAACAACTGCGGCAAGAACGAAAAGAATGTATGTCAGATGAAAGCCACCAAGGTAGTTCCATAGTATTACTTTGAGTCTCTTGAAGACTGGTGCTCGTTCTTGAGGGTTACGCTCTTTCAACTCAGATTTGAGGCTTCCCGTAGGTTTGAAAGACGTTGCTTGACCACCAAGCCAAGAGGGTAAGACAAATACACGTAGCATCGTGATTGCGTGGTCTAGACAGATATTGTCAGCCTCTAATCTTGCTCAGGCTCTAGTGATAATGACATACATGGGGCCATCCACACTATCGCTCTGGTTCCCCTTTGTCCATTTCTGTACCCAGCTGGTAAGAAAAGAGACAATTCGGAAATCCGATTCAGTGTGAATGCGAGCCAACATGCTCGAATCAGCCACCTTAATTGATCGTTGGTTGAATATGCCACCATCCTCCCCCCTGATATCAGGACTCCTGGCAACGCGAACATAGATATAGTAAGGAAAATGTTGAAGAGAGTGACGATGGCGTACATGAGGCCAGATATACGTTGGGGAAATGTCAAATTGCGTGTCTCCGAACCCCAGAGTGAGAAGTGAAGCCGTCCTGCAGTTTGCATTGTACCAACCGTCTGCCATGAGTGTCAGCAAAGTGCATAGGAGCGGTGACTGCGCAGAATGGCTACCCATCTAGTCCTCTGCTTGATGTGACCTCCGTAATCCCCAGGAACCTGTCCGTACTGGAGACCCTCGTGGATATATGCTGTTCTCCATCCTCGACCGAGCAGAAGTGAAGAGCACAAGACATCCTCAGCAACTGAACCCTCCGGGATCTGACCTATAGTATCGAGCGCACAACGGCGGACCACGTATCCAGATCCAGTGCACCAGGCAACCCCCAAAGCGTCTTTGATCGGCTCCGAGATGTGAGCAAAGAAGTCTAGTCCTTGATAGAGAGGGTCGTTTGGTGGAACGTTGTAGAACAGCTTTTAAGAATTAGCATACGGATGCGTGTCCAGTTCAGATGTCAATGATGTACCTGAGGAGGACAAGCCAGCCCGCAATTCTCATCAACAAGCATGTGAGGTAAGATTGCCCTCAGCCATTCGGGCTGGGGAATCATATCAGCGTCCAGCGCTGCAACAAATTCTCCTACCTCCCCGTTCGTTGTTATAGTCTCCTTGAGACCAAAATTTAGGTTGCCAGCTTTGAAATGATGGGGCACTCCTGGGATCTTCTCTCGTGTTCGGTAGTACAGATTTGGGTATTGCCTATTGAGCGCAATTATCGACCGGAATAACGAAGAAGAACTGCCGTCATCCAAGACGAACACGCGGAAACGGTCGACTGGATACTCTATAGAGCATGCAGCGCGGACGGTGTTGAGTATTGTATCCTCATCTTCGCCGCAGGTCGTGATAAGCACATCGACTACAGGCACAGTGTCCCCTTTCAGGCGCAGTTTTTGTCGACCCCGAGATTTCAACACGAACACAGACCACAATGAGGTGAGTAGGACTGGTATAGCCGATGTCATCTCGACAACTATGAAGACCCAAGCTGCTGGATAGATTGTCTGATTTGCTCTTTGAGCTGCAAGGGTAGTGTGTATCCGAAAGCAAAAGTACAGAAGATAGCTAGTGAATGCCGCCATTACCAGAACAGAAGAGAAGAAGTACAGGCATCGTTTCCATGGTTTCAGAAAATCCACATCATCTCTTGGAGCCAAAGACTCAATAAGGTATTGTTGTGGAAGACAGGGATTGAGAGCAACCGTCGAGCTGGATGACTCTCTCGAAGGATCACATCTCTGATGATTGTGAATCAGTCATGGCCGCGCTGACACTTTCCAAACATTTCGAGTAACCATACCTCGTGACCGAAGTTTTGGCATTTTTCTGCTAAAGACTGTAGTGACTGTGTTCCGTACAATGTCTCGGGAGAAAAAGGAGAAACGTATGTATGTGTGATCGGATCAGAACCAGTGACATCTAGTCGTCGAGCCACTTCGCCGCCAATGATATGATGAATCAAGCCTTGGCTTGCTTCCGCAGTAGAGCTCTCTGAGACAATGTCCATCGCGTTTGAGCCGAAGGGAAGGAGAGCACGTCCCTGGAATACATATTGATTGTTTAGGGACCCACAGGAATGTACTACCACCTTGTTAAAGGTAAGGAACTGCAGCTTTAAGCGTGCCTCGGTCGATAGAAAGCTCTCGTGAACGTGATAGGCTGCTTTCTGCAGGATATCTTACCGTCATTTTAGTATTGTTAAATACATTGTGGTGCATAGTTAGGTATTCTCCATTCATTCATGATAGTGAATGATCCCATTGGTCGTGCGCATCTTCGAAACAAGTTTGTTCGGCGCATTGATGTGCAGTAGAAAGCGTCTTAGAACGTCCCAGTAGAATCGGAGTTGTGTCATGCAAGCCACTGACGCGCAGCTTGCTCAAGCTCACATGGTACCTGCACACGCGTGAATTGATCGCATCACCTCGGCGCCTCGGCATGTCCACATTATTGGAAGAGTTGAGGTAAGCCTTCATTTACGAATGTAGTTTGGTGTGAGTTGATTTTCAGGCTTCATCTATCGGAGTACCTCGTCAAGCCACTGTCCACTCCCGTTCCCGTTCCACGCTTTGTGCCCGCTAGTTCTAGAATAATCTAGCCAAGCCATGGCGCCTCGACTCGGCTGTCGATCTTCGTGTTGTTGCATTGGAAGCTAAGGTAATTAATGTACACCGTATTCCCTCCCATACCCTGAGCACTTCCTGCAGCGATGCACCCCGAAATATCTTAGCACCGCTATGAAGTATAATCAACAGCCAACGCGTGTGTACCTTTAAGCATAACTTATAACTAAAATATCGGAACATTCTCTAATTCTAATAGTTCTAATATGTATCAGCTATTTCCGTTACGTATTAGCTTGGAGTATTCTGAAGGGCACAACTGAGGGCCATGCTTGAAGGCATGCTCGGGGGTTTATTGCTAGGGGGTTATGCTCGGGGTACATGCTGGGTGGGTTTGCTCGGGGGGTTTGCTTTGGAAATTGGGGGCATGCTTGGGGTCCATAAATCAGCTACACTTTGTACGCAGGTCAATTCTGAATTGGAAAGCTCCGCACTACTATGTAAGCAAGGTCTAAAGTAGATAATAGAGAGCCCACTATATTTTATATACAACACTCTATAAATACTGCACAGTCGTTGTTCTAAAAGTATATACGTTGGCTGGTATTTTAGGGCACACCGCTGCAGGAAGCCCTTAGGGTACGGGACGGGATATATTATATAGCCGGAGTATACATTTAGCGACCACGGAATTTGTACTAAGCAAGTAATATTTCAAATCAGAACCAGCCAAATGCCTTCCCGGTCGAATCCAAATACCCCAAGGTCTCTTCGGTCGAAGACTGCAGGTACCATCAGGAGTAAGAGACAGAATACCCAGCGAACCGCTCGCAACAAGATCACAAAGCCTGCTCCACGAACAAGTCAAGCAATACGGAAAGCAGCACCGCTGTCGAGGAAAAAGGCCCGAAAGCTTGACAAAAAGATTGGCTATGCAAAACAAAGAGCAATGGAAGAGACAGGAGAGGTGGAGATGAAGGATGTGGAGGAAGCAAAGAGTGCAAGTAACGGCCCCAAGGATGATCCCAGAGATAAGGAAGAGGCGAGGATGGAGCTGGATACAGTACAATAAACCGTTTGCACACGTGGGTATGGCAGCATAAGCAATCGGAGATTACATATAAGTTCGACACTAAGCCATTGAAGGATTATCGAATATTGTGGATGAGGGAAGGGCATTCTATTCGCGAATATTCTGAGGGATGTAGAATCGCCATAGGCAACTTTGGAAGGTATGTGAAGTTCCTCTTGTGGCTATGAGCTCTTATAGCTAAGTACACTCAGATCAGTGCCTCATGCATCTTTGGCTTGTACCAGCTACCCAGACCTAGGTTCATTGACCACTGAAGGGCAACGTTCACCAACGCACTAAACGTTCTCCACACCCTTCCCAACTTCTTTTGCCATTTCCAATGCCGAGATATGCTTTTCCAACATGTCCAGAATATTTTTAAGTGTTTTATCCAAAGGTTTCCCACCAAATCTCTCTAAACTGAACCGTAGTACCCTGAACCTGCTGTTAAAGACGAACAATTCGTCGCAGACAAGTTCAAACAAAATCACTGAGGTTCCAAATTCGAGCGAGGCCACGTATGAAGACTGAGCGAATGTGTCTTCCGTCGTCAGGACGAGTATGCAGAGGCAATAGTAAACTTTGCTCCAAACAATTCGAGTAGCCGGGGATAACTCGTATACCACTTCAGATAAGTGAAGGCAATCATGGTCGTTGAAGACCATAAGCTTATTGCGTTCCAACGCTCGTCGATAAGGATCGTGATGGCCATCATCGTCGCAATGGTCTCGCTCGAGGAACTTTTGTTGTAATTCCACGAGTTTCCTGGCGTCATTGAAGCTCTTAATCGTGTGGGATAACACAGCATCCGAGATAGATAAGGTATGCGAGAGCCACAGACTGTGGAACTGATGGGAGACGAGATTCAAAGCGGTGACATCTTTCACATTGTCGAGTGACTTGTACACTTGAATCAATAGTTCGGCAGGGAAACTGCTGAGTGAGGGTGGAGACATGTTGCTGGTCTTTTAGTATTGTGCAGACACGGCGATAGGTAGCTCGAGAGGTTTGGAGGTCGTGGTGTTGTGATGCTGAGGTGGAATGATGTGTTTCAGGAGATATGTTGAGGTGAAGTGAAGATGGGTACCTGGAAGCCCAATATAAAGTGTGGCAGAGTAGGACACCCTGTGACACCGAAATTCACTCTATTTCAACAATATTCTGCATGGAATTCGGGCTCTCCTTCACGTTAATACTCATCCTTAAACACCATCACTCTCTCCTTTCCCAACTCATCAACCCAACACCTGAACATCCCACCACAGTTGAAATCAAAGACCACCTCACCCTTACCATCAACGAGCTCAATTCCAATGATCCCACCCTCTCCCTCGCCATTTCCCCATCGATCCCCAGCTGATCTTTGCAGCTCTCCTCCTACCCCGGCTATCTGATTGACCGCTGACGCAAGAGACCGATTAGGAGAGAAGCGGACAATGGCTCCGGCGGTCCGTACAGCTGCTGTGCGGAGGAAACTGTCACCATTGCCCGTCCCAGACATAGCTACTGCTCTGATGTTGCTTGACTTTTCGGGAAAGGCTGGAGGAGGAACTGAAATCGGCCGATAAAGGTGCAACCGGGGAAGACAGCCAAAAAGCAAATTCCGGAATCCATCAATAGCATCACCTAGCCCCAGTGAATACCCTGGTGCTGGTTGCTGTACTCGTCTGCTCCCCCTTTCAAGCGGCGACTCATCCCACTCCTCAGCCCAGAATCCCGCCCCAATCGTAGGGGTATCTCCAATCCTACACGGCAGCTTATTCGTCAAGCCTCCTGTGCTAGTAGCCGTACAAAGCGTACCATACTTATCCAATACCACACACCCAACCGTGCCCTGCGGGAGATACTCTTGAGGGCTCGCATCTCCATGCAAGCCACGCGTATGCTCGTCCCATCGCTTCTTTGTCCAAAAGTAATTCTCATCTACCATTTCAAGGCCCCATTCCTCAGCTAGCTCCTCGACCGTCTCTCCACCTAAGCAACAGTGACCCTGTGCGCCACCTCCTCCTACGCTTGGGTTACTGCTTTGGTCTGCGGTTCTCACACCCGAGCCAGCTGTCTCTCCTCGTACCAGCATCTCACGAGCTAGCTTTATAGGGTTCTTGACACACTTGACTAGAACCACGCCGCATGCTCGTTTCCGGTAGCCACGGCTTACCATGACCTGTAATCTCTCTTCAGAACGACTTCTTAAAAACGAATTCTGTTAAGCAGTATATCTGTTGAAAAAGCACACATCGACACGTCCGTATGAAGATTCCACTGATCAAGGCTCTTTCCAATCTAAAGACATCTCACGCGGGCCATGGCCAAAATAAGGAGGAAAATCCACTCACGGACGCCTCCAATTCATTAGTCCCATCTCTCGTGAACACCTGCAAAAACCCTCATTAGAACACCTTGCCCATTAATCTCTCTCCCAACCACTGAACCCCCCTGAGCCCCAAACCCCCAAGCACAACAGAAACATAATCCAACCTACCGCGCCTTTCCCACAATTAAAAAGCTCACAATCCTCAAACATCACCACAGCCTGCGTCGCAGCATCCAGCGCTGTGGCACCCCCCTCCAGCAGCTTTAATGTAAAATTATGGATTCTTAGTAGAGCTGCTGCGTAGAGGCTCCAGGATTTTGGGGGGAGGTTTGTACGCGTTATGTTGCCAGCGCCGCCGTGGATTATGAGGCGCGGGGTGGTGGGGGAGGGAGACATTGTGAAGAGGGTGGTTGGGAAATGGATGGTAGGTGAGAGGGGGTGTCGGGGGATGGAATTGGTAGATTTCTACTAAGCGCTCAGTAGATGGGTTTTCTTTGGGACTATGATGTTTAATGGCTCATTGGAGGGGCATGCTACTGCGTGCTGATCTTCATGTAGTATCGTTCTAGCACTTCTAGGAGAATTACTAGGCTCGTCATTTGCAGCTGGAGCCTCTCATCGTTATCTTGCTCCCTCCTTATGAGATTATGCTCTTCGTCTTCAACTTCGAGATATCAGTATGACGCTAATTCGACGAATCTCAATCATGCATTACGGCTTTTCATGTTGAACTATTGAAATGCCTAACTACGCATGGTGGGGTATCTAGTTCACAGGAAGGAAGTACTTCGAATCCAATTATAAATCATGCGAAGAATCACCGATATGGCAACTCTTGAAAGACTTTTTTGAAGATCTTCCTACTGCTGTAAAGATTCAATAGCCGCATTCGTTCGTTGTCCAAGTGAGCGCTATCACTAGCCTGACCGCACGGCAAATGGGCAGCCGGAGCGTTGAACTCTTGCTCCAGAAAACGTATTGCTGGGATGGATCCGCCTTCGCGTATGTAAAGCGGCCTTTGCGCAGGAGAGTGCCGCGGAATAGATCTGTCATTCTCAGTCATCTCTACTGTCTCTTTCGATAAGTTGCCACTGCCGCTCGACAGTGTGGAAGACGTCACAGGAGATAGTTTGGGACTCTTGATTCCATTCGAGAGATCTTTCAATGGTCGTTTAGTGGTTGAGATCGAGCTATGCCGCCTTGGATTTCTCAAGGGTTTCCAGACCTCCATGATTGCTTCTTCAAGCGTTCGGAAGATTTCATTATTAGGATCACCAAGCCAGGGCTCGGCCTGGTTCTCAAATCTAATGGCAAGCTCGTTGGCCGACTCTAGTCTATGGAAAGCTTTTTCAAGAGTTTTCTGCAAAGCTTTCTCAACTGTCTCAGTAGTCTGATTTGGAACAAGTCGGATAGAAAGATCAGCGGTAGCGGCCCGCGATATTATTGACGAATTTGGAGGCCCAGAAGTCCTGACGCGATGGATTGTTAGAGATGGCTCCCTCCATCGTGCTTTGAATGAATCCGCAAGGTTATGGACATCACCGAGCTCAGGGTTCTGTCTAATCAACGTCTCGCTGATCACCTGATATCGTTCCTTTTCAGACTTGTTCATTGGTGGTATTTTGTCGTAAAATCCGGGTATTGCAACCTTCCCATCAGCGGCAGTCAATGTTGCAAGCAGAGCTATAAGATCTTTCAAAGCCTCGCTGATGAAGTGGCTACCGTCAACACCGCTATGCAGATCAGGACGCTCGCTTTTTACTTCGATAGTCGCACGTATAACTCCTCTCAGACCATATGTCAAGCACGGGATATCGTCATTAAGCCAATAGCTGTTGGCTAGTAGGATCCAGTCGACGTCACCAATGATGTGTTTATTTTTACTGATTGCTTTTCGGAAGCCTCTTGAGCCACATTCTTCCTCGCCTTCTATCAAAAATACGATGTCAGAACCTAACTGTTGTCCCGCAACAATATCAGCGACGGCGTATAAAGCTGCCAGTACGGGCCCTTTGTTATCTGATACACCTCGCCCGTATAGGTATCCATCTACACCATTCAATTCGAAAGGCGTAGTCTTCCAAGTTTGTTCTTTGTCTTCTGCGGCAACTACGTCGTAATGGCCATAAAAGAGCACGGTCTTGCCCCTGAGGCGCTTCTTGACATTGGCTTTGAACCGCGCGAAAACGATGGGATTTCTATGATCATCAGTATTGAACAACTCGGTCACTGCGCCCAGTTGCTTGAACAAGTTTTTCAGATACGACGCCCCGCGTCGGCAATCTTGAGCGTATTCTGGTCTCGAAGATACTGTTCGGAATGATACCAGCTTTGCCAAGGACTGCAAAAGCTGTTCTGCGCAATGCTCTTAGTTCTCATCCGACAAGAATGTGTCAAATTGGGAGCTTACCATTGCCTATGTCAAGCCCTTTCTTAGGTCGCTTGACGGATTCACTAATGTCCCATATGGCGATAGAACCATCATTGCCGCCAGTGACATAAATATCCCTATCATGGTAGGACGACACGAAAGAAGCTAATATAAGATGGTCGTGGGCTTTCCATCTATTGTTACTTTCATGCAGGGAATTAAACAGCTAATCCGTTGTCAGTATTCGCTTCCATAAACCCTTTTGTTTCCATCAGATAGATACCTTCGATATTCCGTTTGAAGCTCCTGTAAATATGAGTCCATGCCCTACAGCCAACGTGAGAATATCTGCATCGTGGGCTTTCACTGTCCGGATCAATTGGCGAGTATCAAGGTCCCAGACGTCAAAGTTACCTTCTGACCGTCCGCAGTACAGCACTGTGCCGTCAAGTGCCATTGAAAGAATAGATTCGTCCCCATTTTCTAGACTTATTGGCCGTGTGATTGCACCGTCTCCGTCTACCTGCAGAGACCACAGCTTAACAGTCCCATCCCCGCCGCCTGATATGAGTATTTCTGGGTCGTCCTCATCGCCAGACAGGCCCCTCGCAAGTAGCATGCAGTATACGTAGCCGTAATGGGCATATTGCACGATATGATCTTTGTGTATCTCCAGGTCTTGCCCGCCCAAAGCACACTGCCCCGCACCCGAAGGTGGACGTGGAGTAGAGACACCTGTAGGACCCTTCGAATCGAAAAAGCGATGGTTACGGTAGGAAGGGTGTGACGTTGGATCTGGGGGAGGTCTGACGTCCCTTTGCGCAAGGTTGTACCACTATCAAGGATCAGAAACAGCGAACAGATGGAAATGTTGCTACATTACCTGTATGCTTGTATTTTGTGCTCCTAGATAGACGTTCTGCAAGACCGATGAGTAGGCAACGCAGAAAACATCACCAACGTCGTATTTGGAATATATCGAGTACAAACGGCGCTGAGTGCTCGTGGACCAGACCTAGCATCCCTCAGCTGAGCCCAATGCATAAAAGCGTATCTCTTACGTTGACAATAGCATCGCCTGCGCTAGTAAAAAGGAGCGTTCCGTCTGCCGATAGATTGAGGCAGAGGACACTACTTTTGTGGGCGTGGATTTTTGAAAGAAGCTCAAATGTTTCCAACGACCACACCTAGACGAAGTAAGCACGATTGAAAAGTTTTAAACATTCACAATGGTAGCAGACCAACAAGTCCCCGCTCTGCGTGCCAGCATATATCTTCGAATCAGATATGAGAAGAGCGAGGATTGACGTCTGATTTTGTATTTTGTGGAACAGCAATGGCCTATGAGCTTTTAGGGAGGGCGAGTCTGTCCCAACGTTGCGCTCCAATTCGACAGCAGCATCTGACACGTCATTGTCCGTATCAAAGTGAGAACTCGCCTCGTCAGTCACTGAGGTTGGAAGAAGATTGGCCATGAGAAAGCTAAAGTGCAGAACTAAGTTTTCTAGCCCAACGCTCGGCAAAAGCTGTCTCTCGTAGCGCAGCGGGCCGCTACTTCAGCATTGGCAGTCCAACTCTAGGTTGCCCTGAGGTAGGTCAAAGTCATGAAAAACCTTCACTGGACTTGGAATGCTCAGTGGGCATCAAGTATGTATTTTTCGGTCTGGAACCCGAGAATAAGGATCTTCTTTTTTTGGGTTTTCTGACCCTGAATCCTTCACTAATCATGCACTGGCCGCCAAAATCAGCACTACACGTGTCTAGTCTAAGGTACAATTTGCACACCGCATTCGTCATTGCAAGCTTTTGTGCAAACGAGGATGGATACGCTCTTCCTAGTTTTTCAAATACCGCGGCTTCTTGAGGTAGTCCAGCCAACAGTCTCCGGTACTGAGAAACTACCATAGTAATCGACTGCGTTGAAATGCTACTTTTGCCCTGTTCAATCATGTCACACAATCTTAGTGAATCGGCGGAGCATCCGGAACCTTTCATGGTCCTACCAACTAAGACCCATACCCACACTGTTGTTCTACTCCACGGTTTGAGCACCAATGGTATCTCGTTTGGCACCGATCTCATGGAGAATGCCCTTGATGCTGAAGGAAGTACCCTACCACAGGCTTTCCCTCATGTCAGATTCGTCTTTCCGTCAGGTGCGCCGCGAAGATGCACTGCCTTTGGGGGGAAAGCGATGCATGTTTGGTTCGATATTACAACTATCGCCGATAGAACGACAGGCGAGGATAAGCAGATCGAAGGACTGGCGGAAAGTACTACCTATTTGTCCAGGTTAATTCGCGAAGAAATAGCGATTCTGGAGCTCGTTGGAGGAGGCAGAGAGGATTTAGTACTCGGTGGCTTTAGTCAAGGATGCGCTATGAGTATGTGGGTACTTTTGAACATGGGCCTCAAGTTAGGCGGATATGTTGGCATGAGTGGCTGGCTGCCCTTCCGACGACAAATTGATAGTGCCATGAAGGTGGGCGCCGATCAAAAAGCCCGGAGACTAGCTGCACTTGACTGTATGAGGGACACAGTGCCCGTACCCTACCTCAGCCAATGTCCTACATCGGAGAGGCTAAAAGGCCTCGCTACCCATGTTTTTCTTGGGCATGGGAGCAAGGACGTGAAAGTACGAACGGCTTGGGGAGAAGATATGCGGGATGCATTGAGAAAATTAGGTGTAGACGTTGTCTGGAAGGAGTATGAGGCGCTGGAGCATTGGTACAAAGTTCCAGACGAGGTCGAGGACATTTCAGGTTTCTTAAGGAATGCATTTCTTCAAGAAGTAATTTCTTAGCATCTGTACAATTCACAGTAAACGGAAAGAATGTGGAGAAGCCACTGATAATCAGCAAGAACATCCCTTAACCAGAGTAATCGTCAGTCTCTGGGCACTGGCGGTCTCTGATACTAACCCAAACGATGCCGCCTATGCACGAAGAAACCTTATAACGTTGTCCCAGGACTCGCTTTAAAGCTGCTATTGGCGCCCATAAACGCTAGCCGGATTCAAGTACTCGTGGGGAAATTGCATGTTCTTCTGTCATCCTAAGGGACAAGGTTTCCGGAAAGTAGGCGAATGAGCCCCAGTCGAAACAACATAAATTGAATGCCTAACGATTGAGACTTCTAGGTCATCTGTCCAGAAAGCGATCAGTCAGCTATCCACCATGTACACTGGATTTTATTCGACTGGATACTAACAGTAACCACCCGTAGGCAATCTCAAGGGTCCGTCCAGCCGAGTGCCATGGCCATGTGACCTTTGTCACCTACCGCCCTCCAAAAGTTACTGTTGACATCATCCACTGGTTCCCAGTCACTCTTGGGGCCCACAGTGCGGACCTCTTCGTGGGGTGACATGTCGGGTCGCATCTTTCGAGGCGGTGGAAACCTGTACTGCCTTTGATAAGGGATGGGACCTTTCAGAGGACGAGATGTCTAAAACTTCCGGGGTCTTATGAATTACGAGCTCGTGAGAGATGGGGCTGAGCAAGCTTGGTAGGGCTATTAAAAAGGATGGCTCTGCGATTCGTCGGTACAACACAACGACTCCCCCTATAAATAAGGCATGTAAGCGGTGCTTGATTCTCTCTGTGCAGAGCTCGACAAGTGTGAAGTGCGGATAAAAAGCATACAATCTCCAACCCACAACATCAGCTCCCATTTGTATCCTCATCTCAGGTACTAAATGCTTCACTGCGATAATATAGCTCTAGCGTAAATCTTTCTTCTTAAGAAAATGAACTCGGTCTTTCCACGCTCCCCTCACTCTCCACGCGGCCATCCTTTGTTCGTGGCAAACTTTAAGCCATGTGCTTTTGAACTTCAAAGTTGTGAAATATCTAGAAATATTTCGCGCTTGGATACTATAAAAAGAAGCCTGGAATATTCTATCTATGGCTGGCCAAATGCTTGGACTATACAAGTATGGATACCTTGCGAAACCGCCCGAGTGAACGCGCAGGATTGAAACCACCGGTCTTGGAGGCCTTAGGAATTCGATCCAACGCCCATCCCGCTCACCACAACTGGTTCGAGTGATCACTGATTGTTGGATCTAATTTCGGTGTTTAAGAATTATCCCCAGGGTTTAGAATGAAGAGGCACGTGAAAGACAATTCTAGTCGAGTCGCATATGGGTCGCATAAGCCAAGGCAGGTGTCTGTCGAGTTTTGAGGACGGTTGAATAGCCTGTTGATGGGGCGTTGCGTGGCAATCTCCAATCCTATAGGAACCTCAGGCACTGGGTGTACTCTTTTTAAGTCCGGGAACGGTGGCAATCTTCAAACACTACTCAGTTAGACTTCTGGAACGGTCACAAGTGAATTAAATGGAGGGTGTCAGCCACCAGAGACATTGCTAGCGTGCAAGCTGAAATATCGAAGGTTGCAACTGCGGCTCGGACCTTAAGGAGATTAGAGAGGACTGCATGTCAAAAGCAATCCTACTGCAACTGACGTGAGATTTCCCGCATATGTTTCCCATAACAGCAAGAAACCGAAGTTCCTTTGCTGATCCGATTGCATTTCTATTCTTGACGTAAGGATCGTTCGGTAATTCGTGCTCTTCTGGTCAGAATGGAAGCTGGCAAAGTGAGGCTTTACCAAATCTTCATTGGTTGCCGAAAATCCAGCTCTAGGCCTCCAACCCTCGCTGCCACCGGTCCACGCTGGCGCTGCTGCCAATGGCCGCGACAGGGAGCGGAGGCCCACCGCCAAGAACCCCTCCATATAAGCGACAGGACACCTGGGGCGTGATGGCTAGCTATGTAGATATATACAGGCGTGGATAGGTGGGGCAAGATTGCAGCAGAAATGTGCGGTGGAATGCTGTAAAGATGCTGAGCAGATGCGGCAGGAGAAGATGGCAGAGATGGGAAAGAATGAGGAGCAGAAATGGGTGAGGCCCCCTACTAATATCGCTGCGGCGAGCTAGCGTCCGATCGAGCACTAACCCCCAATTAAATTGGAGCGAATAGTCCGGATGACGATGTTGGACATCTATGAAGGATCACTCAAAGAAGCTGAGTAGAGTATTGACTGAGCTCAGCATACGAGCTCGTCCACGATATGGGATGTTTGAGGACCCTTGGGATACCTCGATAGAGCAGTCTCTTAGATCATTGAAGTAAGGCCCAAGAGTAAAAGATTAGAGAGTCAACTCTGGTCTTTCGTTGATCCAAGTAGATTAACGAGTAGCCATCATCGCTGCGCCTGGTCCGCCTATTCGTCCTTCTCAATCTCGAGTATCGTGTTTCATCAGCACCTTGTCATTTCATTTTGCGACATCAGGCATCCTATTTTCTCCAACTCCAACAGTGAATACAGCTGAAGGTATGATCCTATTGTGCGGAGCGTGTACTATTTTCATGTGCAGCTGAAGAAGCAATTCGTGAGGCCGTGGTATTGGGGCTATGTGTCAGCAGAGAAATTAGTCCGGCCATGAAGGGCATGATGGATGTTTCATGTCCTCCAGAACAAGTATATAAGGAACTTAATGCCATTTGTTATTGAATTCAAACCCAGCTTCAACCCTACTCAGGATCAATTTTCTTCCGTTGATACTTAGACAGCACCTTATTTTCGACTGATTCTTACTAATAACAAAATAAACCCTTTTGCTTATTCACGATGGACCATACTATTACTCTGAAGAAAGTCCTTGCCCTCTCCGCGCTTGCCTACGCGGTGCAAGCTCAGAACTACTTGCCTTACATCGATAACGAATGCACCAAGCCTGTCACCAATTTTACCATTAATGGCAACGTGGAGGATGTTAAATCATCCTTCTCCCTCGAAGGCTTCCCCTCCGCATCCCGTTTCTCAAACCCCGGATTTGGGGGCGCAGAGTCACCGAACGGAGGCTATGATGTGTGGTGGAAAACTTCGTCTGTGGATACCGGATGTGGACAGGCACTCATGCAGGCCTATTCGCAAGGCACGTACGACCGTCTCGCCTTCAATGCGCCAGCTGGAAACGTGATAATGCTTTCCAATGGCGAGGGTTGTATCTATTCACATATTCGAGTGAGTTTTCCTCTTTTGATGATACTTTCACAACCTCATCCTTGATTAGAACGGTGTCGAGCTGGAGGGCTCGTTCTGCTGCGGGACTGGCGATTGTGGAGCTTTGAGTGTTGGGGATGCCTCGCTTGCTAAGAGGGACACGGTAAGCTATTGTACTGAGTTACTAGCATGTGCCCAGTACTGACACTTGCAGGAGAGCACGACCGGCAGTTGGCTTCAGTCATCCAATCCTGCCGCCAGAAGCGAATCTGCTGCTGGACATGCAGCTGCAGCTGGAAGCATTGCCAGTGTGAGTAATCTATTTAGCAATTCATCCTATCCGTGACTAACAAGGCTTTGCGGGACACAGGCCAGGAAGTTGGCTAGACAAGGCGACTTCGATGCTTCTGGGTGCAAACAGACGGTTAGCGGCTCAGGGTACCCTTCAGCTGGTCAACAAGTACTCGTAGCTAATCCTCAAGAATGTTCGGGTGGGACCTGTTCATTCTCGATATCGCATGGCATCACTGTCAGCACGTCCTTCAGCACCAGCACTGACACAACGATCACCAATACAGTTGGTGCCAGTATCTCTGTAAAGGCCGGTGTTGACTTTATCGTGGATGCTGAAGTTACTGCCACGGTGGAGTACTCATGGGCCAAGGCTGTATCACAGTCGACGGGCACGACCATTACCAATGGCACTACATATACCGTGACCAATAATATAGGGCAGGAAGCTGGAACAAATGCCTTTGTTACATTCACGCCAACATATCTCTGCTGGGGCGTTACAATCGATTGTGGTACGGAGGATCAAGGCTTCTTTGACTACTGTCAACCTGCGCTTCCGTCGGCCGGAGCAGAGCCAGAGGGCGATTATACAGTTGTATACACAAACTGATTTGTTTGCTTTTGAGGAATAGATTGGTCTGCACGTACGGACGCGATGCTTTGACCGCTTCTTTCGTTCGATTATTTATCTTTAGAAAAGTATATAGAGGGGAATAGAGACTTTGCGATCTTTACTAGCCATCTAATTTATTGAATTCGGAGAAAACGTGGGTTGGTAGTCATACGAGCGTACTTGGCCAATACACCTAAATCGTTCGAATTATACGGATATTCTATGATAGGGTCCTGTCCGGACAAAGGATGCCATGGATATGGGAGGCCACCTCCAACAGCCTAGAGTTGTCTCCAACGATGTCACAGGCTATGACGATGCAAGGTCTACTAACATTAAAAGCTCAGCTGCTGCAATCACCATGAGCGACTGGCGAGTCGATGGCAACAGTTCCTTCCAGTCTGCCTCCCCATAATGGCAACAGCACAGATGTTGATCACTCATCAGCGCCGGGATACAGCCGGAAAGAAGATTGCATTTTCAGACCGTCTACAGTTGAAGAGTCAATCCACGCCACATTAGAAACTCATCAAGATAAGCAGTCAGCTTCGATAACGCCCGGTCCCGTGGGCGGTACCCTGAATGGGTTGGGCAACGGCAACCTCAGGAAATCAACCAAGCAGGAAAATGATGGGTACTTTACGGTACCAAGGCCTCATTACTCAAAGGAAGATGCTGTCCACGGACATGACAATAGCGACTCTGATTCTCCAACGGATGATGTCGGACATGGCACGGCAGCAATTCGATCCGCAAGCCAAGGTGGGGAGAAAGAGAGACCTTTGAAGCTGTCCCCTGCCCAAACATACCAGCTAGCTTCCACGCCCATCCCTCTGCCGACATCAACCTCGCTGGATGATATTGGTAATGGTTCGACGAGGAAGGGTTATAAATCGAGAGCTCGGGGGAGATGGACCGTTTCTGAGATGCCTGAGCGATCATCACAAAAAGAAGATCAAGAGCTGGAAGGGGCGAAGGACAGAACAAGCTATGCTACCATCGTCACGCCTTCTATGTCGTCAACGGATGAAGACCCGTTCCCCATTCGGCAAGATTCATTTAAAGCCCGAGAATACAGTGCAAGGCCTCACGCAGCCAGTCGTACTCCATCAACGCCGTTACTAAAAAGAAGACTGTCTTCATCACGATCAACTGGTACCTCAAGGCCTCCTTTGTCAATATCTTCTATACAGGCCAAGCTCCCACCGTTACCGCTTAACTTGAGTGACGCCAAAGTAGCCAGTAGATTGGCTGAAATTGAAGGACCACAGCCATCGCCAATGCCAGCTTCCATACCGCTCCCTCCTCTCTCATTTCCCACTTACCTTCAACTGGAGATGTCTTCTCAGCGACCATCGCCCTTGTACATACATCGATCTGCCACTAGCGACTTCCCATACGAGTCTTCGCGCGTCAAGCTAGAACGTCTGCTAAGCTTCCTCTTTCTGCCACCTCAATTAGAACAGATTCTCTGGTTTGGTTCGCTTGCTTGTCTAGATGCGTGGCTCTACTCTTTTACAATCTTACCTCTCCGATTTCTGAAGGCCCTGTGGGTCCTCGGTCAAGCATGGGCTAAGAACCTAGCCAAGGAAGCTCATTTCCTCGGCTCCTTCATCTACGCAGGAATGGGTAGGATGTGGAAACGAAGGAGTCGTATAGAGAGTATTAATGCTTCAGCAGTTTCAGCGTCTATTGACGACTCTGGCACTGCTGATAGTCCTACCGTTGACAAAGCTTCCGCCAGAGCTGCAGAGAACGGCCACGATAACGAGGGTTCTCGTTCGAATACGTCGCGTACGCACCGAAACAAGAAGTCCTCTAAACATCGGAGAACCAAATCCATACCTTCGGCGTTGTCGCCGGACCACAAAGCGGACATCCTGAAAGGATTCTTGATTATTCTGACTTGCATTATTCTAATGTACTTTGACGCTAGTAGGATGTATCACGGTATCAGGGGCCAAGCTGCCATCAAACTCTACGTTATTTACAACGTCCTAGAAGTCTGCGATCGCTTGTTCTCGGCAATGGGCCAAGACGTCCTCGAGTGTCTTTTCTCGAAAGAGACATTGGAACGCAAAGCTGACGGGCGTAGCAAGGTCTGGCAACCATTTTGGATGTTTATGTTAGCCCTTTTCTATAATCTCGTACATTCGACGGCCCTCTTTTATCAGGTCATAACACTCAATGTCGCAGTCAACTCATACTCAAACGCCTTATTAACTCTGTTAATATCCAATCAATTTGTGGAGATTAAGTCTACTGTGTTCAAGAAATTCGAGAAAGAGAACCTGTTTCAGTTGACATGTGCGGATGTGGTTGAACGCTTTCAGCTTTGGCTAATGCTCACTATCATTGCATCCCGGAACATTATTGAAACTGGAGGCTTGACCCTTGGATCGTCAGGCGGAGGCTCCGCTCCAGCGACTGCTGCTGGGAAATTCGGCATACTACCCGGAAGTCTCGATATCCTCCCAGACTGGACTGGCCTGGTCATGGGCCCATTCTTCATCGTCCTTGGCAGTGAAATGCTTGTCGATTGGATCAAGCATGCATACATCACCAAATTCAATAACACAAAACCTGCTATCTACGGCCGCTTCCTGGACGTTCTGGCGAAAGACTATTATTCCAACGCTTTTGCGGATCAAAATCTTACTCGCCGTCTGGGTTTACCCGTCATACCTCTAGCATGCCTCTTTATTCGAGCTTCGGTCCAGACATATCATATGTTCTTGGCTACCCACATGCCGTCGCCACTGCCTTCCTCTGCTACTTCGCCTTCTGCTGAGTCGGCAACTGCATCTCCTGCCACCAGAGCCGCCCTACAGCATATCGACCAGCTCTTTCACCGTGCAGTCGGCCGCTCCGCCTTCGAAGTGGGCGGGGCTGCAAGCCAAACCATCAGGGACTTCATCTGGCCTACAGACGATATCATAGCCTTCGCTACCATGCTAATTTTCTTTCTCGTTCTTTTCCTTGTGCTTTTGGCACTGAAACTTGTATTGGGCATGTGTCTGCTTTCGTTTGCGCGTCGTCGCTACAAAGGGATGAAGCAAAGAGAAAAAACTCCAATACATGCTGAAGGCAGAAGAGTGGGCGGCTGGGGAGTCGTGGAGGTAGATGAGGACAAGAGGAGATGGATATACGCGGATGATCCCGAAGGAGCGAAGAAGCTAAGAGAGAGGGAGATCGCTACTAAAGAAAAAGAAGCAAGGCTTGAGAGGGATGGCCAGGCGTTTGACAAAGTGGCTCGTTATGAGATGATAAATAAGAGAATTTGGTGACCTCTATTGGCCGCAATACCCAACATCCCCATCCTGCGATTTAGCGAAGCATTAGGGCGGCGCTATCCTTGGCTAAAGCGACTTACAGTAATAATTTTAGAACAAACGAACAGGATAGTATCTGCTCTTACCCAATATACCAACGTTCTCAAGCACTACAGCATATGGCATTGCTGCAACGCCGTTGTAAAGGACCCACGCTCGCTAAATGGACACATCCGTACCATTAATCCTCACCTGTCCAGTCCACAAATGCCTCATCCCCAACTCGCTCGCCGACTGTGCTGCATGAAAAACAACATGCACCGTCTGCCCTCCTCCCGCATCATCATCAATATCCTCCACAAACAACACATCAGCCCCACCCGGGGCCACAAGATCATTCTCCACACTCCCCGTCCCCAACAACGGCGTCGAGCGCTTCGTATACGGCCCCGTGATCTCCGCCGCCGTAGCTACAGATATGGTATAAGATTCCGCTCTCCAGAATCCCGTCGAGAAGAAAAGCACATAGCTCCCACCCGCACGAACCAAACTAGGCGCTTCGGTATTCCAGCTCTCGGTTTCAGTAGCATTAACTAGCGTGGTAAAAGCGCCGGTTTTGACTAGACCGTCAGTGCCCATGGGTTGTAGTACGATAGAAGTGGTGTTCGTGACGTATTTATGGAGCAGATAGTGTTGACCGTCGTGGTCGATGAAGCCCGCGGGATCGATATACCCGCCTATCGGCGGACAGACGACCGGTTTGTCTTCAGGCTGGAAGGGTCCTTCTGGATTAGTGGCTGTTGCTATGCCGATACAGCGGCGAGGATCGTCGGTTGCTGAATGATTGGCGATTATGGCGGTGTAGTACATGACGAAATGGCCTTTGGGCGATTGGATTACGTCGGGGGCCCAGACGGAGCGGTTGGAGCCTTTGGCGGCCCAGGCGCCGACGTGGGGGAGGGCGGAGGTTGGGAGGAGTGTCCAGTGCGAGAAGTCGGGGGATGTGGCGATGGGGACGATGTGGGATTGCGTTTGGGTGGCGTAGGCATAGTAGGTGTTGTTTACTTTGATGTTGGAGGGGTCGGCGAAGATGGAGGGGAGGAGAGAGCCGGAGATGGGGTGGGAGTTGCTTAGGGGGGAGAGATTGGTGGTGATAGGGGAGGTGGTGGAAGAGCATGAGGTGGGTGTGGGAAGGGCATTCTGACAGAGGAGGAGGAGGGTGAGAAGAAAAGAGGCGGATTGTGGAGACCCCGGGTGTATGCGAACATGTTGACGAGAATGTGCTGGTAAAGATCCCAAATGAAGAATTCAATAATACTCCATGCACTGACTCTTTATATACATCGTACATGAACTCAGACACTGAACGGAGACATATATATCTAATTATAAAACTTCAATCATGCAGTACGTAAGTTGGGCTATGCTGCAGAACCCAGCCCAATCTGGTCGACCTCTCTGCATTCCCGAGTCACTATTATAATCAAGTTCCCACTGCTGTCTGGAGATCATGTCTCGCTCCAAATGAAACGTGGAACAAAAGCGTGCAAAATCATGAAGATCCGTATATGGTCGAAGAGGATTCTACACTGCCCCTGATTGATAATTTAAAGATATGTCTTAGACATTTCTGTTGGTTAGTACGCTCTCCAACATGATGAACGATCGTTCAGAAACGCTAGCGTTTCGAAACACGGTACTAGTGGGCGGGATCGCCCGACGCTACCAACTTGGTAGCAGCGATGCCCTGGTGTGATCGTCCTAAGGTCTTCGCAGACAGGCAATGGGCATATCTCATCCAGCGTATCGGATTTTCAGAAAACTTATTGTGGCTAACGAGAAGGCAGGATTCTATGGCGGAAGCTGACGGTGAGGTGGGCTCATGCTTTCCTCTGCTGTGGAGAAGGGAACGAGAGAACAAAATTTGATTCTCCAAAACAGGCATGGTCTTGAAAATCATGTAGGAATAGATACGTAGCCACCTCTTCTCGGTTTTGATCAGCTGAAGTTGGTGAATGTACACGCGAGGTTTGTTGTCTCAGTCGCTCTGTCACTCATAATCCCGTCACCTTTGAATTCGCAGGTTAGACATGTTAAAAGCCAGAATTAATAGGCACGAAGAGGGCCAAAAATCGAGAGGTAAATGGCGACAAGCCTTTGGTCAAACCTGAAACCTGCCCTAAGTACCTCAATTTCCGTCTAGTAATAACCCAGCCCCCAATCACCTAGCTATGAATAGCAACTCAACTCGTTTTGTCCTCGTCGTTAGTCCTTGGCTCAGTACACTCTTCCTTGGGAACCTCGAGGCACATAGAAGCTTCGGTCTCAGGTTCATAGCACACCTTCTGCCCATAAGCCCTCTCGGCTCTCAAATCCCAAAAATGATCTTTCCACCGATCATCCCTCCTATTGTTCAACGCCGAAAACGCCCACCCTCTTCTCTTCGCGAACGGTCTTGCCCAGTTGCTTTCTTGCTGGCACATTTCCACATACTCCACGATCTCCAACGGAATTGGCCGTCTTAATTGTTTGGGTAATACGTTCCACAGCCGACGACATGTCATGGCCATTGCAGCGTAAGGACGTATGAGTAGGAACGGATTTTCGGGTTCGCCCGGACGGGGGACTCTTTTGATGCGGAACGTGAAATCGGGGCCCAGGTAGACTTTGTCGAAGATGTAATCATCGAGGAAGTAGGAGGCAATTTCGTGGATTAATTCGTCCGGCAGGGTATCGAGACTTGGCATTGGTGCGTGGTGGATGGATTGTTTCGGGTTTCGAGGTGAATTGTTGGATGTAGTGATTGTGTTATCGCTTTTCAAAATGAATGTGGCGAGGAGTCCTCGTTCGGAGTCTGACGAAACCTTGTCAAATACTGAGCTTGGAATTAGTTGGATCGTTAGCCATCGTTATGTACACACATCCTTCAAGACCATGTAGCAGTCTTCACAGTCTTTCTAGTGTTTGTGAAGTTTAGGGGAAATAAGCACAAGGAAAGCTACCCACATTTCTACGATACAAATGTTACACGATTAACAGCCAGCGAATGACTGTCCTATGATATATTAAATTCGACGGATGACGCTGTACATGTGCAACGAGTGCATTCATAGCGATTTGCTGGGTGGGACAAAGGTGGGGTTTCAGTACAACGTTGATGAGCCGCGACTTCCTGTCTACGATCCATTGCAGCCCCAGAATGTTAACCGTCTAGTGTTCCTTCGTAGACGGAAACTGTAGCTCTTATTAGACACAGGGTACGAAATGCCTTTTGGGTGCCCAGAGCGATGTGAGTGATTTGGGCATTGATCTTGGTGAGTAGAGTTCCTGATGGGGATTGAAAAGTTCATACATAATATTCGTGAGATGACGTCAAGTAGTCGCTGTTCGTTGTATGGCAGGAACGTCGGGCGCGTATTCACGGCTAAAATTTGGGAGGCAATAGTCATGCTACTGATATCGTCACTGAGATATTGGTGTATTTCAAGGGTTAATGGAGTATTTGAATCGACTGAAGTCTATGCAGCCTCTTCGTAAGAGACTGCATTGTTGCAATAACGGAATAATTAGTCCTGTCAATTGTCTTGCCTCCCAATGATGTATTTAAAGATCTTGTTCGTGATTAGCTTGAACTTCAAAAATGTGCAGCGATTGCAACATAGAATTGCAAATTATACAAGACATTAGAATCGAACATGTTGAGAGTCTCCTTGGTTGAATTGTGGCAAAGCCAGTAATCCAAAATGGCAAAAGACTCACCATGCTGCCCGATCTTCGTAGATCGAGGAGCATGGTTACAGAAAATCCGAGGATTTTTCTTTCGGAGGGTCGGTTTCGAACGATCGAGTGACGGACTTGGTTTGACCTGAACCACCCGCTGTGGCCGCCTTCCAAGTCGGACACTATCCGGTTGCACCACGTTACCTGTTCTTTTGTTAGCTTAAAGGTGGGGACTTATTTAAATATTTAAACCAAAATGTGCCTAGGAAGGACGGATGATTTCACATAAAGTTCCTTCTGGGCGACATATTTCTCCTTTAACAATTGCCCACACTCGTGGGCATCATTGCGTACTTGGCTCGTTGCTGTTGTTCTTCGTGGTGTGTTAATGGAGACTGGTTTCCAAATCAGGCCTAGCGTGTTGTGATCAGTTTGTGTCGCCGCACGTCACCCATACACCTCTATATTGCGGAGCACCAATCTCACTCCAAGAAGCCACGAAGACGCCTCGGAAATCACTATCAGAGCTTGCTTCCGAGTCGATAATTCATATTTTCGAGTGGCTCAACCTTTTTGAGGGCATCATGTTCTTGAATATAACCTCGCATTACTTCTTCAGTATGCCCCGTACCAAACACTGCCTCAATCTCCGACACCGTACGCCCACGTTCCAAATGCTACCAAAACGCCCTCGAACTCGTCCAATTCCAGGGCAAACTAACCGCCAACGAGAGGCCAGTCCTCCCCGAATAGCCTTGTGACAAAAAGCATCTGCAACTCGTCAACGGGCTCATTAAGCTGACCAGCAATGGACACCACGTTCTTCAAGCCTGACAAGCCACCCTAGGTCCCAATAATGCCTCCATCCTAACCGCCTCAATGATCAAACCCGCATGTGCAAACAAAAAATCGACGTAGTTGGCTCCGCTGGAACCTGATGACTGCAATCTTATCACACAATCTCGAGACGTATATCTTCAGGGCTTCTCAGGTTGAAATGTCAGAGCCTCTCCCACGCCTACCGTCGTGTATGGATACGCGCTGGGAGCTAGGACTGGGCAGCTCGACTATCGTATGGCGAATCGATCCGCCTGGAGGAGCTGACGGAGGCGAGGGACGCAAAGCGCTGTACTGGCATGGTAAGTCATGACCGTCATAAGTTCGATATCCACTATCTCGGCTGGTGTGCAGCTTTCCTCGGCAAATATGTATGGTCTCTATGTGGAGAGATCACCGAATGTCTTAGCATGAACGGGTTCTGGATCTCTGAAAACGGGGACTGCTCATTGCATTAATACTAGCTATGATTATAGAGCAGTTCGTAGAATCGTCATTACAACCGACATCATTATTCTGGTCATTCTCGCTCGGAGTGGTGATCATCACTGAACCGCTGACGCTCTGCTAATTGAAGCATTAACATGACATGTGGTAGGCATTGATACACAGTGCATCTCATATCGAGGTCAAGATAAGATGTCAGCCATACCATTAAGCATAAATTGCGAGCCCCATTTAACTAAGCATCAACCGCAATGGAGATGGTTTCTTAACCTTCTTCTCCTTCTCCTTTTTCTCCTTTGTAGACTTCGAAGATGACGACTTAGATGTGGCCTTAGACGAACTCTTCGAACTGGCTCTTGATGCACTCTCGCTCCCATGCTTGCTGCTGCCTGCTTGGGTACTTGTCTTCTTGCTGCCGCTCCCAACTTCCTTCCTTCTTAACTCAGAAGGCCTGCTTTCGTTGATGTTCAGCCTGGAGAGAGCGGCCGCTTGCGGTGTGATGAATTCTCCATCGACGCTTGTACCGACACTACGTTCCTCCACCTCTGCTATTCCTCTCCTCCAGTTGTCAATCCTGCTCACATCCCCACCAATCTCTAGCATCTCATCCATGATCGGCTCTTCCAAAGCATTCTTGGCTCGTATCTTCTTGATAATCTTGTAGCCACCAAATGCAACGATTGTAACGCCCACGGCGACACCACCTGCGATGAGGAATTGTGGGCTAGCTAGTAAGGCGAAGACTGCTGGAGCACTGCCTTTCATCGCTGTGAGAACACCGGGAGCCATCTTAGAAGCGATGTTGCTAAGCTCGGCGAGGGTAAGAGCCACTGCGGCCATAGCGTCCGGGTTCTTCTGTAGAGAGGCGATGATCGCGGTTGCACTGTAGTGGAGGCAGTCTGCTTCTTCTAGGATGCGCTTGACTTTCTGTACCAAGCTTTTGAACTCCACTTCGTCGCCCTGGCGTGTCAACGGGAGTGGCGGGGGAATTGGACCGTATGCAAGATCCATATCAATGTGCTCTGTGGGGGTGCTGGGGGCTGTCATGGACCGTTTCTGGAGCGCTAGTGGCCTTGGATTGTCAAAGTCGTCGGAATGCCTTCTTGTAAGTGCGTCAGATCTGGACGTCAAAGAGCGTGGTGAGCGGGGGGGTAGTGGCTCTTGCGAGTGACGGCGGTGCGAGGACGGGCGGATAGTGCTGGATCCATCCGTGTACGAGGCTGAAGTATGTCGACGGTCTACTGATGGACGGCTACTGCCATGGTGTGATCGAGAATGTTTTGAGGTGGATGCGCTTGTATTATCGTTGAGGGTGGCCGCTTTGAGGCTCTTGCGAGTCTTCTTCTCTTCTAGCTCGTGATGTCGACCAGCGACAACTTCAGCTTTTCGCTCGCGGTAGGCGGCTCTGGCTTCTTTGAAGACATTGACGAGATGCTTGCTCTGTCATGCACATGTTAGTTGCAGAAGAGAGTTGAGGAAGAGGTTGGAACCTTACTGTGCTGACAGCCTTCCCGGATTTGTCCACAACTGCTATTGTTTGTATCAGTGCTGCCATTATGAGGCGGCTTCAATGTACTATAATTTATATATGACGCCAGATAGTAGGTATTAGGATAATTTCCTGGCTGTGATGCGGTGCGCGACTGCTCTTAATTGTAGGTGAGTAAAGAGCTGGCAGTGGACCTGACTGGTTTGGTCAATAGACAATACTCTTCTTGCAGACTTTGTCCCGCAAAACAAGCAATGGGTATAGACAAGTGACAATGGAATTGCTTGTATCAGAGTAGCGGCCTTGTCAAACAAGGAGCATGTAAGGTGGGCAAATGAAGCAAAGTCTCTGGGTCTGTTAGTGACTGGCTCTGAACGACTGGCAGGAGACAGCAAGACGTGATATTGCGACTTGAAACCGCACTGTAACAGATGGTATAAATATTAGATAGTCATCTGAGTTATTTTCTTTAAGAGATCTCTAGGGGATTCGTAGTCACGCTGCCATTGCTTGTTTCTTGTTCGCCTCCGCTGCCCTGATTGGGTTCGGGTCATAGTTCAGGCAAGCCTGCTTTAGTCGGCGCCATACTGTACTCGCCAGATACTGCTGCAATCTCAAACAGGCAGTGGTTGGCGCCAGACTCCGCGGGTGGTCTCCTTATCATTGGCGTCTGGGTCTGGTCTAGGTTGTTTGACGGGGAAAAAGACCTCCAAAATGCAGGAACGGGCGCCAATGTCAGCTGCATGGGCCCTGCACAGTGACGCGGACGGGCACTGCCCCGATGGCCTCTTCGCCACTTTCGGCTACATTGGGTATCAATCACACCTTGTCTATTTCACAGAAGTCTCTTGGAAGCCATATGATGGCTTTTAACTCGATTTATAATTAGTCAAGTACACCAACACCCAACGCATTGCGAACTTTGAATATCTATATACACTACTCCAGAGGCTGCCGCTGAGAGGTATCACCTTTAAGAACAATCATATTGGTGGTTTCTTCTGTCATTCGAGTTCTGCAAAACATTTCTAATATATAAACTTCATGACAACTAGCACCATGCGTGAATTCGTTAAGATGGGGTATCATAGACTGTAAGAACGGGAAACATCTCAAAAGCGGGGAGGCATCGGTCCTCTTTGCCCATTAGGCCCAGCTGTAGCTGGTCTAGGATGTATTGGATCCGCAGATGGCGGCTGCCATGGGCCCCCATAAGCGCGGCCCTGACTATTATTGAACGAAGCTGGTTCTGATATTGGCGCAGTGCCGGCACGCTGAGGTACACCTGTATCACTTCCGAAGTACTCATTCTGCGGGGGCCGGTGCGGTAGGGTGAAATTTCTTGTTGGCGGCTGGCTAGATGATGGAGTCCCCGGGTTAGGGTAACCTGGTCTTCCAGGGCCTTGAGCATTAGGTCTGAAAGCTACATATCCACTATTGTTTGGTGGTCCATTCGGCCGATTCATCGGAGGCTGAGTTTGCATCTCATATTCTTGGGTAGGTCTTCGGCTTAGGGGAGTTGGTCCTGCAGGACGTCCAGGTGCTCCACTGAATGACATATCTCGTGGCATTGGTTTCCGTCCTTCTGGCTGTGCAGCGTACGCAGCTGGGGACGTTCTTTCACTCATATCGGTGTTTGTGCGAGAAGGAGGCCCCATGCGTGGCGCGGAGGGATCAAACGATCTCTGGGTTCCCTGTGAGCTCCCAGTGAAGCTTCTGCTTGGTGGAGGCCTGGAATACGGTAAGCTATCCGCAGACTCCATCCTTGACGGTGCATTCCGTGAGCCTGGACGGCCATAACCCATGGCCCCAGCTGAGGTCATCAGTGGGGTATCATCTCCATAGCTCATGTCGGAGCGCATAGAAGATTGAGTAGTCGCCCTAGAGGGTGGCTGTGGCCGTTGTGCAGTCGTGAAGACATTCGGTATCGTCGGTTCCCTGGGTAAGGTATTTGCAGACTGATTGTTGAGAGGTGTAGATGGACGAGAATCAAAAGGCGAGAATTCGGTTTGGGTGGTCTGTCTGGAGATTGGTGGAGGGTCTTGGGGGGGCCCGCTAAGCAGATTGGGAAGCGTTGGTTGACGTTTGACATATTCGTCGAGTTTACTGGGTCCTGAGCCATTGCCTTCTTGCTTGCCTCGTACCTTGATGTCCTTTTCCAGGGCCTTGTTGACTTTGACCATAACAATTTTATGTAGTCGGGAATCTATCTTTCTTCGGCAGTACTTTGAGAGGCTACCTTCTCGGATGTGATGCCAGAGGAATACGATATAGAATATAACAGCGAGTATGAGACTTATTGCAGAGAAGACCCAGATGACGAGGGTAAATAACATGCCGAACAAGATTGCTGCTTGTTCTTTCTCCGTGCCTGCGAGGATTTTGACGTTGACGAAGAATTGCGCGATAGGAGAGTGGCCATCCTTTGCTGCGTGTGAACCTGTTGGCACAAGGTCTGCTCGCATGACCGAGTACAGCGTCAAAGCATTGATGGCTTGTCGAGGGCCTTCTGCAAAGCAAATGCGCATCCAAGCTGGTTTCGAACAGTCTCAGCTATGACTCAATTTGGACAAAGGGAAGGAGGGCTTACCTTCGAAGGAAAAATAGCTGAATAGTGCGACGTACTCTGCACCTTTCCTACCCTTGGTCAGTGCAGCGAAGACCAAGAATCGCCTCCATCCTCGACCGTTGGCGCCCATGCGTATGCTCTGCACCCGGACCGCCAGTGGGTCAAGGTAGCTTGCAGCCACGACACCGCTCTTTATAACCCGTATCGCCCTCTGCCATCGGTAGACGAGGAGTACCCAGGATAATATAATACAAGCCGTAAAAATCCACTTAGAGTAATGAAACGGTATAACAGGCTTGACTTGGCCTGACCATCTGTTGTAGAGCAGCAAATTGGCGCATGTGAAAATGTCGACAGCATAAACGGCAACACTTATTATTCCAAGGAGTATCAGGAAGCCGTATGAGAGAGGCGATACGCAAGACGTTGATCGAAAGTCAGATAGGTTCTACAGTAGAACACAATTAGCAAATCAAGCTTTGCAAAGGAGACTCTCAACCCACTATGTAGTCCCATTTCTGTTCGTTCTTTGCCTCATTATATTTCTCACGTTCGCCGCAACAACTCATAGTGAAAGGAGTGTAGTGCTTCTGGGCCAGCCCAAGAAGCGGACTCGTCTGGATAATGACTGGTACAGACCACAAGGCAAGATCAGCGTATCGCAATGTCTCTCGATCTTCAGCTATACCAGAGCTCAGAGTGTACGGGTTCTGTTGCTATATGTTGATTGGCCAATTGTGTAATGGCAGACGTTGGAGGAGGTTGCAACTGTCATAGTGGTTTGGCCATGCCGAAATGTCTTTGTTCTATGGGATGAATGTCCTCGAATAAGACAATGTCAATAACCGCGATGTACTTGTACTCAATGCAGCACTTCGAGTGTCTTCAGAAAGCTGCGAATAAGCTGAGCGGCGTGAATATGCACAGTGGTCTCGAAATAGATGCGATCGGAATGGCGTTTGTGGCTGGATTTTGGTCTCTATAACGAATGTGGTATGCAGATCTAGATCTGCGATGGTGTCGCAGGGTCCGTCGAGGACTGAAGGTTCAACGAGTGTAAAGGTGAGATGCCAGCTTATTGCAATGGTATCCGTTTGAGTGTTCCTCACATCGCGTTTCAAATGTGAGAGGGGCTAAAAGGGCTGGGCGGCGCCTTTGGTTCCTGGATAAGTGGCAAACGGGCATACCCGATTGACTAGCCTCAGGGGTCGATTGGTTAGCGCTTAGCGGACTTCAATATTACCTACTCCCATCCAGTCATAGGCAGTAAGGCAATGCGAAGAAGTCTTTCTCTCATCATGTATTACATTTTGCTCAAACTATGAAATTAACGCCGAATTTGAAACCCCTGACATTAGGACCCTGAAACGCCAATATGCAATTCATCTGTATCACGAAATCAAGACGGCGCCTATGCATCATTTCGTTGCCTTCCGCGCTGCGATTGCCAACCCTGACCACTATTTCCCCATCCTGATATCCCAAAGCATCAAATATTAAGCATCATATCTGTTCTCGCGTGTGCAAGTCAAGCCAGCCCTCTCAATCCTCCTGGCAAACTTCCCACCAGCACTACCCCAACAGAATGTGAGTTAAGTTCGAAATACACAATTGCTGTGACGAACAGGCGAAGGATGGCAGCTGGGAATCTTGGACATAAGCCCGAAATCGTGGAGATGGTGAGGCCAGCTCACGCGTTGCTCGACTCCGAGTCGTCTGTCTTGACACGTTTGTCAATGGCTTCCTCTTCCCCATCATCTGGGGGCTTCTCTTGCGGTTTGGCCGACTGGTATCCTCCCTAGTCTCCTCCCTGGTCTTCTCCCCGGTCTCCTTCCCGGTCTCCTCCAGCTTCTTTTCTTCTTCACGTGGTCGTTGCGACTCTTCAACGTCCTTCTCCAACGACGCGCACTTCTCGACGAGCGTTGCTTTCTCCACCTTGAGCTTTTCAAGCTCTCCTATGTTCTTCTCCTGGATCTTGACCAGTTCACCCTTTTCATAGTTGATTTTTGCCTTCACATCTCGTAGCTGGTCACGCTCTTTCTTGATGGTTTCGGTCAACTTTCGGGCCTTCTGAAGCTCGGTGTTCATAGCGTCTTTCTCTTTTCCAAGACGTGCAATCTTAGCGTCGACCATTCCTCCCCCGCCACTCTTCAGTGATCCATCTTGGTCTACGAGAGCCTCGAGGCGCTTGTTCTCCTCCTGGAGACTTGCTAGCTGTCCGTTCAGCATATTGACGGTCTGGCTATGGCTTTCCGTGACCTCTCGCAGTCTTTCCGCTATCCCCTCCTGCGTGTCAAAAGCAAAAGCATCGCTCATATCGTGGTCACCACAACGCAATTCATTAACCTTCTCCCGTAGCTCTATGAGCTCCTCTTGCTGTGCATCGATTATGGATTGCTCTTTCCAACCAGTAGTCGACACATCGCTCATCTCATGGTCTTCATTCTTGTCCATGGAGCTCTGCACGCGGCTGCGCAGGTTCTTGATGCTGTCTTCCAGACTGTTGATTTGCTGTCGCTGGCTATCCAACTCTTGCTTTTGGTTTTCCGCCAGCAGTTGGAAGGGAGAGTCGACATCCATGCCCTCCGATGCGGCTGGAGCAAGGCCTGAGGGAGGTGGTGGCATGATCTCGGGGGTGCGGAATTGGGAACACTTTTCATGGGCAATCTCCAATTCTTTCAGCTGCTTTTCCATGGATTTTGAGCTGGCTTGGGATGCGTCCCGCTCGGTTTGTGCTTTGCTAAGAGAGGTGTTGAGGTTGCTCTCACAAGCCTCGAGCCTTGTCACCTCTTGCTTCAGCCTCTCCACTTCCTTGGACTTGCGATCGGATACTGCAGTGATGCGCTCTATCTCCTCGTCCTTTCCGCTAAGGTGTTGTTCGAGATGGGTTTTGAAACTCGCTTTGTCTTTGGCTGCTGCATCTTGTAACTTGTTGATCTCGCGGTTCATCTGGATCAGCTTCTCGTTCAATTCATCCTTAGCCTTGTTGGAATGAACCTTGTTGTCCGCGCTTTCTTCTTCCAACCGTGAGATGTTCTTAGTTGCGGTCCGGAGGCTTTCGTCCTTTTGGGCAATGCTATGCCTCAAATTCGCAGATTCAGCCTTCTCCCGCTGTAGCTCAGTGGTCTGCAGCGGCGTGGGGACATGTTGACGCTCATGACGAAGCAACTCTCTCACTCTTCCTTGCAGGTTGGATATTACCAGTCTGTCCTTGCCTTGCCTCTGCTTTTCGCACATTTTCATCATCGTAATGCTGCTGTCTGAGTCACGGAGTTGCGCGCCTTGCCAATTGCATTTTATCTCGAGACTCTTGACTTGGGCTTTTAGGTCAAGGTATGTAAGTCGGGAACCTAAAGATGTCGATGCTGTCTCAATTGCACGGCTTTGGCTACGGGATTTAGCTTCCTGCTCATGGTAAAGCTCCATCCATGCTGTTGAATCGTCGTTGGCAGCTTGCACATCATTCTCCAACTCAGTGATCTTCTTACGAAGAGTCTCTTCCAGCGATGTGGTCTTTCTGGCCTCAGACTGCTCTGCTGGAGTATCTCCACTCATGCGGTGGTTGGTGAGTTGGTGATTGCGGCTGAGAAAAACAAGGGAAGCAGTAAAGAGTAGCGTCAACACAAACATGATGGTGTAATACCAGCCATTCTTATATGAAATAGCTGGTTAGCTCTCACGTACATGGTGATGGGCACGTCAGACTCACAGCGACAGGATCTTCCGTCTGATTTCCCCTATGGGATACAGCCACTCCTGGCATCTCAAATTGCAATGATAAGCCCATCTTTACACGGAAGCTGGGGAAGGCCTGCAAATAGCTGTGTTAAGAACGTATTGAAGTTGCAGAGGAAAGATTGTGCATACGATGATGTGATGGCTCGGTATATATATATACCACGTGACGGAGAGATGTGAGAAGTGTTAAGTGAACAGTGTTGAGATTCGAGATGACGGACGATGTAGAAGAAGAACGTGAAGTGGGGAAAGGGCGGATTAAGTAGATGAGTGTGGACGAAGTGTTATGAATAGCCGAAGTGGCGAGAGTGAAGTGGGTTGAGACTGCATTGTGTTTGCGGGTCTGACGCGTTCGGGATCAAACTTGCAATCTTCAGGTATTCACTATGGCGGCGTTTTAGCCCAACCTCCTCCAAGTAATGACGCAGCTATTCAGGTGTTATCTCCTATTGTTCTTCTCGTAACGACTCACGTTGCTTGGTGATCCTGCCAGCATTCAGGTGAATCATATGACAAATCCAGGACCGCTCAACCTGAAACATTCTTCTAGCACCCCACCCTCCATGCTTTGGTGTCACTTCGTCACATATGCCTTTCCGGCCTTCTGCTAGTGAAGGAACTCCATAACGTTCCGCGGTCCCCGGCCTTCCAACACGGTCGGGCATGCAGAACGGCTGCTTCACTGCTGTTTTGAAATTGCAACTTTCCATACCAGCTGCAGCGGCGAACCCCACTTGGTGGAAGCAGCTTCCGAAGAACAGTGGATGCATTAGTGATAGGAAGACTGATGGGCGACCTTGCCATTCGGTCCTAGTTTTCTGCTTTGCAATTCCCATCTGGGTTCCTCAATATTCCAAAGTGCGCTTTATGGCATCATAGATCCCTACTAACACATCAGACCAGGATACTCATGGTTCAGGTCGTACTCACTTGTCACATCCGGAATGTTGAATTTCTCAAAGACGAGTCCCATGTGCGTAGCCCACCCCCCAAGCCGCTGCACTGGGGCTTCGAGCTGTAGAAATGCTCCCTCCTGGATTGTAGCGGCAACTTCAGCTCCAATTCCTGCGTTGATCATGCTTTCGTGTACTACGATCGCACGGCCTGTCTTTTGCACACTTTGCAAAATTGTTTTCTTGTCCCAGGGATACAAGGTGCGAAGATCCACCAGCTCAATGCTGATGCCGAAATCTTTCTCTGCTGCCGAAATAGCCGAAGAGCAGAGATAAAGCGGCTGTCCATAAGAGACTATGGTCATATCTTTGCCCTCTTTAACAACCTCAGCTTTCGACAGAGGAATTTCGTAGGCATCGTTAGGCACTTGTTCAACGGCAGCTCGGTATAAAACTTTTGGCTCCAGGAATATTACGGGGTCGTTGCAAGAGATAGAAGCCAGCAATAGTCCTTTTGCTTGTGTAGGAGAGCGAGGCATCACAACACGCAGGCCAGGAATGTGACTGAAGAGAGCCTCCGGTGACTGAGAGTGGTATCTTGTGCTTCATCAGCGTCTCGATATCGGCTATCATGGTGTAACACTACATACAGAGCTCCATGTCCCACACTCCCACAGGGCATCCGGACCACCATCCCTGCTATAGAACCCCCTGTAGCACCTTCTCTATATCTCCACTTCGCTGCCTCATTGACTAGCTGATCGAAGGCTGGATATACATAGTCCGCAAATTGTATTTCTGCAATGGGTCTCATGCCTTGTGCAGCACATCCAATCGCGAAGCCTACGATACCTTGCTCGCTCAACGGCGTGTTAAATACTCTTTCTGACCCAAAATCTCTTGCTAGGTTCATACTACAGCGGAAAACGCCTCCAAAAGCCACATCTTCACCAAAGACGAGGGTGCGTTCGTCTGAGCGGAGCGCGTGGGTCAAGGCACTGTTTATTGCTTGAAAGAGGTTCTGGCGGGTGGAGGAAGATTTAGGAAATAGTGAATTGGCTTGAAGGGAAGATGAAGAGTGGTGAAGTAGTGGATGGGAGGAGTATTCGATTGGAGCGTTCAGACGGGCATTTGCAGGGTGGGTAGAGTATGGACGTCGGGAAGGGAATAGGCGTAGTGATTTGTGTTCACGGCGACATCGAGCCCAAACCCGCGCTGAGGCGCGCATGATAATTGTCAACTCGGGCCTTACATGCTGGATTTGCAAGCCTTCAGGCTGATTTAATGAGAAGGAAAGGATGTAGAAGAGCGGTGGTTGATGGGGATAGACGCGGCTACTGTCGGCGGATGAGGTTGCAAGGATCATAGACTTGCATAAGTGCTCCGTAGTAACAAAAACACTACGGTTGTCTTTCCAACAGCACAGCGCTCAGCATGGCTTCAATACTGCCCGCTCTACGACGGGCTGCTCCCAGATTAACGAGGCAATTCTTTCAGTGCCCGCATCAGCGTTTGTCTACACGCTCAGAGGCTTACCCTGCTTATGTGTTTCCAAAAGCATCTCCGAAATCCATCAGATTCTTCAGCTCCAGTCGCTTGCGAAGTTCGGCGGCCGTGTCAAGTACTGCTACTCCAAGACTTCCGCAATCGACTCCACTCCCGTCAATAGGCGGGTCAACTAGCGGGAAGGGCGCGAAGGCCAGAAGGCGTTTCTTCCCCAGCACCAGCCAAAAAGTAGTGGCATATTGGCTGTTGGGCAGCGCCGCAAGTGTTTTTGGTATCGTGGTATTTGGAGGCCTGACGCGTCTTACAGAGTCTGGGTACAAGTTCACTGAATCTGTTTGACGAATCTTGCGCTGATGCTTTACAGTCTGAGTATTACGGAATGGAGACCAGTCACCGGCAGTTTACCTCCTTCAAATTTAGAAGAGTGGGAATCTGAATTTAATCGATATCGCGCCTCACCCGAATTCAAGCTTCTTAACCCAAACATGACGATGGACGAGTTCAAGTACATCTACTATATGGAATGGACTCACCGACTCTGGGGCCGTGTTGTAGGCATATCCTTCGTTATCCCTGCGATTTACTTCATCGCCCGACGAAAGGTATCAGCAAACATGGCTTTAAGAATTACGGGAATTGGGGCTCTCATTGGGTTCCAGGGGGTACTGGGCTGGTGGATGGTCAAGTCAGGACTCAAGGATGACCTGTTTGCACCTGGCAGCCATCCACGCGTGAGCCAATACAGGCTTGTCGCACATCTGGGGACCGCATTCCTATGCTATTCCGCCATGCTGTGGAATGGTCTCTCTATTCTGCGCGAACATAAGCTTCTTGGGAATCTGCAAAGGGCAGAGACTATCCTGCAAAGAATCCGAAGCCCAAGACTTCAAGTCTTTCGCGCATCTGTGGGAGTTCTGGCGGGACTAGTCTTTATCACCGCTATGTCAGGTGGCCTTGTTGCAGGCCTCGATGCAGGCTTGATCTACAATGAATTCCCATGGATGGGCCTCGGATTGACGCCTCCTAAGTCAGAGCTATTCTCGGACTTCTATTCTCACACGACCGATGGCAGTGATACATGGTGGCGGAATCCGTTAGAGAATCCGTCACTAGTTCAGCTGGATCATCGAATACTTGCGACTACAACATTTACAGCTGTAATGGCTCTCTTCGCTTACTCGCGATTTTCGCGGAATGTCAGGACCATTTTACCAAATGGAGGTAAGAAAGCTATTCACGGAGTTGTGGGATTTGCATGCTTGCAAGTTGTACTCGGCATCAGTACCCTAATTTACCTCGTCCCTCTACCCTTGGCCTCAGCCCACCAAGCGGGCAGCCTAGCATTACTTTCCTACGTGCTTGTACTCGCCAACAGAACCATGCCACCCAATCGCCGATTCTCCAAACTTCTCGCCGCCAGATTCCTGGAAGCCGGCATGGTTCCGAAGAAGACGTTAGTGCAGAAGAACGCAGCCCTCTATACCAAGAGAAACGTTTTCAAGGCGGCACCGGAACTTCATCAAAGGTGATGCGGAGGGACACGGACATCATCTCGATTTTACACCGCAATAGCTCATCGTTGCAGAATGAACGGAATCCAGTAAGAGAGAATACGTCAAACGTTTCGCTCTCCGCGTCTCCCTGTTTAGATCAGTTGCATCCACTACTTTAAGACTATGTGGTTCTTGTATGGATATAGGTGGGACACAACTTTCGGGTTATTGGGGAACGCGTCGGTAACTCCGATGCATAGAAAGGAGACTTCACAGGGAGCTTGTAATTGTAACCTGTTAATGGCCCAAACCCACATACAATTCCAAGTCTTCTACTCTTTCGGAATGGATGCTTTTCTTCAAGAGGCGATCTTCGCGCGTCCACCGCTCCGGAGCAACGCGATCTATGAGGATGTCTACATTAGCTATGGCGTGGACTGGGCGTCAAAGCGCTCTGATACGATTCTGTACACTCCTCTCATCCATAAATACGAGGCATCACTGCCAAAATGCTTGTCTGCACGTAAATCTGCGTAAAATAACCCCTGAGCCTAATCTGGCACTTGTCTCAGGTTATGCAAGCCACCCCGCGATTACGTTGTGAAAGATTACAATGGGGACACATCAGAAGAACAACAGCTGGGAGGAATAATTGTGTTGAAGTGCTTTTTAGGTTGGTCTTGGCGTCTCGCTTACGGCTATCTCTCAGCAGCTGTGTCAAAGCTGTAAGTCACTACGACTCCTCTCACCACTATTAGAGGAACTCAATACTATTGGACCTCGTCGATTCTGCGACCCATAAATTTGGTCATTGCGCAGCAAGCACGCGTCTTGGTCGTGATGGATCAGACAAGGCATGCTCAACAGGGGAAGTCTAGAGCGAGATGGAAGACGCAGGCTCGAGTATAAAGGAGGGCCAATTCCTATGAAGTGGCAGAAGTTCATCATCGTTTGCAATCAGGATCCCCTCACCAGGTTCGCCTAACAATCCAAATTAGTCCGCTTCCTGAAGTGAATTCCACCCCTACCTCACCTCACTTCCTACTTGCACCTTTTCATCTTCATAAACCTCATCTCTCGCACCATTGCCCTTTACACCTGTGTTATTATCATCGCTCGACAGCTTCTTTAGTTCGCAACGTCTTGTTTCACTGCTTCAGTTCGTTGGCACGCCTCGCACTTGATCTGAAAGAACCATTTCATTGTTACCTTGTCAGCCGTTTGTATCTCTTAGAGGGGTGCCACTGCCTATATCATAACACTCCTCAACGTCAGTATACCATGACCTTTGTACATCTCGCTCAGCTACGTTCTTAAGTCCTCGTGGGTGTTGAGTACTACCGCCTGTCTCCCAGATTTCTGTACCTCCATTATGCGGCATCGTGTTTCCCTATGTTAAGCTTGTTCTTGAGAGGTCCTAGGCTTACAGTTCATGTTAGCTAGTTGACGCTGAAGCTTCACCCCTACAGCATGGCTCGTAAAACGCTCAAGCGGGAGCCTACTACGGTTCAAGTGACCTCCCAAGATCATCCGGTTAGCTCTGGCGATACTATAGTTATGGACCAAGACGTGACTATGACAAATGGACCCGTCGACGAAGGATATTGCATGGACCGTGCAAATAAGAGATCTGGTAAGTTTTTTGGATTGAATAAGTTGAAATGGTACTTATCACTCACTGTTACCTAGGCAATACGTGCTCCGCCACCCTCTCTACGACAAACGGGACCTCGTCTTCAAACGACTCTTCACCCGGGACCGAACACGGTCTAGAAGTCCTGGGTCGGGGCGTTAAAGAACTAGTTCAGAAAGTTCAGTCCCTCCGTCATCTCGGCGTAGAAGATCTGGTGCTTCCATTACCAAAGATAGTGGTCGTGGGTGACCAGAGCACTGGAAAGAGTTCCCTTATTGAAGGAATGAGCGAAATTAAGGTCCCTCGAAGTGCCAGCACTTGCACACGCTGCCCCTTGGAGATTAATCTGACTGAGACTCCCGAACAGCAATGGATCTGCGAGCTCTTTCTCCACAAGAAATATGTCTACCAGGGTAATCTTGGGTCTGCTCGTCCGCCTGGGAGGAACACCGCGAAATTCGAAGGCGCTACAAGAAATCGACCTCTGGGTCCTTGGGTTGAACAAGACAGCGAAGACTTACATTTTGCTTCTCTCACTAATAGAGACGACGTTGTTGACGCACTTGAACGAGCACAGCTTGCCATACTAAACCCAGGCAGCTCCTACGAGAAATACAAGCCGGGCAACCCTCTTCAGCAGCGTGAGCACCAAGTGAAGTTCAGTCCCAATGTTATTCGTCTCGATATCTCAGGACCCGGATTATCCAACTTGTCATTCTACGACTTGCCAGGAGTCATCAACGTTACAGATAACACGGAAGAGGCGTATCTTGTGCCTCTTATTAGGAATCTTGTGAAAGAGTACATTAAAGCTGAAAATTGTATCAACCTCCTTGCTCTAACAATGACTCACGATGCTGTCAACTCTAGTGCTTTTGGTCTTATTAAAGAGATGAAGGCGGAGGCAAGGACAGTAGGATGCCTTACTAAGCCTGATAGAATGGATCCAGGGGAGGCACTTGATCAATGGATCCGGATTCTTCGTGGTGAAGAGTACCAACTGGGTTTTGGCTATCACGTCATCAAGAATAATCCCAACCCAGATATTGATCACGCAACCGCGCGCAAGGAAGAAGCTGCATTCTTTAGGGAAAATGAACCATGGACAACAGTACTCAACATGTACAGTAACCGGTTTGGCACATTGCAACTGCAAATAGCACTTTCTCAGCAACTGACTGCACAGATTCGCACGAGGTTAGTCTACCAACCAAAAAGGTATTGTCCGAGCTGACCCCTGCACAGTTTGCCAGATATTATTGATAAGGTTCAGCAAAAAGCGGACTTCATTGAGGCGACGCTTAAGGGGCTGCCAGAACCCCTGGATGGAAACCTTGCTGCAATTGTTATGGGCGAATTACTCAAGTTTGAAGGGAAAGTCCAGGAAAACATCGATGGGGGTCGGGAGGATAATACGTTTCAGAAACGCTGGCACTATCTGGCCCTGGAATTTCGTAAGGTATTGGCCGACTCGCGTCCTGTTTTGATGTTGCCAAATCCCGCCGCACCCAGACAAAGCTCCCGCGATACTCCATCATGCGAGATGACAGGGACGCCGACCCCCGGCTCCGGGAGAGGAAACATACCTGTGTTCAACGTCGATTCAGATTCCGAAGGTGACCACAAACCTAGCCCTGTTCAGCTTTCTGGGAGAAAGCGATCCCATCCCTCGACCCAGTCTACCCCATGTAAATACTCACGCAATGTGCCAAAGCGCACACGCGGGTATAGTGTAACGTCCAGACGCTTTAGCCTTTTGGAGGTACGTGACATCATCCATGATGCATACACAGGTATTCCCGAGCAGACTGCCCCGAAGGCGATCGAGAAAATGATCAAGCTTAGCCTGGAACACTGGCATGAGCCTGTAGAACACTTTCTGGGTCAAATTCGGCAATCGTGTCAAGCTATGGTCTTTGAGCAAGTTCTCGAGGTTTTTGGCCACCGTCAACAAACAAAGTACTACGAGCAAATCCTGGGAATATGTGAAGCCTTTTTTGAGGAAGCTTTAATGTACCAACGCCAGGTTGCTAAGGACATATTAGGCTGGGAGCTCTCCAAACCTAATACACTAAACTCGGAAGCAATGAACATCGCCCGCGACAAAGCTTTGGCGCTTCTCCAAGCTCGCCGCCGTGAGGTTCGTGCTAATGCCTATTTAGATGAGCAGGAAGCAAAGAGTGGCAAGACAAGCACTGGCCAGGCCCGTGTTGACAAGTTGTCCAAGTTGATGACTGATGATGGGAAATTGCCTCCAGACCTGTATAACCAGGAAATCGTGGCTATGAGCGTGAGTTGGCACGGAAGAAGTTGAGACCATGAAGCTGACACCCATCAAAGGTAGTCAAAGGTTACTACGAGTGCGCTTACAATAGATTTGTAGACGTCATGTGCGCAAGCATTCACTGTGGTCTCTTTACAAAGTGTCGTGTCGAGATTGTGAACATGATGAAGAGCAGATTCGGTGTTACAGAAGTTGGGGGTAGGCGTCCTGATCCACAGTTCTTTTGTAAAGGCTAATGTAGACAGCGACTGAGCGCATCGCAATACTCCTGGCTGCCAACCCCGAACAGGAACACCGTCGAGCGCAGCTCAAACGCGAAATGGAGACAATCAAGAAAGCTCAGGAGCATTTGGAGGATCTGACTGAGGAAATCTGAGAAGTTCCTGGGACTATGGCTTCGTTGAGACGAGCTTTCCCTTAAGAGATGGATTGATGAGCTTCATGTCGGGTTATTTCTATGCTTAAGATGTTTCGTCTCGCCATGATCGACACAGCGCATATGTAACAAAATCTATGGTGTCTGGGATAGCCTAGACGGTAGATCGATGGACCATGTAGAGCAAAATGCTGTAGAAACCATTAGCGCATTTGCTGAGGCAAAAGCCTACTGGGAATTGTAGGAAGATTTACATTGGTCAATCAAATAGTCTAGTAGCTCTATTTCATGGACACAATTAAGAGTCAATCCTCCCAATATTGGATTTCAATTTTTGGAGACGCGACTTTCCGTGTTGCAAGTCGCGTAGAAATTAATCTTGCGAAAGACAACCTTAGGCCTCACTTATCCCCCAGATCACTTATTTTTGACACCAAGATTGACAGACGAGACCCTTATTCTACCATATAAAAACAATCAGCAATCATGGCTGACGGACAGGTAGCCCCTCAAATGGCCAACCTACATCTGGATGAGCCTACGGGAGAGATGGTGAGGTAGGTTTCTTACTGCACAATTGCAGATCCATTGCTGAACTCGTGTAGCAAGAGCGAGCTCAAAAAGCGCCAGAAGCAGCGAGATCAAGAAGAGAAGAAGAAGACAAAGGCAGCTGCAGCTCCACCCAAAGTGGACAAGAACCCTACGTCCGCTGAACAACAAGAAGCTGACCTGACACCAAATGTATGTGGTAGTCAGATTGAAGCCTAGACAAGAGAGTACCAGTGATACTAATATATGACCAGCAATACTTTGAAATTCGTTCGCGCCGAATCCAAGAGCTACGCAAGAGCCATGATCCAAATCCCTTCCCCCACAAGTTCGAAGAGAACACAGATTTGCGGGAATTCCTTCAGGAGCATGACAAGATCAAAACTGGAGAGCACCTCAAAGATGTCGAGGTTAGACTCGGTGGTCGTATATACACCAAGAGAGCCGCTGGGAACAAGCTTGTCTTCTATGATATCAGGGCAAAAGGTGTCAAAGTTCAGGTCATGTGTCAAGCCCAAGAGGCTTCGGGCTCTAGGTCATTCGAGCAACAGCACGAGCATCTACGAAGAGGGGATATCATCGGTGTCATTGGCTATCCTGGGCGAACAGCTCCACGCAATAGACCCGAGGGCGAGCTCTCAATATTCGCAAGAGAAGTTATACTCCTAACACCCTGCCTACACCAAATTCCCTCCGAGCACTATGGGTTCAAGGATCAAGAGCAGAGGTTCCGCAACCGGGCTTTGGATCTGATAATGAACAACAATGTCCGTGACGTATTCGTTACACGCCATAAGATGGTCAAGTACATTCGACAATTCTTTGATGATAGAGATTTTGTCGAAGTGGACACTCCCATGATGAACGCTATAGCTGGAGGGGCTACAGCCAAGCCTTTTATTACCCATCACAACGAGCTCAATATGGACCTCTTCATGCGTGTTGCCCCCGAATTGTATCTAAAGCAGCTGGTGGTTGGGGGTTTAGAGCGAGTCTATGAACTGGGAAGACAATTCAGGAACGAGGGCATTGATTTGACTCACAACCCCGAATTCTCGACCTGTGAATTCTACCAGGCTTATGCGGATGTCTACGATGTGATGGACATGACGGAGGAGCTGGTCTCGGGTCTCACCAAGCATGTCACTGGCAGCTATGAGACTGTTTTTCATACGCAGACTGGCGAGAAATATGAGGTCAACTGGGCTAAGCCTTGGAAGCGAATTGAAATGATACCTGCTCTGGAGGAAGCCTGTGGGGAGAAATTCCCACCGGGTGAGGAGCTACACACGGCGGAAACCAACGACTTCCTCAGGCGCATGCTTAAGAAGACAAATGTCGAGTGTTCCCCGCCACTTACAAATGCCCGCATGCTGGACAAGCTTGTTGGCGAATTCATCGAAGAAAAATGCATCAACCCTACCTTCATTACCGGTCATCCCCAGCTGATGTCACCACTTGCAAAATACCACCGCAAGATTCCCGGGTTATGTGAACGTTTCGAAGCCTTTGTTTGCAAGAAAGAGATTGTAAATGCCTATACGGAGTTGAACGACCCTTTCGACCAGCGTCTACGCTTCGAAGAGCAGGCCAGACAGAAGGCACAAGGAGATGACGAAGCGCAAATGGTCGATGAAGCATTCTGCACCGCGTTAGAGTACGGGTTGCCGCCTACAGGAGGCTGGGGTATGGGCATAGATCGAATGGTTATGTTTTTGACGGATAATTACAGCATCAAGGAGGTGCTTGCTTTCCCATTCATGAAGGATGAGCAAGGTCAGGGCAGAAAGCTGGCGGCTGAGGAGGTTGGTATAAAGTCGGGAATTGAGGGATCGGGACCCTCTAACTCAGATAACTCCAGGGACCTCTTGGTCTCATCTCAAGAGCTTACCAACGCACAAGTAGACTCTGCATAAGATGCCTTCTCTATTACGACAACGGGGACTGGGAAATGCGAGTCGGTAATTGTTAAGCCGCTGGTACATGCTCTTAGACTTGTCAATGAATCTACGAGAGTTGAGTGTACAGATCATCTATCGGAGTGCTTAGCAGGTATGAGCTGATCTTGCATCCTGAGTTAATAGACCTTAAAACAAAGTTCAGCACAAATAGAAAAGTAACATGCGTACTGACGTCACATCAAGGCGGTCGATTCGAACTGCACATGCATTGACGCTCCCCTGGTCACCTGATTATCTGGTGGCAAAGAGCGCAGCAAACGGTGTTGTGGTGATACGGCATCACCCACCAATTCCGGACGTTACAGCAGCGATGACGGAGCGTGACAAAAGAACCATTCGCCTCATGAATTTTGGCGACACAATACTACAACAGTGGTCAGTGAAGTTGCACATGATATCTTTCGTACGAGAGGAGACGCATTGCCTAAACTTAGGCATGAAACAACTTTGGCCTCAGCTTCTAGATGAATGATGTGAAGGTCGCCGCCCATTGCCGGGAGCACCTATGACCGGCTCTGAAACCTGTTCGTCTATCCTGGAGCTTGTCGCTGGGTGCTCACCGTCTTTTTGCCTTGACCCTTGTCCCGAAATGTGAAGCGGGACCTTGGTTGTGATTTAGTTTATCGGCACATTCACTTCGCTATACAGTAACTTCATTGCGCTAATGCCCCGTCAATTGTGCTGTCCAATGTCTTCCCAACAACCGCCTTGTTCTTCCGAATATCAAATCGTAGGCTCGTGATCAAGAACCTGTATGTACACCTTTCATGTGTAACGGAACGATCAATAACCCTTCAAATTCAACACAAAGCACATGGTGATGACACTTTATTTTGTTTACTTGCATCTCATCACTTTCCCTGAAAAAGGTCTCTCAAAAGTACCACGCTTCCTTTTCACCTGCGTTGAACCTCAACCTTAACTTTTACAACATCGCAAAACCGATTCTACCAGTCATCACCTGGAAGTCGAACCTCATCCTAGTCATGGCATCAGGGAAACATAGGACGTTCAGACAGGTCAATGCACATACGGCCAAGTGTGAAAAGTGTGCCAGGCATAACAAATCCATCCTTTACAGATGTATTGACTGTTCTTATCCCATCTGCACACCCTGCTGGAACGCTGAGGGCGGCACCGGAAGACATAAGAGTATTGCAATTACAGAGTCGCCGGTGATACTGCCACCACTTCCTCCCAATAAAACCAAGAAGAAGGACAAACCAGCTACGAGAACGCACCCTCCCCCCAACCACAACATACTTCATGCGAGACCGAGAAAGAATGTCGTGATCTCTGACAGTGAGACTGATGATGAGAAAATGCCCGATGCAGCTGCTGAGATTGAAAACCCGAAAACGCAAAGCATGAATACAAACATCGATCATACCGCAGCGTCCTCAAATGGTGAAAACTATAGAGGAGTACACAACACGATCACATACGATGCCTCCGAAGCACTGACAGGTTTGCAGTATTCCGACGACGTGCTCAAAGCCGCCGATTTGCTCCTCGGATTTTTCCATGCGGATGACACGCCTATGTCTGCCAGTAGTGCTACATCAACGAATAGTGGTCTTGCTGAAGTCCTTGACGCGACAGGGACGATCGACAGGCGGCCGAATCTGGCCCCCACGCAGCAGAGACCTTCAACGAATCTCACATCAGATCCTGGTGCGCGTCTTTATGAGCTGAACAAGTACTATTCTCGTGGAGACCATCCGCCTTTGGCTCCCGATGAGGGACGCGGTGACTTCGCTATGAACGATTACGGCTCAAGTTCCAGCTTTACACCAATAAATTCTCGCAAGGAGATAACCAAAACTAGGGTAAGTAGCAATCTCCCCAGTCTCAATAGCTTGAAGAGCCAGGCTAAAGGTAGAAAGGAGCCGATGAAGAGCCCAAGCGACCGATTTATCCACAGCAGGCGACCTGAGAGGCCTAGAGAAGCTGCGAACGATGACAGGGCTGCACGCGCAACGAAGCCAACGGAAAATAGGTATGAAGAAAGCGACAGTGATGTCGAGATCGTTGGCGCGAGGAAATTGAGCCATGCTGAACCAAGCTTTGGAGTCGGACACGGGAATGTGGATGGAAGTGAGTGTGAGATCACTGTTTTCGGCATGTTGAACAAAGCTAATTCAATTCAGGCCGATACCACGGAAACTTCCAAGATCGAGCATTCTCTGCAAATGGTGCTGCCAGATTCGGTGACTACTGCCCAATAGCGCCAACAGAGAGACCCAAAGGTGGCCGATAATGTATTTCTGAGAGATAATAACTGCATGCAAGAATGACATCGGATATTGGATTTGCAATCTTATGCAGCCTACCAAATTGCGTCTTTTTGAAACGACAGTATCTATTGAGAGCATTGCACAATCAGTACAGAGACTATAAAGTCAGCCTTGGGTATAACACCTCGCATCTCGTAGCTTTATATCCACATAAACCACGAACCACAGACCCAAAGATTGACTACTAGAACAAGAAAAATGTCCTCCTATCGTCATCAAAAGGCGTCACCCATTCCCATGAGCATCGTAGTGGCTACGCTACATCATACTCCTTTTCAAAACCTTCTTAATCTTCGTCCAAAGGCTATCCTTCACTACATCATGCCACCCATCAGCCCACGTCTGTCAATAAAGCAGGAAATCAATACATACATGGTTTCTCCCCCATACTAACCCGTCTCGCATTCTCAATATCCCTCTTCTCCTTCTCCTCAGCCTCCAGCCTGTGCTTGGTGGCCTGATAATTGTCGTTGTCGGCCTTATTCTGCGGGGAGGTACGGGCACCGGGGCCGACCCAGCCTGAGGACATGGTGCGGTCTTCTGGAAGCGAGGACGTAGATATACGAGGGTGTTTGATCCTGGTAGTTGAGTGGGTGGATCTGCTGCGTGCGGATGTGGGTTTTGCGGCTTGCTTTGGGGTTGGTATCAGACAATGTATGGATTCTTGAAGGTGTTGATCTTGATTTTAGAAGAGGAGGAAAGGCCAAGATAATGGCTGTTTTTATAGAAGAATGAACAAGCGATTTGGTACCTATGTACATGCGGAAACGGATATTACATGATTGGATCAAGTGAAGCTGGACTCCACATTACAAAGGCATGGTCTACAATCGAGTACTTACACCGAACAATAATCTGGTAGCTCCCAGAGTAGGCATTGCCTACGTCTACACAGCCTCAGCTAACGAGCTGATGTCGCGTGATAATGCATTGCGGGAATTCAATGTCGTTCGCTCTAGGGAATATCCCCTGCTTTTAGCACCGGGAAGTCGGCGCTTTAGTAGATAGAGCTCGCAAATGGTATACGCTATTAATATCACGATCACCAGCATTGCAGATTCAGTCTTCTTCTGGAGAGTGAATTATATTGATTAAAATGCCTCAAGACCACCACAGGACCAACAGCATCAAATCGGAACTTTCTGGTTGGAGACGGTACACTATAATCTTACAAGCAATGCGGGGCCGCCAAGCTCCCCTCCTCTCCTACGAAGTAAAATTAGACACTCGCTTCCAGCTTCGGGTAGACCCGCGGCGATCGTCGCCAAGATCTGATAAGATCTACAGTTCAGACCCTCTCTGACGCGCATTTGCGAGCTGCCTACAACAAACAGCTCAAACTTCGACCTGAACACGGCCTCCACACCCCCCTCCATCTTTTAACGCAACTGCACTAAACATGGCTTCCTACGAAGGTACCCATCTCCCCTCCCCCCCTTCATCACCACCAACATTAACTCCCCCCTGCCCTATCTAGTCGAGCACAACGTCCCCCACCCCGACCCCAACGCCCCCTCCAACCCCCCCCGCCGCCCCGACCTCTCCACCTTCTTCTCCACCCTCGAACACGTCGATACAACCAACGTATCCAACGCACACGCAACGCCCATACCAAGCGATGTATCAGCCGCTTTTCGAACGCTGGGGGAGGCGTTTCAGAGAATGAGGATGTATACGAGTGGGGAGGGGGGGCCGCTGGATGGAATGATTGAGAGTTTGTTTGCGGATGCGGAGATGCCGCCGAAGGAGGTGAAGGGGGTTAGTCAGGGGTTTTTGGATGGTGAGTGGCATCCTTGGAGGCAGGGTTGGTTGGTCAAGGGAATTTCCGAAGCGGGTTATGCCGAGCAAGATCATGATGGCTGATGAAATGGTGGTATAGAGCTGGACAGAGTACCGAAGAAGTCATTGAAGCCAGATATGGATTGTCCGATATGCGGAAACCCTTTCCTCGAAGGTAAATATCCCCCAACTCTCCCACAGCATCAACCGTTAACAAAGATCTGCAGACAAATACCCTCTCGTCGTCCGCCTACCTTGCAACAAGAACCACATGTTCGATCTCGAATGCATAGCCCCTTGGCTAAAGCTCCACGCTACATGTCCTCTCGATCGAAAAGACCTGGTAAAAGAGAAAGCACCACCACCACCCCCCAAAGACGAAGAAGAAGACGGAGAATGGGATGATATGTACGCATGACACACAATAAATACAGCTACACAATGCCCCAGTCTCACCCAACAATCCATCCCCCCACTCAAAAATTCCCCCTAACCTTCCCACTCAAATACTCTCCATACACCAGCTCCCCCTCCCCCTCCATCCCCGGCACTCTAGCATCCCAATCCGGCTCAAAGAAGAACGGCACACTAACCCTAAACCCCTCCCCCCGATGCACAACCCGATGTCTCGTAGCCCTCCACTTGCCCCCACTCCACCGCGCCATCATATCCCCAATATTAACCACCAGCGCCCCCTCCACCGGATCCACATCTACCCACCTACCCCCCTTTTCCCCATCTCCAATCCCATCTCCAATCCCATTTCCACCCCCCTCCCCACCACCCTCACCCTCATCATCACCAACCCAAGCCTGCAACGCCCCCCTCGTCCTATCACTCAACAGCAGCGTAACACACCCATAATCACTATGCGCCCCACAACTAACTCCCTCTTCATCCCCATCCCCCTCACCCTCTCCCTCCCCCTTCCCCTTCCCCCTCCCCTCTAAACTCGGATACCCAATCGCCCTCACCACCCACCAACTCCTCCCCGTCGCCCCCACAAACCTCTCCTCCCCACTCATATCCCCCACCAACGCCACCCCCATCGCTCTTACAACCGCGCTCCCCAACACTAACATCTTTTCTATATATACCTCGAATTCCCCGCGCCAGCCGGAGGGCCATTGATTCATCCCCATCAAGAGTTCATACGGCGGATGCCTTATCCCCTTCCCCGTTAATCCTCCCTTTCCATTTTCCTCTTTTACCCCGTTCTCATCATTCTCATCCTCCTTCTCTCCGGGTGAATGGCGGGGAAAGGGTTCCCCATCTTTGACAGGGCGGTAAAAGTCGACAGCTTCGTGGAAATCGCGTTTTCCGCCGGTTATATTATCCCCTATAACCTGATATCCCCTAGCGCCATCACCATTCCCCTCCCCCACATTCCTCCTTTTCAATTGTTCTTTTTCGGAGGGGGGTGTGTGGAGGAAGAATGTGCGTGTTAGGTGGAGGATGCGGTTGCAGAGTTCGGGAGGGATGTTGTGGTTTGTGAGGTAGAAGAAGCCGGGGGAGGTGCAGGCAAGGGAGAGGGAGTCGGCGGTGGAGAGGAGGAGGGGGGTGGGTGTGTGGGGGTGGAGGTAGGGGGAGATGTCGATGGTGGGGAAGGTGGGGTGGGGGGAGGTGGAGGTGGTGGGGGCGGTGGAGGTGGGCATGGCTTAGGTGGGGAGAAGATGTAATTTTGATGTGGTCTATGGAGATGGGTCTATGGAGATGATGGTGTCTAGTCTATTCTAGATGCATAGAAAGAAGAACACTTTTTGAAGAAAGATTATTGCTGTGAATAACGAGGGTTGCTGCTCCTGCATTAATTAACTTTGGTAGCGGCCGTGTGAAGGTGGCTCGGATCCCTGGTGTAACCTGCTTCTTTCTCTACATGATGACTTCGTTGGCAACATCCTATAGGTCATTTAGCTTTTGACGGATAATGGAATATACTGGCGCAGACGTACCCGCTTCAATTCCTTATTAGGCAAGCAGACACAATTTTGTACTCTCACTTCATCACCTACTCCACAGTCCTTACCAAGGATGGTAATGCTCTGCACTTTGACTCCATTCTTGACAATGCTTGTAGTATGGCTTCCCACCGGCGTAGGTGTACCCTCAACTCTTGCCCACGCACCCACACGGCTGTTCCAGCCAATGATGGAGTAGAGAACACAAGCATCGTGCTTGATTTCCGAGTCTTCCAGCACAATTGACTCTTTGACACGAACACCTGCACCAATGACTACCCGAGGGCCAATGGAAACGTTTGGCCCAAGCTTCGCGCTGGGATCGACCTCAGCGGTTGGGTGGATAAAGACGGGAGGTAGGATATTGGCTGAAGGTGCTGCTAGCTCTTCTGACTGAGACTGGAAAGCTTTCATGAGGTAGAGGGCATTGGCTGGCACTGCAGACCCAGCAGTTTTGATTTGGCGCCAGAAGTCCTTTGTCTCGAGGACGAAGAATTGGTTGCTATCTGCAAGGTCAGACAGAATGTCCTGTTCTAAGCGAAGCACCTCATTCTTTTCTCCATCTTCAAGCTTCTCCGAGAAGAACGAAGCGTCAAGGTTCTCTGAAGAAGGGTATGAGACGAGACGTGGTCGTTCTGTACGGCGCTTGATGGCGTTCCTGATCGCTGGGAATATCGTCTCCGTTGCGAATAGATAGACACCACAGTTGATCAGATTCGAAATGTGCGATTCTGGTTTCTCCACGTAATGGAGTACCTGCTTCGTCTGTGGGTCGGAGACAATGCATCCAAAATTGGTCGCAGCGTCATTGCTAACTCTTGTACCAAGAATCACAGCCTCTGCATTCTTTTCCTCGAATAGCTTGAGCATCTCCCCAAGGGGGAAAGAGCAGCAGACATCGGCATTGAGGACGAAGAACCGATCTGGGCCACCTTTGAGGATGGCATCGCGGAAATGGTAGAGACCGCCAGCTGTGCCTAGAGCTTGGTATTCACGTAGGTATTGTATGCGTATCTGAGGCAGCTCTCTTGCTGAGTCTTTGATGAAATCGCGGAACACTGCTTCGTCGTAGTAGCCAACTAATATGACTTCGCGAATGCCCGGTACCTTGGCGACAGCTCGTAGGCAGTGCCAGATGATAGGATGGCCTGCCACATCGAAAAGAGGCTACATTAAGGTGTCAATTCGATCTCCCTCGCATGTTGGACGGGACTTCTGACCTTAGGGACATCTAGCGAAAGTGGCCTGAAACGAGTTCCTCGTGAAGGGCCACCGACCTGGAAAATGGATGAGCTCGACCGCTTTTTCAGCCCTGCGAGAAGCTTACGAGAATGACAGCTTTTGTCGAGGCTGTAGAGCCATTGCTCTGGCGGGAAGGGACTTTGAGACTCATAGTACTATCTTGCGTGTGCTTTTGTTTTTCTTTCTTCGCTGTGCTAAGGCTTTTTAAAGGCTGTTGAACAAGTACGTGTCGTTTCGGTAGAGCTTGTGATCTTCAACTACTACCCAAGTCCCACCAGGCGATGCTTGGCCGGCATTTATTGCCAATAAACTTTACACGCTTTCGGTCCCTGACGGCGCTAATTATCTCGCTAACGGTTGCAACCCTAAGATAAGGTAAGATAAATTGGGATAAATTCTGCAAAGTACGAGTATCTCTTGAGGCCTGCCCGTGTGCTTGATTGGTTAAAAAGCCGACCAATGTGCTGCAGTTTAGAGCTCGCGTTTGCTTTTCCAAGGTCAAATCAGGAGATCAGGTCTGAGAAATACTATTAAACAAAACTGGTATTGCAATTCTTAGCGGCAAGAGTTATCTAGGGGCTATTTCATTTCCACACCCCCCGGACAATTCATTGACGCTCATCCAGTCCAACGAATCTACGAAACGAGCACACATAAACAACCCGTACCGATTCGGTCTTGGCGAGAATTGGGAAATGCAAGCTCTTCTTGTGATGATTGGAAGAAGACTGCTCTTTCGGAACTATTGCACCTATGGGACAAGTCTTCACAACGTCACTTGACCTTTTTGGGCTTCAACACGTCTGCAAAACGGTAAATTTGCTTTTGCTGTCAATGTTTCTATTTCCCGCCTAGGAGAGCACCTTGGGTATCCAATGTTCTTTATCATCCTCACTCGTGCCGCCCTCCTGAGTGCTGACGGCATCATCTACAAACTCTCGCATTGTATGCATAAGATCGAGGTAGTTGGTTGTTTCGCTGCTTGCCTTGCAAGATCGTCATGTTAATTCTGAGCCTCTAGTTTTTGGAGGGTAAGAAGAGTCACGTACTTGACCACGGTGGTCACAGTGGCTGCTGCAATGTCACAAGGAAGAGCCATAGTACAGCATTGCCCAGTAACGGAACTCAGCTGTCAGAGGCGATTGCGAGAGCCCGAACTCATCACTCGAGGCAACAGTTCACCGGGAATCAGTAATTGAAGTCCTCATAGAGTACCTTCTGACCCGCGAGCCATGTCAGAAGAGACTTGCGCAAAGCCGTACCGGTACACAAGTACCATGTCGATGACAGGCCATGATCTCCTACAACATCAGAAGCCAGCATTCGCCTAGGCTCAAAATCGGCTCCAGCAAGCTTAATTTTGTCAATACTGCTTTGTTGGCTGTCAGCCTGAGAAATATTGTCGAGCCCTGAAATGAACAGCTTAGTCGAAGGAGCCAAAAGAGGAAACCGTGAGAAGGTGTCAGATACAAGGCCAATATCACGGACATTGACCGTCCAGAACAGTCGTATCCGCTTCAAGTCCAGTGAAGGCAGGTATGAAAGCAAGGGCGTAATTCCGATACCTCCAGCGACGAACGGAACTGTCTCGTCTGGAGTTTGTTCGATGGTAAACGTACCTCCGAACCCTTTCAGAGGAACTTCGAGCCCAGCTCGAATATTCTGTCGAAATAGGAAATTCGTAACGACTCCAACATTTCGAATAGTGATCTCGAATTCATCTTCAGGCAGATTGCCACCAGGTGCTGAGGATACAGTGAAGGTTCGTACATAGTCGTCATTCAGACTTTTCGGGTCGTCATCCCTCATATGGCTGTAGCCAATTGACAATTCGTCTTCGAAAGCTAAAGCCACATACTGTCCTGGCTTCCACCTTCCTGCTACTTCAGGATCGCTGATTGCAAACCGAAACCGTGCAATTGTAGGCGCGAGCATTTCTCTTGCCAATAAACTTGCATAAGCAACTTTGCCATTGCCAATTTGTGCATCGGGCAGAGCTTGAGCCCGCTCTGTGGCGAGGAACCGGACTGGAGGGTTATACGGACTTCGTTCGCCTGCTTCTCCCAGAAAAGCCAAACCTCGTTGGACGAAGCGAGCTGCTGTAATATGGATCATAATGGCAAGATTAGATCGTGGCAGCAACGCTGCTGCTTCTTGGCCAATGATGATCTCAGTATTACCAGTGACGTAGAGGACGTCACCAGAATCGAAATCCGGAAAGACTAAACCAGCTTGAGGGTCGGTGTAAAGATTGCCTAATGTCTGATACAGTCGATTACCGCTAAGCTCTGGATAGACCAATACGGTTCCTGACGCCTCATTCCTTGCCACACGAACCAAGCCTGGTGGACCACCTCTATGGTTGGTGCCCATATTCGACCCATGATGGGATGAGATGAAGAACATGTCGGCCTTTGCTAGTAGGTCCAAGGCTTGTTCACAGAGAGGGAGCGAATTGGATATTAGCACAGGCCTGGGTATGGCTGGAATGATATTCTTTTTGTTCATGTATTTTGGGCAGTTGCCTAGCTGCTGTCAGAGCTTCAAGGTGAGTAGATTTTGCAACCCTTGATGCTTACCTAGGCTTTGCTGTATAGCGAAGACAAGCTGCGCTTCTGCTACGCTACCTTGGCCCTCTTCAGCTTCTGATCCATGATGTCCTAGTGCACCAGCGAACATTTTGCCCCAAAGCTTTATACGATCTCTTGTGGCTAAGTGGACACCCAAAGCTGATAATACTCGGCCTCCTTGCCCTTGCTCACGCACCTCTTGGTCCGGCTGAGAGCCGACTAGAATGTCTATGACAGGGTCATACTTGCTATCCACTAAAGTCTTGATTCCAATAACAGACCGTCCCAAGGATCTTGCAAATCCTGGTTCACCTCCTAAAAGCGTTGTCCATGGCCGACCTTCATTGTCCAACGTACCAATGGCTATCAAAGAAGACAATTGCAACAAGCGCGCAGCATGTGGGCTTAGACCTGGCGAGGTAGGGTTGTCACCATTGGGGACATGGAGTAAACGTCTTACCGTTTGCTCTCCCTCATGGAAGGATATCGGGGTTGTGTGGATCATGGCTCTTCTCTGGAATGCTCAATCTTTCTTTCAGACGCTCTGTGAACTTATACTGGACGATCCATTTAGGAGATCAGAAGGACAAATCCGCACACCCACTGGTATAACATATTACTGCTCTCCCTTCAATTCCAAATATCGAATGCAAGAATTTAGACCAGCGAAGATGATTCCATAATCTGGACAAGATATCAATGCATTGTCAGCAGTCCCTGTAGGTAGTTAATGGTTTAGTCACGCATGGACAGACGTTTACAACAGTCCATTCGGGCGTTGGATGTTGATGACAAATGCCGACTGAAAGTCCAGACCCCCAAGAGCTGCAGCGGTACCTGCCGTGGAGGCTAGAACTAGCCCTATGATTTCATCCATGCGTAGCCATTTCTGTATGACACACATTTCACCTACGACATCGCAAATCAATTTCGCATTTGCGAGATTGGTCCTCCAATATGGCAGGAGATACGACGGAAGAACTTGAGAGGTTCCGCCGACAATGGCAGGAAGAGGTGGTATCGCGCTCCAAGGGAGTGGCGTCCTCTAGCAAATCCGCGAGGCCCACTGAACCACTACAGAGAAGCAGCGGAACGATACAATCTGGCCGTACTGCAGCCCCAACCTTCCATAAGCCTTACCGGGAGACGGGAGAAGCTGAGGAATTGGTCGACCATGGCTATCATGATCTAGAAAACAAAGACGAGTCTCGGAAGTTGGGGGAAGTAGGAGATGGGATACATCCTGAGACCATAGAAGAACCGACTTCGGCATTAGAACATTACGAGCGGGCAGTCGAAAGGGAAACAGAGGGCAACCTAGGAGACAGCCTAAACCATTATCGAAAGGCTTATAGAGTGCGTCCCGCCATATCATACTAAGAATCAATCACTAACCCGTTATCCAGCTTGACGCGGGCGTCGACCGCATCTACAAGAACAAGCATTTCCCGCCCTCCGCCTTCAAGTCGAAACCGGCTGATCCCAACCCTTCCAATGCCCCTGTCACTGTCCCGAATACCGCCCACCATTCCCTAGATGGTCCCCCCACAGCGTCCATATCAGAGCTTATAGCCTCTTTCTCCTCCCTCTGCATTATCCCTGCAGAAGCCCCAACAGAGGCCTCTCCTCCTCCACCATGTCCCCTCTCCAATATACCCTCCGAAATTCTCATCAAGATCCTCTTCCAAACCGCCATCATCGACGCCGCCTCATTCGCCCGCCTCTCTCTCGTCTGCAAACGCCTCGCCTACCTTGTCTCCACCGAGGACCGAATCTGGAAACGCGTCTGTCTAGGCCCTGAAGTCGGCTTCGCAGGCATGCACTACAAATGGACATGCACCATCACCGGCGGATCCCTCCCTCTCTCCCTCAACGACCTCGACTCCTCCCTCTCACACCTCACTCTTACCGACACCTCACCAACCCCGGCCCCCTTCGCCCTCTCTCCCACCTACCCATCCTACAAACGCATGTTCCACCTCCGCCCCCGCATCCGTTTCAACGGTTGCTACATCAGCACCGTCAACTACATCCGCCCCGGTGGCAACACCGCCAGCCAAGTCTCCTGGAACACCCCCGTCCACATCGTAACGTACTACCGCTACCTCCGCTTCTTCCGCAACGGCAGTTGCGCCTCCCTCCTCACCACCACCGAGCCCGCAGACGTAGTCCACCACCTCACAAAGGAAAACCTACACAACCACCACGCCGGCGGTCTCCCAAGCGCAGTTATGAACAACGCCCTCCGCGGCCGCTGGAAATTAAGCGGCAACCCTTATCAACCCGCCCAACCCCCTCAACCAAGCAAGAACGAAAAACACAAAAAAGTCGCCGAAGAAGAAGAAGACGAAGAAGAAGAACAAGAAGGCCTCCTCCACATCGAAACCGAAGGCGCCGACTCCCTCCACTCCAACCCAAAATACATCTACAAAATGATCCTACAATTCAAAACCGCAGGCCGCGGGGCAGGAGCCACAAGAAATAACAAGTTGAGTTGGAGGGGGTATTGGAGTTATAATAAGCTGACGGATGATTGGGCGGAGTTTGGGTTGAGGAATGACAAGGCGTTTTTTTGGAGTAGGGTTAGGAGTTATGGGGATGGGGAATGATATGTGGGGGGAGGGAAGGGGGCCGGGGGGGGGGGGGTGGGGAAAAGGGGCTGCTGGGTGGGGGGTTTGAGGGTCATGATAGGGGGTGGGGTGGGATTGTTGTTCGCCATCTATCTATCTGAACAAATGAATATATAGGAATGAATGGTGAGGTTGAATGAATGAGAAGGTACTGTATGCTGTATGTACCCCCGTGGGGTAAGCTTGGGACTCCATGCATACTCATGCACCTCATATGCACAGAAACATGTACAGAAACATAACATGCATAGAACAAGCCGCTAAAAAGCGCTTCTCTCAGATCATAGGTGGGCATATCTCGCATGATAAGGACCATCCATGTGCCGAGCGGTCCAGAATCATTCTTCCCTGCACCATCCCATTCTTCAAACGGTCAAACGGTCTATTGACACCCCTATCTACCCATGCACTGCACGGGCTCAGGAACTACCTTATATATACTTTTCTCCACCACCGACGCTCTGTTCCCAATTATCCGCCCAATAATTCGTCTCTAGATGTTGATTATCCCAGATATCCAACCAATCTATCTACAAGCTCATTCGCAACGCCAGTCCATTACTCTTTTCCCATTGTTCTTCGGAAACGATGCCGTATATCGTAACAACTTTCCAATGTCTTTCACCGTTGCAGATCCAACTGAAATGGTTTATATCGTGTACCCAACGCCTGACACCTAGGACACGGTCTCTGTCTTCCGACATGCTGCTCGCTACTCAATCTGTACACACAGTCACTGCAGAACCCTGAGATACACTCTGTGCACGCATAAGAGTCACTCAGCACGCTTGATCTTTTGCATAGAGCACAATATATCCGTACTGGTTGAAATCCGGACGTCTGGAAAGTAGGTGAGGTCGTGTCGGATGAGTTTGAAAGGCCTGAAGATGGTATGTGAAAGTTCTGTCCAGAGGATTGGGTGGAATGGCTTGAATACATGGAGTCATGAGAAGTCTCTATAGACGGGAAGGGCACGGGACCTGAGAGGGCATGTTGGGGCGGAGGAGTAAGCGCATTTCCAAGGGGTGAGGCTTTGTAGGATTGATTGTGGGAGACCGACGAAAAAGGAGGAAGGGAAGCGCGCTTGATTGAGGAGGGAGGAGATTGTGGGATCTGGAGGATTGAGAATTAGCTGGTGGCAGGAATGAGTAAAGAGGAGATTTTACGGGTGTCAAATCCCTATCAGAGTCTGCTTCAGTAGCGGAGGCTGCCGCTTCGACCAGATCATGCCATCTCCTGCCAGCAACTGCTGCTTCCCTGGCTCCTGGTGGCTCAGCCGAGAAAGCCTTCCTACCCTCGATGCTTAATCTTCTAGCGAAGTCCTTGGATGTCTTCTTTTCATGCTTTGGCCTCCTACTATTTTGTGTTATAGAAGACTTTCGAGGTCTATTAGCCTTATCTCGTTTTACAGATTCCTTCCTCTGTAGCGGAGGCAGTGTAGAAGAGCGCCCAGGGGGAGAACGGGCCATCATGGAAGGGAGCAGGTCTCGAGGCCTTGGTGAGTGAAAAGGAGGAATTGTTTGCTGCTGACTGATATGATTTTGTATCGGTGGAAGCTCGATTGAGGAATGCATTCTTGGATGTCTTCCATCATTTTCCGAGGCATAGTCCTACAGCGAAGTATGTCAACGACCTATTATAAACTTCCAACGACTTTCCTCCTTCTTCCAATCACACTTACAGCTTCTGATTCCCATTCTGAATCTGGTCGATGACTATGTAGCTGTGCCAGGGCAACAGCGGCCGTAGCTGCGGCTGGATATTGGTCTTCCAAGCTTCGCGCAGGAGCGGGAGGGCTTTGGTTTCCCCTGTAGGCATCTCTGTCATGTCCGTAAACTACTTCCGAATTAGCATTGTCCACTAAGAGCTGCATATGATGGAATACCTGAGTTCCCAAACGGCTGTGACGGTTGAGGCGGCTGAGGAGGTGGAGGTTGTGGACGCTCGGAAGGAGGGGTATTTATCATAAGCTGGAAGCTCTCCTCGGTTGCAGGAAGCTTGGGAATGTAGTGTTCAGCATGTGCTCTTCTGATGTGCTCCTGCATAGATCTGTAGCGCTTCTCCTGTAGGTCAATTGATGGTCAGCGGGTTACGGGGAAAGTTCATTGTGCTCCACTCGAGTGGATGCCCAGGGCAAGCAGGACTCACGCCGAGACATCGCTTCCGACAGTTGGAACCATCCTGATTCTTCAATGGACAGACAACCTCGTTGTTCGAGTCAGTAGCTGAGAATGAACTTGTAAAGGAGGACTTTGGTGGCATGGCCTGGTGCAGGGATCTGCCGATCGCTTCGAGGGGTCGTCTGCAGCCAAGCTCCAAAGGAAAGAGCGAACAGCAACGTCAACGGGTATCAGTTGCAACGGTATAGCTTCTATAGAGTCAATTGGAGTTAAGGACAGACTGTACGGGGCAAGCTGAAGCTAGAATACTGGAATATGGAGGAATGCAGCGTTTTGTGGACTACTGGGTTTGGGCTTGCTGCTTGGGTTTGGTGCGGGACAATGGTGGGTTTAGCTCTGGTAGCTCCTCCTATCGATAATGCTGTACTTAGCGGGGCAGTGGGCTGATTCTCCCTTGCAGACTTCCCTGTACTTCGTACCACCTGTACCTTCCCTGTACACTTCGACCCCAGTCACGGGATGTGGTATCTCTACCCCGCCGAGCCTCTTGGGCGCATGAACCTTTGCATTAACCTTCAAATCACGTGTAGATGAACGATGCTATTCTTAGTGTGAATGTATTGTTTGACTGAGCTTCATCCTTGGTTTGATAGCCATGGTTCATCGTATTAGTACATACTGTTTGTCTAATTGCGCCTGAACTAGAACGCCGACTGGCTCGCAAGCCAATTTTCGTATCCATCTATCATCCTCATGAGTCGAGATGCCTCGGAACGCCAATCGCTAAGACGCTACAAATCAATTATCACTTTTCAGATGACTTCATTCCTGTCCCAGCCCGTTGGCTTGATGTTCTCAATGCCTTTGGACGGATGCGGGCGAGCCGGATCTTCATACTCGCTCACGAAAGGATTCGGATCCACCTTTTGCTCCAAATTGCCCAAGGTATGATTGACCTCGCGGTGCTTGGCCTCGTCAGCTCGGATGTACAGCAAGAGATCTCGCATCGTTCGGTGGCCTTCTGGCATATTCCAATACCTCACAGCAATGTCTGGCGCTTCGAGCGTCTGCCACTTGGGAAGCTTGCCAGCATCGAGCTCTTCAATAACTCGTGTATATGTGAGCACAGCTTCTTCTTCCAGGTAGCCGACGAAGCGATGACAAATTCGGGGGGACATGAGATACGACACGAAGAAGCCGTTGTAGAAGACACCCTGGGCAGCGATTATCATCAGCTTCATGAACCACCCAGGTTCTGCCATCTTCATGAATGTGAGGAGATGCATCCGCTCATTGTAGGCTTCTTCAAGGAGAGTCTCTATCCTATGACGCTGTCAGCTACTACTCATCAGAAGATGCTCTAGAACATTCTTACCATCCATTGTCTCTCCTCAGCCGGCGTATGCTGTGCAAATGTCGTACAGAACCAGCAACCATGCCAGGCACACCAGCAACGCTCTCTAAGAAGAGAAATCTGATGAGCCACTTCCGCTCAGTCATTGGTGATGGGCTTAACCAGCTCTTGATTCTCGTCAGGCCCATATAACTGCCCCTATTCTTGGCCTCTTCAGTTGGATGGCTGTAGCCGGTGGCCGTATCCATACCCCATCGCGCGATTCTCATCATGGCCATGGCTGTCCAGTCGGACCAATTTTGCGCTTGACGGTGAGCCACTTTGATGGCCATCATTTGGCCTTCGGTATATATGGGGTGGTGCCATGCTGGGGGTGTGATCTTGATCTTCTCGCTTTCATCGGGTGGGGGAAAATATCTCTCTTGTAACCGAGCATGCGGTGTGGTGCTGAACTGTCGTTTTGAGAGAAGCCCGGAGCGCTGGTTTAATGAGCAACCCGCGCAGGGATTGAAGTAAACGGTAGGGGAGGTGTTTAAGATGTGTGTGACTTGGGATAGCCTTGCGGCAGATCCCTTCTGAACGAGAGCTGTGACTGTTGGTCTCGCTGAGGCATACATCTATTAATTGTGAATATATGAGAGTTGTTGCAGATTTTGGATTGGTATAGGTTATGCGAAGTTTGGTAGACAAGTAAGTGTTCAATATGATGAGATAAGAGAGTGAAAGCAAATACTTAATTTGCCCCTTATGTATGATTCACCGTCCGAACAATATTCGTTCAGCTCCACAAAACGGCGTAAAATAATCACATGTCAGAGTCAGGGATGATACCAAACACAAGTCTGATATTCTTGATGAATCAGCAAGAACGGAATGCTCTTTGTGTTGCTATTTTGCTCGCTAAGGTCGTATTGGGGCTTTCGCCGGGGTTCATTCAGCGAGAACACCCGGGATCGGGAACAACCGGTCCTACCATCATAGAAATACTACAACACTTGAAAGCCCAAATACGCGCGTGACCTGAGCAGAATAGTTGGTCAATGGAGGAGCCCTACCATCGTCAGCTGGCTGCGACGATGCTGTATTGACCGATCATTAAAGAAAGTTGCAGAAGAGGGAATATCCGTAGATTAGACTTCGGAACGGATAGACCCTGAAAGGACGCTAACGGTATTTTAGATACAGCCCAAGATTAGTCATGATCACCTTGAACAAAGTATTCAGCAGTCACCGATTACGTGATCTTCGAGGATGATTAACAAGTCTGCGAGAAATATGAAAGCGGTGAAGGTCCTCTTGGTGATACGGTAGACCATCAAAGTATCCGCTTTTACTTTGCTATGCCTCACGTTGAGGTTCTCCCGACTTCAACCTCAATCAAAGCACCGGGCTGGGCACTCGTCCCTGATACAGCCATTCAATCACCTGCCCAGCAAACAAGTGGGAGAAAGCGTGCTGCAAGGTCGTTGGGCCTCGCTGGCGGTGACACTACCGTTAGACAACAAAATGCCATCCTAAAACACTTAGCAGACTTGGACAAGGATAGCCACCGCGATGTACAGATTCCGGTCCCTAAAGATAATGGAAGAGGTGGGCGGGTCTGAGGTCCTCTTCAATTACACGCACAGTTCTCTGATTCTAGATGCAGTATCAAAGAAGACTACGCAGAACGTTCGACGCATACTCATGTCACAGAAGACTTTCACAAACCATTTGGCTGATGAAGAGGCTGCAGTTGCACAGCAACATCATGGCGCTACGTCTGCAGCGACTTCACGAACACCAGCGATAAAGCCGACTAAATCTGTCCCAAACTTGAAGCGTGGCACTACATCAGAGAATCAGTCGACTCCAGGCCCGCAAACCGTGGCTGTCAGTGCTGCTGCCCCTCCAGTTGCAAAAGATCCTCTGGAGAATGACCCGTTGCTCAAGACCTATGTGCCATCTGCACCGTCAAAAGAAGTTATGGACGCGCTCCTTTCCGCTCCTCCCTTATCCTACAATGCTGCTCGCACAGCCCCTCCACCGGCAGGAAAGCCACAAAGACAATTTTGTGAGATATGCGGATACTGGGGGACTATCAAATGCATGAAGTGCGGGGTGCGTGTGTGTAGCCTCGAGTGCAAAGGGGCGCATGACGATGGGAGGTGCCTGAAATATTACGGTTGACTGGCCACACCACTGGAGACGAGAATCGAGATCCGGTCGAGAGAAAGCGAACAACATATGCATATTTGCTGCACTTTGGTTGTAGCAACCATCGCACCACATATCGATGGTGCCTGGTTACGCCTTCGAGGCACATTCTAATATCGCGAGATAGCGGAACTACACGGGCTCGAGAATTAAATGATGAAAGAACGCACCTAATCCTAGCAGTTGGTTTAGGATAACTGCAATGTTATCGCCAACCAAGCAATAGTGCACTGTGAACCATGGAACATAAATGGATTTCACAATAGCAGGTCAGGCCAGCAATAGGCGAGTCATCAATTCAATCTCGAGCCTATTGCTGGTAGTGATTCGGAGGCGGAGGCAGTCATGCTCGTAAATCCGCCGACTCGGAGGTCTGTACACCAAGAGTTTGTGCAGCATTCCGCGAGCTTTCAAGAACTTGTGAGCGCCGGGTCGACACCTTCAATCCTTGAGTCAGATCCAATTAGGCAAATAGAATTCGTAATGATAGCTATGGGGCCTTTACTACAAGAAGGTCCACGAGTACGTCCAATGTATCAATAATCAAGCACGAGTGCGTCCAAAGCTCGATTCTTCTCCCCACAACTGACTAGAATGGCGTTTATAACCGTTTAGCATTAGTCAACCCGATTTGTTGTCAGCCTGGATATGCTAAGTAGCTACATTTCTTCCATACGTGAAGAATGTTCCGGTGCAGGAGAAGGCTTCAATCAAGAGGTTGATTGTTTCGCACGAGCGGGTGGCAACCTACCAAACTCGCTCTTGGTTTGGATGCCGGTTGACCATTTACGACGCTAAGGTTCGTGGTCCATGGAGACTTCTCCAGTGTGACTGAGGAAGCGATGTAGTATGCTGCTGTAATGAAATACGCTAGCATTTATGTCCTTTGTAAACTAGCAGATAATGATATTCAGAAGCAGAAACTTAGCATGGGGCATGAAGCGACCAGCACAAATACGCCTCTAACTCCCTTACCCGCATCATCCCTCCATCGTAATGATCGCGTCGTGGCCTCCCTGTACATGTACGTTGCATGCTATGAATAGTAGTTTAATTAAAGCTTGAGAACTGAGTGTTACACTTCGCGCCTAGGAGGGTGTTAGATCCAAAAGGGTTGGCGTGGGAGAGGTCTCATACCAAGTCATGCCCGGCCTGTCAGCCTTTGGAGTATGTACTGCATGACTGTCGCCAAAAGGGTTGTCTCCTTCCTCTTCCTCCTCGTCTTCTTCTTCGTCGTCCTCGTCATCGTCATGGCGTACCCCACCTTTTCCGTTTAGCTGCATCGTTGGATGAGGCCTCGCCAGTGGCGCTGGTGCTTTCCCAAGACTGAGTTTCGAGAAAGCCTCATGCGTAAAAGGTTCTGGTCTTGCCGGCTTCGCTGGGGCTTCTTCAGCATCTGATGCAACGCCATCACTGTCACTGTCGTCATGGACGCTTTTGTCGAGGACCTCGAAGGACATCAAAGCTTCAACGAGTTGGTCGTTTGCCCGGATTAAACCACCCAGCAGATCCCCGGTTTCGATGTGTTGTATGTACCGTAGAACCTGTCTCCGGTTCGCTTTGCATTTCTCGAAGCGACTTACTGTTTCGGCGTGTTCGCTGACTCGGATGTTTTCTCTGTTGAGAAGCTTTAGTGCGTTCATTAAGTTGATGCTTGCGATGGATGATTCAGCAATGGTTCTGGTGATCTCGGGCTTCTCCTTTTCGAGGTTGAAGGCTTTGCGCTTGTGCTTCTTGGATGATTTGTCCGGTTTGGACTTGCTGGGCTTTTTCGGTATTGAGTTCAGGTTCGCTGGAGGTACAGAGCCTGATGAAAATGAACTCGTAGTTGGCGACCCCGTACCTCCCAAAGAATTTGTCCCGCCACGTGTAATCTCGTCGTCCTCATCACCAAATGGATCCTCATTGGCCTCTCGTTCTGTTTCTTGAATCACTCTAGACTGCGCTTGGGTGACCGGCTTCTTCCGCTTTGGGAGCTGCTTGTGTAAAGCTACAATACGTTCCATACCGGGTGTGGATTGATAGGCCACGGCCCATTGTCTGAACAGTATCTGGCATTTCTTTTTCACCTCAGCGTCTGAAAGAGAGTCAGTAGCACAAACACGAAGGCGTTCTAGAAGCGGTTCGTCGGCGAAAGCCCGCTGGAAACGTGGCCCAGCATTTTCCATGAGTCCATCGAGGATCGTTAGAGCACGGAGTTGCTGATCGACGCTCCCATACTTCCTAATGAATTGAGTACGGGCTTAATAGACTGATCATTGTTGGGATGTAATTCCACTTACAATTTCTTACGGATTGCTCGAGCGGCTTCCGTCGGACCACCAGTCTGCAATCTTATGACCTCGATCAAGTCTACAATCCCGCTCATGTCATCAACTTCATATTGTTCGCTTGTCAATCGGTTGATCTGAACGGTGATCGCCGAATAGGGTTTACTCTTAAACAAAGAACACATAGCATCAGCATCTTGTTTCTGTGATCCAAAGTCCATGGCCACACGAGATAACGATGGTGGATGATAGTAGCATTTAGAATATGATGTAAATAAAGAGAAGGAAGAAGAATGCCAGTCTGATCTCCAGCATCTTCGAAGTCAATGATCGACCTACAACATAGACAAACCACACACAGACCAACGACCTACCGAGGTTGAAAACATCCTGTTTTCTTACAAAAACCTGTTCAATAACTTCACATGGTACTCGACCACCCCTTAGAGCTTGTCCAGCAATAGAAAAGTAGACTTAAAGACCTGGCCTTGCGAACAAGCTGAAGGGTCGACCTCAAGGGGGATGAAGGGAGATGGACAAGGGAATGGCCACGAGTAAGCAGAGTAGACAGGGAGAAATGTTGCATGTGTGCACTTCAAGCGTTTATTTTTATAAGCCTACCTGTAATAGATCATACTATGGGAGTTAATAAGGTACTGTTTTTGCATGCCTGAAATACCCGACATCTCCGGGAAGCCATGTCAAACTCGCTAAACTCCTTCTGGATGGTGGGGTCGAAACAGCCGAACCTGTCTCAACCTCGGGTTTGCTTATTTACAAACTTCTGGGAGTCCTGGATGCGCTAGAACCTTGGGGGAGCATCTGACTGTGGATGAGGCTAGTGGAGGTGGTGCTGAGGTGGGTGGCATGTTGGAAGGAGAAGGTCGCAGGAAGAAAAGAATGGCAGAGCGGAGAGCGTGGGCCTGGGATTTGGAGGAGATGAGAAGCGCAGGTGCGGCGCTGGAGGACAATGACGATACCTATGCGACAGAGTATTATTACTGATATTGCCATCGTACCTTCACTCAATTGGTGCTAATTATAACCCCAGGAATACCCCATCAGCCGAACCTCTGCCTATATCAGTCTTTACCCCAATCAATCTAGCGAGACATTCCCCAGGAGTCGAGAACCCTGACGATGAAAGCCGACTCCGATCTCACAAGAGGCAACCTGCGAAGCGTATAACTCTCAAGAGGCTCAAAGCACAGTCATCTACTACTGTGTCAACCTCGAAGCCACGTAAAGTACCAGCCCCTGTGAAAACCAGGAAAAGTAAAACGGCTGGTGATTCTCAGTATCAAGATATCTCTAAAAGCCTGCCTAGGAAGAAACCAATGGCTCCAGGTCTTGGTGCGGAGCCCGTCAAGACCGTGTCTCCTGCCGATTTAACTTTGGTTGAGCAAAGACCAGATGCGGAATTATTTCACGATGCGTTAGTAGCATTTGAGGCACAGGGCGAGGAAGCCGCCTTCATCGATCAAGACAAGTCCACTGGGGTGAGCAACAAGTACCAGGCTGCACACCCCAAGCCCCACTTGAGAAAGCCTGATGGTCACGTTGCTGCTGCAGATGATCAGATGCTGGCAAATGAATATTTAGCCATTACTGACGAGGATGTGGCTTGCAATAATGCCGCATTACCAAAGGAGGAAGTAGTTCACGATAATGAGAGATCTATTGGAACCGGCCCATGGGATGAGGACAGCGAAACGATTCTTCCAGAATTTATGCCGCCACCGTCTGCACAGGGAGCAGATATAAGAGGATCCTGGGACGTATCCTCATTGCAGCATAAAGGCGTTGTGGGAGCATCTCCGGGTGTGCGTCCTGACATTGGTGGTAACTGCTATATTGGTGAAGACGCCGACGAGTTTCCTCTCAACGAGACGGATGCGGACACAATGATGCAATCGGACATATCATTCGAAGCGGTGGACGGGTACGGGAATATATGTCGCCCACAAGGCCTATATGACTGTGATTCAGAGGAAGGTACTTGGATGAACAACCCGCCAGTCGGGCACGATACGCTTTCTTCTCCACAGCTTCGGTCCTCACAACCATGTTGTATATTGACTCATGTTTCACGCAATGTTGGCAAGGCCAAACACACAAATGGAAAACCAGCGGAAGGTTCCGAGAATTGCTTCGATGATGACGACCTAGATGAGGAACTCATGTACCTGCCAGCAGAAGGTTCTGACACAATCCAACCATCTACGCCTCTGACATCGCCAGAGAAGCCGTCGACGCCGAAACTGCAATGGCTGCCACCTAAAGTCTATGTTCCAGCCAAATCATCGCAGATCCCAGTATTGCCAACCGAAATCCCGCACCTTGTCCCCTTTAACATCAATGGCGAACCCCTGCCATTTGCTCGCCCACCCTTCCCAAAACCTATCCGCGATCGTTCTCCAATCCTTGGTCTAACGAATCGTGCCGTCCTCCGAACCTGCTTCCGCATCGGCGAAGCCCTGAACGCAGCTGCCGTGGCTTCACGCACAAATACTGACGCCGTGATCGAGTTGTATGCTCGGATCATTCACTCCGAGCGCGAAACCGACAAGGGCTTCAAGCAGTCCTTTCAATTTGCAGATCTCTTTACTGATAAACCGCCCTATCTCAGCGCTACGTACAGCTTGTGGAAAGGCGTGGGCCTATGGGACATGGATTCGAAGGTGTTTCTGGGAGAGGAGGGGAGAGGGAAGATGGCCCGGGCTTTGGGGAGGATTAAGAAGCGGGAGCAAGGGGCCGGATGTGAGATGGTCATGTTAAGTCTCTGGGAGGTGGATTGGGAGGATGTGGGTATTGCGAAGGGAATTGTTTGCTCATGAGGGATGGATTGAAACGCTGCGGAATCAAGTGCTGAGACCGTGTGCTGATGCATCGCTGAGAACAGGGCTCGCTGAGACTTATCGAGGGTCTATCTGCTTTGATTTGTTATAAGATACGCCATCGTTTATAGCTTTCGCATTTCTTGTCAGCTTGTCATAAATTTTGCAAGATTAGATTGCTAGTTAACTATACAATTGAATAGCTTCAAACGTCTGCGATTGGAGGTCTCCCCTGGATAAAGCCAGATGCTGAATTTGTCTCTGAAGATGGCCTCCTACGTACGATCCTTCATACTTCCTCGATAGCCAACATCGATTTCGAGATGATTCAATTCCCGAAATCTCCTTCCCTGCTGGCTCGCAGACGCTTGCTGACTATGCTGATCAGATTAAAGTACATTTAGGCGCCCAATGTTTGTAATATAAGACACTGTGACAAAATGACAAAAAGTCGATACATCCACCGTACGCCTCGCTACGAAGGAATTTTGGTGGATCGAAAGGATGAGGTAGCTAGGGCCGGCGATGTTAGATTCAGCTAGAGTCGTAGCGGCATAGAAGCATTTTTTGGCCTGAGACTGATATCTAATTTGCGACCTTGTCATCAGGTTCATCTGTTCCTGTTTCTGGTGCCGTGGTTGAGAAGACGCTGGGATATAAATCAGCATGGTAAGACTCTAATTGTCTGGCGGATATTCCTTACAGATGCTTTTCGTAGAAATGTAGCATCTGGGTCAAAGTCAGCTATCGCTCATGGGAGCCAGAAGAGAGGTGAGAGCTGGCAACATACTCTTTGGGGGGCCGCTCTGTATATGGTTGGGAGATTCGCTTTTGTGCGATAGAACCGGCCATCTGCGTTTTTCTCGTTCCAGATGAGGTATCCCCACAGCTCTCCGTCAGCATTCTCGCGAACGACTGTATCTACACACTGGACCTTGTCGTCCCATGCATCCTTGTTTGCTGGAGGGGGCTTCCAGTCGTCTTCACCTTCTTCTGTGTATCCCGCTAATGGTGTGGGTGTAGTGTCTTGTTCCAAGGCGCCATTGCTCTTTCTGCCCTTCTTACCCGTTTTGGGCTTCTTTGCTGTTTCGGGCTTTGCACTGCTAGAGCTCTGACGGCCACGCTTCTTGGTTCGCTTTTGTCCTGCCACTGGCTTGCCGCCGACCTTCTCCCAATATGCTTCTAGAAGTTCCCGCGCTCCACTATAATATTCGTCAACAAACCGTATGGTGTCGCGCTCGGATGGGCTTTGGGTAGCTCACTCGAGATTCTCTTCAACTTCCCATGTTCTCTCACTTGGCTTGTCGTACCCTAGCCATTTCACATGATATCGCAGAAGACCCTGCAAGTCGGAAATTAGCGGGTGGATTGCGCACTCAGATAGTTGGAAAACGACTCACATCTTCAAAGTCCGAATGGTGGTCTAAGATTTCTTGGACAACATACTCTTCTGGGTCCCCTCCATCGTCATCCTCCTCGTCATCCTCCTCGTCATCCTTCATTTTAGAGTCTGTAGGCTCCTCATTCTTTGACTGCTCGTTCTCCTCCGCTGCCGACTCCGCGTCACTATCGATTGGTAGTGGAGCTGAATGAAGAATTAGAACCATGAACAAGGAGGAAACGCGAAGCTTGAAAAGGTCTTCGAGGTGAGGGAATGACATACGAGGCATGCTTTTGTGACGTGATCTTATTTTAGGAAGCTTAGAGTGAAGCTACGTTAAACAGCAGTAGCTATCAGCTCAATTGAGCACAGTCGAATAAGATGATGAGGTCAGGAAGTGTTCAAACGATGTTCTCGAGCTGTGTGGTGTAAAGGCGCAAATTGAAGGTGATGCAAGTTCACGGTGATCGTCCCGGAATTTCAAGTCGCGTGGAGAAGCGCTAGCGCGGCAGCCAGGCACGTCCCCCAAATATTTTCAACGGCTGGCGAAGACCTGGAAGTAATCATTCTGTGGAAAGAGACTTCACCAGACATTTAAGCTCACCCAAGACCGGGATTCAGGACGAAGGGTCTCAAATATCTGAGCCAGTTCCTGTATTCAATATGGCCATGCGTAAGTTCTGAGAAAGCATTGAGCCAGCTCGGAGGATGTTTCGAGCTCCAATCACGAGCAGTACGGAAGCTGACCTTGATCTGGCTCTAGAACTAGATATGTCAAATGGTATCAGCTGCGCCCAACATGGTATCCATTACCTACGGAACTAACGAATGCATTCTATAGCCTCGGTGATGAAAGATGAGCAAGGCCGGCCATTTATTGTTGTAAGAGAGTACGTCAAGACCTGCAAAGTGGAGAACTTATGCGAGATTATGGTTATCTTTTGGGGGGCAATCAAGCTGATCATGCTTCAGTCAAGGTAAAAAGAAGAGGCAGCACGGCAACGATGCAGTAAAATCCCACATCCTTGCGGCTCGGACAGTCGCGAACATTGTGCGGACCTCGCTGGTAAGGCGGTTCTTTAGTGATCTGTCTCTGACTTAGCGATGCTTGCTAAGATTTGTGCAGGGTCCAAGAGGCCTGGATAAGATTCTTATATCGCCGGATGGAGATATCACAGTCACCAATGATGGAGCTACAATCTTGTCTCAGGTATAATGACACCATCTAAGGTGTCCTGCACGGCGCTGAGTCTTTCTCAACAGATGGAAATATCTAATCATGTGGCGAAATTGTTGGTCGAGCTTTCGAAATCACAGGACGAGGAGATAGGAGACGGTACCACTGGGGTTGTGGTATTGGCGGGTGCTTTATTAGAACAAGCAGCAGACCTCATCGATAAGGGTATACATCCCATCCGGATAGCTGACGGCTACGATGAGGCCTGCGAAGTTGCTGTCGCCGAGCTTGACCGAATCAGTGACAAAGTTGAATTTACGAGAGAAGATAGACACAATTTGTTTGAGGTCGCAAAGACAAGTCTGGGAAGCAAAATGTATGATCATTCTAAGGATAATGTAGGGAGCGTGCTAACAGGTCAAAGTGTTTCCAAAGCACACGATCAATTTGCTCAAATAGCCGTGGATGCTGTCCTTTCCGTTGCCGATTTAGAAAGAAAAGATGTCGATTTTGAACTAATTAAAGTCGACGGGAAAGTCGGTGGGTCATTAGAAGATACGTTGTTGGTGAAAGGAGTTATAGTGGATAAAGACTTTTCACATCCTCAAATGCCAGACGAAGTACGGGATGCTAGATTAGCAATCCTAACCTGCGCCTTTGAACCTCCAAAGCCCAAGACAAAGCACAAGCTGGACATAACGACCGTCGAAGAGTTCAAGAAGCTACAAAGTTACGAAAAGAACAAATTCACAGAAATGATCAAGCAAATCAAAGATACCGGCGCCAATCTAGTGATATGTCAATGGGGCTTTGATGATGAGGCAAACCATCTGCTACTACAGAACAAGCTGCCCGCAGTACGATGGGTTGGTGGCCCCGAGATCGAATTGATTGCGATCGCAACGAATGGGCGCATTGTACCCAGGTTCGAGGATCTCAGCGCCGCCAAATTAGGCAAGGCTGGGATAGTCAGAGAGATGAGCTTTGGTACAACCAGAGAAAAGATGCTAGTCATCGAAGAATGCGCGAATACCAGAGCTGTCACGGTATTCGTCAGAGGAAGCAACAAGATGGTCAGTCTTCTCCGTTGTGAGGTGCGATCGCTAGCTGACATGAGGGCTCCGACAGATCATTGACGAGGCCAAGCGCTCATTACATGACGCTCTATGTGTTGTTCGCAACCTTGTTAGAGACAACCGTGTAGTTTACGGTGGAGGGGCTGCTGAGATCGCCTGCTCCTTGGCTGTTGAGGATGCTGCTGTTAAGGTAATTATGTTGCTTCGGTCTTCTATGGTGCGATGGCTTACCAAACTTCAGAGTCCTGGTCTAGAGCAATACGCCATGCGAGCATTTGCAGATGCACTTGATTCAGTACCTATGGCCCTAGCAGAAAATTCTGGATTGAGTCCTATCGAAACCCTTGCTTCGATAAAATCAAGACAAGTGAGGGAAAGAAACTCAAGGTTAGGTGTAGACTGCATGCAGAGTGGTAGCAACGGTAAGCGGTGCCAGAGTACACATGCTCGCCTCCTCTCGCCCTATACTAACATATCCAGACATGCGAGAAAACTTTGTCATTGACCCATTGATTGGAAAACGCCAACAGCTCTTACTTGCCACGCAGCTCTGCCGTATGGTTCTCAAGATTAATAACGTCATTATAGCGGGAAGTGACGAGAACGAGTTCTAGACGTCGCTCTGTGTACATTTATGATCAGATAGATATCCTTGCATAGGCCTCAAGGCGTTTGGCATAGAAGAATGGTATCGAGAGGGACTTAGAAGCTCATGACAATGCTCATGGCGAATTACAAAATGTAAAAGCATGAAAACACGCCCCTGTCCCTGTACTATTACTTCTCTCACGAACTTCACATCCATTGATCAACAGTCGGTGTTTTCTACTCCGGCAACGCACAAGCCGCACTACAGCTCGTTCTCCCTGCAGGAGATAATCTATGTGGATTGCCATAAGACGCATATTCGTCATATGCTAAAGACTCAACGCATGCCTACACGGTGCTTATTGTTCCCTTGGTAGTATTCTGTGGCTGCAACCATGATTTCCGTTTCTCAAGTTGTTCTCTCAATTCGCGAAAAAGTCCGAACGTGTGCTATGATTCCCCATGCTATCTTCGGGTTCAGACTAACGTGAGCCATTTACACAGACTTTCTCCAGAGCTAAGGGTTTTGTTTAGACAAAATAGTGCTTTTCAATTTCTTGGGATTGCGTATCATTGACACTATTACCATTCACATGCAATGCGAATGCGGAACCAGCTTAAACGGCCGTGGAATGGCATTCATATACTTGACTATATGAGTTGATAGGTAAGACAAGCACGCTAGCTACTCAAGATCCGTGGGATTGTGAAGCCTTAGCTTTTCTGACAGCTCCACCAGGGCGTCTCTTATATTTCCTAGGATCTATCAAGAATAGTTCATCAGTCCACTGACTTTTTAAAAACCATGCTCTTGGCACCGCAATGGTCATAGGAATGAAGAGACGATGATCACCAACATACCTTTCCTCGACATCTTCGTCTTATCCCTCGTCCCCTTACCTCCCTCCCAAAACCCACTCCCAGCCTTCTTGATCACACTCGAATGACAAATACCACAATCCTCCGGCCGGTAGTTCTGCTCACGAGAGCAATATCCGCAAATCATTCGATTAGCATGCTCATTAGGATGATCACTCGCCTCATCGTGGCATCTATCGCATGCAAACACTTTCGAGCAGCAGCTGAAGCGGAACCAGCGGTAGCTTTTGCTGTAATGCTCGCAGCGGCCGCGACGGGGGAGTTCCTGGCCTGCGATTATACCTAGGGATTCTTTTGGCTGGGAAGGATGGAGCGTTAGCTTTGTTTTCTGCGCTGGAGAGGGGGCCTTGGGATGGATCTACCTACCTTTTTACGCACCGGAGCACGACCTACGCGTGCAGCTGAACTTACAAGGAGGAATTTTACTTCGGGGATTTTGAAGCCTGGGAACTTCTTGTTAGTACCTTGATGTTACCGTGAGAAATTTTTGGCTGCGGCATACTCATCTTGCGATGACACTCTCTACAAACCGCCATCGAGGACTCGCCGCGAACTGAGACCACCCCAGGAGATGCATATGTAGTGGAGCATTCTGAGCAAGTTGGCATGAAGTTGCTGGGCAACATGTCCACGACCGTACATCCCTCCAAATCAAGATAGCCAGCGCGGAAAGAATTGGCGTGCATCAATTCCCGTCGATAGCCAACACTGAGCGGCATTGCACATTTCTTGCATGATTCCGATTTCTGTGCTTTGTCCCGCAGGTTGTTGATGTCCATAGTGTCTTTACACCGCTCACACTTGATGGTAATGCTTAGTGATGCAAGCTCGAGAAGCTCGATGCCGTAGAGCTCAAGCGAAGGGAATGAAAGAGATATACCGCGCTCCGGTCCATCAGTCGATCGTTTTTCAGGGACAGCTTCTAAGGCTGCACCACCATCCTCATCTTCGTCTCCTGAATCGTACGAGTCCGAGTACTCGCTATCGCTAGATTCATCGGCTGCGTTGTCAGCAAACCATTCTGGAGGTCGTGGTATGACCTTGATGTGACTTCGATCATCACCATCTTTTGTAGTAGAATCGACCTTCTCCGCATTCGCAGCTTCTCCAACCGCAACGGGCGCAGGTTGCCGTAGTCCGGCTTCGACCGCAGGCTCCTCTATAATTTCTATCGCAAGTACATGCATATTCTGCGCCAACCAATTCACATGGCCCATCAGCGTCCCTTCGTCTCCTTTGACTTTCCTTTCAAAAGCCTTCTCGGTCGTTTTCGCAGCGTCTCTACTCACATCTTGCAGCTCAATCCTACAATGATGCAATGGATAAAGCAAAGGGACGAAAAGCTTGATCTTATTGAGGCCTTGCAATGGTACGGGTAGATCTGCGTGTTTACGAGGCGTGATGGGAACGGTGTATGCGATACCGTCTGAAGACTTGGAGAAGAGAGGCATACGACCTAAACGGGCTTCAAGCTGGCGAAGTTCCGCTTCACGGCGTTGTGATGCGATATGACGCTGTTCTGGGGTATGTGTTTGAGGAGGCTTGCAAACGTTTGAGGCTGGTTTGGTTAGTTGAGCAGGCTTTAATGGCTCTGTCTGTTGTTCAAGCTTGCCCGGTATCCTATTGGGAATGATAGTAATAGGATCCTCTTTCTTATCCGTCAATAGGGATTCGAGCTGCCTATCTAGCTGATTCATGAAACCAAGCAGGGTTCCATGCGGAGAACTCGCTACTAGTCTTGCAAAGCCTTGCTCAACTCTGTGCTGCCATTCTCTCCCCATTTCCTCGTTCTTGACTTCAAGAGTTGGTCTGTCCTCTCTGGGGTACCTTGACGGCACATGGAGCACACATTCCAATCCCTCCATTTCGAATGGAAAATCGGGATCTGAAGGTACCAGCTGAAATGTAAACGCTGTTCCTCCATCTTCGGCTGTTTCTGTAGGAGAGAATCGCCGCCTCAACTGCTTGATCTGAAACTCCCTTGGATCTTCAACCTGTGCCTGCGAGACAGGCTTGCTGACCACACGGCTGCCATCTACAGGCGGCGGTATAAATTGACGGCCTTCTACCAAAGTTGGGGTTGCAGTCGGACCGTCCCTAAGACCCGGGCCTTGGGAGTTTTCGGACGATTCCGGCACATTTTCTTGCGTTCGCCCAGCCTTGGGCCTCGGCCCTTGGTTCTGTGGTAGCTTTGTCGGGTCGTGGATGAAGGGACATGCGTTGCCGGCTCGACATCCTGGGGTTTTAGATCATGAGATACTTTTCCATACTAAGGCTGAACGCTAGATTAAAAGAAGTAATTGCGAAATTGCAGACAAGGTCATGGAACAAACCCCTTGGAAGACCGAGGTACGTGCGCAGTAACAGAGCGCACGAATGAAACCACGTCAGTCCAGGCCAGAGGAATCTACAAATGTCACAAGACAGGAAAAGACAGGCCTCGGTATTCTCCATAGGAAGAAAGTTCGCACGTGTAACATATCAGGCATCAACAACGAGGCGAAACGAATACGGTACTAAGGAACCAGCAAATGAATACCAATAAACACATCAGGCTACAACTCAACCAAAGCACCAGGCTGCAACTTGCACGAACAAAACCCCGCACTCACCATTCCTCGTCCCATAGAACCTGCAATAGCCCTTTCCCCTCTGCGGCAACGATGTCACGTGTGGCGCTGCCGCCGCCGAACTAGGGTCTGCAGTTTGACCAGCCCCATCATCAGCCAGGTGACCATCATAATTAAATCTGCCAGCGCATCATATTCCGTTTCGTACGTACCAGCGACGCCCTGTCCGGATGAGGAGGTCATGATTTGTTAAGAGACGTGGGATGAGGATAGATGTCTGTAGATCTCGAGTGCGCGTGCAGCACGGGAGGTTCCTTGCTTGAATGACCGATGCGTTGTTCAAAATAGGTCAGATGAGTGCGCAAAGAAGCGAAGAAGGGCGTTGGGTTTTGATACTGTCAATTGATTGAAAGAATTGTTTTGACCGGTATTGAAGTATTTTGATCGCTACATGTGTATACTATAGTGATACTGCAGTATAATATGCTTGTACCTTGAGGTGGTGGCGATGACTCACGCCCTCCCTGCACGCGCAAATGACTGACCAAGCAAGCAAACAAGCAAACAATCAGTCATCCCTTTCTCCCTCTGTACTCATACTCCTACCTCAAGACCTTTAATCATTCCAACCCAATCCATCCTCATCCAAAGAACCCGCATACAACGCAATAACAATAACAAATAACCACAAGTAGACAATCATTACTCACCATCTGCGTCACCCCTCCATCCAATCCAATCAACTTACCCCTCCCCTAACCTCGGCCCCCACAACCGAAATCCCCCAAAAACCACCTAACTAAACAACTACTAAACCTCTCACCCTAATCTAATCAACCACTTACCGGCATTGTCTAAACGCACGTCACCTCCCCCCCCCTTCCCAAAAACAAGCTTTCATCCCTAGTAGAAACTTAACCCACGCACGCATCCACACCACACATCCTTTCCCAACGTGTGCCTCTGCTGCATTAGCTTTAGCGATCCATCCACCGGCGCTTAGGGCTGAATGAGAAAGCGATGGAGGATCTGATTTGGGTTTTTGAAAGCCGTTCTCGCCTCGGGGGACGGATGGGAATGGTTGGGTTTAGGGTTTGCGCTGGTGATGGCGGTGGTGATTGGTGGTTGGTGATGAGGTAGGATGGGCGATGAGGTAGGTGGTGAGGTGAGGGTTACGTACTTTTTCGTAGATGGGGAGGAAGGAAGGGGGAAGGGAAGGGAGCGGTGAGTGAGTTTGGTGGAATCAGACAGGGGATGTTGGGTTGGCGTGAGGCAGAAGGATTCGGTCTCCATCTTCTGTGTAGGTAAGATGTACCTGGCAACGTGAAGTGAACATGACTCCCCAAATAAAGTTGCGGTATGAATGTTGACAGCACATGTAGGGTCTTGTTCGATGGTCTTCTAGATTCATTCGTACTCTGTTCTTTTGGGGTACAAGACAGACAAGCTTCGGGTACACCGGTTGGGGATGGTGGGTAAGACGGGCGAATTTGTACAGGTACTTGGATACGACGGTACTTAACTATCTATGCACATGTGAATCAGACCCTGCAGCAGTAATGTTGCAATTCTCGCATTAGGATGCAATTGCTTGCATAGCAGAATAAGCAAGCCACGTACATAAGCAAATGTCAGAGATCGAGTGATGGACACATTAAGCTTCGATTTTCTTTGCCTGTTTACCTACATGGGAGGTTAAACTGAACCCTTCTGAATCTTGGCTGTAGAGTAGGCAAATAAATATCAAACGGCCCACTCTTCGGCCTTTTTCGCCAATCCTTTGTATTTCTTGTTGACCTTAGCTTGCAAGCACCTCCCCAACGCTCCACCCAACCTCCGCTCCCTGGGCTGATGGTGGAAAAAGCCACAGCCGTAAGTCCCCCACTCCCAAGAATAAGCAGCGACATTGCTACGTGCCTGAGTGAGCACGAGCAGAGTGGTATCTTTGAATCGAAGGGCCCTCGCCGGGGCTTTCTGAACGCCAGTAATGTAATGTTTTCATATACTCCGTATGTGGTATTCGCTGCAAATGATGAATTATGCCGCCACGCTATGAGTAATTATGCATGCCACCCAGTCGTGTCGCTAATTAGCAAGATGCATGATGTAGGAAATCGTAAAGTAGAAACTAGAATTTTGAGACCGTTGTGACTGGCGACCGAGGTTGATGCATGAGGATTGGGGCTTTTAGTTTCCGAAAAAGAGCTTTTAGTAGTTGTATATACGTAGAAGGTGATGTGGGAATTGTTGTATAAGGGTGGCTGGCTCGCGACGTCGCGTCTCTACCAGCCTTTAGTGTGGTATGCTCCGAGTCCATCGGCGTACCAATCATCTGGATGATCCACTCTGGCTCCTCCCTCCAAAGGCTCCAAGTTGGTAAGTGCTTGTGCTGTCTTGCTTCTCTTCAGCACTGCTTGAGCTGTGGATCTCTTCTGCTGGCGCTCCCAGAGGACAGACTTTCGTAGCGACTCCGTCATCTCGGAATGGAGCATGTTTTTTCGGGTGGTACGGGGTGAAAGCGCCATTTGATGATGCGATTGGGATCTATTCATGACGATTGGTTTTGAGGGTGTCATGTGTTGACCTAGCATTGAGACTGAGGGATCCTCCTGTGGAGACGTTCCCACTGAAGGAGCCATGGGGGTCGAGGTCCTCGATCGCCTTAATGCAGGTTGGGATTTCGAGGCCATGTTCGCAAAGTCTGCGGCCCTGTCGTTTTGATTTAGTAGGGTGGTGAGAAGTGATCGGCGTGAGACCAGGTTTGGTTTAGAGTCAACGCGATGAAATAATGGCTCTTTCGAATTGTCTGCGTTCTCTGATGCTTCGTCTTCCCACTCCTCGTCGTCATCGTCCTCCTCTTCTGAGTCCTCCTCGATAGCATTGTCCTCACTGTCCTCGTCCTCCGACGATTCGAAGACCTCTTCGTCTTCATGTGATTTATTGAGGCGTGTGCGAGATTCGACTTCGTCCTTGAAAGAGAGCTGCTTCTTACCGTTAAGGGGACGCTTGAGCCCTGCAGTCAGAATGCTCTGTTTAGCTGGAGATGACATGCGGCTTTCGAATGAACCATCGTTCTCGTCAGATGAGCCACCTCCAAGCATGAAGGTTGCACCCTTCTTGACGTCCTTAGATCTTGGAGGCATTGTGATTTTGGAAGGTATAGGAGTGGGTGCGAGGTGGGTATGTGATCGGTAGGAAGAAGATACGTGATTGGGAGAGAAGCCACGGACGATGCTGTGAGAGTTGTGGCACTCAGCACTCGTATCCGACCCCACCGTTTGTGTCGCACTTTTATCACTCCCGGGGCTACTGATCGGAGCAGTTGAGGATGAGGAGTCCGATGATCGGAAGGGAGCGTGTATTGTGGGAGAGGCTGTTTTGGGAGTGATGTCTGTTGATGGTAGTAATGGTGGGATTGCTCCGGTGAGGGAGGGTGAGAGTGGCTCTATCGACTGTTGGTCTTGTATTGAAGCTACCATCTTTTCCAAACCCGAGGAGGTGATGTGTTGCTCCTTGCCTCGGCTCACTGAGAAAAGTGGGTATGATGTTCCTGGTGAGGAGGTCTTGGTATTGAGAGGTGCTCGTGGCGAGCGTTTAGGTTCGTCTTCGGGTTCGTCGGAGTCTTCTGACTCAACACTCGAGGAGAGCGCGGGTACATCCTTCTTCTTGGGTCTCGGTCTCGAATCGCCAATTGCTGGTGTTGTAACGAGTTTTGGCTGCGTTTCACAGCAGAGTGTCTCCCGTGCCCATATTCGCCAGCTCAGGTTTTCTAACCTTCGGCCATCCTCCACTGTGTCTGCGCATTTTGAGAAAACTGAGCAGACAATTAGTATCGAGATCCTGTAGCGGAAGGAAGACGAAACCCACCACTCCACATGCCGTATAGGTTCCCCGCATTCCTGGGATCGACATCGCGCATTTTCTCAGCGTTGACAGACAACATAGGGATCTCTAACCTCACGACCATTGTGTGCGATAATTGCGTAGGAGACCAAGGGCGACTGAGACCCTCAAGTAGAATTGTGTTGGGTGGAGTATCGGAAGACGAATTTCGTCAGGCAGGATTAAATCCCGAGGCCAAGTCCTTTTTCAGAAGACCCCAGGAATTAATTCGCCACTTCTAGAAACGGTGGTGCGCAAAGTGGGCCAGAAGGTATGATTAGTGTTGAGCGATTGTGGGGAGGTCGGAGGTATTGTGTAAGAATTATGGGTATGAGGGTAGATGTGTTGGCGATGTGGTGGTGGCGATAGGTGAGGGAAGGATTTGGAGAGTTCGGTGTGAGGTAGGATGGCAGATGCAGATACTTTTGTCGAAGAATCACGTTGCGTACTTGTCGGTGGCGCCAAATGGAACCGGACAGGAAACAGATTAGAGTTTGGTGACTGATCTTGATCCAGCGTGGCAGCGCAGTGCTATGCAGGGTGTTAGAAGGCAATAAAGGTAAATCCTGGGGGGTGGTGTCTTATGGAGTCCACACCTAATAGAGGCACCAAACACAGTGAAGTATTGCTGCAAGCGTACTTAGGCCAGGTACTGTCGGTTGGCTGGGCTCGTATAAGACCGCCGAGAACGTCAGGAAAGTGGGACCTGGCCAGATCATATAACCTTTTATCACCCCCAGAACCCGTCGTGGACTTGTTCACTTCTCGTGGTGAAGAATGTGGCCGAGAGGTGCAAGGTGAACCGGTACTTCGTCATACGATATGAAATCTAAATCTAAATGCAAACGAGAATGCCGGGGAGGAATTAGGGAATAAGAAGGGTGAAGTATGAAAGGGAGTTAAAGGAACCTTGCGGTACTTGGGGTACTTGGGGTACTTTGGGGAATGCTTTCCGAAGAGGCCATTAGCCATTAGCCATTAGCCATTAGCAAAATACCACCCTGACCTAACCAACTAAAACTACCTGACCTGACACTCGCTGTAAGGTATTAGTTAGCCATTACACGTTGAAAGTGAATTAACCCATTTGTGACCAAAGCAAGTACGCTAATTAGAGTGAACGAAGCCCTACCTATCATAGACGAAGGGCTCGTCACAGCTCAAGCCTCTCCCACTCCCACTCCGTCGGGCCATCGGAAAGGCAAGCCGTGAGTCAGGGGGTCAAACCCACACCTTGATCACCTTACCTCAGCCTCCGCAGATACACCTATGAAGTACTTCTAATAGTTCTGATAGTCCCGAAGTCTACATTGGTCACCCCTCGCTCATTCTCCCCTCAACCTCAACCAGCCGGTACCTGCCTCATTGCGCTCTGGTACGGACTCCACCGCTTTTTGCCATTTTCCTTTTGGAAACATTCCATGTCAATCACCAGGCAATTAATTCCCTCCCCAACGACGTCTAAGCCATTTGCCATCTGCCATTCGCCATCCTCCGTCCTGGAACTTCCTAAACGGACATCACGAGATATGACACGGAAACTAAATGGAATACACGGACCATGTCTCAAGAATCTTGCAATAGTATATCAGGATGGCGGATAGCGATGAATAATTGTAACACACGTTCACACGTTGAGCCCCCTGTCACTGTCGCTGATCACTGAAGGCGGCGCTTCCCCAGGTGTGTGTACCCCCACAAGATGTCTGATCCCGGCACCCACGCGATCGAGGGACCGGCATTTGTGATAAGCCACTCGGCGCGAAAAGTCGTTGGTGGCGCTACCCCCCCTTGTCAGTCACTATTACAGTGGTGTCCATTTACTTGTACGATGGTACATGCGACAATCAGCCTCCTCGATGTGCCTACTACATTTAGGATTACCGTCGCCAAATGGCAGATACTAGATACTGCACCGATCGCCAGGTACGGCTATATTGATTCGTACTTTCTTGACAGCATCTAACCTGCGCAAGGGCCTGCTGCGTGGTGGGATGCCAAATTAGCCCGAATGCAGCGATAAAGACAACACGCAGCATTTAGCCTCGCTCACCGCTGCTGGACTCCTTGTCCAGATGTATTGCGACAACGACTTGTGACTGGAAAGCACTCGCTCTTTGCGATGTATTTGGAATCGCCAAAGCGACAAACTCAATAGGCGACCCTGCGCTCGGAACTCGACTACAGAGCTTTCCTCTCTTTCATGACCCCAGGATAGAGCTATCAGGTAAGAGTCATAACATGTACTAAAGTAATATACAAGGTACCAACGCTCGTTCATCCACTCGGCTTAAGACCGTAGTACTAAAGTAGATCTCTCAAGGCTGCAAAAGATCCGGTGTCCTAAGCCAAAGGGCTGACTGCCTGATGACCGCCTGTCGCTTATACAATAGAAGTTGGTTGCACAGCGCATTGAGTGGCGCGCATTGAATATGAGCTCACATGACTGAATCTTGCGGGTGCCGGGGAGCGCATCCGCATCCCTTTTCTGAATGCACCGACATTCGCCATCGACGTGCATAAAGAAGTCTGCTTACATTTTGATCCTCCTGACCTTTTAAGGCGATGACAATTCCCCCTTCTTACGTGGTGGAACAGATCCTTCGTATGCGCTGTCAGCTCGCGGGGGGGCTGATAGAATCCCTGAGCAAGTCTCGACTCTCCGTTAATTGTCGCAAACGACTCCTTTCACTTGCCATGACCGCGCAAAGTGTATTTCCAGGTCTCGTGAACAGAGAATATTGTTTTTTGTAATTTATTAATGCTATTTCCCGCCTTTTCGCCCTTAATTAATTGCCTTATTCGAGACCCGATGAGTAAGACAACCCGGGGAACCGGGGAACGTTAATCTGGGGAAGGGCCAAAGAGCCGAGAGAGCAAGTCCATGACGGCATTGTGCTCCTCTTCTCCCTTGCTGCCATAACGCATCCCGGGGGTCAAGCTCGACACCATTACACTGTATTTGCCGCACGACTCAGCTCATCAGCGCCGGCCAGCTGTGGTAATGAGATTACCCATTTCGGTGCGCGCAGGAATGAAGGATGAAGCTCCGGTTCATCCCCAAGGATGGCGCCGATCAGCCCCCGCCAGAGGTCCGAGCCTCGCTCTGCCATATTAGTTGTTTGTCAGATGGTCACAAGATTCAGTGCTGATCTCCAGACTATTTCCAGCCATTTCTCTGGCGCAGCACGTAGTAACGTACAAAGTAGTAGTTAGAACCCGAAAGGATCCCGGCACGGTTCGTTTCATCACGCAGAATGATCGTTGAAATGTAACGGGGAGCGTCACCGCGTTTCAACCGGAAACCACAGCCCAAGCTTCAGTACCACGTGCGGACCGGGGTGGTGGTAGTGCTGGTCGTGGTGGTGGGGCTTATTACTGGTGTATAATGCAAAACGCCCAACACCATCCTGAGCCAGGTATCCAATATGGCAACATACTCTAGTAAACTACAAGAGCAACTGCTATTAATTGAGTTAATTTGCTTGCTGCAACGGACTGTTTACCGAAATACCAACACTCTGGAGCTGGGACGCGTGGAGGCCTGCCAAGCTCGTCTAAGCTCTTCCTAGCCACACGTGAGCGTGGGGGGGCAGATGTAGAAATCCCACTCAAGTTGAATCCGGACGCAACGGGGAAGTCACGCTCCCGCTTCCCCCCTTACCGAAACGACGTTTCGAGAACCTTCAGGTGACACCCCACGCAAAATCCCAAAGCAGTGGATAGCCCGGTGAGAGAAGGGGTTGGGGAACGCCGGAGAAGACAGGAAAAAAGGCGGTGGGGGGAGAGTGGGATGTACAAAGCATGAGTGACCAGAGAAGTGACAAAGTACAACTACGAAGTACTTTGAGTACAGGTTCTGATAACAACCCTGCATGGCGACTTCAGACTTACCGACTACTCCGATCATGAGCAAGGCATATCGATCGACCTGCAGAATGTCTCCCAGGACTGCGGCCCTCAACCCCCCAACACCCCCCCTTAAAGCTGCCCCCCCTAACCCCCGCAAGCAGGCGCAGCACCGTTAGGGATCACCCGCCGTGACACCTTCACCACAACCTTCAGAACGTGTCCGTCACCTGTCATCCCATAGACTTAATGGCCAGGCACCGTGCCTGAGACCGAAAGGCGAATTTGCCCGATAGTTGGCCTCTGATAAATGTGATCTGTCAACAGGACACTACTGAAGTAAAGTGTCTTACGGCGTGATACACCGTTTTTCACTTCGCCACTACTCTCTCACCACTCGCTTAACTCGCAACCACGACCCCCACCATAAGATCTCCAAGATGCTTCCTAACAGCCGACTATCTCTAATGATCGATCGATATCAGCGATATGCAGGGTGGGAGACTTTGTAGTGATTGTGGCTGTCTGACCTTCCCATCCAAGATTACGGGATGTGACAGGCTGCAAGTAGGCGCCGCCACAAGGGCCACTACCATCATTTCTCGCCTAACAGCCATTGCCGTTCTAGACCTGCCTTTCTTTGGGATCGAGATTACTTTTCTGTATCTAGCCTCATGGGGATCAACATATTAAATTGCCCCGTTGGGTAGTCCTTGACGACGATGGAGCTGTCGCTGAAGCACACGGGACAGCAGCGGGACGCTTTCTTCTGCGCTTCCACAATCAACCTCTTCATCAAGGAGCTCCCTCCGATGATCCTGGACATATTTGCAACACGACGGCCAGCTGCCGAGCTCGTTTCGTGGAGCGAGGCATTGAGCCTTCTTCCTCAAACTAGCTCGGGTTCTACCGTTGAGCTTCTACATTGTGTGATTACATTGTTGCGCAACGCGTCCTGAGCTTACTCGGTGAATCCTACCGGACTGCAGCGGCGAGTTCTTCGGGAAATACGTCGTGTTTTTGCGGGCATTGCAAGGGTTTCCTGACAAAGTTCGTTGGGTATCTGATTGATGAACAGTCCGACGGCCTCGTAATCTTATGAGCCATCGTCGTGACAGCCAGGTCTTCGCACTTCGCGCCTATCTATTACTCCGTACGACCGAGCGCGTCCATTTTCTTTATAATGAATGTGGCCACTCACAGTCTTACACGGCAGCACGTTGTTTTAGTCTGTTGTTTTCAGTCAATGTTTGCTACCGCCTTTCTTGAGCCACGAGACTTCGTTGAACAACCGTCTCAATGTCTGTTAATCTTGTGCTCTCCATATACTCATACAGCAGCAAGATAATCAAGTTAGGCGGGAGGGTTTGCCCGGCAAGACTACGCTGTTCAATCCGAAAGTTACCGCATTCATCCCGCCACACAATGGACGCGGTACGGTTCGGGCGGGCAAAGCCTCCGGTGTAATGTGGCCAGTCTCTTCCAATTTTGACTTCACGTAAACCAGAACCCTTCGCAAAGATTGCCATCAAACAGCCATTGCAATCAATTGTACAAGGAGAATGGACTAATCTCACTGTACGACAACATAGTTGCCTCATAGACTGTGTAGCAGATGCTAGCGTGGCACAGGAACTGTCGTATCTTGGGGAGACTTACGTTGTCCTACACAGACTCTCTGCACAAAATCAGAAATACTTGGTCAGATTTCGCACGGTAAAAATGCCACAGTTCCTCGTATGCATCCATTAATATGAGCTCTCGGCTTGGATTATGACACTTTGAAATAATATTAAAGTCATGAGACACAATTTCTCATCAGATTCAGGGGTTTACCCCAGACCCAGCGTTCGAATGATTGTAATATCAATCAGCAGGGGCCCAGCTCATCTGAAACCGACAAGGTTCGGACAACAAGCCCTAAGCTGACACTTACAGTTATATCGCCATGATGAAAGCTAGGTTATTATGGGTTTATTGAGCTATGGCTGGGCGATTGCCTGGGATAGCATTCGTCCAGATTCAACCACCGCGTATATTGATATTTGCAATTCGATGAGCTTCTCACGGCAAGCCTGAAATATCACGCTTTCCATTGAACTGTATCACCGAGAGGCCGCTATGTTCTGCGTTACTTGTAAAACCTTGTGCAACTTCGCCAATACAAGTCTCTACATTCTCTTCGTCCAGCAGAAGCATCGAGCCGTTCATGCGCATTGACATGTGATCATGTTTTCGCTGCCAAGCACGAGAGATTTGTCGATGTTTACGAGTCTGGCGTTTTTGGTGGCTGGCTGAAATTGGCGCTTAACATGCAGGGCCAGCGCTAATCCTTGAAGAGCTGACCCAGACCGCTCAAGAGCTGATACCTTACTCACGAACAGGTAGCAAGGTCAACTCTGATCTCTGCAGGATATGCTGCTTGTACTGTGAAGAGTCTCCATTAATTGTATCGAATTGGTCATTTGCTACTAGATAACACTCTAGCAAAGAGTACTGGTGCCAGCCCCTTGCGGTTTATGCTAACTCGGAAGGTTTGAGTACGGCTCGTGCCCGAATTATATCACCATGACTTCTATCGTTAATGGCGACCACCTGCCGGCTGGCGAGACAGAGACCTGGGACAGTAGGCCACATTCCAAATTTCAGGCTACCAATCCCTCTGCCTCGTCCTCTTCAACAACAACTCATCCGGTCGATACTCCAAAGTCATCGGTGAAGGATGGTAATGGTCCAAAGACAAAGAAACAATCGGCCGGCACCAATGCCAATGTCGAGGTTTCTGAGAATGGGCAGGCAGGGAAGACATTTCCCAGGCTGTCCATCCCCGTTGAGCTGATGAAACACCAGTATGATGTCGTAGTGATTGGATCTGGGTACGGTGGCGGCGTGGCTGCTTCGAGAATGGCACGTGGAGGGCAATCTGTCTGCCTGCTCGAGCTTGGGAAAGAAAAGTGGCGTAAGTGAATGTGCACCCTCCTGCATATGAAATTTGAGGAGGTCCATATTGAGTTTGCTCTTGTCTAGCTGGAGAATACCCAAGCACACTAGAGAATGCAGCCCCTGAAATCCACGTGTCTGGGCACCTTGCATCTAAGGGGCCTGCGAAGTGGATCAACACAGGAGACCAGACCGGATTATATCGATTAGTCCTGGGTGAAGGGCAGAATGCCTTCATGGCTAACGGTACGTCAGCGGCCATGGACATCTGAATCTATGCCACTCAGTACTGACATGTTTTGCAATTTTCAAGGTCTTGGAGGAACAAGCCTTTTGAACGCGAATGTCTTTATGAGGGCTGATGAAAAGACTATCACATGCAGGCTTTGGCCCAAGGAGATAAGACATGAAGGTCTTGATAAGTGTAAGATGCTCGTTTGGTAAAGTTGGCTGTCGTCGTAACCAACCATGCACAGACTACGATCGTGCCGAGTCTGTCCTCCAACCAGCTCCGTACCCGGAAGATTGGCCTCCACTCTTGAAATTGAAGACCCTGGAGGAGCAGGCGAAGAAGCTCGGATGGGGTGATAAGTTCCGCCGTGTAGACCAGACGACCCGCTTCGTAGATGGGCCTAACAGCACTGGTGTAAAGATGAATGCTAGCACTTTAACCGGAATGGACTGCACAGGCATCAATGACGGAAGCAAATCGACTACACTAGTGACTTACCTTAGCGACGCGTGGAACTGGGGAACAGAAATGTACTGACAGTCCATTAATATCCAGCCATAAGCTAACACTAACGTTGATAGATTTTGCGAATGCGAGGTCCGGCATATCAAGCCGCACCCTAAAGGTGAGGGTTACATTGTGTATTTTGCCTGGCATGGCAGCAAGCGCGCTACGTTTAAGAACAACTTCTACAGTGATCTCATGTGGGTCCATGCGAAGAAATTTGTTTTTCTTGGTGCTGGGAGCCTTGGTACCACAGAAATCCTTTTACGAAGCAAAGAGGTTGGCCTTAAAATGAGCGAGCGAGTAGGGACCACAATGAGCGGCAATGGTGACATACTTGCGTTTGGGTAAGCATGATCTTCTGTTGACCTAGTCTTGCTGGTGCGGGACTGACATGTTTCTGTCATAGATACAACACAGACCTCGAAGTCAATGCTATTGGTAGAGAGGTTCCGCTCCCGGACTTACCAGTTGGACCCACTATAAACGGGGTCATTGACTGTCGTGACCAAGAAAACTTCCTTGACGGTTTCGTGATCGAAGAAGGCGCAGTTCCCGGAGGTGTAGCTTCGCTCTTCCAATCCATGTTACAATCCACTCCTGGCAAAATTGATCCTCAGAACTTCGGCCTACAAGAAAGATTGCGTCACCTGGTAGCTCGTTCGAAAAGCCGTCTTCTGGGAGCTTATGTGCAACATGGCAGTGTAGAGAGGACTCAGGTCTACCTAATCATGAGCCATGATGACAATCAGGCTATTCTGTCATTGAAGGATGACAAGCCTCATCTTCAATTTTTGGGCGTTGGACGTAGCGATCATGTGCAGCATCTGAACCATGTTCTTGCGGAGGCTACGAGCATGATTGGCGGTACCTACATTAACAGTCCGTTTTATGCTTTGCTGGGACAGGATGAGGTATGTTCGTGTCCACTATCACGGGGTACCAACGCAATTTTCAGGACTTACTCCTGTCTAGATCACAGTTCACGCAATTGGTGGTGCCAATATGAGTAGCGATGGTTCAGGTACCCTTGGAGCCACTAACCACAAGGGACAGTTGCTTAAAGGATTCGAGAAAGATTGCCATACAGGTATAGTGATGGTCGATGGTAGCGTTGTACCACTGGCGCTGGGAGCCAATCCTTTCGCTACCATAACTGCTTTGGCTGAAAGATCCGTTGAAGAAGTCGCAAAGGAGGGCGGCATCAAGATAGACTACGAGACAAAGAACGGTAAGCATATTATCTGCTCCAATGGCTGCGTAGGTGGTTGTAATATTTGAGTAGGTACCCTCAACCTCTTTGGACGTCCAGCCCATCCACATCCAAGTGCATCTGAGGACGAGAGTCTTCAGTATGCTCGAAACATCATTAAAAACGCGGAGGAAGACACACGTAATGGTATCGAGTTCACGGAAGTAATGGAAGGGAACCTTTACACGGGAGACGACATTGATGATTTCGAAATCGCGACAAGGGCTGCCATCGATTCGGGAGATACTGCTCGTTTCTATCTCAGTGCACACGCCTGGGATACTGATTCTTGTGAGTAATCCTCCGATTATCCGATCCCTCCTGTTATATTAACATGAAAAGTGCTCTCTCGCACTGATCATCCCGCCCTCTTAACTGGGAGCATGACTTGCCGAGCGTTAAGCAGGGACCCATTTATGGTCCTCCGAGGAAATCTTCAGCTTTTCAACCAAGATTTTAGAAGCCCAGATACTACCGACCTCACCTACGACTTTGACATGGTAAGCACGACCGGCGAAGTGATCCATTTCAATGGCTACAAGACCGTCAACGAGTCCATGGCTTTCTCGCCATGGGCGGTTTGGAAAGCAGCTTCGACCATCTATGTCACTCTCACCGATTCCTCAGGCGCCAGGATCGCACGAGGCACCCTCCGCACAAGGCCATCCGCTTTCGAAGACGAAGCTCGGACAATTACATCTACAAGCTTAAGCCTCTTCGGCCGCATCAAATCCTCCTCCCAATTCCTGTCATTCCTAGCCATGCATGTATTGAAAAGCTTCATCGGACCTCTCAACCCCCTTCAGTGGCCCTCGCCCTCATACTCAGGCTACATCGCCGACAAGGTACCTCCAGCGAGAATGATGCAAGTCACCGCTTCCGACGGCGTAGAAACCACACTAGGAACGTGGGATCGAGTAACGTCCCAAGACCCTCCACCAGCCAAGGCCGGAATCCTGATGATCCCCGGTGTAGCAACCGACCATCAAATATTTGCACTACCCACCATCCGCCGCAACGCCGTGGAATACTTCACTGCGGCCGGTCACGAAGTTTTCGTCATCACGCACCGTATTGGAAAGACGATCCTCGCTGAAAAGGGATACACGACTTTCGACGCACGTCTCGATATCAAAGCCGCCTTGGAAGAAATCCGCATTCTGCAAGACTCCCCAGAGAAGATCTACATAATCGCGCACGGCGAAGGCTCCATGGCTCTCGCAATGGCACTGCTCGACGGTACCATCCCCGCCTCCTGGATCAAAGGGATCACAGCCTCGAACGTCTTCATGCATCCCAAATTCACCACCACAGTATCCTCCATCTTCTCCTTCCCGCGCTTCTACAAAGCAATAGCAGGATCCTGGTTCTCATGCACGTCTACCCCCGCAGATCCCTTCACCCAAAGAACCATTGATCAGGCACTCCGCTTCTATCCCGTCGGCGGCGTGAAGGAAATGTGTAATTCCGTCGTCTGCCATCGCGCTTCGCTGGTCTTCGGCAGATTGTACACACACGCCTATCTGAACTCCGATACACACAATTCGCTCCCGCGCCTCCTGGGAGGTATATCCGTTCGCAATTATACACACATCGCTAAGATGGCACGCTCGGCTTCTCATCAAGTGACTAATAACGAGAACGTCTCGCTCGTCACACCGGAGAACCTTCAAAACCTTAAAGGTATACCTATTTTGCTTTTCAGCGGCGCGGATAATGCAAGGTGGAGTCCGGAGAGTACGGATATTAGTTATAATGCGCTGAGGGATGCGTTGGGCGAGGATGGGTATGAGAGGGCGGTTTGGTTGGGAAAGGGGGATTTGGATTGTTGGATTGGGGAGGGGAATGGTGGCGTTTTGGGTAGGGTGAGGGGGCATGTTGATAGTTGTGGGAGGGGGGAGGATGATGATGCGTGAGGGGTGAGTTGGGTGGGCTTTTGTGATGTTGTCCTCGCTTCGTTTTTGCTGCGGTGAGTTAGTCCTGCGTTTGTGTCGTTAGCGGGTGATGGGGTGATGTCAAATTGATGTACAGGCTTGTGTAAGGTATTTGGTAAAATGTCTTGGGCGTCGCTTTTTGTATATTTCTTAAAAGTACATAGCAATCGGCTTCGTATTTCGTTCGGAAAGAATGTACTATGCTCCTTTCTTTCTGACCAGTACTTTGTCATCCCCAGCTTGTGACTGATTTAGAATCCCTGAGCTCTCGAGACCTTAAACTCTCATATGATTCATGCATTGGAATGAATTGCTCAACCTAGATGACAGACTACCATCACACAATACTACACTTTTGGTATTCTGAAGAGAGAGGAGGAAGAGCTGGCTCTGGTTCCAGTCTCCTGTCTTATTCCATAGGAATCTGCATTCACTACTTACGTGCGTATGAGACTTGCATGTTCAGGCGTCCGTACTAGATGATCACATGATCTTTATTCCGTGGGTATTGGGTCCGCTTACGCAGCAGGTCACTGGGCTGCAGCTACCAGGCGATATCCGTGGTCCTACCAGCTCGATGCATTTGCCGTTTATTGATCACATGTGCCCTCTGATTATGAAAGTAGCTTCCAAGAAGTCTCTTACTCTCGCTTTGTTGGCAGCAGTTGAGTTAGCTGCTTAATGTGCTTGTCTAATTAAGGAAGTAGGAAGTACTCGTTTGAGAATTAGGAAGTTTGAAAGCTGAGTATACGATGATATCGGTCTACTGGTTCAAGAATGGAGGAGAATGAGTGATATTATTTAGATGGTGGAGCAAAAGTAGTTGGTTATTGCCTGGGTGTAAGAGAATGAAGCATAAATCGTGTATATAGCAAGAATGTTTGAGGTGGGTTTGATATTTATTAAGCTCTTCTAAAGTAGTAATGTTTTTTTTGCCGTACTTATTGAGAATAAAAAGCTGTGATTAAGAGGTGACTTAAGTTAGGTATAATACTTATTAAGATCTTTTAAAATAGTAAATACTTATATCACAAACTTATCAAATGTTGACAAGATATCAAAGTCTAGTAAATCCCTTTATCACACAGTTACTAAGTGCGAAAAAGATATGATAATGGGTTAGGAACCCCTAGATTTATAGTCTGTAGTGACGAATCGTGGCTACCACTTCTCTGAATTTGCGGGCTATCACCTTTGTCAGGCATTTTACGCTTAAGATAGTAGGTATTTGAACGACTTACAGCATGAAAGAAGCTTAATCGTCTATTGCTGCGCAGAAAGGGGCTCTTAACCATCCCAGCAGTAGCTTACAACTGCTACGCATCAGTATTATGTATTTAGGCGCTTTGTGATACTGCATCATGAAAGGCTAATACATGGATATTGGAGTCCGTGCGATACCATGTGACGCGATATTGCCCCTGGTTAGTGCTCTCGCAAGGAAGTCACGCAGACACCTGTACCATTAACATCAAAGCCCCGCTTTGTGACAATTTTAACATATTGGACTCAGCCTCGTACCACAACTCACAATCTTAGGATCCTTCGTGCTTAAGTGATAATACTTAGAACATATTGCAACACTCATCCTCCGACACTCCTCCTTATTCATCATCACAAAGTCCAAACTACTATCTTGTCTCATCTTCCACATCTTTCATCAATCACCTACCACAAACCTTCATCCTTCAAAATGGAAGGCCGACTCCTCATCATCACGCGTCATTGCGAAAAGTGTAAGACCCCTAGTAACGAGGGTGCTACTGCCACGGAGACCCTCCGTGGTCCATGGATACTCGAACCAGAGAACGATCCCACCAGTCTCGGAACTCATCTTACTGAGGCCCAGATCCCCAAAAATCCACCCTCTCTACTCGATTCCATAGCTGATGCACAGCATCGCGCGGCAGAGCCTTCCGTTCTCGAGTTCCTGACTTGGCTTTTGGCAACAGACAGGTTCCAAGCTACTGAAGAATGGACAGTGTGGTAAGCTGTCCCATAGACGAGTTTGTGCGTTGGATGCTAACAGTTGTTCCCAGGGAGCTCCTTTCAATGAACTTCAAGAAGACTCGCGAGTCAGGTCGTGAATGGACTGAAAGCTTCGAAGTGGTCATCATGAGGCATCTCAGACGCGAGGAGGGCATGCATAGAATTGAGCAATGGAAGAAGCAAGTAGTTATGGGAGACGCAGATTAATTCGTGTAGTATGCTGGTAGAAAGGGCATAGGTACATGAGGTAGACTAGCTATTCTGGAAGCACTGAATGATAGCGGGCTCTGGAACACGTTCATTAAACTGGAAATTCTGTTAGCTATTCAATTCTCATCCGAGTCTATAGGTAAAGCCGTCCTACTGCCTTATCTATCTCTAGTGTAGCGGAGTCATAGCTCTACCATACTGATTTGCCAAGCCTTCGCACAAAAAAAGCACATTTTCACATGACACCCTTTTACGCACATAAATGGTACCACCAAGACAATTCTTTTAATTCCAGATCTGTTCCACCGCTCAGTTTTCACAGCATAAACCACGGCCACTCTTTCCAACATTATCACGAAATCCCAGACCTCGATTCATACAAAGCTTCGCTATCCACTATGACCCTCGATACAATCTCCGAAGATCCTGAAAGGCAAGCACGACGTTTTCGCCTTGAACGCAGGCACCCACCTAATGAGAAGAGAACTTCCGAGACCATATATCGACACTGGTACATGGACAAATATTCGGGGACTATCGGTGTCCCTCTTTTGTGTTGGGAGCTGCCGATGGAACCAACATCGATCGACGCAAAAGCCACAGGACCTGACAATCTCATGGAAGATCTGGACAGATTACTAGCCGAGGATAGATTCAGACCTAAGAGTAGCGCGTGGACAGAATGGTTCGTTGACTAGAGATCTCCTCCATCACTGGCTGTTTTGCTAATCTTGATACATTAGGTCCATATATTCCATCGGCAAAGTCGTTCGCGACCCCAAGAACGACCTTGACACAATTGAGGTGATCATTGTCAAATACCGTAAAGATTAAGATCCTAGTTGGAGGTACGAGCCCGGATGGAGATGTTGTGCGCTTGTCACGGATCATCCCCTACGGGGGGACCATAGTCAAGTGCTTTTTCTGCAGGACTACGCATTTACCGAACTTCCTATACGTCATATGTGTCCAGACTATTCTTGCTTCACAGTGTTTCTTCAATCGGGTCTTCGTAGGACTTCTCCAAACCAGTCTCCAATTTCTTCTATCTCCTTCTCATGCCACCATCCGTATCCTTGTCTTTCCACAATATTGAAACTCCGCAAAGGTAGAGCATCCTGGAGAGTGTTGCGTTCTATACCAGTACGACCATAGCTTCGACGCATCAAATCTATTAGCTCGACTCCTTGATCCCAGAGTACGTTTTCTTCGCCGAGGTCCACGCGCATATGTGGTAGCACAAGGTCCGAGCCTCTGGGTGGATATTTGCGGAGGGAACGGCGCTTCTTGATGGCCTCTGGGGTCTGATGACTTGCAAACAAGTCACCTTCTAAGTCCAACCGACCAGACTCAGTGGGCAGATCGGAGCTTGGGGTGCGAAAGAAAAGAAGAGGACTGGCGAAAGGATCATGGTACTTTTCTGCTTTATTGAAAAGGTTTCCTCGCATAGTAAGTAGAGATTCAAGAATTGTTGGTGCACGTTCGACAATGGCGTCTTCTTGGGGTTTGTACATCAGTCCTTCGGCTAACACTGGAGCTGTGTTCGTTTCTGGTGTCCACAACGCAGTCCAATCAACGATTGGATTTCCGATTGCTGCAGCGTTGACTCCGTGCATCAATGAATGGGATTCTGTCAGTGCTAGCATAGCCGCTAAACTTCCTCCAACCAGCTCGCCACAAACACCAATCTTGGACCTGGGCAACGAATTATGTATGCTTGAGTCACTTCTAGCGATGTTCTTCTTGACCCAATCAAAGATTCTTAATACCTATGTAGTCTCATTAGATATCACGGCCCAAGTAGTGCGAGTTCGTATCACTGACATGGTGGATTGCCCAAGGGTATGGACACTCCAATGCGTTGTTCAGGTCTGCGAATACCACGGTTGCATTTGCGGCCAACGCAAGATCTAGGGCAGGTATAGACCGGGGACGACGCGATCTCTCAACGTCGAGGTAAGCTCCGTGTTCTATAAAGAGTATGACTGGACTGGCGAGACCGGCGCCTTGCGACCTTGGGCCATTGAAGATTCTAGGGTGATCTTAGCCGCCATATCTATGACTGCTTTGAACAGTGAGAGAGTACGTCACTGTGTTGAATGAATTGAGGCCGGTCTGTATCTTCGCCGTAGTTGTATCTCTTGGATAGCTGAGCACACGTTCGGTGGAATACTTTCGTGTTATTTGGGTATAGGCTTGCCACGCATGGGCGTTACACCTCGAGCACGTCGGCCAATGTTGGAGTCGAAGAATTGTGGCGGATATTTGCATGGCATACTGGAGTTTGTTCGCGAATGGAGTATGGAGAGGAGGTAACGGTCTAAGTCTAGATTTTTGCTAACCGTTTTCGTTGGAGCCCTAACCCTAATCTCAGATAAGGCTGCTAGGTTTGGGGTACACGCCCGGGCTGTAGCTTATTAGCGGGTGGTTCAGCCGAAAGGCTCCCCCCAATTAAAGAATATATATGGTGTTCGAAACCTTGAAGACGCTCTGCTAATAGCCCGGCAGCGGGCCTTGTCTAGGTACTCGCAGTCACTCCACCTTGTGGGGGACAAAAACATTGGCACCCCCCTAGAAGCGCCGCGCAATGGGTTCGGGTCGAGCTTTGGATCTGTGGCTCACAGGGCTGAATTCTTGGCATGCCAATATCGTTAGCGTAAATCATGACTCACAAGTATTTTCACTCTCCGTACTCCATCGACTGTTCTAGTGCGACATTTACCGTTGTTGTGGGCCACTTAGTAAGCACCGACACAATCTCCACCCTATATCTCAAACACCTGAGGATAATGATCTGAAAATATTAGTCTACACGAGATGTTATCTGGCTGGGAAGATTAAGACCCCGTGAGTGAAAAAGTAAAGTCTAGGTATGTGTGGTCTATTACCTATCGCTCAGATGCCTTTTTTTATGAAAATGATAGTACTCTTACCAAGTTTTAAGCTGAAATGTCCTCCTGCAATGTTCTTGAACGTTCTACTCTCGAATGATAGTGACCTCGTCAAGATGTAAACACTGGCGATTGCTTAGGCATTCTCATCCTCTCGTTGCTCGAAGCATATAAATGGATCACATTTGCTATCATCATCTCAGTGATCCTAGATCGTTTGTGACTACGATAATGACTGCTGAAATAGCGAGAATGATGGCCCCGGGCTCGAGGGACGTCAATTTTGGTGGCATGAACACTGAAGAAAACCTGAAGCTGTAAGTTCAGCCTGTTCTTTCAATCAAGTACGCTTTCGACGGTCTTTTAGGCTACATGGCAGTGATACAATCGAATTGCTTGTGGGTGAAGGGGATGAATCCCAGACTTGGTCGCTACCCAAAAACCTCCTCACCCACGTCTCGCCTTTTTTCGCAGCCGCTCTGGATGGTCCTTTTTCCGAATCAAATTCCCATAAGATGCTACTCCCAGAAGATGATCCTGCTGCTTTCGAGTTGTTCGTCCAGTGGTTATACATCGGCGAAACCGGGAAAGACTCAACAGACCACATCTCAGTACATGTCAGAGCATGGACATTGGGAGACAAGCTCGGCTGTCCAGTGTTCCAAGACCGTGCAATGCTCAAGTTGCTTCAATTTCACGCTGGTGAACACGCAATAATCATAGAACCCCAAACTTTGCAGCTTGCATACGAAGGATCTGCTGCGAATTCTAAGCTTCGGCGATGGGCTCTACACCAATTCTGCTGCGAGGTGCAAGGAAATAACCTGGGCAAAATGGCAGAAGAGTGGGCCTCTACTGCGAAGACAGTGGTTGACTTCGGGTCGGACTACGTCAGACATTCGACATGTGCGCAGACATTCAAGGACAAACGGTGGCGACCTGAAGACCACAGGCAGCAATTTCTAGAGCTCCTGACTCATGAGTCTGTTCTAGTTGAGGCGTGAATTCTGTCGAGATGTAAATTTCCACTAGTCCATTTATAAATTAACTAGTCTATTTGCGAATCGTCTAGTCTATTCATAAATAGACCGTCTATTCGCAAATTATCAGTCCATTTATAAATGGACTAAAATCGCGAGTCGACTGCATAAAAAATCTTTTACAGAATGAGGGGGTCAATCGTTATCCCCTATTACCATTACCCATCGCTGTCGCCTATCACTATTGCCTATCACTGTTGCCTACCAGTCTGCGCTATAGCCCACTGGTATTGATGATGGGTGATAGCGGTGGGTGACGGTGGTAGGTGATGGTGGTGGGTGATGGTGGTGGGTGATGGTGGTGGTTGATGGTGATGGGCGACAGCAAGGTAGACGACTATTTTGCAGATAACTAATCACCCCTGTTATCCAATCATATCAGGTATTTGTGTATCGACTGGTCTATATGTATAGTCAGTCGATAGATGAGTTCGTCCAGTCAATTTACAAATGGACCGAATTCACGCCTCAACTAGAACAAGTCTACATTCTCTAAATTAATAGGAGATAATCATGGCTGAATCCCTGGCAACTTGTGCCTTCTTCAATGAAAGTGTACCTACCACACGCAACCGGAATCTACATTGAGACGTCTAATCATCTAAGGAGGGGATTTACGTCTTGTAGTTATTAATTCAGTTGCAGAGCCTATTTTGCAAGGGTTCTAACTATATCAAGCTGTGTTGGCCTGGAAGACCGCTTGAAGACGATTGCGCTACCTATTTCAGCCGTCTTCTTCCGCCAAAATTCATGCTTAAGAATGTAACGTCTTACCTCTATCTCTAAACAGGTCAAATACTATACGATTAGGTCACTCCATCAAAGCTACAAGAATCGCCGAGAATAGATTCCTTAGTGAACAAATTAAAAGGTTCCACCAGCCCAATCCTAGGTACTGAAACTTGAAGTTCCTAATTGTAAGATTGAAGCAACACAAGCATTATGAAGTCGCACCCAACAAATTTTATAATGCATTTTAATGCAAGAGAATCCACCCTGCTTATATAAATCTTCCGTTCTACTCCAACATTAGCTCTTCTTGTTCCAGCGGCATTGAAACCCACGGCTGTCCGTATAGTTCTTGTCTGCCATTTGAGCACTGGCCTTCTTAGTCACAGCCGGGTCTTTCAGCAAACGAAGCTGGAACCCAATCCCTCTTCGTGGAACAAGGCACGTCTCGTATATTTGTGATACTGCAATGGATTGTTAATAAGTACGGATCTTGCCCCAGAACTCAACACTAATGAGATCGGATGATTCCATTCATTCGTCACATTTGCAATATAAACATTGGACTATTAACAGAGGATCACCATCAGCTCACACTTTCAAAGTCTAGACCGTCGAAGCGAATTAGGCACTGCAGATTTCTGTCTAGAAGAATCCGCAATCTGTTCCTGAGATAATGAAAACGACGGCTCAAGGACGAGAATATGTTCATTGCATGGTGTCCGTAAGAAGGACCAGTTGGAACTCTTGTATTTTAATCCGGCCTATATGAAAAAGCCACCAAACAAGTCTCTTTATTCGATATCGTCTCAACGAAAGCCCAAGCATGGCCCCCGAATACGCCTTCCTCATCTTCCTAGGTGCTGACACCACAACCGCTGAGAAAGATCCACACATGCCCAACCTACCATCCCCTCCTGCTCTTCCAGAGGTGGCAAAGGATAACTGCGAGGACGACGGAAGTTTCGAACAGGTGGGAAGAGAAGAGCTCGACCAGCACCTCGACAAAGCAATTCAAGACTTAACCCTCACAAATGTCCTATCACGCCCCAAAACCTCCGAACATGAATGCAGCGTCGTCATCGGCCCCACAGCAAACGCTCTCAGCGTGTAGAAGCTCCCCTAGAGCAAACAAATCCCTCTCAAAGTCCCTAAAGAGGAGGCGCCAAACGCATCAACCACCAATGCGTTAATTACCTACTCTCTTTCCTAATCCTTTTACGGTGCATTTGGCGACCCTGAGTCTCTAATACAGTCAGTCAAGCGACGAGATGGCAAAGTTACGGTTGTAAGATGGCGTGGATCAGGCCGTGGACAAATAGGCATTGCGAAGAGTCCAGGGGTTTAGTCGAGGTGGAAATGGCGAAAGTTGGAAAGGTTGGCGGTATGCAAGGGGGGAGTCATGAGGCTCGGAGATGTGAGATACTTGCTGAGGGACCTCCTGATTTCTGTCGGGTTGGATTGTTACAAGGCCGCTGTGTTTGAGACAGTGTGGGTTGCTTTTCGGTGACCCAGGCACTTGGGTCATGCATGTCTTAGAAAATATGATCGGTTCAATAGTAATTGGTGAACCGTTCGACTGGAACGATTACATTCCATAAAACCCGTCTCGAGTATGTATTTCCCTCCTTCTCGTGGTTTCTTCCTCTCTGTTTTGCTTCGTAGAACGCTGAAAAGTCTTGAGAATGCCCTCACCTCGCTCTCTTCGCCCCATCATTCTCCCGTCATCACGCCGCCTCCCACCCATTCCTCCCGGTCTTCTCTATTACCCACATATTCACCAACATCATCAAAGAAGAACTACAGCAACCCCGCGCTCCTTTACTAAGTCCCAAAACTTTGGATTCCTCGTCGTTTCCGCAGCAGTAGCCGCAACTTTCGGCGCAGCATTATGGCTCCGCCCACATAGCCCCACGAATCCCACGAATCCCCACGCTGATTACATGCGGAAAGTGGAAGGAATCATTAAGCCGAGTCTAGACAAAGCATTCCAGGAATACCTTGGATGCCAGAATTTTATATTCAGCCCGTGTGGAGTATTCCATTTCCCAACTGCTCCCAACGATGACGTCGCAAAATTCACTGATATTCGAATGGGGCTATTCTTGGATACTGATGCGGCAAATTTTAAGGGGTCCGTTATTGGTTTCTGTTTGACTTTGATTGGCATAGAAGAAATAGAGTCTTTTGATCCCTTGTGGGAGATTTTGGAAAACTTGGATAGGCAAGGATGGTTGAGAAAGGAAGGGCGGGCGGTTTGTTTGGTATCCTGTGAAGGGGTTGACGGTATTTGGGTCTATGGGGAGAAGGTGAAGGGCGCGGAGCTGGTACGGGAGAAGGAGGGCGTATGTTTGAGTCGGATATTCTCTGTGAAGAAGGATGATCGTCACTTCCTGGGCTGCAGAAATGCTCAGCTCCAGGGTTCAATTCTGTCGATCAGGTGACTGGGGCAGGCCACCTAGGGTGTCTCCAGGCTCTCCGCCAGCTTTAAGCGCAGCCGTGTAGGGCTGTACAGTAGATAGATAAGTGGCTACAAAAAGAGTAAGTCGGGTTCCTTGGCCCCCAAAGCCCAGGCCAACTTTAGGGATCTTTCGCTCCCTCTAAGTCAGCCCTAGGTTCATCCGGTCTAGGCGTGCATAGGAAATACGAACCCTAGAGAGCTGTCCTATCAAATCATAGCAAAAAATGCTTCAAAAAATCTCTTCTCTTGTCGCGGATGTGAATATCAACCCTAGGAGTCTGTAGCAGGGCAGAAGAGCGACAATGGCTCCACGTGGGTTTAGGCATTTGAGTAGCTTCTGGCACACATACCAACGACGTAGCGGTGAAGCAGTGCACATTGCTGGTTCAGAACTCCACGGCAATGCCTCACAAGCTGAGTTGGAGGGGAAGGGGCAAAACGCTGTAAGGACATGCCAGAAGTCGGCGTTGGCGTTTACTCAGCTCTGGAGAGGTTCCTAATCGATGTAGGTATTGGCAAATGACGGTCGAACCGTAATAGAACCAACGAACAGCAGCGAAGATGTTGGATTGAAGGTTGTTGAGGTAAGTATTTATTGTTCGTTCACACCCTCTCTTTCTTCTTAACAACTTTGTCCAGCCACATTGCCGCTATCAATGGTTACTGCTGATGTTTAGTATTTTGCTTGCCATTCATTTGTGATAAAAGCACGAATAGTATTTATTTCCTAAGTTGAGAATTACAACCTCTATCATATTAACTGCTCTTGCAGTTGGCAGCGCTACCAGACCACTCAGAACCATGCAAGGATGGAGGACTCACTTCCCTACAAAGAGAAGAGCTGTCAATGCCAGACCTCAGCAAGTCCGAGAAGTTGTGGCGCAATGCATACGCCGTATTGAAACGGGAGGAACCTGATCTCGTACGGGGCTTTGAGGATGCCTTAGGCTTTGATACTATTAGCACAAGGTCTACTAAAAGGCTGGGTGACATTCTGCGTCAAAAAGTGCTCGAGCAAGACGCCAAGCGATTGGTCATTACCATCATGGGAAAGTCTGTCAAGGTCCGTGAAGTTGGTGAGAAGATCATTGCCTTTGTTGAGAGCACACAAGACCTGGTCACGGTTGCCACAAGTAATGAACCGCATGCTGCATTGGCTTGGGCTACAGTCTCTTTAATACTTCCGGTGAGTTTCCCCATTACTGGTTGAAACAATGTGGCATCCGTGATCGTTGCGAGATCGTCGGATACCAAGTATTCCGTCTTTGTCTTCTGACAGTCGAAACCCCCAGATACTCCTCAACCAAAAAAAGCAAGTTGAGTCTATGATGGAAGGTCTCCATGACATCACAGCTTTGCTGCGGCGATACAATATTCGAGATAGCCTGTATCTCGGTGGTCAGGCCGGAAGCATGTCAAAAAGCTGCTCTGAGTACGAAGAAGCTGTCACGGTACTATATAGAGCTATATTTCTATATCAGCTTCGGTTTTACCATCATCTAGGACGCCCTTCGATGACACGCAGTGTTCGGAATTTAGGAAGATTAGATGACTGGGAGAGCTGGAAGATAGATATCGAAGAGGCAGATGCAGAGTGTCAAAAATTTGAAAATCTTTTCGATAGAGTTGCAGAGCGGGATGCTTGGATTAAGCAGGATGCAGGGATGAAGAAACAATCGTGGATCCAAGCTCAGATACTACAGACTATCAAGGACGCCTCTGATGTACGGCGGGCCATATACGCCGATCAACGAGAAGAGCGGCTCCTGCAATCCCTATCGGCGCGCTACGAGGAGCAGAAGAACATCAACCCAAAACGGGTGACCAGAACGTGTGAATGGTTTCTGCAGTCAGCGGAATTCCAGAAGTGGAGTGATGCCAAACGATCGTCTCTACTTTGGCTATCGGCAGGCCCAGGCTGTGGGAAGTCAGTTCTATCAAGATGTCTCGTCGACGAAGACATGGTCGACAGAAGCTTATCAACGTCCATTATTTGCTATTTTTTCTTCAAAGATGGTCAGAAAGGACAAATGACCGCAGCGAACGCGATGAGCGCTATTACTCATCAAATCTTAGCCCATTACTCAGATGCTGCCTTGATGGCGCATAGTCTGGAGAGGTTTAGAGTGCACGGCGACAAGCTTGCAGACATGTTTCCTGAATTGTGGGCGAACTTGCTTCAATCCGCACGAGACCCTGTCCCGGGTGAAATCATCTGCATCCTGGATGCTCTCGATGAATGCCAATCAATTGAAAGACAGCAGCTCCTCAATGCACTCATAGAATTCTACTCCGCACCAGACTCTCAAAGTAATGCAGACATACGCCTGAAGTTTCTGATCACAAGCAGGCCGGACCTTGGCATCGAGAATAGACTTGCGAGACTCAGCAAGAGCGTATCACTGGTTCACTTCGATGCCGACAAGGAATCCAACAGTATTAGCCAAGACATTGATCGCTTTATCGAAGATCAAGTCCCTCTTGTGGTGCACAAATTAGACGAACCAAGTCAAGAAAGGATTATGGCGCACCTGAAGGGGATGAAACATCGGACGTACCTCTGGCTTCACCTGACATTCAAAGAAATTGCAGATAGTGCTGTAGCTGGCACGACAGAGAAGCAGCTCAGAAAGTTCATAAGCACTCTTCCCAAATCAGTCGATGAGGCATATGAAAATATTTTGAATAGAAGTAAAGAGTCAGACATAGCCAGAAAGATTTTGCAATGTGTTCTAGTCGCTAGGAAGACCCTCACGGTGAAAGAGCTGAATGTCGCTTTTGGGGTATGGCACGATCGCACATCATACAGCACACTTGATCTCGAGCCTGGTGACTCGTTTAGGTCAACTTTGAAACAAATATGCGGGAACTTTGTCATGGTTCATAATGACGAAGTGTACTTGATCCATCAGACCGCAAGAGAATTCCTGATAAGACTTGAAAACTTCCAATTCGCTTCAAGTCCTGGCAAGGTGTGGCAGCACTCTATGATCATAGAAGAAGCGGAGGCGACTCTTGCTCATACGTGCATGTCGGTGTTGTGCTTTGAAGATTTCCTAGAGAAGCCACCATATTCACAATGGGCTTTCGTTGATGGAAGCATGGAGGAATATCAGGAGTGGTTCGATATCCGCCCATTTTTCATCTACTGCAGTGAATTTTGGTTATTCCACTATCATTCCTCGGCAGAGATGGCAAAACGTGGTATGAATAAAAAGATTCGCCGTTTTTGCAATCCTGAATTAACATATTTCCTGAATTGGTTTCCTCTATCCAAGCATGTCGAATATGACGAGCCCATGCTTGGGTCTAGTCTTTTGCAGGTTAGCTCTTTCTGTGGCATTGATTCATTGGTGATTGAACTTCTTGATGAGATTAGCGACAAAGAAATTCGGAAGTCGGGCTGCGATAATGCACTCACTTTTGCGGCGACAGGGGCTCGTTCAGATACCATGGCCCTATTGTTAGAGAAGGGAGCAACTGTGGATGCGCGCGACGAATTGGGAAGCCCGGCCCTCCAATGTGCTGTATGTAGCGGAAATGCTAAAGCAGTGGAATGGTTACTTGAACATGGTGCCAATGTCGACGCATTAGATTATGGGGGCGGCAGCGCGTTATACTCGGCCTGTCACCTTCAACACGGTGGCATTGTTGAGCTACTCCTCGCTTACAATGCTGATGTCAACGCTGTTAGCGGTCGATGGGGAAGTCCTTTGTTCATAGCTGCATACTGGGGGCAGGAAGAAATTGTCAGCTTGTTGTTCGCGAAGGGAGCCCGTTTGCGGAGGGATGATTGGGCGGACTGTGAAGGATGGTATCCAGGATTTGGATCCCGCATTGTACCGACAAATGAACTCGATAGTACCTATGCGCTGGTCAAAGACAAAGACCCGGAAGAGTATATCCGTATTCTGATCGAAAGATTAGATTATCGTAATCAGCTGAAAGAGTTGGGAATGATGACATACAAGCCTTATACGGTCTTGGACGCATAGTGACTCGGGTGTTGGATGGATTGCCGCTTCTTAAGCAATTTGAAACGACTGATGATGATGAATTTCCGCAGCCCACGTATATTTCTCCTAGCACTAGTTACTTCCATCACCCAATCTACTCCTTCGAACATGTCAAAGAAGCTGGGGGAGTCACGGCCTTGTTTTTTCTGTAAAATCAGCCTACAACGAGACGATGCTCGCATGCATTACATACTACTACATATTATCTCAAGCCAAATATGATCTTGCCTCATCACACCAAAGTTAAATCATATACTCATACCATAACACCCACGTATCTCCTGAGGACCTAACCTTACCGAATTCCGACGACATTGTGTAGGGATTACGTCTAGATTAAATCGTTCAACTCCTACCCAAAACTTCCCAAATCCAACATCCAACTTACCCAAGAACTCCCCTTTTCTCACTCTTACACAAAAACATCTCCTCTCATCCACTCACCTCCTACCAATCCCACAGCAGCCAGAACTCACTCCTTAAGAAAAAACAGAGCAGCTGGTCCAATCCTCCTGGAAAAGCCCAAGATTACAAGCTCATCATTCCCTAAGACGACCAATTAGAATGCTTATCCATCCACCCAAACCACCCAGCTTTTGCTCAAAACAAGACCAAACAGCGCAAACACTTTTCGCAAATCACATCAAAGACCTTTGTTTATCCCTGGATTGAGTTTTCTGGGGATGCATCTATGAAGGTGTGTAGTATCTTTGAGTAGGATACAGTATCTACTGTGCCTAGTTGACGTGATCATGTAAACGCTACTATTTGCAGACCGATTGGCCCGCTGCATTGGGGGTTGTAGGTAGTGTGCATTGGTATCTTTTGAGATGGTCACAGGATATGCTTCAATGGCGCGGCCTCTTTGTGTGAGGGGTGAGTGGTTGGGTTTCAAGCCCGTAAGCATATCGCTAGCAAGTGTAATGGCATAGTTGGACGGCATTTTTGCTTTGTGGACTTTTTAACATTTTTGTGAGTCTGGAATGAATGTACTTATACTTTGACATGTTTATGCCAAGGATGTTCCTCCTTAAACCCCAGCACCTCTCTCGCCTTCCGATTACTCAACGGCGCTTCAAACTCGCCCAATTCCCTCGTAATAGGCGTATTAGGACATGCCTCCTTCAGATACTTCATCGTTGGCACTTTTAACGAGGAGGTTGTGTTCGTGGCATTGAATACTTGAAAGCCCATGCCATCTTTCTGTATGCAGAGATCACATATTTGGCCTAGGTCTCTTGCATCGATGTAACTCCATGCATTCCTTTTCCTTGTCTCGGGTTTGTTGACGTATTCCGGGAAGTCTTGCTCGTACTCGTGTGGTTCGATTACGTTGCCGATTCGTAGGGCGTAGATGTCTGTTCCTGGAAACCTCCTGGCGAAACTTCTGGCGCAGCGCTCGCCGCATAGTTTGCTTGTGGCATATGTGTCCATTGGATCTGATGGTTACCCGTTAGCCAGACTCGGAGACAGATGAAGAGATATGGCTCCTACCACAATCGTAGTCTTCCTCGAGTGGGAAGGAGTGGTAATCGGTATCCCCTTGCGCGAAACAAACGCCATATGTCGTTTCTGAACTCGCAATAATGACCTTCTTTACCCCTAATTTACACGCCGCTTCAATAACATTATAGGTGCTTAACACGTTTCCTTTGAAGCATTCGTTATCAGGCACCAGCATGTTCCTCGCATACGCAGCGAAATGTATAACGGCATCGATGGGTCCGACGGGCACGGTGTCGGAGTGCCTGGGCTTAGAATAGTGATTAATGTGGAAGTGGGAGGTAAAGGCATTGAAGACCTGGCCGGCATCTGTGAGGTCCGTTTTGAGGGTATAGACAGAGGGATGAGGGAGGGGCGTTAGGTCGAGATTCAGGACTTCATGGCCCTGGGAGAGGAGATAGGGGATCACATGACGGCCGGCCTTGCCTGAGCCCCCAGTGAAGACGACGCGTTTGCCTAATTTGGTGGATGCCATCAGTCAGGAGTATATGAAGATTGAGAATAGACATCTTGCATGACTTGCTGCTGTCTCTGTTAAGACATCGTCATCGCCAGCGCGCTAGCGGAGCATGGAGCGGCAGATGATGGAGGTCCGGGCTAACCCAGATGGGCTAACACTTAGCGGGAACGCTTACTCATACCTTATCTCTTAGTGAGGCTGATGGCACTGGCAGCATGACTAAATAATTTCCATCAACCGTATCTCGTCTTTTGTAGTCTTCAATCATCCTCTCGGGGTAGCAACTCCAGGCGGTTGTTTTACTAGCTTCATAAGTATTTCCTGCAGGTGATGTAGCTGGGCGAACAATTGCACGAGGTGGCTTCGTGGTAGACAGACCTGGACTAAGCCAGCTCGAATCAGGTGGAGGCTACAGATAACCAAGAATCACCGGCACCGTGCTAAAGTACAGATTTGTTGCAATGAGACCTTACAAGTACTCAAATCTAAACGGAGAGGACCAAATCAGACTATTGCATCTGTTGCCACGTTCAGCCTCTAGAGAAGTTCGCATAAAGATTGAGACGGTGACGCTATCGGCAGACCAGATACCGCAGTATGAGGCTCTATCCTATGCTTGGGGGTCAGCCAAAAACCCATCGAGCGTTGTCGTTACCGTTGACCACACGTATGAATCCAAAAACCGTGGCGGTAGCCTTACAAGGATATTTAGCTCTTCAACATCCCGTAGCATATCTGTTACGAAGAATCTTGCTAAGGCTTTGCCTTATCTCCGTGATGCAACCAAGCCACGCACGCTTTGGATTGATGCCATCTGTATTGACCAAAAGAATGGAAAGGAGAAGGGAGAACAAGTGAGCAGAATGGCGGAGATCTACAAGTCCTCAAGTCAAGTGCTGGTCTGGCTGGGTCCTAAGATGTCAGCCAGTAGCGCAGTGATCGAGTTCCTGAATGAGTTGAGTTGCCAAATAATCGTAGATTGGGCGACTTTTCAGATCAGCTCACGTCCGGGAGCGGTGAAGTACTGGTGGGAGCTTGTCGAATACTTTTACAAAAGCGAACAATTAGTTGATGGCTTATTTCAATTGCTGACACGTCCATGGTTCGAACGTTTGTGGGTTTGGCAAGAGATCAGAGCGAAAGACAACGCATTAGTCATGTGCTCCTACGATCGAATATTTTGGCAGGATCTGCGCTCTGCGACGTACGCCCTATCAGGATCTGAACAGCGCGGAAAATTATCCGGACTTTTGCTATCTCTTGGGAACATGGCAGATAGGGGCGTAGGTACTCATTTAGAAAGTTGCACTTATCTAACACGGCGTTGCATATGTGCAGACCCTCGAGATAGGATTTTCGCGCTCAAGAGTCTGTTCGACCGTAGTGAGAGGGATGCAATCAAGCCTGACTACGAAAAGAGTACAAGTGAAGTCTATAAAGATGTTGTGGTTGAATATGCTCTCAACTTGGGCAGGGTGGATCTCTTGCGTTCGTGCAATTTGTCGACTAAGCTGGAGGCATCGCCAAGCTGGGTTCCAAACTGGTCAAGGCCCCAAGAAAACACTATGAACAGAAAATTCCACGCTAGCGGCCGATCGATCTGCGAAGCAAACGTGGGCATGGAGATCATGGAAGTTGCAGGGACCTATTGTGCAACAGTCTCTCAAGTGGAATATCTGTTCGATGCTGACGCGTCAAACATGGAAGTCATCTCGAAGATCTCGGAAATTCTATTTCTGCATGACATGCATGCTTCTTACGTTGGAGGAGGCAATATGCTCAGCGCTTACTGCCGCACCTTGTTCGACAACGACTTCTCTGAAATGTTCCTGCCGCTCAGATCTGACTTCTACACTTTTGAATGGGGTAGTGGCTGTCTGCAAGACATCATTACACAGAATAGAGATCATGAACTTCAATTGACTAGCGGGGTTTCACTATATGCTACCTGCATGAGAGAAATGTTGGCTGGTCGGACATTTTTCATGACAAGGGAAGGGTATATGGGGATCAGCGTAGTGGAGCCACAGCTTGGGGATCAAGTAGTTGTAATTTTAGGTTGTAATTTCCCTTTGCTATTACGAGCTGCTCGAGGTAGCCACCAAGTCGTAGGAGGGTGCTATATACAAGGCCTCATGTACGCCGAGGCACTACTCGGCCCGATGTCCGAAGGCTGGGAGTCCGTAAAGCGTTTGGACCAGATCTTAGGCGGATATCAGCGTGCCTTTGTTCACAAACCATCCGGAAGAGTACAATGTGAAGATCCAAGGCTGGGTCAGCTGCCAGAGGGGTGGAGTGTGAAGAGTCACGAGAGGGAAGATGCTTATCCCATCTACGTGAACGAAAGGACTGGTCAGACCTGTGGAAAGGCATACTTCACGGACCCACGAATGACTTCCGAAGAGCTGAGACTCCGGGGTGTGGATATGAGAACTTTCAGACTTGTGTGAGTGCTGCGAATTTCACGTGCAGGAGAGCATAAAGGAGCGATAGCTTGCCAATACCGAGGACGGAGCAGAATGGACGAGACGGAATCATGCACGATCTACATCTCATTGGAGACTTCACATCGTTTGAGTTTCGTTTATTACGTTGAGAAGGACACTGTCTGGTGTTTCCAAGTCATTGTCCATAGTGGGAACAGTGAGCTATCTGGAAAATCGGATTGCAGTCATAATCAGCATCCGAACAATAAGCTCAATTTAATTCCCGAAGCTTGACTTGGTAAGAGAATTGAGCTTTGATATTGCTTTTTCATAACCATTGTTTCCTTGATTCCATATTTCTCACTGATGTTTTTTCCCCCTATTTTTGGAGGTGCACGGTGTATGGGAGTCTTTCATCGCTGACGCTTGGCTCGTGGGGGATAAAAATATTGGCACCTTCAGCTTAAAGCCAAATTTCATAAACCTACAACTGCTTCAATATAATAGAGGTAACTCATTAATTAACTTAAACATGTTGAATATTTAAAAATTAAAAAAGCTTTTAAGTTAACGTTAAGTGAAAAATTACTTATTACGAGTATGTTGTCTGCTGAAAGGGCTGACACTCTACGAGGGATGACAATATTTCTGCCCCCCCCCGAGCTTGGCTACTGCTAGCACATTATTAATCTAGCTTAACATTCACGTATTCATCTATTTGTGTTCAGCCATAATCCGCGAGAACGATTACACGATTATGATGTTCAATATAATATACCCTTTCATATAGCCGCTGGCCCCAGTGCAGCAGTGAATCGGAGTACAGATACAGCAAAAGAAGCACTAGCTCGTTTCGTCATTTGTCCACCAGGATGACTCACGACCTTTTGTAGGTCTTACAGGTAATCCCTGAATAAGCTTCATCATCCTAAAATCATGGGGCTACTTATGATCTTTTCTAAAGCAATAAATGTTATTTGCATTAAATCAAACTGAACATTTTGAAAGCAACAATGCTACAGTTGGAGCCTGAACTTCTGCTTCCAACATACGATACTGGAAATTGCAGACGGTCTCAAGAATAGCAATAAGCGGATACGAATCATATCTATGATTGACACAATCTATAAAACCGCTAGAGTCTATCCACTATTCATACAATATTATCTGATAGCTCGTCATCTAGCTGCAACCTGTCGATCTGACAATTCATGCCTTGCCAGAAGTCAACTTTCTCTCGGCACCAATCATAGTCAGCGAGCACGCCCAAGCTTTCACCCACATCCGGGCGCTCATTTATCGACCTCCATCAGCAACAGAATCTGCTCAGCGGATACCTTGTATCATCCTAGTTTCGACATACCTCCAGTCTTCGTCCGGCGCTCGATTACATTCCAGCGCTACTTGATCAGCAGGTACGCTCTGTAGGTGCTACTCGCCCAGATCATCTGCATATTCAAGCTCGCTAATTGTAGATGGTATCACGTCAAGGGCGATTGCGTGTTTCCTGGCTATTAAATTCCATACATACTAGTGTCTTTGGGTGTTCTGACATGCTCGGACGAAGCAATGACCGAAGGCATTAAGGGTCACGAATACTTCAGTGCGGTTTAAAGGCACCTGCGTACCCTAATACGACGTTGGCGTATCCGTTGCAAATGTCGTTAAGTCCATTTTGTGCTTGGCCCACTTCTCATAATAATGATTCATTTCTTCGAGGGTGGCTTGTTCGAAAAATCATTCCGAGGACGTTTTTGAGCTTCCGCTATCCAGCGTCACAGCACGTCCAGCCTCGGTCTTGGGGACTTCAGGTAGTGCTTTAAATAAATTCATTCCATTATATAGCTTTCGAGTTCTATCTCTCAGCTTAGAAAGTCTTGACGCTTGAAGGTATTCTGGCTCCTACTCCGTCATGAATCATCCATTCCATGAGTTCTGCGACTCCACTCCTTCAGCGGTGTGCGAGTTCCCTCTTGCGGTATCAATTAGCTGTATGGCATCAGATTTAAGGTATTCCATCTGATTTTGCGTGTGATCGATACCGTTTCCTGGGCTACGAGGGCCGCTAGACACTTTGCAACTTCGGCAGTCTGGTGATGTGTACGAATAGGTCCTCGCAACGGGGTTACGTGGACTGCCGTTGTTTTCGGGTCTGCCGACTTCAAGGGTCTATCGTGACGTCTTATATTCCATCCAGATCTTCTATTGGAACAGCCTTGGGTTCCCCAGAGGAGCATCTTGAGTACTGACGCAGGTCCAAGCATCACCATGAGTATTCTCTATAGAAAAGGGCCTGATCGGAACTCCTTTCATTGCCTTTTGATTTGCGAGATGCGTGGTGAGTATATTTGAAAATGGGTATAAATATATGGGCTTGTAGATTGATGAGTATTCATCCCTTAATTCTTTATGTGCGCATAGTTGGACTAGAATATATTGATCCTCCGAAATAGCATATCGTAATTTGGTTCTAGTATATTTCCTCCTCATCATTCGGTCATGGGAAGTAGGCCTCATTATATTGATGTCTTTTGGCTTTCAGAACAACCACAAGATTTCGTATAGGTAATTTTTAAATTCGGAAAATATAAGGTCTGTCTATCGATCTCGTCAGCTGACTGTAGGCTCGTCGATTATCCCGTCCACATCAGACGTTTTTTGCACTTCGAACCCGGAGTCATTGTCTTCAATGGGTTACGCTGCCCAAGAATACTGATTGCTTGTTAGTAACACGATGAACCCTTGTGTTGTCTTTCAGCGTCTCACTCTCTTTTTCGTATATTAAATGCTGGTCTTTCATTGCTCCACACGTACTGTTTCAAGTTCAAAGAAGTTACCAAGGCGGCTCAAAATCCTGCGCATGAATCCATTCATTGCATCACAGAGTACTGCAAGAGGTGGCGGGATACGCCGCTTGAGGAATCGACGAACGCTCCGGACATGGAAAGGAAAGGGACAAAAGTGCAACCAAAGCAGCAGCCTTCGGGAACGTATCAAGCAAATCAGAAGCATGCAACACAAGCATGGTAGCAGGATTACGTATGTCCCCCGCCACTGCCAATCCGTACATCCGGGCTGCATCGCCAGTATGCGCAGAAATGCACTCTAAGAAATACCTCGTGTGACACGTGGCCCGAAGGAGAGAGTGGGATGATGCTAGAAAGTAATCCCAGAGATAGTACGTGGAACATAGAACGCCCTCTGGTCCAGTAGAATAATGGTAGGGGGTCCTGTCGAAGCATGCGCACAAGCGTGAAACAATATTCGATGCGCCACTCCATTGAAAAGATTGTGTGCCTCGTAATATGCATTTGAAATTTGTATCTGCTTCCGGGATGGGCTTCGTCAAGAAGCGATACACGATAGTGCAGGCCTCGCTCGACGACAATTGTATAGCGATTTCGTTGTGCACACACAAAAACAAATGTCTCAGAGGAAAAACCGCACTATCAGCATAAGTCAATATTCCGCATCCGCCGGACGCTTTCGGGAGAATAATTCCAGATCCTTATTGAGGTTTGGGCCTATTGTCACTCAAGGCACGGTCTTTCTATCGGTGGGTCGCGTCCAGCGCACTTTGCTCATCCACTTGCAAGGAACTACCATTGGTTATCAGCTACTGTGGAGACCTAATTCTGGAGTGAGTAAAAGTTGCGAGAAGATTAATGAACCACAAGATCGACAGGGACCCCGAAGCTTGATTGTAATTGGGGGAGAACGTACTCCTCGAACGATTTCAGGCATACAGAGCGCTTGCCGTTTTAGGCATACAGAGCGCTTGGGCTGGACAACCTCTCGTACATTCAAAAAGCTAGGCCAAAGCATGAAGCCACGTCTAGAATCCCACAGAAATAGTTTCATTTCACAGATTCCGACCTTGTATTATACTTATATAGTATAATTCCACTCCAAGTCAACGCAATTGTTCTACCTGAAGTAATCATGTAAGATCGGAGATTGATGGAATTTAACATCGACTCACTTTCTCTGGTTTGACTCCACGAATAGGCGCTTTACGGAAATTTCAAGTAATCTAGATACATGACGAGATGGTGGCAAAGGAGCTATTACAGACAGCTTTCGAGCCTGATGGATACATAGTGCTATTTAGGCTGCCGTTAGCATAATGGCTTTCCGCCTGTGGAGGATTGCCATGGAGTGATAGTACATTTTTCAGCCAATAGCTGACTGAGACGTCTTGCGGCGGTGTAGTATTTGGTAGATTAGTCCCTCGCGACACCGGCGCGAACTCGTATAATCAAATTGAAAGGCGACGAGCGGCGGTGAGTTTAGTTTTAAATACGCTCTGGACTATCTTAGCTAGTGTGTATTCTAATTATTCCTTATCTGCCCGAACGCTTGCGTAACCCTGATGCAAGGGGAATCCTTTACATCTTAAGGACCTATTCATTGTTGTTTTATGTGAGCATCTGTCATCGCGCGCGTGCGGGTGTGATTACTATATTCACCAAGAGCTGCTGACCGTGCATGAGAGACAACGGTGAGAAACAAGGGAGCTAACGAGCTAGCAAGCCATTCCTTTCCCAGAGCCAAGAAGTAATCTTTTGGCGTGAAAAAGCTCTCTTACATGGGATTCGTCAGATAACAAACGTCCATCTTCTCCACTGCACGGTTGCTGAGTACTGCAGCAGAAGATGTGTTGCGGTGTTCACTCATCGACATATGTGGAGCCTGCGACCGGGGTTATGGCCAGTGAGTATGCCTGTCCATGAGGTACTTTCAGCTCTCATGTCGCTATTTATCTTAAAGAAATGCAAGGATCAAGAGTGGACCAGGCGCGCCAACCTGAAGAATCGCTCATTTGTGGATCGAATGCCTGCGTTTTTGACCCTATCCATGAACTTCCATGATGCAGCTATCAGTCATACAAGTCAGCTATATGCATGAAAAACAGCCATGTTCATCCGGGAGGGCAGACGTAGGCAAGTGCCAGGAGGTCGTACCATGAGGTTTGATAGTGTTATTAAGCAGACTGATTTGCTAATTTAAAGACCTTCCATCACCCTCTTCATTCCACTCAAAGCTGATAATCAGACTGTCTTGAGTCCATTTCTATGAGATAGTATCTGAAATCGCACGAAAAGACTCTTCTCCTAATCTATTATTGTTTTCGTCTTGCATTCAAACCTTCGAGTTCCGCAGCCTTACCATGCCCTCTGCCACGAGACCCTTTGTGCAAGAGCCCGAGCATCCCCAATCCTTCGACGTAAGCTTTCTCTCCAGACAGCTCAATCCACTCTTCCTAATAACATTGGATGTCTCAGAAGCTTCTGAACTCCCTTAGGGGACACACTGTCGAAATTCACAACTTAGACATAGTCTATGTCGGCTTTCCAGAGGGGACCAGCCCACATCTGGAGCGCTTGCGGCGTGCTTGCGATGAGAAACTCGAAACGTGGGTAGATCCTGAATCCATGCTCGTTTTATGGAACATTCCTTAGTCCTTGACCAGGCTCGTTTTCAACAAGGCCAGGCTCAATAGGTTTAGAAGAGCCGATTTTGGCCTTTCAGCGGCGATGTGGTGGCCAAATGCCAAATTCGACGCTTTAGTGGCCGCCATGTACCTTGTCATCTGGGTTAGTGCTCGTGTTAATTCAACCCGTTAGAACTGTCTGACTACGAACAGCTTTTTACCTGGGATGATGGTAAGCCTATCCACCCATTATCTATTGTCATCGAATGATAAGTCCTGCCTCAAATTTGAGGTTCATCATGATGGAAACCTATACTAAAATTCCTTACAGATCTAGACGAAAAAGGAGGCTCAGTCTACGATAACTTTGAAGCGGCTGAAACTCGCCGAAAGGAAACTGTGGAATACCTTAGGTGCTGTTTAGGTTCAAAGAAGTCCGGGTCGTACGCCAAGCCAACAAGTCCTCTGGTCTTGTCCTTCAGACCAATAGGGGACAGTCTGCGCAAGGCATTCACAACCGGTAAGCATCGGCGTGCCGGTGATAGTATTGGCGGACCATGCTAATGATATGGAAATAGACCAGTGTCAACGACTGTTGAAAAATTTGGAAGCTTATGTCGAAGGATCACGGATTGAACAAGACCTCCGAATGAAAGCCAAGATCCCAACTGTTGACGAGTTTTGGAATTATCGCCCGCGTACTAGTGCTGTTGATGTAACAACAAGCCTGGTTGAGTGAGCATCTTGGAGATGTTGCTTTTTAGTTTTCGGCACTGACCTCCCACCAGGCTCTGCTCAGGGACCCAACTACCGCAGCACGTCTTTGATGACGTGGATATGAAGAGCATTTGGAAAGAGACGAATATTATGATAGCTTGGTGCGTGGTTCCAAGCCATCTGCCGCGAGTAAACGCGAATGGATCACACGACTAATGCCAGCGTATTTTAAAGCTCAAATGATATTTTCTCACTCAAGAAAGAGATTGTAAGCATTCGGAATTGATCTCAGACAAGGAACAATCGTGCATGATAGCTTACAAAGACGTACAGGCACATGGTCAGGTCGAAAATATAGTACCTCTACTGTGTCATGATAAACACCTCAAAGCTCAACAAGCTATGGATCAGGTAGATGCCATAGTTCGATCCGCAAAAGCCAGATTCGACAAAGCGGCCAAAAAGCTCGCTACAAAATATCCAGCTGACACGATCGAGGGTCGTCAGATCAGGATTTTCGTAGAAGGTCTCAAATACAATATGACAGGCAACCAAAACTGGAGGTATGATACGACTCATGAATCATCAAGGGAGAGCGACTGACATAAACCTTCACTTAGCTTGATATCTTCGAGATACGGTCTTGCAAATTGCAAGAAAGGCAATAGCCTAATTTTCACACTCTGATGTTTTGTCATGGCACCTAGGGCAAATTGTCTTATGAGTTCACGAATGATGAGGTTCAGATATGAGTCTTTGCATTTATATCTCTTTAGATTTGAGCATGGCTATTTTGGGCATTCAACGCTAGTCATATGGCAACCTTTGAGGGCCTTTTTCATTTCATAGAGCTGGTATCAAGTGGAATAAAAAGGATGTTTTTCTCTCTTAAAAAACCGATTTTGCAGATACAAAAAAAATATCGTACTTGACTTTTACTGGTGTCAGGGACCAAATTGTCGCTGTTAGTGCTGAGAACTGACATTATCGACAATCAATGTGTCACAATACTGGAAGACGTGGATCTGATGGTAAACACTGCATTGCCTGAGGATCTGGGATATATCTGAAGGGATTCCTACATACATGATGCTGATGGGCAGTAATAGGGATAGAAGACGCTAGAATACCAATGCTATGTGGAAAAGAGGATATTGTGGTGGAAGCAGCTAAGCGAGGAAGGAATACCCATATTGCAACACATTGTTATAGGCCAGCCACAAACTGTCGCGCATTTGTGAATCACCTTAGTCTATTGAGAGATGGTCCATGTACCAGCATGTAGGCTGAATCTATACTCTGAGAACTGGTGCTGCCTTAAGACGCTGCATGTCACCGTAGATGATAAGAGTGTTCGTTTATATCTAACATTATCCTCTCATTATTGTGGACCTTGATACAATCTTGTACTATCCTCTGCTATTATATATCACTATCGCTGTCGCTGTCGCTATCTGTATCGCTATCTATATCGCTATGCTTCAATGAAGGCAATATTGATGGTCGCAATGTCGATGACGATAGTGTCAGTAATGGCGATGTTAATGTGATGGTATCAAAGATAGTAATGGATACCCCATAGTGTTTCTCCCGTCCTTTCAAGAAGTTTCACTTAGGCTGCGAAATTTGGTGCTAGCTTATTGATTTAATTGATCTGCCGTAGATTAATCAATATATAAATAGACCATTCCCAGATATAATTGGGCTATTTGAAAGTCGAGTAAATTGATTTACAAATGGTTGATATTCCTCTTTTGAGCAAAAATTGGGAAGAATACTGCAATTGGGCCAAGGAAAAGGTAGATTACTTGGGATACGAGACGATTTGGGAGATGGAGACGATCGCTGGGGCTCAGTATAATGACAATGCCACGACTTTTTCATCCCTATGCTGATGTCAAACGTTAGAGCAGCCTGGATAGACGTGAGGCTTGGCAAGGACTACATAGGTTTGTAAATTTACTTGTGATCAAAAAGACCTCTTCCAAGGCGAGGAACAGTTAGTCCAGGATAAAGCGAGGCAAGAGGTCGCTCCAAAATGTCATATCATCAATACCAGATATAGCGAGAATCAACAACAAACTCCCATCGAAGAGTTGCACTTTAACGTCAAAGAGATCCATGATCTGTCAATGGTACACGTTATGGCATTTGAATGACTGGAACACAATGTGTATTAATTTACGTAGCAAACTTATATAGGAAAGACCTAGAAGCTGAGATAGATGTCTTGTTAGACCTTGGGTTTTAGATCCTTAGATACCTCCCCATTATCAGCATTTACGAAGTGAGGCACTCTGCTTCTTCCCACCGACGACGCGGTCCCTGGAAACCAACACCTTGCTCTGGAAACAAGGCTTGCGCCGAACTATGCAAACGCATATTTGACTTATCTTGTTTGGAACCTCCTTTAGTAGACGAAGGGCAAACCAGACTGTTTAATTCAGCACCTCCAACCATGGAGGCGCCATAAAGGCGCAACAGATGCTTAGTAGAATCCGCACGCAACTCACCTTCGTACACAACGGGCAGCTTGTACTTTCTGGCAACTGGGTAAGCAAAGTGAGCCGAAGTCATAGGCTCGTAATGGTCCACATGAGTCTCCAGATTGCCTGTATAGAGCAGACCGTGACGCGATTGTGGCTTGATAGTCTCAGCACGGTGATCTTGTATCGATATGTACTCGTCAGCTTTCTTCTCGATGAGGCCATCACCTTTGTAGGAGTAAAGAGGTACTGCAAGATAATGGTCGTCGAACAAGGCCACCACGATGAACTTCCGAAATTTTGTGTGTATAACGCCTCCGACTGGGGATTCCGTTATGGTTTTGGCTTTCATGAGAGCTCGAGTCTCAGGAGGATATGATTCGCAGTTGCCGCCACTATAATCCTCCTCATGGAGCGGTGCACGTACAATGGTACCCAATCTATATCGATGTTTCGCTAGCTCCCGCCGGAGGGGCTTACCATGTGAATTCAGATTTCGGGACTCTGAACTGCAGCTCGGTTCGGGCAATGTTCTCTTCGGCGGCCAAGCGGAGATTGAGAAGCCCCTGCTCGCAGTACTTCGTATCGCCGGCGTATTTGGTGCAGCACCTTTCCTCCATGCTAGGCCATTCGAATTCTTCCGCTTCCAGGCTAGTGTGCCGTCCATCTTTCCCGGGGATGGAGCAGAAGATGTTCAAAGAACCCTCAAATTTCCCGCGATTCAGGTCCGAGGATAGCGAAGTATTGCAGAGGTTTGAGCTGTGAGAGATTGGCATGGAGCAGTATTTAACTTGCAAGGGCAGCCGACAATAGCAACCGTCCTTCGAAGTCAAGAACTGATTAGGACAAAGAACACATTAAATGGATAAAGACGAGAAAGAATAACATTGTAACAGACAAAGATCAGCAGAGACATTGTCTCTTGAGATCACCGCGAGCCCTACACAAAGAACTATTGACAAAGCCAGGAAACAGACACCATAAAGTAACAACAATAGCATTCGTTGTCTACCAGTACGTGCGACTTTATAAGTACTCATCACCATTACATGCAACTCATTCTCCAAAGCTTCCATAATTACAATCCACAGGCAGAAACGCAAACGATTTGAAATCGAAAACCGCCAAACATCACTCAATCATGGCTCTAGGCACAAGCGCGATCATTAGGGAGACGACCCAGGTCGTAAAGCGAGTATTACAGCCGCTGTTGAATCGTACAAGAGCACCTCTAGATTACTCTTCAGCAGACGGGTCTGGCCAGGCACTCTTGGACCGCCAAACTGAAGACCGCTGCGAAATTGCACACGACTGTGAGTACTCACACGACACGGACTCGCACGCTATCGTGCGTACACAATCTTGGGTCTAATGCTATGTAGAGACAGATTCGTCTAGGAACCAATCAATAAGTTTTTTGACTCTATCACTTATTCAATATGATTCTGCCACTAAGTTTAGAAGGTGAAAAGAATGACGGAGCCAGTTGACGAGATCTTTAAGGTAATTTTAGATCGCGCTAAAATATATTACATACACATCCACTTTGGCACCTAACGTCAAAACGGCGCTGCACACCTCCAAGCCAAAACCACCTTACGATCCTTAAACCTCTTTCGATAGTCAACAAAACAAAATGTCAGACGCCTACGACCGCGAACAGTACGCCTCTCTCTCCTCCTCCCCCCAAACCTCGTCCCCAGTCACAGCCTTACTAACGACAAAACCCAGACAAAACAACTCCCGCCTCGACGAGCTCTCCTCCAAAGTCTCCGCCCTCCGCGGCGTCACCGTAAACATCTACGACAACGCCCGCGACCAAAATGTCATCGACAACAGCGTACGTCCCTTCCCTCTCCCCTTTCTTCCCCTCCCTCCCACCCCCCTAAAACACCCCAACTAACACCCCTCCTCCCCCACAGTCCGAAGTCTTCTCCTCCCTCGGCACATCGATAAAAGGTTCCGCTGGCCGCCTCGGCCGTATGGCGCAGCAAGGGAACAAAGTCGCCATACTAAAGCTATCTGGGATATTAATAGCGTGCGTGGTGGTACTGTGGTGGGTTGTGACTTGGTTCTTCTGGTAGGCAGGAGCGAAGGGAAGGAGGGATATTAAGAGAGACATTTTTGGGTCAGAGACTGTGGAGGAGGGGGGGGGGACCGGAGCGCCGCCGCTGTGGGAGTGGCTAGAGGGGCAGATTGAGTGGTATGGGTTGGAGGAAGAGTTGGACGTGGTTAGTATTGGTTGAGGTGCATAGTCGGAGAGAGACGCTGGTGGAGGATGGGCATTAGTCTCTCTGCCGCTGTATGATGATGGTTGCGCTCTTACAAGGAGCATGGGAAGGGAAGGGGCTGGGTGGACTTTGGCTACCTGTACGATATGGCGGGGACGCAAACATGTACGCCTAAGGCTGTGTATTTGTACGACAAGCATGCGTGATGTACTATATTCTTACTCAACATTCCCAGCCATGCATTCATTTCGCCATTAAGTACATGCTCAGGGCTTCTACATTCTATGCCTCGTATGTGTGCATTTCACGTATCTCGGGATCTTCCAGCGTGTTAGCATGTCTACGAGTTTTTCTATTCCCATACATTCGAGAAAAGGTCGTCACTCCCGCCACCCAGACCCCCTCCACCAGCAGGCTTATTGTGCACAGGTGGCGGATTATTAGTTGCAGGAGTAACGGGGGCAGCACTACTCCAACCACCAAAGTCCTCATCCGGTGCTACCTTTGGGGGCGCTTGAGAAGTGCTGCCGAAGCCGTTTCCAGAGTTATCGCTGGAAGGCACGGGGGCCCCACCCCATGCGGAGAAGTCACTGGACATCGGAATAGATGGAACTGTCGGAGTAGCACCCTGTTTAGGTTTCGGAGCTGTGGTGGTGGGAGTGGGATCTGGAGTTGCCCACACATCACCGGAGCCCCAGGCGTCCATGTTCGAGAAGCCGGACGAAGTGCTGGTAAGGGGTGGTTGGGCAGGTGCCGAAGGCTTGTGGGGTGGTTGTACAGGAGCTGCTGGTGCGGAAAGATTAAATGCTGAGTTGACGCTGGATGCAGGGGCAGGTTCTGGGGCTTTCTGTGGTGCTGGTGGAGATGGCTCAGAGAAATCAAAAAGGTCGTTGGAGGCAGGGGCGGAGGGTTTGTATGAGACAGGTGCTGGACTCGATGCAAAGCTGAAATCGCCAAAGTCATTAGATGAAAGGGGATCAGGCTTCGTTTGAGGCACCTGTGGTGGTTTCGAGGCGATTGGTGCTTTGGATGCAAGCTTGGGGCCTGCGTCGAAGAAACCTCCGCCGCTTAAAGGCGGAGGTGATGTCACTTGAGGCACTGCGATCGATGACCGTTGGCTTGCTGGGTTATTGAAGCTTGCAAAAGGATCGGCTTTGGGCTGTTGTTGCGGTTTTGGACCTTGCGGTGGGGATACGGGAGGATTGAAGTTCAGATTGCTGAATGCGTCATCTAAACCGCCAAAGCTAGAGGTCGACTGCTGTTGGACAGGTGGTGATTGCATTCCACCAAATGAGGGCTGGCGCTCGTGTTCTGGTTGCTGTTGGGGTTGCGGCTTTGGTGCTGAAGCATACAACGAAAGAATGGATTGCTTAAGGTCTGGTCTCGAAGGGCCTGTGGAACCCGCAGGAGTTGATGATACACTAGATAGTCTAACTCCTGAAGTTGATGGACCACCAAAGAAGTCAAGTCCTAGTAGTGAGTCTGCGGCTCTTGACGGTTTGGGAGGCGCGGTCGCTTTAGGAGGTGGAGGCCGGGCACCCGGTGTATCGGTTGTGCTTGGTCTGGCAGGAGGGTCTGGCACGTCTCCGAAAAGATCAATAGGAGGGGCGGGCTTTGGTGCAGCTGGCGCTGGCTGGCTTGAAGTAGATGCAGCTCTTAGAGACGAGCCTCGCTCTAATTTCGCTTTCTCTTGTACAACATTAAGAGGCTGTTAGTTGACCGTCAGCGTTTGTTCCCGGAATATACCATATATTGTCATACCACATCATCGTCTCCTTCTGCATCCAGTGTTTCCGGATCTGGCATTGGCCCATCCATTACCCATCGCTTAGACTCGTATTTGGTTCTTATGAAATTCTCGATTTTCCTAAGATGCTTTGAGCTTGTGTCCCTCAAAGTGGGATTATTTGTCCATACGCATCCGAAGGCACATGTCCCGGCGCCAGCTTTGCTTCCCAGTACCTGCCATTATTAGATCCTAATCATGCTAATCTGAACGAGACCCACTAACTTGTTCGCCCTGTTGTTTCCCCACCTCAAAACGCTCTGCAATTGCTCGTCCGTCCAGGCGTCCAGATCGACAGACTTGACTCTACTAATATGTGTGCCCATTCCACGATGTATCCCTGAACATCTTGAAACGTCTAGTCAGTGATCACTGTGGTCCTACTGAAGTACAGATATTGTACCTGATGCAGACGAAGATGCCTAGATTCCAGCTTGCCCATCTTGGATCTGGAAGGTCCGAATGGTCAGCACACGTACAACGTTGCAACATCTAAGAATTAACGCCGTGGACAAGCTTCACGTACGCTTATTTCTCTTGCAGTCCGCACAGCTCTTGTTTCCCTCAAGTTTCAGAAGCGTCTTGATTGTTTGCTGGTTCTGTGCGGCTCGCTCGGCTGCCGCATTCGGTGTTGCTCTTCTTGACATTATATTCTGGGATGTAGAGAAGCCCAAAAGGGGTTATGGGGACTCAACAGCGAGTATAACAGTACGGGCACAAAAGCGCAGGTCTTGATTCTTTACGGGCAATAGAACCCCGGGCTTGCTAAGGCTGAATATCCCGCTAGTGACTAGTCTACCGGTGGATTATCAGGCGCTCCCATGAGATCTGCGCTTACAAGAGATCTTGTCTTCAGGAGTGGTGTACAGATACAGAACAGCGATCCATGTCAGTTCCATAAGGAACATGTATTATATCGCATAACGTCCTATCTCTACTGCATGCAGTCATCTCATCATAACCATCCTCTCTTCCCCTATTACCCGCAGGCCTCTACCCTCAAGTCTCCTTCTCCTCCGGCGTAAACCTCAAACTAACGCTATTGACACAATGCCTCTCATCCGTCGGCGTCGGGTACCCCTCTCCCTTGAATACATGCCCGAGATGTCCACCACATTTCGAGCAGACAATCTCTGTCCTCTCCATTCCGAAGGTGCGGTCCGTATGCCTGGTCACAGCGCCTGGGATCGAATCGAAGTATGCAGGCCAGCCGCAGCCGGACTTGAACTTGTGGGTGGCACGGTAGAGAGGTGTTTTGCAGGCTGCGCATTCCTATTGTGGAAGGTTAGTTAGACATCCCTGTGGCACGAAGGAGGGGGGCAGTGTAGGGACATACATATGTGCCTTCGCTGGGCATGTGCTTGTCATATTCGCCAGTGTATGGCGCCTCGGTGCCCTTTTGTCTGATGACTTTGAATTGCTCGGGCGAGAGCACAGCTTGCCACTCGTCGTCGCTCTTCTTGACTGGATAGTCCGTCATGTCTCTTTTCTGTTGGGAACCAAAAAGACTTCCTAGGAATGGGAAGGTGGGCATAGACCAGTTGAGGCTCCTTACAGCTGGGGGTGCAGGTATAGCTCGGTATGGACTTGGGAAGCTTCGTAGACTCGTAAGATTGTAGATAGTGAATGTGCGTATGATGGTTGGGATAGAAGGGAAGCGCATGTAGTAGGCGTCTTTATAGTTGATGATTGAGGCTATGAAGGGGATGGATTTGGAATGAAGTAGTTGAAGACGAGGTTGACGGATCATAGAATGGTTGCATGGATCGACTCGACCATTTAATCTATTAGCGCCACACGGGAATGATGACATGAGGAGTGGCTTGAACGGCTGCTAGGACGGATAAGGCAAGGCTGCCGTCAGAGATTCCTCATCTTCAATCTGCGATGCTGATAAATGTGGAAACAACTCCATGGAGCTGAAAGGCAGTAAGGTATATGTAGATCATTGAGATTTCCGATTTGGAATAGATATAACATTGAGACGCGCTTGGTGGTACGAGTCGTAATGTACATGGCACCTCGCCATTGAGAGTATACCTCTCCTTATCCGGCAGATGAAATGACACAGCCTGCCTCTCTTCTTTCGGCCTACCGTCTGCATTGCACAATGCATGCTTCCTCCCTCATTGGCTCCATATATGTTCAATTTGCCTCGAACGACGATTCGATGCCGCGGAGAGAGGTTTTGGCTCCCGCATGATCTCTGAAGTTGACCAAGGGTAAGGAGAACTTTGAATGGAGCGAGCCCCAGCCAATCTGTAGGTGAACCATGCTGCACTTATGCTGATCCAAAGATTAATGGCCGCTCTCTTTTGACGTATAATACAGTTATTCGAGTGCGGATTTATGGTAACAAACTCCTGCCTAATGTCACCACATGTCATCATCGCTTGCCCGTCCAGGCTCATCAAACTGGCTCTGCTGATATTGATAAGGTGAAACTTGCTGAGGATTATACACTGGTTGTTGCTGACGCCGATGGAGACTTCCATGTCCTGGTTGATGATATCCATTGCCGCTTTCCTGGCCATGCTGGCTCGCTCGTGATTGAGGGCGAAGTGTATTTTCTTGGTTTGGTAGCTGATTATCGTCCTCAGATTGATCATAGTCGGAGTCCATATCCATGAAGCTCCCAGAGTCATGTTGCTGGACCGGCGTTGCGAGAGGCGGCGCTTGCGGTTGGGCTGCCGCTGCAGCTTGCGCTTCTTCTTGTTCTTGCTGTCGACGTTGTTGCTAGTAGTTGTCAATTGCATCCACTGGTACCCCAGCTTACTTGAGACTTACCTCTTGGTACTTCTGATACTGCGAAAATTCCTCGGGCTGGTCCTTTTTCTGCTGAGCCTGGGCGTTCCGTTGCGCAGCAGACTGAGGAATCTGGGCCTGAGGATGCATCTGTTGTACCTTGGCAAGATAGGAATACCTAAATTCGTTAGCCAACCAACATGAATGAATTTGGCGAAAATACACATACATGAAATTACTGAGCAAGACCTGGGAATGCAGCGCACGACGTGGGTTGGCAAGTTTAATGTGTGCCATGCGGTAAATAGCTCGTTCTTCCAGGATAGAAAAGCGGGTCCAATTATAGTCGATGTCAGGCTTCAATACTCGTTGCGGTGGCTCAGGAGATAAATTGCGGGAAAAGTGCTTCTTTCCCACAGATTCACGCTCGCCTTTCTTCTTACCACCGCCAAACAGCGATGATATGAAGCCGCTCTCTTTCTCCCTTTTCGTGTCACTTCCAGCTGACTTTCGACTACTTTCTTTCTTTCGCTCTTCTTCAAGCTTTATATCACCACGATCCAGTACTAGGCTTTCCCTACCGCGAGTACCCTCCATGGTGGTCTGCAGCAAATCGAGTCGAGTGTTATCATGTGACTTTTCTATCGGCTTCCCAAGTCTTGCCCTGACTTTCTTTGCTTCTCTTGCCTCCTCTGCTTTTCGCTTCTCTTTTTCCTTCTCTTCGTTGCCAAGTAGACTGCCCCAGCTCCAACTTGACTTCCTACTGCCATCGGCTTTCTCCGCCTCAGCTTTCTCCTTGGCCCTCCTCGCCTCGGCTGACTTCTTGTCTTCAGTTAAGGTAGGTATGAATGAGAGGCTATCTGTGCGAGTGTTGTTTCCAGGTAAAGGTGAAGGATGGGAGGTCATGTCATTGAGCGTTTGATTACTCTTTACACTCTGATTTTGCCTTGACTGAGGCGTCCAATTTTGAGCGCGGGCATTTGGTGGCATACTGGGCGGAGGAGAGGTCGTATGAGGCGGGGGTGGTTCATGTGACGATGATCTTTGGGGTACAAACCCTTGTCTAGGGGTTGATCCTTCTTCCGCAGGTGGAGTTTCAACAATGTGAGGTATGCCTTTACCCAGTGACTCGCGCGTTACACCAAGTCGGCCATTCGAAGCGATTTGGGAGACAAAATGCCTAGGCTGCGGTCCTTGCCTGGGTGGCTCTTGCAGATCTGTAGATTGACGGGGAGCTGGGTCTTGATAAGAATTTTGTGATGGTCGGGCTTGTGGTGCCATCCCCGCACGACGATTTAGCCTACTAGGTCTTGAGAAATTTGCTGCCTCTTGCTGCATGGGTGGAATTGGCTCGGTTTGGACTCTCGAGAGGCCGACCAATTCGCCTGCCGGAGTCTGTGATGATGTTGACGCATCTTCACTGTCTAGATCTGGCCTTGCCGCCGCACGTTTGGAGGTCACAGTTCGTTCTCCCCTCCGAAGACTGCCCCCTCTTCGATATGTAGTCCGTGTAGATCGCCTTAGCGCATTGTTCCCTGGTACCTGAGGCAGTATTGGCATGTCGTCGTCCGGCAATCCTTCTGCCCCTTCCAAACTCAGCCTCTGTATTATGCTTTCCGGTTCATTGACCAGAACCTCCAGATCTTTTAGGTTTGGTATTCCGTTTTTGAGACCCTCCTCACCCGACCGTGAACTCTTTCTGTCCAGCCTTTCAGCTCCATCTGTATACCCATCCGCACCACGTCCCCCGGAATTGTCAATTTGCCTCGATAGCATGGATTTTCTTCTCCTCAGGCTGCCGCTTGAGCCCCCTGGCGAGAGGCTTCCATCTGCTGAACGCGAACTCTCATCTGACCTCCTCTTCAGTGATTTGACCTTCTTGTCAAGGAATGTCTTGAATTCCATTGGTGCAAGTTCCGGGTGAACACTTGCAGGGACCCAGTATAACCGAGCCGTATCATCTGGATCAGTGCTCAGCGGAGGTGCGGTGGGTATACTGCCAAAACTGGAAGGGAAAGAGGGTAAGTCAGGATCCCCGGACCCGTTGACATCCATGGACATGCGCCGAAGTGCAGCCAAATTGTTGAGCTCCTGAGCCACAGCATTTGGATTGGATTCGTAGTCGATATCATTGAGAGGGAACTGGGAATTAGCTGTCTCGGAGTTTGAGCGGTGGATCGAGTTACTGGGCGAAAGCTGACCGCCCTCACTGTCACCCGAATTACTTCTACTAGGCATATTCATTCCTTGACCATTGACATGTGTAGGAGTTCTTTCACTAGAAATGTTACGGACTAAGGAGTTGCGAGCGTTCCTTAGAGACTGTGGGGGCGAAGGTCCAGCTCGTGGGCTTTGCCGCGGGCGTGGATCCGAGTTGCCTGAACTTGGAGGAGAGGAGGGTACGAAGCTTAGAGGTCTTGATTCTCGTTTTCCATACTGGTGGTCCCCATACATATCCCCTATCGCTTCGGTGACGTGGTGGTTGTCGTCACTAATGGACAACTGTGGCACGTGCCCTCGTCTGTTAACCGCATGGTTCCCAGTAAATGGGTAATTTATTGAGGATGTCTGTGTGAGAGAGATTCAGTTAGCTTAGCGCCCTATCGAATAACAGATTGTTGGCCTTGAAGCCACGCCTCTGATATGTCACCAGCGGGAGCTGGGTCGTGTTCGCAGTAGGCATGCAACATTATTCCCACTGATTTGTGCAGCGGAACAATGCGAGGCTCTTGTGGCCCAAAAGGTCAAGTAAAACTGGGACAAGCATACCTGCATAATGAGGTTTCGGAGTGTAAAAAGCCAACAGGATTAAGGGTACCGCAAGCCGCGCAAGGAGTCAGATAGCAGTCAAATCTGTACAGATAATCATTGGGTATCATATTAATAATACAGCTAGACAGCAGGAATGCAGTGACATGTAGCGCGCTGTCAACTCTTTTCTCAACAATGGAGCATAGTGAAAGATGGTGTGAATCAATGCTACCTATTGATCGTCCCGCATCGGCCAACGGCGCTACTTTTCCCCTTGGCTGTTGAGGCCGACAGCATGTCACGGGGTACAGATAAAAAGGGTACCTTACGTTCGTACCGATAGCCTATCAATAGTCCACGCCAAATGTTTCAGATGTCAGCAAGACGCTATGATTGAGATCACTATACGCTACAGAAACGCTCAAAGCCATTACTCGTCCCCTACTCGTTTATATAAGCTCATAGTGCTACAGATTGCCACCCATTATACTCCGTGCTCTCATTGACTTCGTGCTCAATATTGACCAGGCGCTCGATCAAGGCCTGAAGTCGGCCCTCCTCTGCTTGACGGGCTTGGCCCCGTACCAGCACTGGCTGGAGAAGTCATGTGCTGGTGGCCCACAGGACCAGCTGAGGCTGACTCGGTCGTTGAACTTTGACCAGGGGTTACGGAAGAACCCTGATATCCAGTTTTGGGCAAGTTCTGCGTTTGGACTGGGGCGGGATACTTGCTATCCGCATATTGAGGCGGTACCGATTGTCCTGATACGTTTCTACTTTCCACTGGACTAGAGGGTGCCGAACCCGTAAAATTGCCTGGCCCAGCTGCCTCCCGCACAATGTTCCACCATTTTTCTGCATCAGCAGGGGTGTGAGCTTTGAAAGTAAACTCGCTGGTCATGGCCATGGCAGATCCGAGTTTTCCCTTCGAACTATCTTTGCCTTTGATGTTAAACTTCTCGCCATTGATACCGCCGATTGTGCAATCTGGTAGATAGAATGACATGGATGGCTCAGGTTCTTTTCTGACGTCGTCATCATCTTTAAACTCGTGCAAGTATTTGCTCCGAGTAACGACATAGTAGTATGTACTATAACCTTTAAGTGCGTTCCGAGACTTACGCTCCAGAGTTCCGGCAATAAGCGGCTGAGTGGAGATATGGTCTTGGTTGGGAAAGGTGATGTTTGAAACGGAACGCTGGGGGCTTGACGGATCAATCAATATGTGGTTATTGCGGGCTACAAAGCCCTTCCATTCGAAGTCCTTGGGAATTTGCTGAGCTGTAGCAATGATGTTTGAATACATAGCTTTCTGTTGTTCAGCTTGACCACCAACGCATTGTAAGAAGGCAGCCATGGCTTGTTGAATTGTCTCAATAACATGGCCTTCAAATTGTAGGAAAGAGTCCTGCACAGCCAGAAGATCATGACGATTGTTGTTCTCTTCGAGGACTTGCTTGTGAAGACGATGATTAACGAGGCGTCGAATGATATAGGGGTCATTATTTGGCTCCACTTTACCCCCAGCCGAGGAGAACTTAGCTGTATGTTGTCCCAAGAGTTCGATATGTTTTTGGGTATTGTTCCTGGCTTTGTCCACTTCTTTGGAGCCCTTGACAGCACCCTTGGATAGCTCCTTACTCTTGCTTTTGATTTCGGTGTGTAGACGTGTGAGGAGGGGCAGGACTGATCCTTTGAGCTGCTTTTCCGTCTCGACATGGGAGGTAGCGATCGCCTACGATTGGTGCTTAGTGGTTAATCTCGTCCAGGCCAGTAAAGGATTACTTACTTGAGTATTTGTCCTTATATTCTCAAACAACCCCGCAATACCACCCAGGTTCTGATCAAAATGGTGGCCTTCCTTCAATGGACTGGAAACAGTCTTCAGAACCTTTTCATACTCCTTGGCGTGCGCTTTATGCACCTTCTCTGTCTCGGTGATGTAGTTCTCCAGATAGCCACAAGCGTGCTTGTAGGCTTGCAACCTCTCGAGAAGTAGGCTGGACGTCTGTAACACATTTATTAGGGAAGCTGGGCGAAAAGGGGGCGAATTCATACATCACTTGGGTCCGTATCCGGAACGGCCTCGTCATCAGAAAGTGACTGGTTCGTGCTTCTGTGGGGTAAGTTTGAAGCCATGGTTGCAAGTTGTGCAAAAGAATGGAATTGGGATGGTTCTTTCAGAGTCAGATCTTTAACGCAATTTCTACATTGAAATGCAACTTATAGACAGATGAAGGGGTATGTGTGGGAATGAATATGATGGTGCAAATCTGCTAGAGATTGGGGCCGGGCAGTTGGGTAGGGTAGGGGAGTTTATTTGTTAGGAGAAACAAACGTCAACGTGCATGCGATAGCCAAGACCATATCTTTACCAAGGGTCCAGCAGATTGTCAGCCAAACAATAGAAGCCACGAATATCACGGCTACTTGGTTCAAGACTCTATTGGATTCAAGACACTCCCAAATCCTCACAATATAGAATACAGGAGTAAAGACTAGGCATTCAGTGGTGCCTTCAAGCACAGAGCGTTCAACAGGTTTTGATATCCCCAACGCCATGCAAAATGAAGTCTTAACCCCCAAATCACCTTTGCTATGCAACGTCATTTACTGTACCAAAAAGGCAACTACCATAATGTACAAGTCTTCAGGTGGCAGCAATGCATTATGTCTCCCTATTCGCCACGCGAGCATGGACTTGGTTAGACGCTGATATAGGCGTGCGAGTAGCAGTCTGGTAAGTCGGTAGCCCATCGTTGAGAGGCTTCCTCGCCTGCGACTGAAGCGCTGTCGTGTAACTGGGCACTTTCGAGAGGCTCTCTGCGCTGTATTCAATGTGCTGCGGTGTTACTGGACCTGAGGCAATACCCTCCTCTTCGGATGCTCGTCGCGAGACCGGATCGATGTTTTCTGCGCTTTGTGGACTCTGTTGGTTTGCATCTCCACCAGGGTGCCCGAAGTAGCCGCCGGTAGGTAGAGAATTCTGTCTGATGCTGCTATCGTTCAACCTCGCGATTTCGGTGGAGTCGTTTTCGGCGGTGCCATCCCCTGAGGTGGACAAATGTGATCGCTCCAGTTGCCGGTCACGAATCACCCTATTGGAGCCACTCATGTCTAGGTTGCTCAAACGATGTTGCAGTACATTTGCGACGGAATCACTTGACGCGGCTCCATCCAGCGATGTCAGATTTTCTACTGATACGCTACGACTCCGTGACTGCAACGGAGTGCCCACGCCGCCGGCAGGTGTCGCGTAGCCGTTCGGGTCAATGTCACTATAGAGCTGATCAAACTGATGCTCCCCATATTGCGGAGGGGTAAGACCGTCCAAGGCCGCGGCAGGGTTTACGCTATGAAGACCTTGGCTGATCATGTTGTTATTATCGTCAATGGGCATATTTGGAGAAATGAAGATGTATAGAGGAAGCGTGGCATGGAGCTAATGATTGTAAGCGGAAAGTCTAGACCCGGGTCCCCTACAATGGCACTCACCTCCGAAACGTGGCCGTCGGGATTGTGCATTTGGATGTTAAAACTCAGGTAATGTCGAACCTTGATTCCCAGTGCCTCAACAGTTTGTATACAGTGCTTAAGTGATTGTGGTAACCGTAGAGACCGTGAGAATACGTATCCTTCTTGGCCTTCAGTGTCCTCGGTCTCCATATCATCGGGAAGACGGTGTTCATCTTTTACAATCAATCGAGAAATCTGCCGGTTCCTGCTGGGATTACGTGTTCCTCGGATCTTAATATCTTGCTTTTCGTTTAGTTCTGTGGTAATCTTCCCGATCTTTAGTCCCTTTAACAGCGGTACCAATCTGAAATCCACTTGAACGCTTGTGCCGAATATCACCGCCTTCGTAGGAGTGCTCAAACAGTAGTCAATTTTCTCCGGCCACACATTCTCTATGGACTAAACAGTGTTAGCTGCAACCTTAGATTTCGAGGATGAGAAAATCACCATAGCATGGGCAAGTTCTAGCGAGGCAGTGTCGAGCGTCCGTATAAGCCGGACTTGCTTGCGAGCGACGAAATTTTGAGCTAAGATGTTCCTCTCTATCGTGGCTTTCATCCGGTATATGATATAGGAGTCTGGCAATCCTTCCACGCTCTCTGGAGTTGAACCCGGGATGATCAAATCGAAAGGATACTCGTAGTTACCAGCAGGCAGACTGCACTTGTTCTTGAAATCCCAAGTCTTCCGCAGAAACTCCTCCTCTTGCTTAGTGCTGCTTCCGGTTCCGCCGGTCTGATACCATCTGTCAGTCTGGTTAGCCGCCGTCAGGCGCACCTGCATTCATACTCTGGACTGACCCAAGTTTTCGCTCGCCTGTGAATCTCAACCGTATGCCTTGTATGCGCATCGGTTCTGAAAGGCACAGAACGAGTGTACCCTTGAGCACAATGCTGGATGCTTCATCTTCGGTGCCTCGTAGTATCAGATTGCTCTCCTCAAGCCTGGGTGATTTGAAGTAGTTAGGACAGCTGTGATAATATTCCCACCGCAATTCAATGAGGGTGTACCTAATCTCAAAATACTTGACACTGCACGTTTCCCTGCTATTACCGCCTCCAAAAATACTGGGTGCCATCGGCTCCTTCGGATCTGGTTTCAATTAGGCTCCTTCTTGTGGTGACTACGAGAGAGAATAGAGGGGCCGCGAGGGACTCGCAACCACCCCATCTCCGCAAAGTGCATGCAGAACAGATGTCCAAGAATGGCTGCCTACCAACAGGTACCGAGGAATGAGGGAATGACAGGATTGACTCGGGCGTCACATGCAGCTGCGGATTGGATTCCGCCCCGGCAGTCAAACGGAAAGAGTGCCGAAGTATTCTGATCTTACGAAAGGGAGATTCGGTTGGAATATGAAAATGTAAAAGTGGGACGGCAAAGAGTAGTAAATGCTACGTAAAAAGTGTTGGTGTGTGTTATGTTATTTAACGCAGTCAGCAAGGCAAGATCTGAGTCGCAGTCAGCTTCACAGAGTCAATAGAACAAAGAAATCGCAAGCGGCAATGCCAGCCTGTCAGTCAGCCGCTGCGGCTCCCCTAATAAAGACATAACGGATTTCGTCATTGCAGCTTATCTGTTGGTTTGGCTGTTTCTAAATTGATAATGCCATCATCGGCTTGTCAAGCCTGATATATCATGAAGGAGATGGCGATAAAATAAGTGGGACATCATCTCATTCGTCGGTTTCAGTCGGATAGAATCTTTGGCCTCCGAGATAGGACCGTAAAAGAAAGAGGAAGGATTGGTGAATACCGCATGAACCGGTTGCACGGGAACATTTCACATCACTGACTCTATCCGATACTGCATCTGTGAGTCATCTATGCGCGATGGCTACGAGGTCTGAGTAGAGGCATAAAGTCTGATTGCGTCTCCTTCTGCGTTTTGCGATTTAAGATTTGGGCTGTGTAGTCGCCACATTATGTGCAGGTTTTGATAGTTTGGTATTCACTGTTCTTCTCGGATACAGGCTACATACAAAGCATACAATCCCCAGTAACTTGGTCCTCAGTGTTACCAATTGCTTGTCCTCTTCATCTTCTCGTTCTGGATCACCTAAGGAGGCTTTGTCAGTTCAACAGTCATTAGGGGATACTAATGATGCACCTACCTCGATCCAATAGCCATCAGGGTCTAGTACGAACGCAATATTTTTCATCCGGCCGTCAGTCAATCGCTTCTTCCAGTTGACGCCCTTCTCTTCGAATCGCTTACACGCCGCATCCAGATCGTCAACCGAAATGCAGATATGACCAAAGCCCTGAGGTTCGTCGTTACCATTGTGATATTTAAAGTTGGCATCCTTTTCGGTGCCATAATTCCAGGTCAATTCTAGGATGCCCTCACGCTCAGCGGTAGGATTGACACCATTCGCCGACTCTTTTCCTACGTCATCGTTGCCGGGGTAGGCAAGGAAGTACAGATTGAATCCATTGGAGGCGTTTTCAGAGGTGCGTAGGAGAGACATACCGATGATATCCTGGTAGAATGTTAAAGATTTCTCGTGGTCTTTGACCCGGATCATGCTATGGTTGAATCTGTAAGAGCCCGGATCCGTCTCTTTGATGTTCTCGGTCTTATCCACAGGGTTGAAGGCAATAATTTCAACCCAATATCCGTCTGGATCAAGAGCAAACGCAATACTTCGCATTCGCCCGTCCGTAAGCTTCTTCTGGAACTTATATCCTGCATCTTCAATCCTCTGGCATGCAGCTTGGATGTGGTCTACGCTGACACAGATGTGGCCAAAGCCCTTGCCAGGCTCGGAATTACCATTGTTAACCTTGAAGCTGTCATTGTTCTCAGTGCCGTAATTATGAGTAAGTTCCAGGACGCCCTGGCGAGCTGTCCAATGTTCTCCTTTTGACAGGCTTTGAGGCGAGTCGTAAGCCAGGAAGTACAGGTCAAACTTGGCGTCTGGGTTTTCAATTTTGTTTATTTGCTTCATCCCAAGGAGCTCATAATATTTGACTAACGGAAATTAGACTCAGGGAATTTTGACAATAGGAGAACGAGATTCTTACTAGAACGCTGGGGATCTTTGACCCTTAGCATGGTGTCTGGAAACGAATTAGGCTTGCCATTTTGGGTCATTGTAATTGAGACTCACGGTTCAGTGCATATTTATGGGGATCGGTGGTCATGGCTCCGTAGGATCGATAGACTATATATGCATGTCAATAACCTTGTTCTTACGTCTACGATCGGCGAGGACGTACTCTGGCTGTTTGGGTTTAATTTTATGATTGGGAGGTTTCTGTTTGTACAAAGTAGACGTCTGAAAGCGAACATAAGTCTTCCCACTTACGAGAAGGAGATCAGTGCGATGAATACAAATTTCGGAGCGTAGCCCGGCAGCACGATGACGAACGTAACCATGACGCAGGGAAGGACCTGGCCTTGGGAGGGGGTGAGAAGGTTAATTTAGGGCTAGGGCCGTATGCATTGCATAAATGTTGTGCAGGCGAACAACTATCAGAAGGGTCACCTGGTATCTTCAACATATCACATCATCAACCAATGAAAATAATTCACTTCTTATTGTAGTCTATCTGTATGACTGAGCGCGGTATGTATTAAGGAAGGGTATCCGCAACTTTGCCGTTTATAAAGTGTCGTATCCTTGCCATTCATTCACTGTTTCTCACTTGACACAAGAAGATACCCAGAATCCCGGATGCTATACGCAACATTCTAAGTACATTCTGTGATATTCCCTTCTATCCAATCATCAAGTCTCAAAATTAGAAGAGGCGATTCAAGCCCTAAGATCTAATAATTTGTAAGTCTCCTTGCCTCGCGACGTGAAATTTTCCAGATCTCTGAACTTCCTGATCTTACATGCTATGTTTGACTGAGACTAATCGTCATGAAGTTATTCAAAGAGCACCGTGCTAGCTCCTTTAATGAGCCTGACGACAAAACCCTCACAAAGAGTAAGCCCCTTTCCATATTTTACTCAAATTTTCCTCTACTAGGCGTAGCTAATCCATCAGTAGCATCTTCGTACTCTTCGACTGCAAATCCTGACGATCACGAGCTTCCAGATTCTCTCCTTCAGGTCCTGGAATACGTTAAAGGTAGATACGAGGTCGGGCCGCCTATTCACCTAGGAGACGATCCTGAACCGGAAGATACCGTCTATGACACGACCCTAAATCCTCTGCCCTTATCACCCGCCAAACCAATTCCAGGACATATCCAGAGACACGAAAGGACTCAAATACAGCTCCCCTGTTCAAGGAAGTCAGCATCCTTACCCAGCCCAAAAGAAGAGGACAACCAAATATCATCCCTTGTTTCAGCAGATTCAGGCTCCTCTTCACGACAGATAGGAGACGAGGAGGGGGCTCCTAATCCCTATTTGGTCGCAATCGACTCGAACCCAGGGACCTCAACCGAAGATATTCACCCTCAATCCTGCTCTTCCTCCAAAGCAGGCGAACCAAATTTCATGATGCTCAACGCCCGTCGCCTTAAAGAATTTCTCACCGAAAATGTCGACGAGCATGCCACAAACTTACTGTAAGAACATCCGCTACCTCTCCATCTCCTTCCACCCCACTAAACCTCTTTCCCCCCTTAGTTTCCTAACCATCCACGGAACCCTTCTAGCTCACAACATAACACCTGACCCCGCCACCTCCGTAAAAGCGTTCCGCAAATTCTCAGCCTTTGCCGGGCCGACCTTCAGTCTCCACAACACAGCCATTGCCACAATCGGCAAGGTATCTCCCAACCCCGGATTTTTCGGCGGGAGGGTGTTGAAAGTTATCACCAGGGGCGACGGGAAGGGACTTAAAAGTATGATCGTCGAGCACGATGATGTTGTAAGCGCAGTCGTCTATTGTAAAGACGACACCTTAATCGCAGCTCAATTACCCAAAGCTTCATTCCCTTCGAATGACGATCTCATCGGAAAGGCTCAGGATCTTGAGCTAGGTAATGATGAGCCGGCTATAGACCCAATACATGAGAGTGAAGGAGATGCATCCGACGAAAGTGTTGTTGAAAGTGAAGACGGAGCCAGCAACAGCAGCAAAGGAAAAGGGAAAGACCGCTCAGAGGATGCGGAAGAAGAGGAAAATAAGCCGTCAAAGTTACGTATTCTGGAGCTAAGGGCTGAGGCAATTGCGGAGGTGATGGTCGAGGATGAATTAAAGGATTTTGTAATGCCAAAGGATTTCTATTGAGTATCGGATTTCTTGCGGGATGTCTGTTAGCTCATGCACAGAATGCATATCCACAAACGCATGCTCTGGATACAAAATCTTAGGTGATTTCTGGACTAAGTCAGGCAAAGTTTGGGAATATCTTCCCTGCACATGACTCGTTGTGGGATCTCGTGCACTAAAGGTGCAAGGCATAAATAAGAAAGGATCACCATGCTCTCGGCTGATCAAAATAGAAGCAATTAATTCTATTAAAACACTAACAATATCTCATCATCAGCATATCTTGTCCATCATGGATCAATTAGCCGCAACCTCCATGACAGAACGAAGACGGGCTCATGCAATCTTCAAGATACATCTCAAGGCTGGCAGACATGCCTAGGTATATCTAAAGAAAGAAAAGACTTTTTCCTTGACTATAATGAGGACTGCCAAAGATTTTTCTCCCTTCCGCTTCTAGCTGCCAAGCTGAGCCTGACGCCACTCTAACCTAGCCGAGCTTGGGCGTCGCTGAACAGGGCTGAGCACCGACTGAGTCGGCCTAAGTGTGCCCTAAGCGCACCCTGGGAGCAGAAGGCAGTAAGAGGGCGCAAGGCACTGAACCTGGTGGGCCGCCGAAAATGGCCGTATTCAGCTCGGCTCAAGTTGCCTGTAGTCAAGAGGAGGGGCTTCCTTTCTGCTCCTTCCTGCTCATTTCTGCTCCCTCTGCACTCCGTCTTGCTCCCTTTCCCGAACGAAAACGACAACCGCCGATTCTACGTTCTGGGTATATCTTTCTATATAAGCTTTAACCAGATTAACACTGCAGTGCGCTTGTCGAGATGGCTACTATAGAGGGGACGAATGCCCCAGATGCATTAAGTACCTTGACTGAGCTGGAAGATACGGAGCTGGTTGAAGACTCTGTGAGTTCCTTCCTAAGCTATTGCGCTCTATACATCGGCTTTTCGTTCTTCAGTTCCGTTACTCACTCCTGCTACACCTTACTGTCCTGTTACAGCGAGTGGCCCATTTCTTATCGACCACTTGTGCAACTCTGAATAATACTGCACGCTCTTCCTTTGAAACTTAAACTTGAGTATGGACTTTGTCTTCTCTGTTGTCATTTGCATCTTTGTTATTTGGAAATTATTTCCTCTTCCTATATGTTTGAGAACAAAATTTCTTTCCTCGAGACGCCTTTAGTTTATGATTACTCAACATGTACAGGGCTATTCGAGTGGCGACGTTTCTTCACGATTACACCCAGAAAAACTGGACTTCGATCACATCGATACCTTAGAAACGTTTACAAAGGACCTAAAGCAAGCACTAAATGGCTCTTTTCCACGGTCCTCCTATCCTTACAGCTCTGTCAATTGTCTATTACTATCATGGGCAGATGACGACCTCAATGTACAATTCGAAATCCTCAAGTTGCAGGAAGTATTTGAGCAACAATTTAGGTAATCTTAGCGTATATTTCTTTAAATCCTATTGCCTGCTATAGTGCTAGTCACTCAGGTACTCTTCCCAAGGAAGGTGCCAGGATCGGGGTCAATTAAGGTCCAAAGACACAACATTGAAGCATGAGAGCGCATTCATAACGATGTATAGTTTCCCGCTCCTTATTATCGTCGAAGCTAATCTGGAAAGCTCTCATATACAAGACCAAGTATAATTATTATACGTCCAAGATTGTATTGAACCCGTAACTTGCATCTTATTGACAATGCTCTTATCTAATGACGTTGTCAGCTTGGAGGATTCAGCACATTTTTAGCAATTAACCAGATCTTGTTCAATATCCTGGATACTTTTACTATTCTTAGAGTGCTAACGCTAGGATTTCAAAGATTCACAACCTCGGAATTCAAGATACCCAGCAAGCCAAACCCTACGAGGGCCTTGCAAGATAAGCTGTACGCCTTTCAAAACGCACATCAGGATGAGAATGAATTACTCATCGTATACTATGCGGGTCACGGGGAGGCAGATCCTCGAAGGGGTCGAAGTATATGGTGTGCCAATCGGCATAGAGACAGCCCGTCTCTAAACTGGTCCTCGCTCCAACATCTGCTAGAAACCGCTATTCCTCATGTTCTCATTATTTTGGATTGCTGTTTCGCTGCAAATGCCGCAAGAGATACGACTGAAGGTACTACGAAAGAGCTCCTTGCAGCGTGCGGGAGAGAGAATCCAACCGTTGGCGTTGGCGAAAGGTCGTTTACCTCGGCATTGATTGAAGAATTAAAGGCCTTCAAATCAAAGTGAGTTGTTAACAAAGCCTCCTATTGATCTTGTCTATTATCAGACCAGAATACTGATACTTCTTCAGCCCCTTCACAGTAGCTATGCTGCATAGCCGCTTGATCTGCATACGGTGGCGATTGAAATATACGCCAATTCTGGCGATGCTTTCGGAGCAAAGTACTCCGAGCATTCATTTGGCCCCAATCCCTGTCGAGGGGGCCTCTCTACCCACTAGCCTTGAGCTCCGAGCTTCCATAGACACAAGGGTGCTACTTGCCGTGTCTGTGGCACAAGATACAGAATTCAGCGTTACAGACTGGATTCATTGGTTAAACACACCCAAAGCGCCTGCCGAGATACTAAATATTGACGTCCGGCTTGAGTCTGCTTTTATGAGCCATTCGACTCTAGTTCTTCTCTCTATACCGACACTTGCATGGTCAAGAATGGTGGATAGAGACGCGTACAATTTCATTGGTTTCGTGACATCGGAGAATTTGCTCAGAAAGTCAGAAGTACAGGATCTCGATGCCACTAAAGCAAAACAATCACAAAGCCAACTTAGCCCACAAGACTTTGACATAGATGAGTCTGTTGATAGCAAAAGAAGCTCACTGGCTGAACGTTGGCGCGATAGTGGATACGGAGGAGGACTGAGTAACAGGGACTCCTCAATTTCCCAGCGTCAATACAATGGCACCATTCGACGTCGAATTCGCTCAATAATACCTTCCGCATTGCGTAAAATCTCTATGGAGCAGTATCTTACGGTGACTAGCTTTTCAAACATTGCACACGAAGTGCAAAAGGCTCTTAGGGATAAGGATTTCATGGAGGAGGATGAAGCTATTAAAAATTGGTTTAGAGTTCTGATCAAAGGTGAAAGGTTGGCCACTTTAATGGCGGTGATAGAGAGTTGTACTAATGAGGAGGAAGAGTTCATAAGAGACTTTCTTAGCATGCAATTTTAGGGTACTATTTAGGAGATTTCGCACAAGTTGTTAGGCCATGGACAGCCTCCCAGCCTTGCTAAGGTCTAGGAAGCCTTCAATACTATATAGAAAAGGATTCTTTTGGCCCAATTTCCGAATAGAGACTTACATCCTTTCACCTCTCAGACAGCAGTATAAAAGGGAGGAATCGCTCCAAGAGATGATCTGATATCCTATTCGGTTGCAGTGCAAGGCCTGTGCAAAAAAACCATCTACTTCTCCTCCCTAGTGGTTACCCAATCTCACTAGCAAATATAGTAAATACCCTCATATACCTGATCTCCTATTCCCTCTAAACCCCAACCGTCTCGGCGACTCTGACAAGCCCAGATATACCCCAGCGTGGTTAGGCAGGGAGAACGCCTCTAGTAATCCAGAACTACATATCTAATCTCCCCTTGCTCTTAAGAAAGCTCGATAGTAATGACCTATCTTTGTAAAAAATGTATATATGGCAGGGCTCCTTTTCATATGATTCTTTGATACTTAACTTAGTATTAGGAATAGCTACACGATGGGAAGTAGTTAGCTAATATTACAGCAGGATGAAAATCGCCAGAGTAGTGGGTGAGCTGGTCCAAGAGTAACATGAGAGGGTTTGTTTGGGCGGTGTGTGAGCTGATGAGCTGATGAGGTCCTCGTTTGAGTGTGTGTTGATTACTAGGGATGGAGAGTGGAGGGGAGGAGGACGGTTATGTGTGATTATATCGCTAATTATGCGTATAACTAATGAGTATGTACAAGTATCGTCCCACAGGCATATAACGGACATCTTGATGGACGGTGCATTAGAGTGGCGTATCATACGGCATTGATCCCTTATCGACGCCACGCTCTCGCTAGAGCATGCTTCAGAATATCAAATGTCCGTATAGGTAGACGTGGTATGGTCAGCAAATTATGACTAACAAAAACCGTGTCAATTACCATAACGCTTGCCCACCCACTCACATGTCTACTCCCTCCCCCCCTTAACCCTCCTCCAAATCCCCACCACCGCCGCCCCCACCACCACAACCGCTCCCCCCACAACCCCCCACCTCACCCAATCCACGCCCTCCTCTCCCTCCCCACTCCCCACACTCGGCATCGCACTCCCCGGCCACAGCGCCGCCTCCGCAATCTGCACAAAAACCTCCCCAATACTGCCCCACGTAACACTCACATGCAACGGTTTCTGCAACCCCAAGCTCGTAGTATATTCCTCAGGTTGCAGATCGCCTCTCTGTGTCGATTTATCCATATCCGCTTTCAGCGCGACGAAGAGGGCAGGCATGTTATCTAAATGGGGGTGTTGGGCGCGCAGGGAGGGGATGTAAGCGAAGGAGTCGGGGTCGGCGGAGTCGTAGGTGTAGACGAGGATGTCTGCAGCGGTGAGTTTGGGTTGGTTTTCTAAAATGGCGGGTTCGAGTTCGCCGAGTTCTTCGAGGATCAGGGTGCATTGTTTGCCGCCGGGGAGTTCGACGCTGTTGACTGCGACGCGGGGTTTTATTGTGGGATGGTAGGTTGGGGAAAAAGGGCGGGAGAGGAAGGCGTCGAGGAGGGAGGATTTGCCGGAGGAAGGGGGGCCGAGGATGTAAGCGAGGAGGACGTTGCGGTCGGTTTTGAGAGGGCGTTTTTTAGAGCGGCGGGTGCGTTTGCGAGGGTGGGTGAGGTGGAGGGCGGATGTGGTGGTGTGGTCTGGGGGGTCGTAGCCTAGGTAGGCGAGGTAGGCGAGGGTGGTTTTGGGGGAGAAGAAGGTGGTCATGCTCCATTGGGCGAGCCAGCCTTGGAGGGTGATGTGGTTGGCTTCGTTGCAGACGGTGGAGGAGGGGAAGGAGTTGCTGTCTGCTGACCAGGCAGGGGGTAAGCCTGGTGTTGGAGCGAATAGAGCGGAGAGTTCGGTAGGTGATAGGCCTCCATCGTTGTCTCTGTCGAAAAGAAGGAAGAGGTCGACGAAAAAGCGGTAGCCTGCTGGGGAGAGCTCGGCGGACGAGTTGGGTGGGACGTCGAATTTGGGGGTCAGGAAGCTATTCTGGAGGCTTAGGCTGTTGGTATAGTGAAATGTTCGGAGAATGATCCAAATAGTTTCATGTCGGCCCTTTTCTGCAAATATCCTGCTCAGGAGGACGAAACCCTCCCGGCTTATGCCTTTAGGCGTCACAGCAATGGCCGAGTATTTTGAGATGGCTTGCTTGATATTCTCAAGGTCCTCTTCACCCAGGTTTTTGTTGAAGCATTTTTGCTGGAAATCGCAGATTTCTTTGTCATTCAAGTAGCCATCCTGGTCCTTATCACACAAATAGAAAATTCTCTCCAGCGCAGAGACACAAGCGGGCTTCAAGTTCGACTCTTTCGAGTCGAACAAGGGCGCTATAGGATCCGTGACAGCCTTTTGACATAAATAAAAAGCTTCATTGATATTGTGGTGTTCTCTTGCGCTCGTTCGAATGCAGGAATCAATTTCCTTGAACTCAGCCATAACAGGCAACATTTCGTCTTCGATGACTTGCTCTGTATTGACATTCGCAGATAAGTCCGACTTATTGGCACACAACACCACAGGTACATTAACGCCCAAGGACCTGAAATGCGGCAGCCAGAACAGAGCCACTCGTTCATAGCTGTAGTGATCTGAATAGACAAGCATTATAACGTTCGACTTGCGTATTTCCTTATTCAGGTTCGTTCGCTCCTGCGGCAGCGCCGATGTATCGACTATGGTGGTTGTGACATTCTCCGGCGTACCAATGTTGGGAGGGATGGTGATTTGAGGGAGGACTGGTTGGATCTTGTGAGTGACGAAGACATCCTTCACGAGGCTCGTTATGATGCTCGACTTTCCGGTGCCCTCGTCGCCGCAGAGACATATTCGCACTTCTAGAGATGTCAGCAATGTTTCAGGGATCTTTCTTGCATTGCGGAATGAACCTGTAGCCATAGCTTCATGCCCTGCAAGATATCAAGGCGTTTCTAATGACAATCTGAGCGTTGGCATGATCATGGTATTATCATGATGCATCGCGAGATACTTCTGACTGGAGAAGGCTGGCGCACATCACGTTTAAATACTTCTCCAAATGCCCTTTTTTCAACCCGTGGCCAATGTGACGCGCTGCAGCTAAAGATCTTCCACTAATAGAATAGGCCCCGGGAGTTCGGGGCGCCATGGGTAGGGCTTCTAGGCACGAGGTTACCCGAAGCCATTGCCCCACATTGGGGGCGACGCATGGCGAACGTTGTTCTCTTATTGACCAACTTCATTCGACCTCATTTCCGCCCCTGCAGTAATGCGTTCTATGCTTGTTTCCTTATGCTGTATGCTTATTTCCATCTGCGTCTGCAACTCTTCGATGATATGAATGATCGCCTCCATCTTTGCGCGCAGCTACCCAGTATACTCCTGATTACTATACAACATCATCCTCTACCCGTTGATGCACGCCTATACATCTAATGCAACGATAAGCGAGACCACATCTACATAATGTTGTAAGTCGTACATGCAGTCAATGATCACGGCACTGCTAACATCAAACCTGGAAGTGTCCTACCGCCCCCACCTAGATACCCCACCACGCAAACAACGACCAGTCCAAATGGCACTACCATAAACAGTCCTATGATTGAGATGAGCAATGTCCTCACTCATCCTAGTGGACCGGAGTATCAACTGTCGGTTGGGGAAGGGACATATTATTTGCAAGACAACCTACACCTGGCCACTCCTCCTCCGCATCCTCAAGATGCGCCGATTGTCAGTTCAAACCCCTTGGCAACCACACCGGCTCCACCGAAAGCCGGTATAAAACTCTCGATTTGTATTACGAGCCCGCGAAAGTCTGCGCCACAATTATACAGACAGACGTCGGTCAGCACCCGTTCAAACCTAGGGACATACAGTATCAAAGAGCATGAAAAGGAATCGAGGAGCTCCCATGATACCAGTAGTGATGGCATTCCCCCACAGTTGCCTTCCAGCAGCACGTCTGGGAGGACACCGGTCTTTGGAGAAGACAACGCCCTACTCACGCCACTTACTGGAAAGGAAGCCAAACGAAAGAAGCCAAAAACAAATCTAGTAAAAAGCAATTCGCAGTTTATCTCGAGAGTCATACCAAATGATCAGTTAAGTAAACGCTTACAAGAGCATAAGCCTGAAGGTATATTCGCATTCGCAAATATAGATAGGGCGTATCAATGGCTCGACCTGTCTTCACCACCACCTGCCAGGGTATGGTCTTTCAGTAGATGACGAAGATAATATTAGCTAACTAGTTCTACAGGCTCAACCCCTAATGAAGATATTATTCGCAAAAGCACACATGCTATGTCACGATATCAACTCATTTACAAAAGCACCCAACCACATCGACGTAATAATGGGCGCCTCCACAGGAGACATAGTATGGTTCGAAGCCTACTCCCAAAAATACGTCCGAGTCAACAAAAATGTAAGCCCACCCCCTCTCCTCTCCCTCCCCCCAATCTCCCTAACCCCAAAAACCCAGAACATAATCTCCACCTCCCCCATCTCCGAAATCCGCTGGCTCCCCTCCTCCGAAAACCTCTTCCTAGCCTCCCACATGGACGGCACCCTAATAGTCTACGACAAAGAACGCGACGACGCCGCCTTCACCCCCCCCTCCCCACCCCCCACAACAACCCCCCACCCCTCCACCCCATCCCCCCTCCTCATCACCAAATCCGTAAACTCCAAATCCCAAAAATCCAACCCCGTCGCCGTATGGCACCTCTCCCCCCACCCCACCACCGCCTTCGCCTTCTCCCCCGACTCCCGCCACCTAGCCGTAACCTCCACCGACGGCTCCCTCCGCCTAATCAACTACCTCTCCGAAACCCTCCTCGACCTCTACCCCTCCTACTACGGCGCCTTCACCTGCGTCACTTTCTCCCCCGATGGGAAATACATCCTCACAGGCGGCCAAGACGACCTCGTCTCCATCTGGTCGCTCGCAGAACGCCGCATCGTAGCTCGCTGCCCGGGCCACAGGAGCTGGGTAAAAGCCGTCGCATTCGACCCCTGGCGCTGCGATGGGCGAAACTACCGTTTCGGCAGCGTAGGCGAAGACTGTCGTCTCTTATTATGGGATTTTAGTGTTGGGATGCTACGTAGACCGAAAGCTGCTAGTATACATCGAAATAATCAGAATAATCGCGCGTCGATAAGTTCGTATGCGCCTATTAGTCGGAATCGGACGGAGTCGACACAGATGCCATCGCGGATGCGGTCGAATAGTAGTTTGAATGAGGGGGAGGGAGGGGGGGAGGGGAGTGGGGAAGAGGTGATTGAGCATGCGGTGGAGAGTCGGATGGTTACGGCGGAGTTGCCGCCGGTGATGAGTAAGGTTGTTGATGAGCATCCGATGAGTTGGGTGGGGTTTGAGGAGGAGTGTATTATTACTGCGTGTGGGGAGGGGCATGTGAGGCTTTGGAGGAGGCCGGTGGATGTGGGGGTTGGTGGGGGGTGATCGTGATAGGGATGGACATTTATGTAGGGTAAAGGGATGTGTGGGGCGGAGAGGATTGTGTGTAAAAGCTAATATAATAGCTTGATTGGATTAGCTATATAACAGTATATTAAGAATAGCATGCTGTTCATTCGGTTTCTTTCGATGCCATCAACCTTGGTCGCCAGTACCAATTATCACATTGACAACACGAGTCCCTAAGCCAACCCAAGATTTTCATCAGATATCCATAAGCCCCCGTCCAACGCCATGCGTTTCAATTTGTTCACTCACGTTTCAATTACCTGTAGAAACCATCAGGATTCCCTCCTGCCTCAGCCACGTATCCCGGTTGCTGCTCTCGTGGCGCATGGTATGCCTGATATTGCCCAGCCGGCGGACCAGAATTGAGCACCGGGTATGGATTCTGGCCAAAACTGGGTGACGGCGCTGAAGGCGCCGGCTGCGAAGGTTGTGGCGGATTGTAGGATGTGTACGGCTGCTGAGCCTGCGAAGGTTGCGGGGGGGAATGAGGAGTGTGTGGATAGGGTGCTTGTTGGCCTCCAAATGGCTGGGCTTGCTGGTGTGGTGGGCCGTCGGTCGGTGAGTAGACGGAGGGCGAGTACTCGTCTTGAGGCTGTGACGGTTGGATGTGTTGGGGATAGTTTTGAGGTCGAGAGTCTGTGGGACTAGTGTAAGAGGTTGTAGATAATTCCTGTGGGTTGTCATAGGTCGATTGAGGACGGTGGCTGTAAGGGTCTGAAGAAGGCGGACGCTGACCACCGGATGGTCTCCGAAGGTCATTGGGCGGGTGGTGTGGTTGTTGCGGTTGCGCGGGCGGGGCCTGGGGTGCGTACGCAAATGGTTGGGGTCCGGATTGGGGAGGGTATTGTGGCTTTGGGGTATTTGAATCTGCGGAGGTTAGTTTTACCCCCCAAGCGCAAAGAAAGGTGTATTACTTGGTGGCGGAGCCTCAGGGCCAGGAGTATAGTATCTACCTGGACCAGCAGTGGGATGCTGAGGACCGCCTTGCTGTGCTGGCTGGTATCCACCAGGACCTCCACCATACACATATTGAGGTTGGCCCGGACGACCATACGGTTGCTGTGCTGGCTGGGACATAGACGCTTCTAGCAGTGACTCGTAGTCTCTTCGAGCTTTTATGAACTTCTCATTCAATTGAGTAAAGTCATCTGGACCAGGCTGTTAGCTACTGTCATTCATCCAAGTTTCAGTTGAAAACAGACCCTTCTTTTGCGTGTATTTCCCAATTAGCTCGATGAGCTTCGGCCGTATAGCAAGCGTCGAATGGTATAGCTCAGTAATCTCCTCATTATCCCTGACATTTAGGTCGGAACTACTCGTGCTCAGTAACGTTAACAACTTCTCTACGTTCTTGATCTCTCCAAAAACTTCGGCTTCAATCTGCGCCTCTCGTTGTAAGTCGTCTTGGGTAGGATCTGTTAGTTTCTCTACATAATTCAGGGGGAAGATGCCAGTCTGCCCTCTCAAAGAGCCCTTCCACCAGTCCTTGTAGACGGACTCAATGACGGCAATGATATCCCCTTTACGGAACTGCAACTCTCCTGCTTCCGATGGCTGGAAGTCGTACAGTGCGCGAACTCGGGAAACTGTGGCGGCCGTCGTTCCTTGTGGTACTGGTTGTGACGGTGCTGTCTGCTGTGATGGACCTGCTGCTGCTGATGATGGTGCACCCTGAGCGGGCTTCTTTCCGGCGGCTTGGTCTGGAGCAGGCTTATCCTTGATTGACAGCTCGAGCGCCATTTGCAATTCTTCCTCCTCTTTCTGCCTGTCAACATCCGTGATCTGCCTTTTAGTGGGCGCAGCAGGTGGGTAGAGATTGGGATCTGAAACATTATTAGCAATGTTGTCTGGGTTCCCCAACACGGAGACAGTACTTTGACTTTTAAGCTTCGTGTATTGCTGTTCCATGATGCCAAGATCCGGGTCCTTCTTGAACATCTCTGTCCATTCTCCCATTCTCTCTAATATTTTGGCTTTCACTTGCTGATGTGTGTTCTGCTTTCACGTTAGAAAGTATTTCCAGGTAAGCTTGCTGGCTCATAATTTCGGCGCACCCTGTCGTTTGCAAGTCGCAGCAGAGCATCCGTAAAGCTCCTTGACGCAAGCTCTCGATGCATCTTATTTCCACAATTCTGTGATAACGCGTTTGCCAGCTATTTCTGAGTATCAGCATCCGTTAACTGCCGCCCTGACTGTCTAGCCTTACTTCCAAAGTGTAGAGCTGCACGTTTGCATTCCGGTGGGCGAGCCGCTTAATCATCGACGCAACGGCATCTTTCGGTCTGCAAGATGTGTTTGTGAGATGTTTGTGTTCGCACGAAATGTCAGGAAAGCTGGTGCGTACCCTGTGTCTTCTGCGCCTACCCGGTCGCAGACGTCCTTAGCTGTCTCAGCAGACGATCATTTAAGTTTTCCAGAATCGAGGTTCACTTACCAGTATGTACTCCCAGTTTTCTGAGGTGAGATTCTCATCTGTTGCTTTTGCTGCGAGGTGTGAGTGAGTACTGGGAGCTTTGAAGTGCTATAACTTACCAACAGCATCGTCGAATGCGTTCTGCTGAGCGCGGAACATGTTGATTTCGGAGAGTGATATTCACGAACAATCAAAGGTAATGAGTGTAGCAAGATAGTGGGAGTGCAGATGTCTCAAGATTGCAGGTACTTGAAGAGTGGTTCCTGCCTCGCCTTGCAGCCTCCACTAGTGCAACTAGGTGTGGCTTGACCGCAGCAGATGACGAAGCTCGAGCGAACCTTGATGAGACGTTATATACACGATTTATCAGAGTTCAAAGTATCTGTGGTTCTTCACCTTTACATATTGGAAGGCTTTCTTTTTACATTGCATTGGTAATATATGTAGTACGTCTAGAAGCGTAGTCAGAAATGTCTGCCCTTTATGAAATTTTTCCTATTCCCTGGTATCACGCTCAAACAATTGACAGTAGGCTGACGCGTTCCCATCCATCAACTCCTTTCCAGACAGAACCGACAAGCTGCTATGACGCGGGCCACGTAAATAGAAGCTCAACCTGTCCTGATGCAGCTCTAACCCCTAATGAAAACCGAAGGGTCTGAACTTTATGTATGCCGAAGACGCCATTGTAATTTGAGAATGTGCGTGATCAGGTACGCAAATCCCGCGACATGTAAGACCCTTCGTAGGAGAAGTGAAATCGGTTTGAAACGTTGATCCGCCATGACATAATATCATTGTCTCGTTTGTGGCGGATAAGGAGATTAAACATAACGCACCACACAGCCTCCAACGGCGGCGTGAAGCAAGAATCTGAATATGGAGGAACGTAAGGCAAGTTGCTTTGCGACATACTTTCAAGATCCTTTTTGAGCTCTTTCAGCCGCACGGCTGGCCCGTGCTGAGCGCACCAGCGGCGCCAGGTTGATCAGAGGCTCAGCGGTCTGTATATATGGGTGCTGTGGACACCATTAGAAACCTTTCCGCAACAGCTTTTATGGCATGGATTTACCCTAAGAAGATCATGTGCAGATGCTCGCTTATCAGGATCAACTCTGAGCGCAAAATTCAGGAAATCCTTGAAGACGGGCGATAGCTCGTGCTCCTCTTTGATCTTTGGCGTTCCATTGGTAGCGATGAGGTATAAGGCCCGAAGTGGTGATTCAGTAAGATATGGAGGCTCGCCCTCGATCATTTCAATCGCCATAATCCCAAGACTCCAGATGTCTACTTTGCGGCCATACTCCTTCCTTGTGACTACTTCAGGAGCCATCCAGTACGGTGTACCAACCATTGTGGTTCGCTTATTGTGGGCCTCGTTGATTTGAGCACAAAATCCAAAATCGGCTAATGTTTGTTAGTCCGAGATCATTGTGAACGGGTACAACCCATCATACTCAGCTTGATATTGCCATCCATAGCAAGTAAGATGTTGTCGGATTTGATATCCCGATGAATAACGCCCTTTGAGTGCAGGTGTTGTAGGCCATTCAATGTCTTACGTTGTTTAGCCTCATAGTGCACGTGGAAATATCTTTATACCATGATAACATACCTCTCGACAAACAGCTGCAATCTGCCCCTCACTCATTAAGTTGAACGTCACTACGTCAGTCAGACTTCCCCCTTCCATATACTCCATAATTACCCATAAGTCTCCTTGTCGTAAGTAGCTGTCCATGAAATTGACGATATTCTTGTGCTTGCTGTCTTTCATCACGAGGATCTCGTTAATGATGAGGTCTTTCTTCGGCTGCTGTTCAAGATTCATTTGCTTAATGGCAACGCATCTGCCAGTCCCCACCTCGGTAGCGGTGTACACTCCACCAGACGCTCCCTGCCCAATCTTGTTTAGATTTTTGTATTTCCTCATTGGATCTCCGGTACTACATATGGCATTAAGTCTCGCCACAATGTCAATCCCGGTGCTTCGGTTGGGACGTCGCCGTGGGTTAGACCCGGAACGGGCTTGCTGTTGTGGGTGAGGGATATTTTGAGGGTCCGGAGAGGTAGGGGTGAATTGTTGTGTTGGTGGAGACGTAGGAGAGATCTGCTGTTGAGGAGCCTGGCGTTGGCTCTGACTTCTATCAAGCTGCTTTGTTTGGAGCGCTTTTTGTACGCTTGCAACAGGCTGTTCCTGTTGTTGTTGGTATTGAGTGGGGCTACCCACACCACCAGGACTGGGTCGAGAGGGTTGGCGGGTAAGTCCATTAGTCTGGACTTTGGATGGCTGCCGCTGAAGGCCTAAATCATCATCAGGTTCCTCCCGAGCGTTTGACGTCGAGCGATTTCTGATCGGCAAATCTTCGCTTGGCCTGCTCTGGATAGGTGAGTATTCTTTGGCGACGTTTGGTGCATGGGGCGCCGCGCGAGCTGGGGTAAGATTTGTGGCTGGAGAGGCGCCTGGTGGTCGAGGCGCTGGGCGACCAGGGACGAGGTTTGGCTGATTCATGCGCTGTTCCATGGAAGGAGTGCTGGGTGCGAAAGCACTAGGATTTGGCACACTACGAGGGATAGGCGGAGGCGCGCGTGGATTTTCAAAGCTCGTCTCGTGATTTGAGGGGAAGCGTGGACTTGCAGGAGGACTAGTTATGGTCGATAGATGAGTATTCGGTGGTGGAGCTGCATTAGGGTTCATCAGAAGGCTTAGTCCTGAAGCAGACGGATCCTCAGCTCTTGCATTATCGAACTTGTGCCAAACTTGGTCCTCGGCTTGGCCTCCCTGGGTGTTCTTGTAGAACGCCATGATATCGACGATAGCCTGAGGGTTTCGCTTTTGTTCAACTTCGGTAATTCCACTCTCTTGTAACATCCTCTGCCATTCTTTGGGCAGGCCCTGTGTCTCGTCAGTATATACCCAACCATTCTAACCAGACGTATGTCCAACTGCCCCAGCCTGACAAAAAATATTCGAAAGGTATCCTTGCAAGTAGTAGGGAAGGATCTTCCAGAGTGTGTGGATTGGAGGAAATTTGATACAAGCTGGTGTCAGAACATACCGTGAATTTTCCTGTCTCATTATCGAAGCCGACATGGGTGACGTGTACTGGGTTCTCTGGTGCCGATATCTTGACGCTATTGGAACGCGGCGAGCCCAAAACACTGCCTATAAAGTTGGAAAACCCGCTCTTTTTCTTCCAAGGAGTTGAATTCTTCCCATTTGCGTCATCTGAGTACCTCTTGGATGAAATTGAGGATGTCTCCGCGTCAGGTGGGGCTGCGTTGCCTGACCGGTCGCCCATGGAAAAGCTGGCGGACTGGCGTAAAGAAGGCGTCATCATTTTCGCATTCGGCGTGGTATATGAAAGGGGAGGTGGAGCGGGTCTGCGAAGTGAGTTCTGATAACCACTTGCCTTGGTGCTGTCCAGGGCGCTCAGTGTACCCGGATGCGCATTGAATTCATCAGGCTCTCGCTCATCGAGCGATTGGTGTGATGGATATTGATGGTGGTTATTGTATGGGCCGTTAGAAGATGAGGCGACGTACTGGCTAGAGGGGTTGGTGGAGCGTTCGAGGGACGAGCTGGAGGAGGTGTGGTGGGATGGGGTGCGGTCGTTATTGCTCGCTGGGGATTGGGATGATGAGGGCTGTCGCTGCAGGACTGTAGCGTTGTTCTGGCTCATACTAGGGGTTTGATAGCTTCTTGGTGGTGGTTCTTTGGTCAGTCGCTTTGATTTGATGCCCTGCCTGAGGTCTTCCATAACTACAGAGAATGAAGTAAGGTAAGGTAAGGTGAGGCTTGTACTGCCGTGGTTGGCGCTTCCCAGCGGCCAATCGCGACGCTTACCAGAACTTCGCGGGGTACCAACCGAGAAAGGCTGGTTAACTAGGAAGAGTGATATCTTTTATGGGGATTGTTGAGGAAAGATTCTATATTCGTATTTTGGACACGGGATAGTGGCTATGGTGATGAGATACACATCAAATCCCCTTCCACCCTGGAACAATGCCGATCTAAAGGCGGATCTCCCTTTTGGTCGGGTCTCTCGCGTGGATGATCAGCACCACTAAAGCCTGCGATTTTTTTGACAGCCCTTGACCACATCAATTACAAAGGATTGAATGGCATTGACATATTAGGCATGCCAGGACGAGAATCGAAGTACGAGGTTATAGCAATAGTACATTGTGCGTCCAAGGCTGGGACAGAAGCCTTTAGCATTACAATGATAATGAAGAGCGCGGCATCTTGATATAGAACTATCGTTCATCGCATAGCTTATAGCCTGAGTTCTCTGAGCTTGGACGCACTGCTGCCTTCGCATTGAGTCAATACCGCACGTGGTACATCCGCTGCGCCTTTTCTGTGGTGCATTGATCCAGTAGTGAACAGACCTCCCCGCCCGTTTGGACCGGGATTGCATTGTTAAGGTACTTCTGACTACCATTCGTGCACATCCAAAGAATTGGAGATGCTATAGGATAAACGTCTCTCCATCTCTATACAATTGTAGAATTTTAATTTCATTCGCTGTCTCTCAATTGATAGTAAGGAAGACCTCTGTAGATCAAGTGCACGCGCAGCTGTACTCGTAGATCCAATCCTTTTCGTCGAACATCTCGTCGAAACGGAAAGCCTGACTTGTTCATGGGTATGGGCAAAGCGCAGATCAGATCTCAATAACTTCAACTTGTTATTGTTAAAACACAAAGGTATAAAAGCCAGGTAGGATGCTCCCCAGTGGCATACCTACACTTACAGTGCCCAAAGTAGATCTGGGGTTGCAGTCCGAGTGGGGTTTGGCGGAAAGTGTGCCGAACTAAGGTATTGCCAAAAGGCGCTAATGCGCTAGCCCCGGCTGAAATTCCTCACCTACGCAAAGTATTTCTCGCCCGCCGAATTCGAGAAAGTAGCACAAGTCGTACGCCCGTACTAGGCACGCAGCTCTTCCACTACCAACACCACCGCATCCCTCACAAACAGACTCACTTGGACTGCCAATGCTGCGCCTCTGACGCTGCAAGCTATAATCTGCAGTCCCTTTTCTGGCTTGGTCTTTTCCCCTTCCTTTCTAATGGGCTTTAAGCCCTTGGCTGTTGGTCGTCACATACCATCTCTGAGCATGCCTTACCAATAGGAGTCAGCTTCGCACCTTTATCCTTTGCCATCCAGCATCGGGCGTTACACATTTTAATCTCTAGTAAGTCTGACTTCCATGTTTTAAACCTGCGGCCTTACCTGACATGCGCCGAAGTTCTCAAATTCACATGCTCTCGACAACCCACGTTACCTAGAAAGTTATTCTGAATAAAAACACAAAAGTCCTCTCTGCTGTCCACCATTGGTCGCTATCACGGAGGACATTAGTTATAATGGCAACAGACACGGCAATGAATGGGGCGAAATCTACAGCATCTGCCCCTCTAACCGCAGCTGAGAGACTTCGCGAAAAGCACGAAGCTGATGCTGCTCATCGGGCCATGGTTGAAGACGCCGTTGACGAAGATGACATTGCCCACCCACCACCCTCAGCTCAGGCCGCAGCAGAATTAGGGGCCACGCCTACTGCGGTCGAATCCAATGCACCTTTGTCAGAAAAAGCTGCTGGCAAACAGAAAGCAAGGGACGAGTCTCCGCAAGCGGTGGCTGGCGCAAAAATGAATGGGGTCACACCATTGGACACCCAATCTGAAGAAGCCTTCCCTGTGCTCGGTAGTGGTCCAAAGGCAGCTGGACCCGCTCCTACTGCTATGGCATGGGGTGCGAAAAAGCCTTCTGCTGTACATACCGGCCTCAATGGAGTAAATGGATATGCTTCCTTATCTAGTATAGCTTCATCTCGTGCTTCAACACCAACCTCCGGCGTATTGACCCCTGCCTCCACCAACACTTCCATTCCACATCAACCTCGAGGAGCTCCACAGCACATGCCGATGCCTGGCAGGCACAGCGAAACGATACAGTTCGCGCCATCGCAGCTATTAGCAAGGGACCAGCTGAAGAAGCCACTGCAGGAGACGCTTAGAGCCATTAACAAAAGGTCAAAAGCGAATCTTGAGATGAAACCAGGTATGAATGGCTCCTTCATATTTCAAGGGACGGGTCCGGTCGATGCAACTAGGCAAGCGCTGAAAGATTTGGCCAAAGAAGTTGGATCCAGGGTTAGGTTGCCCAGCTCTCCATATCAACGGAAAAAGCTGACCGTGAAAAGCAAACAGTGAAAGTCCCAGTACCCTTGAGCGTACGCCCATATATAATTGGCAAGCAGGGTGCTGTCATTCAAGACATTCAAAAACGAACGGGAGCCCGAGTCCAGATACCAAAGGCTGAGGGAACTGCATTTCCGAATGTTGATGACGACGACAGTCTTACCATTGACGTGACCATCGAAGGCGACGCAGTGGCTGCGGAGATGGCAAGACGTGATATTGAAAACATTATAAATGAACGCACCTCGACAGTGAACTTGCGATTACGAGATATCCCAGCCGAATTCTTCCCATTCATTGCTGGCCCACATAATTCTCGAATCAACGCTCTCGAAGAAGGTCGGCAGGTTAAGATACATGTTCCCCATTATCATACATGGATAGGTCAGCCACCACCTCAGGCCCCGTCATCTGGGTTGCCTCAATTCGCTCCCAACGCCGCTCATCAAATCAAAATTTCCGGAGACCGACTGGCAGCCCAAGAGGCACGAGCTGAGATCGAACGCCATGTCCAGGACCTTCGACGGCAGATAACGCTCTCCCAGCTTCCTATCGAGCGCGGTCGGCATCAATTCATTCTCGACAATGATGGGGCTACACTCCATGATATCCTCGCAGAAACGGGATGCGCTGTGATCTTGCCACCCCCATCAGAAGACACGGAATTTCTCACCGTTACCGGGCCGCAATATCAGTTAGAATTGGGTACCAATAAGATAATAGACTTGGCCAGTAGTATGCAAATGTCTTTAGTAGACATTGCGCGTCAACACGCGAATGCACCTATGGGCGCCCAGGCTCATGCACGGGCTTTGACGAGATATTTGCAACAACGCCAAGCGATTGCTGAGCTTGAAAGACAATTTGATGCTCGTATTGTTCTACCGACGACGGATAATGGATCGACGAATTGGGAGGTCTATCACAAAGATGGTAGAAATGGCATTCGCGCTCGTCAAGACATTAACAGTCTTATCAGCGCACACCCTCCAGAAAGGTTGAGGCACATCGAGGTAGATCCCTTCTTCCATCAGCATATACACCGGCAAAGCGCTAGGCGTGTACGTGATGAGTACGGTGTGCACGTACTTATTCCCGATAAAGCTGACAACGAGCCCACCTTGGTACTCGTGTACGAAGGGGTTGAGCCTCCGAATGCGGGCGAGTATCAGTTGCCCAGACAGCGACCATCCGAGCAGGAAATTGCCGAATTCGAAAAGGGTCTACGTCAAGCTCAAGAGCACATCCTCGGTCTTATACAAGGGCAGGAGGATATTGGTTCCGCTAGCGTTTCGGTACCACCAAAGTAAGTTAGCCTCTTTCCCAAAGTAGCACCTGGCTAATCGTCAGTAGGTACCGTGAAAAAGTCCTGAAATTTGTTCACCGCCACCAGCAGAACCTTCCACCTACGGAGATCCCTGTTCAAGTATCATTCGGAGCGACGAATGATAGCGACGAATGTACCCTACGTGGCCCAAGTGCTGCGGTTGAGAACTTCACCGAAAAGATCGCAGCATTTGTTGAGTTGGAAAAACACGACGAATTAGAGCGAGGTCATGTGACGAGCTTCGACTTCCCTCAGAAATATGCGAATTATCTTATCGGCAAAAAGGGTGAAAACATCAATAAATATCGGGAGGAGTTTGATGTGGACATCCAAGTTAAGGACGGCAAAGTTGAAATCACAGGACCAAAAGTGAAAGCCGACGCCGCCAAGTCCAAAATCATTGCTCTTGGTAAAAAGATCGAAGATGAGGCTACTCATGTTTTGAAAATACAACCCCAGTATCATAGAGAAATGATAGGTGCGAAAGGTAGCCAGGTAAATCAGCTTCAGAAGAAGTACAATGTCCGGGTCCAGTTCCCTCGGACAGCCTCGGCACACGATGATGATAGATCTGTCGCTGATGATGCAAGTGAGGTTGGAAGTGTCAGAAATCGCAGACCAAATCAAGCTCCAGATGAAGTCATCATTCGAGGCCCAAAAAAGGGAGCGGACGAGGCTAGAGATGAGCTCTTGAACCTCTTGCAATGGACGATGGATAACTCCCATACGTCCAATGTTTCCGTCGCTCAAGCCCAACTACCTTCTCTTATAGGGCAAGGCGGCCGTGAGATGGAGAGTATTAGGCTGCAGACTGGCGCTCAAATTGAGGTTCCTGGAAGCCGAGAAAGCGCAGATCCCAATGGCCGTGTTCAAATACAGTTAAAAGGCACCGTGAAACAGGTGGAAAATGCAAAGAAGCTCTTAGAGCAGAAGATCAAGGTCTTCGATGATAGTATCACCAGATCCATCGATGTTGATAAGAGGCATCACAGGGCCTTGATTGGTAGTGGGGGTGAGTTGTTTCCATACCGATCACAGTTAACCACACATACTAAGCGATCCTCAGGCACGAATATCCGTAACATCGTCATCAACGCTGGTGGTTCGGATGATCGAAGAGACCTGGCCAGAACTGTTCGCTTCCCCCCACCAGACTCAGCCGACAACACTATTCGCATTGAAGGTCCTAAAGCATTGGTGGACAAGATCATTACTGCCATCGAAGCTTTTGCCAATCAAAGGGAGAGTCAAAGTACCGAAGTCATCGAAGTGGCACCCGACAAACACAAGATGCTCATCGGCCGTGGTGGAGAGGCCCGGCGAGCTTTAGAATCGCAATTCAAAATCAGCCTTGACATACCCAAATTATCCTCGCAAGGAGCCGCACGGTCCCAAGTTAAGATCTCTGGACAGCCTGCTGATGTTGAGAAGGCCAAATCTCACATTTTGGAAATGGTCAAGGACCAAGAAGGTGAAACCTTCCAGGTGCCTCGCAAGTATCATCAGACCATCTCAGACAATGGGCAATTTTTTAGAAGGCTCAGACAAGATCACAAGGTCACTGTAGATCATGCTGGACACCAGCCGCCTCAGAGGTCTGCAGCTGCAGCACGGCCGCAGGTGAACGGGAGCGCCCAAATGCCTCTCATTACGGATGACCAAGACTCTAACGACAATCACCACTGGGAAATCATGGATAGTGGAGAAAGCCAAGAGGAAGGAGAAATCCCATGGATATTGCGAGGTTCGCCTGAGGGGGTTGCTAAAGCTCGTGAAATGCTTGAAAAGGCCATCGAGCGGGCCAAAAATCAACAATCACAGGCCGTTGGATACCTCGTCTTACCTGACCCTAGGACCTACCGCTTCATTATCGGCCAGGGTGGCTCGCAGATTAGCTTAATTAGGAGGCAAACCGGGTGCAAGATCACAGTGCCGCGAGACCAGTCTCAGGGGTCAGCCATTGAGATCGTGGGTAGTAAAGAAGGCGTTGAGCACGCGAGAGACATGATACTCGACGTCGTTCAAAACGGTGGAAGGAGGGATTGAGGATAACTTCCGCTGCAATGCTATTATAGGCTACATATGTAAGATCACTACCATCTAAAGAGCTGGGCTTCATCCGAAACGAGTTTTGGCCGGAAGAAAAGTAGCTAGATAGGTATGGGCATCTGATATGTACAAAAAATAAAATAAACCGTTCTATTCTACCCCTTTTCCAAACGCTAACTGTTGAGATACTTTGGTCCGTTCAAGAGACCCGCCGTCATGCTGAGATTTGGGTTGGTTGGAGGGGCAAAAAACACCCGACTAGTGTGCTGCCTTCATCCATAAAAGATAAGTATACGGAATCGTTCTTGAACACGGCTACTGCTGATAATATTTTACAGAGATGTCAAGCCTGCAGGGTATGCAAACAGATTGGCCGTCCGAACAGTTGGTTACCTTAGTCTGGCTCAACATCCCCTCGTCGACCTCCCTAGAACAACCCCGGGCAGCTCCTACCATCTATTCATTTGACCCCCAGGATGCCAAGTCGCTCCGAGGAACCGTCAGAATAACAGCCAAGTTGAACCAGGTCCTTCCATTTCCCAAACTAACAGCAGTGACAGCTAATTTCTGTACCGCAGGAGTTCCAGCTCAAAAGTAGTGAACAGGCCATCTTTGAAAATACGCAAAGTCATTAAGGCTTTCTATAAGATGCTAACAATATTGATACAACCGACTAAATCATATCGACTGCCGTCTCGCTAAAGGTTCTTCCCTAACCTTCCACAAAGCCTCCTTCGGTCTTTCAATCTTCGCGCAAACATCTTGCCACCGCACAATCTGTTTCCCATACGTCCCATAATCCACAACACTAACGCTATCCCACATCTCAACTGTACCTGTATCCCAGTCATCGACCTCTACATCTTCGCTCCATTCATTCAAGGCTATCACATTGGCCGCCCAAGCGTCGATAGCCTTACGCTTTTCGCCAGCGTCGTCACCATCGAACTCATCCGGTACGGCCAGTTCGGACCCATGACAGGATGCTTCGCTAATGGTAGATTTCGTGGCTTTTGATGCCCTAGCATCTTCTTGTGCCTGGTCAAGAACCGCTTCTGCGTAGATGAGCGCACCGGTCAGTTGTTGGCCCCAGACCACGGCCTGGCGGTCGAATTCGCTCCGTGACAGGAGGCATTCCTTCCTCGCGGCTCTTCGCTGGTATTCTGCAAGATTTTGGTCATAGAGGTCTTTACGGTTGTCGAACTGTGCCTGTGCTCGGGCGTATTGGTGCCAACTTTCGTCAAGTCTTTCGAGGACTTCTAGTCGAGCCAATTCCTCTGGGCTTTCTGTGGATTCGCTTGGGGTATTGGAGTTTAGTGATTCCTGCCTCGCTACTTCTGCGTCCATTCCGGTGTTGTCATCGTTGTCGCCGTAATCGACAAGACTTGCGAACAGTGGCGCCTTTTGGGATGCTGCGGGCTCTGGGTGTCTGAGCAGATCTGCCGCCTCCATAGCTGATTCGAGGACGTACTGCGTGTGATTCCTGGCGCGGCCCAATTCAAGCTCGGCGGAGCAGTATGCTTCTTCGAGCTGTTTTAGCCGCTGACCAACGTCCCGCAAGTCGATTTCTTGCAATTCTACCTGCCTTCGAAGAGCGTCAGCCGATTCTTGCGTCTCTGTTGCCTCTAGCGAGGCTTTCATATATTGCAGGGACACCTCTATATTTCGAACATCCATTCTTGCATGGTATAGCGGACCTTCCAATGCACTCATGTTGCGATTGCACTCGAAGAGGCCAGCTGACTTGGTAATAAAGGTCTTTGGCACGAGTAGTGCTACACAGTCTTTATAGCCATCATTGGCCAAAGTGAATCGAGCAGGACCTTCTGTAAAGTCTTGCCTAAGCGGCTCCGACTTATCGATATTACAGCCTCCAAGGCCTGTAGAGGTAAAGTCAGGATAAGGACCCATGGATCCCTGTTGAGAATCAACTAAGGCGTTTTTCCTTTTTCTCTTATGACTAACGTTCATAGTTTCAGGTCCGTAGAACCCAGTATTAGCGATTATGGTGGTACACCCTGCTCTTCGTGGTTTCCCTCGGTCTGCGAAGAACGTAGTGTATGGTATTCGCCGAGACTCTGTTGCCAGTTGAGGCGAATCTTCAATCAAATACTCAGGTTCTGGGTTGGCTTGGGTCCGTAACACAAAGAAGCGTTGATGTTTTATTGTCAGGCCACACAAAACACATTCCTTTGAGGCTGTCCAGGTGTCTCCTTCGATTGTGCATAGTAGACCTCCTGTCCTTTGTTGTCACCAAATTTGACGTCAAACAACTATTGTCGCTAGCTGTCGCTCGTGGCATTGATAGAGCTTAAGAGTCGATGACGTTATCAAGAGGATGAATTTCTTGTTCACTCGTTGTCCAATACGCACAAAGACAACCGAAGGAAGAATGAGTTTCACTCATACGCGAGTCCAAAGTATTTCAACTTCCTATTTTCGACAGCAAGAGTCATAATCATCAGCATCGAGTAGTTCAATTCAGATAACCCTCATCATGAGCGCAATAAGGCGAGGAAGTCTCATACGATCTGGTGGCCTAGAACCACCCCCTCGTTCTATCCCATCACAACGTTTTTTGAATGGGGATCAACAACTGATTCAAGCCAGCTTTCCCTCGCCACTGGGTAAGAGAAGGTTTGATCAAGCAAATGTCGTCTCTAATATGGGTAAGAAAAGATATCTAGTGCATTTCCTGCAGCTTCCGAACCGCGTGCTAACATTGGAGCAGAACCGGCCAAACTAAGATTTGAACCGTATCTCAAGCGCCGTCGTACTGGAGGTTCGAGCTACGTGTCAAGTCGACTGTCACAAGTCAGTGGGCCTGGAGAGCTTGATCTCGGCGCATCCAGCCCCACATGGAGTGCTACTCTTCAGTACAATAGAGTCAAGCGTACTCAGACCGAAGTGTCGCAGAAGCGTAGCATGAATACAGCTGGACCAAATGAGTACCATGAATACTCGAGAGAAGAGTTTACTCCTGGAACAATCATTCGAGCACCCCTGCATGAAGAAGACTTTAGAAGAACGCCCAGGCCATGGATTCAATCTGGATTGTCAAGTATCTGTAGCAGCACATCAAAAGGAGTCACACACTCAGATCGCCACGGAGCGATCTATTCGGAGAATCGACCCATGATCGTCGTTGCCACGTACTCGCGACATTACGTGGCCATTCCGCTGTTTACCTATAGCGGAAACGGCCTCGCCCACAAGGAAGATCCAGGGGAGTACGCATCCATTGAGGACCATCGTGCTCCAAGCTCCTCACGTCACGCACCTTATTTGCTGAGCACAGGAGAGTTGAAATCAGGTGTACCCTTTTTCTCACCAAATTGTAACGCCCACTTAGCTTACCCGGTTTCGCGATTGTACAAGTTGCCGGTGCGCCATTTGGGTAGGTTAGGATCGGAGGACACGAAATTGTTGGTTACATTGTTCAATAGGATGATGGGTAATCCGTTGAAGGTGTCTAACTGAGAAGTCAGCAAGCACTTCATTCTGTAGCTGCTGGCAAGGATGAGCACTGGAGACTGGGACTAGGTAGGTCAATTTTGAATTAGAATACAATACAGTCGGGTATGTACGTATGCTGGGTCCTGTGGTTGCTTTCGCCCAAGCTCTGTTCAAATTTTAGTTAGACGGAGGGCTTCATTGGCTGATGCGGGTAAATTGTCGAAGCTTTTGTAAGTTGAAATACGGGTTTGATCCGGGTAAATTACCGCAGCGATTTTCATCTATTGCTTCATATTCGAGCCTCATATACTAGCAAAAGCTTTTCTATTTTCTTTGAGGTCTCTGCTTACGGATTTGCTTGGCTGCAGTACTTATTTTCATTTGGTGTGAGTACGGCTGGTTTCAGGAAGCTGCTTCTAGCATGATTTCCTGGGTCATTCAACAGCTTGACACTAAACAGCCCTATTGATCGAAAACTTTTCCGCCAGTATTCTCCTTGTAGGAGCTATTAGAGGCATAGCTAGGGGCAGGGTTTGAGATTAGGGGATCAGGCTCATGAAACTATTTTGGGCTCCCTTAGCGCAACGTCGAGAGAGCCCGGGGGATGCAAAGAACCGCTGACAGTCCCCTCCTTCCCTTGATTTATGTATTCTGCGTTTTTGAACGCACCACATGTTCCATTGCTCCCTTTCACGTCTGGATTCTGCAACGGCGAAACCCGGTTTCCATGAATGAGGGGCAGTATCACGTGGTGGACCCCACCTGGTACCTCGTGCAACCTTCCTCAATGAAACAATCTTCAAACTGTGGACTCACACAGTGGAGCGCAACATCAATACAACATTCTCTTATAAGTCTTCCCGAATAACGCATGATAGACCTTGGTAGGGACGCTCTGAAGGTCCCGGTTCCCAGCAACCATAGGTGGTCCTCGCCACTCAGGGAGACCTCTATTGTCCAAACGACCCGAAACGATCCAAGGCTTCGAAACAAAGCAAAATTAAACTTCATTGGGACACCTGACAAGTCTTTCTTGTCTCGAACAATCAGTTGTTCTTGCCACTTGGTGAAGGCTTTGTTGCCTCATTCTAGTTTTATCAATATGCCGAGTCCTTTCTGCGCTCGAGTGTTTGAGGGAACAAGACCGTTGACCAAACCATTCTTACACGAAACAAAACGGGGGATTTGCCACGACGAAGTTGTCTCATTGTCCAGGTTCAAGTATCAGCAACCGCCAACGCTCAGCACTGTTCCCTATATAATGCTGGAGCGGTACTGCCTCATTATTGTTCATCAGCCAAAACGGACCAGACCTAAATACCATTAAGATCCTCCATCAACTACGACCTCAAATCTTTTACCATCTCCTGATATCCTACCAATATCCGCCTCAACTACAACCTCAAAATGCACTTCCAAGCACTCGTCCTCCTCGCACTGAGCGCCGGCGCTCTCGCCATCCCCTCCAAACACCACACCAACAACGGCTCCCCCACCATCGCACCCTACATCGACGGGGATTGCACGCAACAAGCCGGCGGAGCGATATCCTTTCTCAACAGCGCCGACGACTGCATCAAGATAGACTTCTCCCAAGACGATGTCGGCATCAATTGGGGAGATTGGCCTACTTCAATGACAAGTTTCGATGTTTTCACGGATGATGCTTGCCAGAACTATGCTGCGAAAAGGATCATTAACAACGGCATGGGGAATGATGCGTCGGGTCCGAATGCTTGTTACTCTATGCGTTTGTATGGCGGCCCGTGGAAAAGTGTTAGGCATTATTACCCGCCGGTAGAGGGTGATAGTACTTAGATTGCTGGCGTAGGTGGGATAATTTTTGAAGCTTTTCAAAGTCATTGGCCTGATTCGGTGACGACTCGAGATTACACACTCATTGATCACATACTCAATTAATTATCTTTTGGGCAAGTCCACACAAATCTACTGTTCGAGCACGGTTGAAGTGGACATACTTGTGTCCCTATCGTAGTGGTTGTCAAAGCCGTTGCTTAGAAACCCTTTGTGCTTCATAAAAGCATCTCCAATTTATGAAGCACAAGGAAAAACCTTGGAACCTTTTAACATGGAATTGCTATTGTCCATGACAATAAAACCTAAACCGTAAGAAAAGGGGAAACAGCAAAAGCACTAGTATCTGCGACAAAGATAAAGACATTGCCAAGGGGGCTTATGGACAAAATGTCTGTCATGAGAGGCGAGGGACTGAGAAGGATCAGTCTTATGAGAAGCGGTGAGGTATAGAAGGATGGTCATCGATTGCTTATAGCAAGTCTAGCAGATGACCTAGCTTACATATACTCACCGAGTACCCTAAATGCTTACTCTGCAAATTCTCCGATAGGGCCATCCGAATACATGCCATCACTCGTCGTTCAATACAAAAAACCATGACTCTATTACGCAACAAGCGAGCAAGCCACTCAGAAGCCATCCTTTCTCTTTCCTGAATATTCCAAGCTCAGGCCCCAGACCTTTGTGGAGGCCATCTCAGCCTGGTCGGACCCCCGGAATCTCACCTAAGACCAAGAACGCAACCCTAACCCTATAAGTATGAGGCTGATGATTGCTTGGCGCTTATGCTACGTACTCTTCGGCAATTGACAGCACATTGCTTTTTCCACGAAGCACATCACAAGATTTTTTGCGAAATGCAGTCAGCTTCGGAAGAATTCGTCCATCAAGGGTACTACCCTTGTGACAAGTCTGCAGTATGCGCTGATGTGATGAAAAAGAAACGATTAATTGGCATTGAGCGTTGTTGCACGGTGTCTAGCGAGTGGTAGGGACGCGGGGCGTTATGCTTACATACCTCGCGGCTCTTTCCCTGCTGCGTGCATGCGTAAGACACATGGCAACAATATGCGGTCTTTTGAGCAGATCACTTTTATGATGCTGGATCGTGATCGTGATCAGGCAGAAAGCGGGGTTACGACTCAGCTGGAATCCTTTGCGGAGGCGGAGTTTTATCACGTTCTGAGTTGCTGAGATCTTAGCTTTCCTCAAAAGTGAATTCTTCGTGTCTGTAGTAAGAGCTGGCAAGGTTATGCTTCCCCGTAATTCCTATTCGTGGGTTCGCAATTGCTTACCGCAGGTTTTCTTTGCTTTGAGATGGTACGTGCGATGAGACACGTGGTTTGGGGAGGGTCAGTGCATAGGGACTTGGCTTATGCAATATCACAATCCAACTTACACTACGATGTACCTGGTCAATGTTGCGGAGCGTCCGTGATCTGTAGCTGGTATGATTTGCGAGCCTCACCGACTGATTCCTACCTCGAGGAATATATAGAGGCTCGCATGACTCTCATTACTTATTTCTTTTCATCACACACCTCAACCTTTCCCAAAAGTTGATTCCAAGATACAAAAACAAAATAAGTATCTCCATTGTTCATCCCAACTTTCTCCAAGTAGCCATCATGAAGACCTTCGCCATCTCCACCACCCTCGCCCTCCTCGTCGCCACCATCTCCGGCGCTCCTTCTTCCCCCCTAGTAGAGAGACAAGGATTCAATGTTTCAGTCTTCTTCTACGGAGCCGGCGGTGCTTCCTACTTCCAACAATTCCCAGATGACAACTCATTGCAACCAATCAGTACGTCCCCCTCAAGTTCAAGCTCAAAATTGAAAATATGAGTAAAGGATAGGCACCGCTGACGTAGTATAATAGCCAATCCCTTGAGCGTAAGCTCAATCAGCTCGCCAGGCGGAGGGTTCTGCAATTTCTACGGCATCGATGGCAGCGAAATCGTGCTTTTTAGTGAGGAAACTGTGATTGTGGCGCCACCACAGGCGCAGGTATCGGGATCTTGCCAGAGCGCCTGATCGCAATGGCCAGCTATAAGGTGAGAAGCCCGAAAGGAGGATCGAAAATTGATGGCGGAGACGGGTATTTAATGTCTATGATTTTTGGGACAAAACATTGAACTATTACGAATGGAAGAAGAAATGAGTATGGAACGGTCATTAGAGACGAACATTTAAAGACAGTGGAGGTAGCTGATGCTGTAAGCGAACACAGACAGATACGATAGTCTATGAAGAAATCTTTTCATTCGTTACCAACCCGCCCAGAAAGCCCTGCAAACATTGTAACCTCCAGCTCGGCCGTATCTGTCCTTCACGATCAACAGCTCTACCCAGAACCCATTTCTGCATTATTATTCCCCCTCGATTCAATTTGAGATTCCAATTAGCTCGCCCATCCCGGCCAGAACTTTGCTAGATCTATATCTAGAACAAAGAACATCAAAGAACCACTGGTTGGAGGACCTCCAAAGCAATAGTTCATAACCAAACCCTTTCACCAGTATTGTACAAGATGTTGAGCACGAATATCGTTTGGACTGGGATCCTTCTTGCGTATGGCTTTCAAATCTGTTGCAACATGAGCATTCGATTTCCATCCTCGCTTAGCTGGCTTAGTCCGCTTAGCTGCCATCCACCAACATGTTCTCGTTTTCCATATAGCATTGGCATTCTAGCGTCTTCTGCCCTATTCCTGCCCATCAGCATCATGTATCTAGGAGCTCCCTCAGATAGATCCTAGATCCTCAAGCCATGCAGTATTTACCATCAGATCTTCGTCTTCCGATATTGTGACAAAATCCTAATGATGCAAGCCGATATTTCAATCTCAGTAACGAACGCCAGGTACCAGAACGGGAGCCATAATATCTGTCATGAATTTTAGCGGAAATGACCCAAACAAGATACCGAAGTGTTCGAATAATCGACCATGATTGACTCTGTAATGGAACGCAGACTGGATGGCTAAATAGTCGTCCTTGTATAAGATTAAAGTGTGATGATGCTCACTTCGGTATACCTTCTGTAGTAGAGAGGTGGCGTGCCTCCTTGGTACTTGGTTTGATTGGCCGCGGATTTATTTCTGCTACAGAAAACAGGTGATTTGCAGTATCAAAATGGGCATGAAGTTGTCCTGTACCACAGGAATGATACAAATAGATTTGGACTTTAGGCAGGAATCGTAGAGGAGTATTGTATGAATGGTTTCTCCGACAGAACTTGCTCATCAAAATATCTCAAGGGAGACTTACTGAGGGACTCTGAGCCCGTTGTTTTTTAGGGCAACTATCCTAGCCCAAGTGTAGCTATGTGAATACAAGTAAACGTGCATGTAGATGCGCTTTTCTGAGCCGTTACATTGGTCGAGAAACTCGCTCCAAACAACCGTGCGACAGTACATTTCGATACATTCGAGGTATATAAGCAATATGTACAGCGGTAAGGTATGTATAGACGATAAGCAGGTGGCCAGGCATGCATTTCGTGCTAAGAGCCAAAAGAATCGGGCCAATCAAATGGACTACTATAGACATTCAGCTAAGCAAGTGAATAGATCCGCAATAACGTGTTTTCAAAAGGCAACAAGACTCCAGACTGGGTATCGGTCAATAGACAGCTCAAACGTAGAAACTGATCATGAGTCGTATCCAAACGTAAACATCACTGATACCTTGGCACTTGACCCACAAAAACATTCTCATCCACACCTTCTCTTTCCACTCCATCCACACCAACCAGGCGGCCCATCGAATACCGCTTGTCCCAATCTCTTACAATATTATCCCTCGTTCGCTTATCTAATTGAGCCATATTTCTGAAGTCTCCTAGCATGTGGCTGCCACATAGATACAATAGCACGTCAACGATGGTATCCGGTCTGCGAATCATGCCTGGTGTCTTCTTTCTGCAAAGAAACCACACGATTCCTACTAGCATCATGACAAGAATGAGAACAGAGAACCAGGTGGCAACTTGATAGGCCTTGTATGCCGTGCCGGGCTTGAACGGAATATTGGCCAGGGCGACAATAAGAGGTTCGCAGAGGACAGCGACAAGGCTAATATATGAGTTGAAAAAATGCCCGTGGCTAATAGAATGGAAGAATCCAGTGAAAGGATTCGAGTGGGGAGCTAGAAGGATGCTGTCTGTGGGTTTGGCACTGCCGTGGAGTAGTTGTCGATATGGTTCCATGCCACGAATTTCTAAGAGAATGGGTTCAAATAAGCGACATTTCCAGTAGAACCTTTGCAATGCATAGGAAGAGGCTCTTACCGTCATCTAGCAGCGTCCAGTACATCTTGAGTATGACCCCAATGGCAGTGAATAGAAAGCTAACACCAAAGGCGTCGCTGGACATAAAGCGCTCGAAGCCCGAGTCCGTCCCCACAAAGTAGTAATATATGATCAATATCATGAGTCCAAGAACAAAAAGGGCAAAACTTAGTACAGTCACTGGATGGACCCACGGTCTTGAACTTGGTTTCTTCTCATGCTGAGCTGGGAATTCGTCGACAGGGTTCACGGCTACCGAGGCATACTTCTTGCCACCAAAAGAGGTGCGACGATCATCATCACCCGGAAGTGGATTGCTATGAACAAGAGTCATGCCATAGTAACTGTTTTCGTCGAAGCTACTGTATGTTCCTAGTCGGTAGCGATTGCCCCGCAGAGAATTCCGAATCTCCTTAGAATTTGCATATGGATTGATTCGCCGGAAGTCCTCGACGAGACGTTGGTCCTGAAAGAGAGTGGCAATGCCGGCGATGCTCAGCGGATTGGCGAAGACGCCACTTTTCCGCTGTAGAATTGCGATTGCCAGAGCGAATGTCAGGACAGCTATAAAGGCCAAAATGCCTTGCACCACTCTCGCTGCAATAGGAAAATAACTCAATTCTGGAATGCAGGCCTGTCTTCCTGAGGTTGCCGTACAACGGCCTGCGCCGACAAACCCAATGAAAACTGTCTCAGAGGCTAGGGGCGGAAGCAGTAGAATAATTAAGGATAGCACCCCGGTCCACCAGACGAGGTAGTGTTTCTTTCGAATAGCCGTGACCGTGGCTACAACGTTGATGGACGCTCTGTAATTGAGCATTAGGGAATCCTCCGCGGAGATACCGTCTGCGTTGTGAAGCTGATAGAACGGTTCGATCTCTTTGACGGCCGATGCTAATAGATGCCAAGGGATGGTGAAGAGGACAGCAAGAATCGTTGGTATGAAAGCGCCGACCACATAGTCTCGTGGAGTAAGGCCGAGCGACTCCTGCGAGGGCAATTCCTGAATGGAGACAGCTCCAGTGGGTCCTACTACGACGACATGACCATCGTCTAGAGTAGCGGTGGTTGGGTCAGCTGTGTTGAAGAAGTATCCGTCTATAAGTACCAAGCCATCTGCACCAATAGTGTACGGCACTCCATCGGCAATCCCTGTGGAAAACATAGACGTAGAGCTTGCTGGCGTTGTTACTAGATTTACAGAAGTTGCAGGAGTATTTGAATTGTCCAGCGGTAGAAAGTTCGTGGGGGCAGGAGCGCCAACAGTGACTGGACTGTTTCTGTTTGGTAGTGAAAGGTTAGCACTGGGAAACAGAGCTGTAAATTCCAGGATATAGGGAAGTCTGAAATACTAGAACAATAAGGGTGAACATACACAGGTGCGGTGGTGGCCGGGTTAAGTGTTAGAAAATTCACTGATGGTGTGGTTGTGGTGGTCGCGATTGGGTTTATGGGGATGAAAGCCGACGTCGCCGGAACGGGCTGCGGCGATGTTTCTACCGGCAGGAAATTCGACGGAGGAGGAGCTTGAGGGGCCGTAGGGGCGGTTGTAACCCCCGGTTCATCAATTGGGAGAAAGTCTGATGGTGCAGGGGCGAGAGTAGTTGATGTCTCTGCTGCTCCATCTATGGGAAGAAATGCTGTTGGTGGCGGTGCTCCTACTGCCGTAGTTTCCTCTGGGGGAATCACTGAGTCAGTGATTCCTCGGATGTCACACATTATTTTCTGTCTTACCTTCCGTACCGTTCTGTCGTTTGACATGTCTGGCTTCTATGATAGAATCAATATCCGCCGATGCTGTATTATGGATCGATGTGATGATTCCATTAGCGTTGTGGGGTGGCAGGCGACGGCATGCGACCTCAACCAATGCTATGAGGCCCAAGCTGGCCACAAGAAGGCATAGCAGTGAAGGAAGTCGAGTGATGGTTGGTTGATAATGAGGTCGGGTATCTGATATGAGCTTAGCGTTCATCTACTCGATTACTATTGCTCCACAAACCTGAAGACATGACTATAGGCAGGGTTCAAATCACCAATACATGGACGATAAAAGAGGCAGTCGTTCGACCTGCTATCAAGGACCCAGCTCTCGCGAGACATTTTTCTATGTGGCAGGGTGGGATCTAAATAAATGAGGAGAAGGAAGCTAGGGCGATAAGATTTGGGGCTGGGAGGATCTCGAACCAGGGAAAAGGGATGCTATACCAACGGCGCCAATCAATTCTGGGGGAGGAGGAAAAGCGCCAGGGTGGAAGATTGTGTCCAACGTGAGGCAGAGAAGGAGCGTGGCTTGAATAGAGGGCCAGAAGGTGAAGCAGCGATGCTCAAAAGAGACAAGCAATGACTTGGCATGGCTTTACTATGAGTAGTGTGTAGAGTTAAAGTTGTCGAACTCGATCCAGGCCAAGCGACGGAGTGATCCGTGCTTTAGTGAGCCTTACTATCCAATCCTGGCCAGATCCGGCCTGTTGCTAAGGTCGCCTAAAAAGCTGCTCTAACTCTCCAACGCCTGCAGGGCTGAGGATCCCCATCACCCTTGAACCTTGCCGTTCGCTTGAAAATGATACCATGTACGAGCTGCGTTGTGTCTTGGAACCTTAATTTGCCAGCTCGCTGCCCACTGACCTCGCTGTCGCCGAAGACCAGTAGAAGCTATTGTAACTGCGCCCCTCCGCTACTCCGTTCATTCGATGAACATTTGTGATCCCCTTCCTTAAGTATGTCACATGCTTGAATAATATATAGTCTGCTTGGCATTGTCGTTATTCAGCCATGGTAATTGCAAGTTTGAAGATCCCTGGAGTGTGATGCCTGCACACATAAATGAGAGAACGCGCAATCCATCTCGCCCAAAAAATTTGAATGATAATGTGCAAAAGCCAAAGCCTAGCCCATCTGCCAATCCGAGGCTGTGTATTGGGCCAAAGGCTGGAGCAAAATCCCAAAGACTTGGGAGAAGATGTTGCGGATGAATGCTCCTCTTTAACCGCACGGAGAAACTTGGACGAGTTGGCATCAGCTGCACAACGCTACCGGCGGAGTCCGTTCGGCTTCCAGTCGCAATGTGTGTGCAGACGAGGTTGCGCATAAGTCTTTGCTGGAGTTGTCGAGGGGACCTGAGTGTTTACAAGATCATTTTGTGCAGGATCTCGGGAAGGAACCGTTATCTCGGAGGCTCGGAAGGTGAAGCGAGGAATGGAAGGTATGCCGAACCGGATAAACATTTTCTCTCCGATGATAAGCCGTGCAGCACAAATTCTGCAACGAATGACGACGAGGGCAGTGGGGCGTGGGGCTTCGTTGCCCTTGTTCTGCCCGTCGCATAGCGACGCATTCTTTTGAAATTCGCTACGGTCTCAATCGTCATCATCACTCGTATACCTCCCAGAGTCTGAATTTTTCCAGTCCGAAAGCAGCGAAAAGTATTCCTCACCTCACCTATAAGCTCTTGATACCTGCTCGTTGAGTTGCCATCAACATGGCCCCGATAGTCCACTGTGTCAGGCATGCCCAGGGCTATCACAACCTCAGCGTTGCTAACCACAGCATGCCTGACCCTTCCTTGACACCCCTCGGCGAAGAGCAGTGCGAACAGCTCAAACAAAACTTTCCCTACCATGACTCGGTCGAGCTCTTAGTCGCTTCTCCCCTCCGTCGAACCGTCTATACCGCCTTGAATGCCTTTACACCTGAGCTTGAGCGCGGGATGACTATTATTGCCCTGCCTGAAGCCCAAGAGACCGCCGATGTTCCCTGCGACACTGGTACTGACGCCGAGGGATTGAAAAAGGAGTTGAAGGGCAAGCCAGTGGACCTAAGCCGAGTTGAAAGGGGTTGGAACATCAAGAAAGGTAGATGGGCCCCGACTACCTGTGCTTTAGAGAAGCGAGCAAGAGAAGCAAGGCAGTGGTTGAAGGCGAGACCCGAGAAGGAGATTGTGTTGGTCACACATGGCGGCTTCTTGCATTACTTCACGGAGGATTGGTCCGATTATAACGGGACCCTAGGTATGAATGTCAAAAAGCCTTGTTGAGATGCCAAAGCTCACCATGCCATACAGGCACCGGGTGGCAAAATGTAGAATTTCGCTCCTTCCTATTCGTCGATGAAGAAGGTGACAACGCCACCATAGTGGAAACGGAGCAGTCAAGGAAATCGCGGCGAGGCACCGAGAAGCAATCGAGGAAGACCGAGCACATGGAGCTGCTAGAGACCGCGAAGAGTACCTGGGAAGAGGGTGGTAATCACCCAATACAAGCAAAGGTGTGAAAGAATGTAGGTGTAATTATTGGACCAATTTTCTTACGGTGTGACAGAGAAGAGACAAGGCGAAGGATGACAGGGAATGGTTTGGAGCCTATTAAGGTGTATGCCAATAGATGAGAGCAGCGTTGCTACTACCCTCGAGGTTGCAAGCATTCCTAGAGAATAGATACTAGAGTGATATATTCTAGATCATTGCTAGAGCTTCCCAAAGTCGACCATCGTTTTGCAGGGGCAGAGGAACAGCCTATCAACAGCAAGGACCTTATCATTACACGGAAAGATTGACCGCGTGGCTGATTCGTTAGAGGGCACTTTTCGCGTGCGGCTGCACTGATCGACTACCCCGCTTGGCGTAGTTTTCGACGGGGGAATAATCTGGGGTACATCCCAATGGCAATCTGCCAATACCCATTGCTCTTCTTATCGCGGGTTCGCAACTATGTCACGCGGAAAAGCATTGTCGATTGGTGCCCTCCGTCCAGTGAAGGTTATATGATCTGGATGTTGCCCGGACCATGTTTCATCTTTGAACATCGACAATCCACCGTTACCCCTTCATTGTGGATTCTGTTGAACTTTCAGTCCGGCCTTAAAACACCCGCAATATTCACCAACGAAGGACTACTCATCATGTCGTCTCCAAGGGACTCCACAATGCCACAGATCGAGCGCTACACGAGTTATGGAATCGGTGGTAAAGGCAACATGCGTAAGCAACATTTCTTCTTCATAATTATACTGTTGACGTACACCAGGTCGACCATCTGAAAACAAGACTGTCGAGATAACACCGACTGAGAACGGACAGAAGCGAAGAACCAGTATCTGGGACTCAGTTGGGGGCGTTTTCCGGAGGAAGTCAACCACAGAAGTTATTGAGGAACCGAAGTGAAGTTTAGCACGGCCGAATCACCTGTGGAGGTTGTTAAGGGGTTGGTCTGCTGCTGCTTGTATGATAAGGAAATTGCACGTTATTTTCAAATGCAATAGTACAATCACCTCATACACCATATACCGCCCATCTATTCCAAACGAGGCAAACAACTGATTCTTAGAAGATTTACTTATCCTTACCAAGTTTCTTCCTGGAAAGAGAACCGTTGCCTGGGCATTGATCAACCGACCGGCTAAACAGTTTACATGTCATAGGTTGTTGCATACAAATATGAATCGGCCAGGAAGTGGATTTACCAGCTGATACTTGAGGAATAGTTTTGGAAGGCATGACTCAACGATATATTGGCCATGCTTGGGCCGTTCTCGTAGATAATCTGACATCCAAGTGGCGGGTGTAAACATTTTGGCAGGGCCTGTATGAGAAAAGATAGCATTTCCTTCAGTAGTGGAGAAGGCGAGAAGCGCCACGATGGCCATTCTATACATCAGATGCCAGATAAGACTTCTCTACCACAGTGATTGATCAAGTGCCCCCACAATCCTTGGGGATAGAGCCATGGCTGAGACAGAAAACAGTACTTCCGGTATCTACTTCCTCAAATGAAGTCCGCTCATGTGTACATCGGTCATGTTGCCTTACCGTTTTTTGCCGTCTACCTGGATGCAAGTATACGATGTAATTGCGTTGGGAGGCAGTCGAGAAGGGGATGAGAATTACGTGATGAAGAATACGGCAATTGGATAATATTACGGTAATCTATATGGACTAGTGGTACCATGCGTCATATGCCAAGACAAGTTTCCACGCGGACTGGATGGCGGAGCATCGACTATATTCCGTTCGTATCAATATAAACATCGTTCACCCTCAGCACAAGCCACCTGCGACCTCATAAAGGCTTTGTCCAAATAGAGAAAATGCCATTTGGAATCAACAATCCATTTCCCACCTCTGTAGCCAGTGAGTGCAAGAAGGCTGGCAAGGTAAGCTCGAGGCAACCATATTCGTGAGACTCGGCTGAAGAACTCTCACTGACTGTTAGCGCAATAGGTCCTCGCATCCTTCGTAGACCCGCGTCAGGCTTTCGGTCCAGACAAGGTCATACCTCCTCAGATATTAGCTAACGCAAAGGTACCAAACATGTGACGCTATTGCATTAGGTACAGGAGATTAATTCGGATCAACAGGGTCTAGCGATTATCACCGTCCTCAAAGCTGGATTCCTTGGCTCCGGTCGTTTTGGTTCTGGGATAGTCATTGCTCGTTTATCTGACGGTACCTGGTCAGCTCCCTCAGCTATTGCAACCGGAGGAGGTGGCTTTGGAGGACAGATAGGATTTGAACTTACAGACTTTGTCTTCATACTCAACGACGCGGCTGCCGTACGCACTTTCTCTCAGAAAGGGTCTCTGACGCTCGGGGGCAATGTTTCAATAGCTGCAGGGCCAATCGGGCGTAACGCAGAAGCAGCTGGAGCGGCTAGTTTGAAGGGTGTGGCAGGAGTTTTCTCATACTCAAAAACAAAGGGACTCTTCGCAGGAGTCAGTCTGGAAGGCAGCGTCCTGATAGAAAGGCGCGATGCCAACGAGAAGCTGTACAACAGCCGTATTACAGCTCGCCAGCTTCTGGAGGGCGGAGTACGCCCCCCTCCAGCGGCTGAGCCCCTCATGCGCGTTCTAAACTCCCGGGTCTTCGCTGGGGTAACACCTTCGTCTGCGGATGCCATGTACAACGACATTCCGATTTACGACGACAGTCATGACAATGTTGTTTGGGAAGGCAGGCAAGGTAGTGGCTACAATGAGGGTGTACGTTCAAATAGAACAGGGTCAATTGGAGCCGCCAATGACTACGAATACCATGATGCACCAAGGCGGGCAGCTACTTGGAATGACGATGTTTATGATCGAGAACCCAACAGCGCAGGTCGAAGCCGGACTAATACAATAGGCGAAGACTACTCATTCAGCAATTCCCCGAAACCCAGCAGACCGACAGCGCCAAAGCCAAAATTCACTCCCAAGCCAAGTGCTTCATCCGTTGGCAAGGACCAGGCTATTGCCCTATTCACATTTGATGCTGATCAGCCAGGTGACTTGGGATTCAAGAAGGGAGAGATCATTACGATTACGAAAAGAACGGACAATGCTGCCGACTGGTGGACGGGCAAGATCGGAGATCGGACAGGAATATTTCCCAGGTACGTTGGGTAATTGATTCTATATTTCGGGTCAGAGGAGGCTGACATGAATTAGCAACTACGTGGAAGCTGTGTAGGCTTGACTATACCCATGTTAGCGAGCGGTCATGTGCAGTCCTGAATACCACACGCAATGGCTAAGCGACGGAGTTCGGATTGGATTTTCTTTGACAACTTCTGTGCATGTTTCACGAGTGAACGTTCCATGATTCCTTTGTCAATATCCCTATTTCTGAAGGATTACAGGATTCAAGAGATGGGATCTACCAACATAAGCAATTACCCTTGTTGATAGGCGTACATCTTAAGGTAGTCCGACCGTTTGAGCGTTTATATATGACCAGTGTCCACGTGAGAATTGACCAATGTCACATGGAAAAATATTTGTGTCGAAAGATACCTAGCTAGAGAGACCTGAGTTCGAATATCCTCCCAGATCTACGTTCTATGTTCCAAGATGCACTCTTGGTCTTACCTTGTCCCACTTGCCACGCAATGGCGAATATGGACGGATTGAAATGGCATACCATCGCTCTCAGTACACGGCATACCCTCCCTACATTTTAATGGTTAGAATGAAGCCTCCAGCATTCTCTAGCCCATCACTTACATCCGCAAGAATATGAGCCCCCGTCACGAACCTCGAAGCATCACTTGCCAAGAACACAGCCAGCCCGTTCAGCTCATCCGGTCTTCCTAGTCTCCCCATCGGCGTCATAGAGGCCCAATGCTTCTTCTGCCCCTCCAGCAACGCCTCTCGGTTCAGAGCTGTGTCCATGTATCCCGGCGCTATCGTGTTAACGCGAATCCCATGCTGTGCCCACTCCGCAGCGAGGGATTTGGCTAATTGGGTCACCGCCGCTTTCGAGGCATTGTAGGCGCACTGTTGTTGGGGATGTAGGACTCGGGAGCCCGCTATGGACGCAAGGAAGACGATAGAGCCGCCGGTCTTTTGGGCGATCATGTGGCGGGCACAGGCTTGGGAGACAAGGAAAGAGCCGGTGAGATTGATGTCGATGAGATGGCGGAACATTGTGTCATCGTAGTTTTCGGCTTTGATGTTTGAGCTGCCAATTCACATGAGCGTGATATGTCTTCCATTCTGACGAGAGCCCCCATACTCTACAACTCCAGCTGAATTTATCACAATGTCCACTGAGCCCAGATCGTGGTTAACCTTGGCTACTACCTCTGATATTGCTTTGGCGTCCCGTACGTCCACTTTGTAGAACTGTACTGGTATTCCAGTATTCCGATGCAACTCCGCCGCTGACCTGTCGCCGAGTTCTTGCTTGACGTCCAAGAGGGCAATAGCTTTAGCTCCGACTTCCGCCAGTGCTTGAGACATGTTCCATCCTAGGCCTCGAGCGCCTCTCTGGCGTTTTAGCATAATTGAGGATAAGAAAATCGCAAGATCCAGATGAACGTCACATGTTTTCTTGTTTGTTTTGACAACAGGCCAAACAATAACCACTTTTTAGGACAAAGCGCGATATAGACACTGGAAAGAGATGCACGCATGAGTAATGGGCAATACATACCCTGTAACTACGGCCACCTTGCCCTCGAGTAAGAAAGCTCCGAGAGTAGGCGTCATTCTGGGTACAACAGCTTTATCAAAAGGCGTAGCCGTGCGCTGAATGTCCTTAGAACAGATAGGACTTGGATCTGATTTTGATTCATCCACTGAGAGGACCGTTCTCTGGGCGGTCTTCTTATCTTTTGCATATGTTGCTACAGGCACCTCCTTAACGTCCTTCACTCGTAAGCGAGTGCTTGCTGCTATTCCATGGCCCTTAGTTGATCTGAGGCAATGGCCAATTGGGACCCTTAAACTTGCATGTCTAGAGAAGCTGATCATGGTCTATCTGCTCAAGGTCTGGTAATACAGTCTAAAGAATGTTGGAAGATTGAAGATTGACGATCAAAGTAAGATTGTACTCAGTAGCAGACCCTTACAGATCCGCTGTCGGACTTCATGCCTCAGTCCTACGTTCATGTAGGTATGAAAATAATTTTACTTTATCGACAAGGTCAAGCAGGGTCGGCTCTCGGTGGCGGCGATTTCTTTCTAAAGCTTACGTCTGTAATTGTTTGCCGATTGACTAAGTAGCTTTCATAGCTAGAACAAGCTATCTGGACTGGACCAGCCGCTTCCAACCAAGGTATTTTAGAGTCTTTGAGGCCAAGCTTGTATCTATGTTGTCGGCTGAGGATCTGCAAAGCAAGCTCATCCATCTACAGATCAACATTCCAAAGCCTAACGCGCCCCTACATCGACAATTGCTATATATGCAATATAAGTTGTAGTATCACAGACGATAGTAGCGATCCAAGGCTCAATGTCGAATCTTCGTAATGCCGTATACCCACATATTCCGACATGATACCTATACAAAACTCATTAGTGGAAAACCAGATTATCGTCTCACTCTCCCAACAACCTCGAATACTCCTTCCCCTTCCTCTATCTTCCAGCCATCTCTTTGTAGCATGGCCCTAACCGCAGGGCCTAACTTTCCCCTCCCGCCATCTGAGTGACGACCTACACCGGTGATGATCCGTAAGCCCCCAACCATCACCTTCCCTTCTCTGGACCATTCTCGTCCTTCGCGCTCCCACCACTGTTCTATCTCCGTTTTTGCGATTCGAGTAGCGTCACTCACACTCACACCATGCAAGTCCACTTCGCCGGGCCTTGACTGCCTGGCCACGAGCTCGTTCGCTCTGGCTGAATCATGTTGGCGGAGAGCGGCATGGGCATCGCGAGCCACAGAGCTGTAGTGGGCCGCGGCACCACCCATGAGAGGTATCGATTTTGACTTGCGATGGGCGGCTTGGGCTTGGGCGAAAGCGTTCGAGCGGGCTACCAACAGAGCGCTGGCCCTCGATAACTGTAGTGGAGCGGAGGAATTCGAAGAGGCAATATATATATCAGGAGGATTAGGCGAGATATCACGTGGAAGATACTGCGGTATTATGGGAACTGGTGTAGAGCTTGTCCGACGCTGCGGTTGCTTTTTCTTTCTGCGCCCTCTGCGCCCTTGTGTACCAACAGTAGGCTCGGTAAATGCTTCAATTCCCTTTTTAATATTCGATTCCCCGTTCTTAAGATCCTCCTCTTTGAAGTAAGCTTGGTTCAGCAGTTCGTCTACAGCTCTTTCAAAATTGTTGTCCACTTTTCTCAATATGTAAATTGTGTCAAATTCTGTAGCGCTGTGGAACATCTCTTTTAATAGCTGCGCTTTCTCTGAAGGTGATAAGGCTTGAAGTTGTGCCAGATCAGTTTCACTGAATGAGTCCACGCCATCCAATTCCCATCCTGAATCAACGGGCCCCGTAGCCTGCGAGAGAGCACTGAGTTCAGTGTTATCGGTCACGGCAGATGTGGTATCTCCATGACATGACTGTGCACGCTCAGAAGAGTCGTGCGAGCTTATATCATCCCGTGATCCACTGGTTCCAGAAGGATCAAATGTAGCATTATCTTGGGTCAAAGCATCTTCCTTGAGCAAGTCTAGCGTAGCCTTTAATTCTTGAACCGATATAGTATCCGACAGATCGCTATAGTCGTTAACAATGGCAAAGAACGTGGACGAATCAATCGGCGGACAATATTCTTTCTGCGGCCAGCCACTCAAGTGTTAGCGAAAGAGTTGTGTTACGACCAAGCAATCACTTACCTCTAGAAGCAGACGTATGTTGTCCATTTTTGGATCTCAGTGACGTACGTTGAAGTAGTATAGCTTTCCTGATTATCATGATTTCGACAAGTTGCACAACAAATGTCACCAGAGAGGTCTTGGAACGGATCTTGAACGTCACGATATCAGTATGTAAAGTATAACAACTAGCGCTGATAAGGTGTAATATTACGACCTATCGTAGTATAGACCGTCCCCTTCAACTCGACACCAGAGTAACACTCTGATGCTTAAAATTGATTAGGTTGACAGACGCAATTCTAAGGTGTAGCAATATCTGCGCTGAAGTGCAGAGATTCCACTCCTAAAAACCATGGCTGCAGCGAAACTACTGGGAAAGCGAACCCATCAAATCCCAGGTTAGTGAGTTACATAGATATCCAAGGCTTTCTGGGCCAGTTGGCGACTCAAAGATAAGTCAGGAAGATTGAATGTCTCGGAACTCTTTTTTGAAGTGCCCAAGGATCATGCCAATCCATCGCATGGGAGCCTCCGCCTGTTCGCGAGAAGCGTCGAACGGTTCGAGAATCCCGTTGATGCTAGCAAGAAGGAGGTCAAGCAACAACCGTGGTGTAAGCATTATACAGTCGAAGAAATACCTTCTAATTAATGACATATGCAACCCTCATCAGTTCTCTATTTGCAAGGTGCTCACAATGTCCATCTTTCCTAGCTTAAATATCCTAACGAAACATCAAGGTGGACCGGGCATACCATGTAGAAGCCCCCAGAATTATGCTTGGACGGATGTCGTCCTGGACAAAGGCTACCAGGTTTGCCTAGCAGATTGGTTGCAGGAAATCTTTTGACACAAGTAGATCCTATTCTTAGATCAGCGCGGTATGAGACATCTACTCACTCCAGATGGACCATGTACGAATGGGCTAATTCGATCTGCTCTGTAAGGTACCGGTTTGAGCAGCACAGTCACAGCGAGGACGCTTGCTACGGAAGGTGGACCAGCACAGCAAGCAGCTTTTCTTAAGCACTTTCGCGCAGATAGCATTGGTGGAGTCTCTCTATGGCCCTGGGATTTCGAGAGAAATGATTAATTCCCGGTACAGTCAAGGACTGCGAAGCTATTCGTAAGACCCTAACCGCGGACTTTCCAGAGGGTAAAAAGAAATGGTCTGCCATGGGCCAGAGCTTCGGAGGCTTTTGCTGCGTCACTTACCTGTCTCAATTGTGAGTACTCGTGCGTGATGCCACGATGCCACCGCATTAATGATGCGTACCTGAAGTCCTGAAGGGCTCCGAGAAGGTAAATAATATAGTTGTTCGATCCAGAAGTACGCTGAGCCGGTCGATAGTCTTCACATTGGGAGGGCTTCCACCCCTGGTTAGTCAACCAGATTACGTGTATGAAAAGCTCTACAGTATGTCTCTCTATGAGCGCTATGAAACTTGACTAAAAGCCAAGAAGGCAAGGTGGCAGAGAGGAATAGAGCCTATTATCGGAAATATGAGGAGGACATTCGTCGAGTAAAAGATTTGGTTCGATACATTTCAAAGGAACATGTAATGCTACCTAGCGGTGGAAGACTTTCTGTTTTGCGGCTTAGGCAACTTGGCATGTGCTTTGGCTTTCATGGTAAATATCACACCTTCTACGGATGGATAACGTGGTCGATGTTGACCTGGTAAACTGCAGGCTTTCTAGATTCTGTGCATGGTAAGCACTACACCCAGAATCGCAATTTGCCTCCTATTGATGCTTCGGAAGAAATGATATGTCGCTTCACCAGCGACTTGAATCAGTTCGGCTTCTTCACCAGACCCTCGCTTGCAGCATTTGAGAACATGCTGCCCTTCGACACCATGCCATTATACGCATTGATTCATGAACCATGTTATGCAAGACGGTACGCCCAATTGCACTCCCGGGCAACATCAAGCTGACGAGGACTGGTAGGCGTGCGCCCAATTGGTCCGCAGATCGCATGATGAAGCAGATGCCCGAATTCTTGAATGTGTCGCCGGATAGTCAAAGTCCCATCTTCTTTACGGGCGAGATGGTAAAGCATGAACTCCTTTCGAGGCCTTATGTCCTAGGCTAACACATAGGACAGGTTTTTAGAGACATGTTCAAGGACTATGATGAGCTGCGTACCCTGCAGCAGACGGCGGATCATCTCGCCACGGCCGACGACTGGCCGGAACTATACGACGAAGATAGATTGCGGAGCAATGAAGTCCCAGTCTATTCTGCCACGTACCTGGAGGACATGTATGTGCACTCCGATTTCGCCAGGGAAACCGCTTCGAAGATCAAGAATTGCAAGAACTTCATTTCGAATGTCCTATACCATGATGCCTTGAATCACAAGACGGACGAGCTGATGAAGCAACTGTTTGCATTGAGGGATGACACCATTGACTAGCGGGTTGTATGCCATGTCCCGCGAGAGACAGAACGACCCGGATGATCAACTTGGACGCCCATTCTAGGGCTCCAAGTAGATAAAGTCAGTCAACTTTTGCTCGTTGCCATACGTACCAGACGTCAAACTAGGGAAGTGTTTGTGTAGTTCTAGCACCCTACGGACATGTCTGAGTAAAAATGTTTGGGACTGCCCTTCTATCCTAACACACCAATACAGTATGTACCATACTCGATCAAGCAATCCAACAACGCACCGACTATGATGACTCGTATTCCTTTGCTGTAATGGCTCTCCTCCTGACCACTTTGGCGGTCGTAGCGACGATACCATCACTAAAGCTTTTAGCTCCGTCTCCATGGTCTCAGAGACAACCATGGCTCACCTCAACCCTTCACAATGCGGCGCCCACTCATTATGCTCATGATACTTCTGGCACCTGCTCTGTGCATTCCTCCATGGTGCCTCTCCCTCTCCCTCCTTCCTTTTCAACCGGCCCACCAACTCCCGCAAGAATTTCTCATCCCAACTATCCGGATGAGTCTGCACAAGACTATCCGTTTTCTTCCTGTAAGTCAATTAGCATTAAGGAATATTATCAAGAAGCAAATCCTAGACATTCTTCATACCAAACAAACAAATCCAACATCAGCTCCCGCAACTTCCCAATATCTTCTCCCACCCCCTCCCCAAAAATATTCCTCGTATCATCCGGCGTCGGCACACTATTCGTCGCATCCGCCCTCCTCGCCATCTCATCCACAATTGCATTCTTCAATCCCTGCACCTGCAACCAATCCGCCACCTTCCATAGTCTAATCAACCTGAAATATGCCGGGTGTGGCCCATCGAGGGATTCGTGCGTAAGTGTGCGCGTGTAGAGCCATTGGACGAAGTATTCGAAATCTTGTGGGTTGTGGGTGGGAAGGGAGAGGGAGGAGGTGAGGGATTCGCGGAAACCGTAGTGTGGGTTGAATGTTGCGGTGAAGAAAGGAGAGATGGACAGCAGGGCTTCGAGGTGGAGGGGGAAGGGGGTCAGAGCCGGGCCGATATTGAGAGTGATGGGGGTCTTGAAGAGGTGACTGTGTTGGTGAAAAGTTAGTGAGCGGAGAGGGGACGAGGATAGGAGGGGTTGGCTGGAGTCAAACCGAGTTGGAGTCGTTGCAGTAGGGAAAGTGATGGTTTTGGGTATGGCAATTTCCCTGGAAATGGAGATGTGCTTCTTTCTTGTAGCTATATTATCGACATTGATGATTCCCTGCATTGTAGATGTTGGCTGTCTGGATGAAATTCGCTCAAAGTAAGCTCTATCAATTGAGGAGACCATTTTGGAAAGAGCGATAAGGTAGCAGCTAACGAAGGAAATCAAAGTATAAGACGAAAGGCAAGCCATGGGAAGACAGCAGGAGATATAAGGGAATTTGTATGAATGTACTGTTCGCAGCACAATTGTAAATTATTCACAACATCAACCGCAAGCGACAAAGGCAACGGGTGCACAATGGCTCGTGAATGTAGGAAAATTGGCAATAGCCGGACCTGAGGTCTTAAAATTTGGGGAGTATCGCGAGTATGGCCATCGCCGCTTTCGGCAACATTGATCAGAGGCTGCGAACGGTGGCAATATGGAGAACCTGTACAGCGAAAGCGTAGTCGTATGTCATATGTGAAGTTAATACTAAAGTGAAACAAAACTCTCAAATTAACGCCAAATACGCAAGCAGTAGAGCACCGCCCTGCACCCAGTTTTTGAAGTAACATGTTGTAAAGAAAGGTTGGGCCTCCTATGAGCGCCAATTATGTAAGCCTGCTATGGCTCGGCTACAGCATTCCAAAGGTCGCTTACTGCGACAATACCGACCCAGCAGCAGTCCAGCCAGAATAGCTATGTGTATAAATGTTGATTTAGATCCTATGCTTCTCACTTTCTGCAGAGCAATTAGCTGCGCGTCTAAAACCATTGACTAGCGATACTCACCAAGTCTTGAATAAAGCATGTAGAGCGCCATTTGGTTGCACTCTGATGTTCCCGTAATAGTTACCAAGCGCTCATTGCTGTTGTCTTGTGGTTCGTTAATCTTGATCACGCTACCGCTGAGTTGCCTAATCTCATTGATCTTTGCTCCTCCTTTGCCAATGATAGCTCCGACCATGTCATTGGGAATGAAAATCTGCTGTGTCAAGGGCTGGCCAGGTACCATGCCCTGAATAGGTTGTGCTGGAGGACCCGCATGGCTATGTGTAGGTTGATGAGCTCCATGTTGTTGAGGTTGATGAGGGCCAGCTCCAGCATAGCCTCCTTGCTGGGGGGAGCCACCGTAATGCACCGGCGCTTGAGGTTGTTGTTGAGGCGGTTGCCCATGAAGATATGGGACGCCATATGGGTTTGCGGGGGTACGGTGAGGTTGATTATTATGTCGCCTGTAGTTGTCCGGATGCCCATATTGGCCGCCGGCAGGCTGAGGCACATATGGAACAACTTGCATGCCACCTGGAACCACGCCTGCGGGGCCTCCACTACGAGTCGCATATGCCGAGGCTGCTGGACCACCAAATCGCTCGGTCAATTGCTCCACAAGAGTTTGCCCCACGTAATAAGTAGCAATGTGAACAGCATCCGCTACACCAAGTACGACGAGAGATCGTTCAGTTGACAGCGGCAGGCATGCGTCTGAAGCATTGAGACGAGCGCCGGAAGCTTCCTGGATTTCGCGAATGCGTACACCTGACTTTCCAATAATTGATCCTATCAGTATGTGAGGGACGAGCAAGCGTAGTGGGTAGGTTTTTGACTGAGATGTAGAGGCTGCATCGAGAGGCTCATTGTTCAAAGTTCGGATGATGAGGCCGAAGGCCTATGCAGATTAGCAGGTAATCTCGAGCTTAGCCAAGGAAGCCTTACCTTCGCAGTCGCATCCACCAGTCCACTGACAGTCAAAACTCTTTCTACGGCACCGCGAGAGTAATCGCTAACCGTACATTTCGCACCTGAATGACGTCGAATCTGCGAGACATTCTCCCCGCCTTTGCCAATGACTGTAGCTGCTTCAGCACTAGAAATGACTGCGCGCATGTGTAGCCATCCCGTCTCGTCTTGGTGTCCCTGATGTTGCGAAGGTCCTTGAGAAGTAGCGCGATCATACTGGCCACCAGTAGATTGTATGGGCTGGGTCTCTAGTACGGCTGCGGCCGAAGGAATTGCCCCGTTGGGAGCATCAGGCACGACAGTGTCACCCTGAGTATCTGTGTGGCCATTTTCCAGAGGTGTAGGACTGGGCTCGGTCTTGACGCCTCCAGCAACAGGCTCTTGACCCGGCGGCGCTTCTTCGATCGCTATAGCGGGCTCGGCAACCTTGTTATCACCGGCGCCCTCTTCATCTTTCACAGCCTTGTCAAGTGCAGGGCGTTTAGCATCAGGCTGATCTGTCGGTCCAGAAGGAGAAGACTCATCATCAAGCGGTCTCTTTGTATTCGTTGCAGGGGTTGCGATAGCAGAGGGAGAGGCAGACATCTTTGGCTAGAGGGTTAATGTGCTCTTCAATAAGTGGATCGGGTGAACAACGGTCAGTTTGGACGTGTAGTCAGATTGATTTCCTGTATTCTGAGTTTGATCCGCTATTTACACCAGGAAGCTCGAAGGAAAACGTGCTGGTGATGGTGTAAACGGTTGCTGGAAGGAGCGAGGTACACTGTTGGGGGATAGCATGCGAGGACAGGGCCGTGATAGAGAAGAGTCGGGATGGGTGTTGGGCTGTGATGGATTGAGATAGATGGACGAGCGGTGATGGGGGACCTCAGGTGAAAGCACAGGACAGGAGACAAGACTGTGGTAGGGTAATGCTGGAAGGCGAGGTGCTCGTGAGGAGGATCTGCTTGAAGGGAGGAAACGCTTGGATGTTTGCTAAAGGGGACCTCTGAGTAACCTTAGGACATCAAACCTTTTGCGTCGTATTGGTCACGAGTGATGTTGTTGTCGCTTTGAGCTGAGAGTGCATTGAAAGCACGATCGAAGATGTCGTAGTGGACGGGCAAAGTCAGTTGTAGGAAGGAGCAGCCTTGAAAACGTGAAAATGAAGCCCACTGGACTTGCTAGCATCTTTTAGGCTAGCGCGATCTGAGCACGGTCTTGGCGCAATTGACCGTTAGTAAACGCGTGCGGAAGCTCGATGATCACAACGAACTGATATCGACGCGATGAACTCCTATACAGGGATCATACCTTCGCTCGGATCCCCGGTTCTCGCAGATGGCTTCAGTAGGTACCGCGTTGGAAAGGCTGCAGGATTATGTAGGCAAAGTGAAAGAGACAGATTATGCCCTTGAAGACACAAATGGGAGTGGGGACTACGAAGCTCGCATCAACAAAACCTTGCTATTTCTTCAAAAACAGGTGAAGCAGCAGAAAGATGATCTTGAGAAGGTGCCATTCCCATTCATTGGAGATCGCCAATATTCGCTGACCCGCATGCTCAGCTACGAGCCGCAAATTCCCCTTTCGTGGATGAACCATCTCCTGATCCCAAAATCCGCCTTCGACAGCTTCGTACGATCACAACAGCGTACCAGTCTCTTACTCCAGCCGAGCCGCTCCTGCCATTGCCAAACTCTCCCTTGCCAGCCCTTTTAGCCATGCGCAGCACACTAAACCTTGTGGATCAGACCAAGGCCTCAATCTCAGAAACCAAAGGGGACATCGAAAAGGCAAGGCAAAGGCTCCAGCAAGAACAAGCTGATTTGCAAGATGCGCGGTCTATTACTAGAGCACTAAAAGAGCGGATTACGCAAGTGCAACGAGAGCTTGGGGAGCAGTCGCAGAAGAGCAACGAGGACGTCATCAAAGGCATGATCCAAGAACAGGATCAGCAAAGACGGCACTATACAATGGAGCTAAGGAACCTAGTGAAAGCCTTCAACAGGTTCGTGGATCAGCATCTGGCCGTAATGGTAGCAGTGGAGGATCTTGGTGGACCTGTTGTTGGCGATTTGCTGGAGATCGAGGAAGACACATTGAGGACAGGTTTCACGCAACAAGGGAGACCCAAGAAAGCAAAAGCAGATAAAACTAAAGACGATGCCAAGAGGAAGCGTCGCAATGAGGAGATCTGGGGATCCGAGGACGAAGATATGGTAGAGAGCACAAGAAGTGAGAAGGATGCAGCTGGTGCAAGCTTTCGTAAACTGACCGAAGACCTCCTCAATGCTGCTGCCGGAGAGGATGAGTCAGATCCCTACATCAGAATATCGCGTGAGTCGGCCGCTGTGCGGTTTCTCGTCCGAGCCAAAGTCGCGCAGTTCCATCCAGACGATGCGAGACAATTGCGGTTGATTGACTTTGGCCTTGAGCTAGACGAGCTGCAGGGTTGAAGCTATACATCGTATCGAGCCTTTATATGGTACGTTCTATCATCTAAATGCTCTCAAAACTCCGTGATCCGGTATTCTTTACAAGCACCAGAGCACTTTCACTTTTCAACGAAGACCGTATGGTGCACTTCCAAAGCCACAGGCCCTTCCCTTACCAAATGTATGTTGTCATTGAATGCTTTCGTTTCTCTGAATTTCAGATGGGCCTCTACACTTTCCCAGCCAAGAAAGCCTACAAAAGCCTTCCCTTTCTTGCCAGAGCCGATTTTCTCATGCGCTACATCCTCGACCAGCCAACCGCCAGCAGCAGCTTTAACCCCTTCTGCGTCTTCGCTCACAGCGGCGATGAATTTGTTGAAATTTTCTTCGTACGCAGAATCATGTGAAGAGAAGTAGCAGGTCAGGCATTCAGTGACTGGAGAGCTAGTGCTCGAAACTGCGGCTGAGGGTGGATGAGGGTTGAGGTTTGCATGGTACATGGTCAGGGTACCGTCCACTATGCTCATGAGGTGCTTGCCGAATGGACCGTATCCTGGGTCGGCTATGAATTTCTTGTGGTGCTCCACGGAGTCCCAGTCTGTGGTTGGATGCAGGGATTAGCTGACAATTGGACTGCGGAGAAAGTCTCCTCGCCCGGGCCTCACCGATAAGCAATTGAACTATACTCTGATTCTCGACTTCCCGGCCATAATAAGCTCTTTGGAAGCCGTCCTGGGCAGAGACAGTGTCAAGAGTCGATTGCCATACCTTGCCCGCCGGAGAGTCGGGATCCTCAATGGTTGCACCAGCAAAGAGCGGGAGGGTTGCGATCTCTGTTGCAGGGGCCATGATAATCAGGGGACACGGTCAGAAGGGCAATGGCAGTTTCTTCGTGGCACAGTCAAAGTGAAGTGGTTCAAAAACGAATCTTCCGATATTTGGTGGATGACGAATGTTTCATGCGGACATAGCGTCACTTTCTGTCCGTCATCAGTCGTTGGCGAGTAAACGTTTAATTGTCCCCGAGGTCCGTGGCCGCTGCCGGTTTTAGATCCCGCGAAGTTACCTTAGGGCTGCAGCTTACCTTAGGGCTGGGACAAACAGTGAACAGTGAATTGTGAATTTGTCTCAGCAGGGCAACATCTTCCCCTCGACCCACCGACCCACTCACGGCTATCCTGAGGTGCTGCCTTGACCCCGAATGCTGCTCGCCACGACGGCCTCTTGCTGGATGTGCCTTGTTTCATTTGCCTCGATGCTACCCAAGTATCCAATCGTTATATGAAGAGCATTCCAAATATAATGTATGCTCAGGCAACGTGGCGGGTGGCTATCGCTCCCGAACTAGGTAGTGTACCAAGTCCTATGTCTGGCCAAGCATTCCCTTGGCGTTGTATTCAGTGATATGAGTGAATAAGAGTTCTCTTCACCGCAAGATGAGGGGCGAGTCTGCGTTCACGGACCTGTAGATCAGCCTTGTGTACGATTTTCTAGCTTAGCGGCAGGATAATTTATTCGGTCGTGCCTAAGCGTGAAGCACTACTGCGGCGATTGGATCTGAAAATCTGAAAGAGTTAGACCGACGTCTTACAGATCTGGTAGCCTCATGCTTCCCTTGTCGGAAGTGGCACTGGATCAAGTTTGTGCATCACTGTATGCAATATGAGTCTCGTGGATGGGAACTTGCAAGCGTGCTTAGCATGGCCAATGTTTCAGTTTCAATTATAGATACGCCTAAGCTAGGACCTCGATGATGGGAATATCGAAATACTTGGAGACTGTACCTCGTGGATCATCTCAGATGCTACGGGACTCTTTTGGACCCGTCTACGCAGTAGCCCTTGTGCAACGGCCGTTATAAGATAAAGGCCGTTCCACTTCACACTCAACATGCAAGACTCTCGACCTAAATCATATCTTTAAACTACCTACGACCTTGCATACAGTAAACGTCTGCCACAATGCATCGGAGTAGCCTAAATGGAAATACTTGGCGTACGGACGTAACACCTGGACCAGAGCCAAAGACTAGGAATCGAGCAATCAAGGCATGCCACGAGTGCCGTACAAGGAAATCAAAATGTGACAAGGACCAGCCAAGATGCCACAACTGTCGAAGACACCACAGAGAGTGTGTCTACATGACAGACAAACCGGACCCTGTTAGTCAAGACTCCGTCAGTCGTATTAAAAAGAAAGCCCGACACATCGAGGACAAGCGGTTCAACTTACCACGATTCAAGAGCGAGCTTCGATTATCTTCACAGGACGATACCTTACAAGATGATGATAGCATTGAGGGCGAAACGCCTCCATCGGAGAATGCCGCTGACCCTGCAGACACAATACTCTCCAATCCTTTAGCTGTTGCTGATGCGGCGTACGACGATGATGCGGATGATGATGTCGATGATGTGGAGCAGTCCTTTGGTGTTGGTCAATTTTCTATGACTGATAGAATTGGAAATTTCTTCCGACCTAAACTGGCCGAGGAAGTATGTATCCCACCATTCAAGGCTTGTTGATATGTCTGGTGTTTCTAAAATGACTTAGATAACCCGCACACTACGCCCATCGCATCTCAGTAGTAACATGAATTATTCAAGCCCAGATTTCCCAGTCTTGAAATTCACATCCGGAACGACTTATAAGAAGCCCGATCTCACCCTTCTCTTTTCTAATGCCAATCAAGAAAATTCGGATTCTATGCGTCCAACCAAAAAGGTCGCAGACCGTCTGTTTCAGCAATACTGGTTCAACGTGCATCCAATCAGTCGGACAGTCCACAAGCCATTACTCGAGCAAATGTACCGGGAGATATATGGCGAAAACTCTTCTACACAGCTTTCCAGCCCAGCATCTGCACTGGTTTTTGCATCCCTTTTTGCGGGTCTTGTGAGCATGGACGAGGAAACATACATGGAACATTTTGGTGGTAGCAAAGAAAAGAAGGCGACTTTCGAAGATGACATGCAAAGGCTCACAGAGACCATGTTGGGCTATTGTGGCCTAGCTCATACAAAGAACCTTCGAGCCCTGCAAGCTCTGGTGGTCTATCTGGTAAGTGTTCAATATCTTCCGAATTTGTCTGCTGGGTAACCTCGCCCTCGCGCCCCAACCATGAGGAAAGGGAATTGCCTTGTGCAGCACCAAGCCTATTCAATGCTGTGCTAAGTCGCCTAAAGATACAACGATGCTGACTGTGTCCAGATTGTACTTTGTCGCGCGCATGTTGGCCGTTCTCATCTCACTCTTGTCGCATCGGCAATTCGTCTTGCCGAAAGCATCGGCCTTCACAGGGATGGTACAGAATACGACTGCGGTCCCATAGCAGTTCATGTTCGTCGGCTGATATGGTATCAACTCTGTATCCTCGACATCCGAACCACCGAATCAGCTGCGCCACGACCCCTTATTCGGCGTGAGGAGTATAGCACCGAGTTCCCGCTGAACGTCGACGAAGATGACTTGGACTATTGTGATCAGAGCAGTGACAGGTTCACCGACATGACATCATCTCTTGTTGATATGCGATGCATCGAGGTCATACGGTCTTTGTACAAGGATCGTGCAAACGACAAAAGAGTCGAAGATGCCAGGATTTCTTTGGACCCGTTACTGACCAGAGTCGCAGACTTCAGAGAGAAGCTGCTGAAAGACTACGAGGACATCCTTGATGAACGAGTACCAATCCAACATTTTACGAAATTGAAGATTGACCTGTACACCAGCCGCATGTACGCGATAGTTCTCCAGCACTACCTGTATCATGCAAGGGTCGAGTTGCCCGGTAAGCAACCAGTGATCCTCCTTTTTGTTTCCAATACTTACACCAAGTTCCCAGCTCGGTTGTTGCATATATTCGTCGCTCGCGGCGTTGATAACTTGGAGGTATCAATGGCTATCGGAACTAATCCAAAGTTGAAACCCTGGCAATGGTATTTGGGTGCTATACATCAGCACCACTATGCACTCGGGATGCTGATGGAATTTCATATGCGGCCCGAGCAACAAGAAGCAGAGCGCGTGTGGAAATGCCTTGACTGGGTATTCGACGTGCCTCCAACCTATAGATCATTACCTAAGCAGGAGAAATCTCGTCTGGTTTTGACAGAAATCCGGGACCAAATGATCAAGTATGTTGCGACTCAAAGGCTTCGCTGCTCAAGGAATCTTACCAACGCGTCAATGTCGTTGGACAACCTTTCATTCGAACAGGACACCTCCTCTGATGAAAGCGTCAGCTATCCAGGGAGCACTGTGGGTACTGTTGGTGCATCTCCTGCTGCTTCACATGGTATCCTGGACGACATGAAACCGCTATCACCCACACCTGGATGGCTTCCGCCTACGAGATCGCTTCTGGACGCTGTAGAACCACGCAACGAAGGGAGCAAAAAGCGAGGGAGACCAAGAGATTGGGTATGTTGATACTCAGATTTCTCCCGACATTGAAGGAAACGACTAAATCTCACTGCAGAGGCTTATGGGCGCAATGCACTCTGAAGGAGTGTCTGAGAAAATACCTGCGCCGAACCATCGTTCCCTCCAAGATGGGCGGCATAATAATTATTACTGCGGACAAATTCCACATCCAACAGTGGCACACTCCTTTGATGGAAGACATGTGCCTGCCGCATCAGCTCAGCAATTTATCTATGGACACGCTTATATCCCTGACACCAATTATCGTGCTGATACAGTACCTGAGCCAACAATACATCCAATTGAGGGCGAGAGTATGAGTGAAAGTGGGATGATGAACGCCCCATATCGTCCGCATCTTGTCGCCTACAGCTTTGACGGCAATCCCTCTTTTGGATATGGTAACCGAATGGATCATTACTATGGGTATGGCAACCCCTACGGCAATTCCATTGATCAGGTCTCGAATTATGGACACCAACCTGTCGAACAACATTATAATAACAGCTTTGGTGGCCAGGAGCACCAGGGCCATGCAGGCCCAGTGGAGTACCGCAACTCTTCGCACCGACGATCGACTCAATGAGTTTTGTTTTTGCTTCTCCATTTCCGAATTAGGTCTTTGCTGTTCAGGAGCCTTTGTTACAAAATTTGCCTGCTTGGAAACAGCTACCTCTCGATTGAGAGCACAGCTTCTTTGGTGCCCCCGGGGTCAATGCGAGGGTTTCTTTGTGGTATATGATGTTATAAACTTCTCTGGCGACCTAAAACACATGCAGAGTTTTTGTTTTGGGCGGATTGACATTCAACGAGAGCCTTCTACGAGCAGCTCCTTCGGCGGTTCTGATTACAACCGAAGTCATGCAAAGTTACAGCATTTGATGGATTTATTGTGTATCTGGAAATCATGCATGTTCAAGCACAAGAGATAGATAGCACAACATTTATGTATATATTGCTTTTGATTATCAATCTTAGGATATACATGCAGTGGAAAGTCTTTCCAGAATTGGTGGTGAACTCTTGAAATCAGATTGTCGTTCTCGCAGAGCATCTTTTTTGAGTTGTTCAAAGATAGTAGGAACTTGGTTGCAAGTACTGGGGGGCCAGTATGTCAAGGATTGAGCACAGTGGCAACTACAATCTACTCCCAGAATAGAATTCCAGCGCCTGGGTCTTCCTCTGCCACCTCAAACCTCCCCTCTTCCCGAGCCTTATCCTTTCCCATCGATGAGACATCCACCAAACTTGTGTGACAGCAACTCACCTAATTGTCTCATGATTTCCAAATGATCATTATATCTCGTGTCCACCTCCTTGCCATAGTCTTACGAATGATCATCGTTATCGTTACAATATCACGTACAAATAAGCTAAAACCTCCACCACACACACTGGATCGGTTTCTCACGCCAGATGTTGCCCCACCTGACAATTTTGTGAACTCCCTAAGGATGGCGGAAATAGTCTCGTTGTTGCAAATCCTATCTCACTTATCGCAAGGCCTGCTAGTTTAGAAGGGGGCGTTGTACCTTGCCACTTCAGCGGTGTATCCTGGTTGTCATTCTCCAGACATCACACTTCTTAGCTCGTGCCGATACCCGGCATGTACACGCGGCAGGAGAATCATAAGCGTTGTTTTAGAAGTGGGATTGTCCTTGTTGCCGTTTTGGCGGTCTGGTCTATGAGTGGTTCTCTGGCTGGTCTCGTGGCCCACGGCTGCTGTGTTGATGGTTGCAGATTAGTGGGGCCGTAACATGGATCCTGCCATTCATTCCTTTCAACTGAAACGAGAGCTTTGAAACAGTAAGCCCCAAAATTTGATTGCAAGTCTGGATGTCTCTAGACAGAGGGGTACGGCGTGAGGAATGGGATCGTGAATGTCACACCATTCAGCAGAGAAAGGCCAAGCCGTATCATCATGTGAACCTGTGATTTGGCCAATCATTCATTATATACAAGGACGCCGACGCTAATGCTTATGATATTGTACATGATTATGCTCCAGGAACGTGGCTCAGAGACGTATTTCGTAGGGCACAGGGTGACACGTGAATATATGGGGTCCCTAAATCGCGTGAAAGGCTTTCATAGTCCTTGCCTTGCAAAGCCATTAATCAAGAGGCGTAATCCTTGGACCCGTCTTAGAGAAAGCCTCCTTCATGATCTCATTGACCTCGCGCCGTCTTCGCGCCCTCTCTCGGTATAGCTGGACGTCTTCAGGTGGGACTTCTGTAATACTCCTCGCTGGTGATGCACGCATACTCCGTAACAATTCCGGGGAATGCGATCGACCGTTCTGAAGGACGCTAGCCCCTAATTTTGAGCTCGCTTTCTTCCTTGATGACATGGGTGGGAATGGAGAACCCTCTCTGCTGCTTTGGCTTGCTACGGAGGAAAAGCGCAAATGCCGCATTTGATTCTCCAGCACGTCAATATCTAAGCTCTTTTTTTCAACAATACTGGTCATCTTCATTATTGTATTAGTAACGGCTTCGACTGTGGGTTGTTTCAAAGGTGGCCCTCTGCCGTTACTGCCCTTGCGAGAAGCCAGTTGAGTCCTGAGCATGGTGATATTTTCTTCAGCTTCGGCGAGCAACTTTTGGAAACGGGTAACCTTCTTTCGTAGCTCGTATTGTTGATTAGCTTGGTCAAGGCGTAACGGAGCATATCTTGCAGTCTCAATTGCCTGTGGATCAGATCTCGTATCGATTATTCGGCCAATATCGTTGCCTTTCGCCCGTAATGCAGCAACTCCTTTGCGTAGTTCTCGACACTCATTGAGCTTCTCAGGTACATTCTGCGTCTTGCCATTTGCAAGTTGTTCAGAGATATTATCCTCGATTTTGATCAGTTCAGCAATTTCAATAAGGCACCAGTCATCATCCTCCAAATCATCTCGCCCGCGACCACCATCCTTGTACAAGTGTTCGTGGCCTTTGACGAATGCCTTCAGTGATCGTGCGTTCAGACCAAGGGTATCGATCATCGAATTGATGTCCCTATAAACTCTTTCAATTTGGCCCGGTATACCAGGCTTGTCTATGTCTCCAATGTAATCTTGATGCGCAAGAAAGGGGTCTAGAGTTTTGGTGGGGATCACTTCTGTCGCCAACTCTTCACGCACCCTCTCGTCTTCTCTATCACTAAGATCTTGCTCCTCTTCAGCAGCTCGTTTGGCTTGTTGAGCGGCTAGGCGCTCTTGCTCTTGCTTTCGCAGTTCCTGAGCAGATGGTTGTGGTTTCGAAGGGACGGCTAGTTGGCTCAACTTCTGTTTTCGATTATCTAACGCTTTGAACGGACCAGGAGCACTGACTGATCTAGCAGTCTCTGGTCGGAGCGAGTCTCCTAAGACACGGGAGGAGCGAACTGGGCTTGGTGAACGCGGACTTTCTTGTTGTTTAGGTGGTGGCAGGTATGGCACTGACGCTTTCCCAACTTCCCCAAACAGCGTCTTCGCCTTCTGTCCATTTTGGGGACGCGTTATCCTACTAAATAGACCGCCAGGTGGGGTCTTGTCTAGACTGGCCCCGAAAGAGCTCTCGGGAGTTATTTGTGGGCTTTTATCCTGATCTGTTGGACTCATTTCTTGAGCTACGTCAACTCCGCTCCCTTCATCGTCAAGCCCTTCCCTTCCCTCATCTGACCCTTCGGCATCATCGCCCGAGTCTCCACCCTCGTCAAAGGAACCCGCATCATCTTCTTCAGAAGGCAATGCTGGCTGTTGTTCCTGTGCAGACTCGACCTCTTTGAGCTTGCTTTTTGCTGGTAAGAAGTCTGGCGGCAAAGGTGCGTCATCTGAAGATTTCGAGGAGCTAGACGAGTCACCCGGTGCATATGTTGTTTTGCTCGTTGATTCTGGTGGTAGAGGCGGATCCTGGATCTTCGATGCTGTTGGAGTGTCTAGAGTGTCATAACCCTCTGGGGGAGCGGCTTCTGTCTCATTCAAGGGGGAGATGTCACCATCGTCGGATTGTGGCTCTTCCTTAACCTTAGGGCTTGTCTCGATCGACGCAAGGGCGGCTTGTTCAGGCTTCTTGGGAGAATCTTTTGGCGTTGTAGTGACTGGTTTAGGTATTGGAGATGGTTTACCAAAAGTGCTACTCGTGGGCTGACTGCTTTCAACCGCCGCGGGAGTGATCTTGCTTTGGGCTTGAGTGCTAAATAGACCACCTGTCGAGGGTGCCTGGCTTGGCCATTGGAACTTCGGCGGAGCAGGTTTTGCAACTGGAGTGGTAACCTCCTTTTCCGATTCCGGTGAATCAGTAGTGCTCTTCGCCGGAGCGTTTTCATCGTCTTCATCCATATCAGCATCCTTGATCTGAGGAGTCCCAGCATCTTTTCTGGCCTCGCCAAGATCCCCAAAGAATCCCCTAGACACCGAGTCCAACTTATCGCTCGATGGTCGTGGCCCATCATTGGCAGCTGAACCATCACCTTTGAACGTCGAGCCCAGTTGAAAGGTACCTCCACCAATAATGTTCTTCGAAGGCTCGGCATCCTTCGGCGTCATCCCAAAACTTGAATCTGCTCCCATATTAGAACTAAAGGAGAGAGTAGATGGAGTTTTGGCGAGCGCGCTCTCTGTACTGTTGTTTGTCAAAAATCCACTGGGCTTTGATGCGAACGAGGCGAAGCCTCCTGAAGTAGGAAATGGACTACTACTTGACGTGTTAGAGGCGAATCCATTGCCAGCGGCGCTGCTCGCGAACGGAGATTTATTGGCTACAATCGACGCAGTGGACCCAAATCCTAATGGGGCTGTACCTGACGGCGTACCCCATGGAGAGGGCCGGCTACCTAGGCCTCCGGCTGCGCCAAAGGCTGCACCCTGGGACGCTGCTCCAATAGGCGTGGATGATCCAAAAGAGGGCTGTCCGAAAGTCGCCCCGCCAGTTTGAGTCGTAGCGGGAGTTGCTGTGCTGGTACTCCATGGTGAAGCTGCTTTACCGAATGGCGATGGTGCACCAAAAGTTGACCCAGGGGTACTGGTGGCGCCTAAAGCCGGGGCTGCAGGTTTGTTCAGCGGGGCCCCAAAGGGGGATACCGTAGCTTGCTGCTGCGACTGAGACGCAGCAACAGCAGCAAGGCCAGGGAAGGAAGTCCCTTGTCGGATGGACTCAGCGTAGACTATCCACCATGTAGAGAGAACTCCTTCATGATTCAGTATCATTAGTGCAGGCAGAGGACCAGGGGATGTGTCATGTTCCTCCTTGGGTAATGGTCTCAGCACCTTGTCTTTGCTAGATAGGTCTAAACCGACACCTATGGCTGACGTATCACTCAAGTCCTCAGTCATCGGGAGTTGAGCACGCCGTGAGTCGTCAGCCATCGTCGTTGTTGTAAATACATCAGAGACCCTCTCTACGGGGAAATCACTCGATAGCGGCGTTTTCGATCGAGTGATCAAGCCAACGTCTACTGACGCAGTGGAAACCACTACTATGGCATCCATTAGGTTTGGGGGGAAATTCTTGAGACGCTGCATGAATTGAAATGGAGGTGACCTATTGAGTCCGAAGGGTGCGCAAGGCTCCGGAAGCTTTTGGAACATCACCGAAGAGGGTGATTGACGAGTGATTACATGATATGTTGTAGCTGGTGGCAGATCACCCTCAAAAGCGGAGGGTGTATGTGCGACGAGGAAAACATCATTCTCAAGCCAAGATATCGAAGAAACTGCGGGCCATTAGCAAGCTAACCAACCCAATCCCCAACAACAGCTTACCGTGCTGGTCACCTTCCAAATTTGGTGGTCTAGGAATTTCCCCTTTGTTCTCTCCTTCCGGCGTCATCTGGTACAATGTACCGTCCGCAAGGCCGGCGATTAATTGCTTCCCTCGGGTGCTCCATGAGACAGAGCTCACGCCTTGTTTCAGGACTTGGCCGTGAGGCCCTGAGAGAAATTGGCGTGATTGTAAATTTGCCATCAGCACCTGCCCGTTTGTAGTAACGACAGCGAAGAATTCTGCTCTTTCTGGCGTCGGATTCGGCACAAGAGCGCGCAAAGGAGTACCTTCGGTAGAAAGCTGGAAAGCTGACTCAGTGCTACCCTGCATCAAAGACTGGACATCGTAGATTGCCAAACCGCCACCGCTTTCTGCCGAAAGCACGAGATAGTTCTCGTCTGCAGAGAAGGCGACTTGGGATACCCTCATACCAATGGGAAGTGTTAACTGTGGAGTATATGGTTTGATATTTCCATCTGCCGAGCCAGCAAATGCTTCCCTCACTGAGTCTGTAGCAGCAACAACTACTGAGTCAGGTCCTGCAGCCGCAAGTAGTCCCTTCCTTGAGGCGATGGATAGCAACGAAGCTGTGGGGGGTGGAAGAGCGTCAACGGGCCACGAAGACGGTAACAAGCGTAGTTTAGATTCTCCTGCTACAGCTGAGAATCCAATAGCCTGCAAAATTCATTAGTCCTTGCTCCTGTACAGAACGTAGACCAGCGACCCTACCTCTGTCTGTATCTCGTCCAAGTCCGGCCCAGCCTGAGCTTGTACATTTCCTGGACTTCCCATACCACCGTTAAAAGGCGAAGGGCTCATTTGGAAGGCCATCCTTGCTCGTTCAAATACAGGAGAGACTGTGCGAACTTGTCGACCTAAAAGGTGCTGGCTGCTCCGTAAATTTGGAGGTGTTCGAGGTGCTGTAAAGGAGTGTCGTCGGGATACCACAGGTTTCCCAGTAAAAAATCTAAGAGTCCGGTCCAGGGTAGGTGTTGGGAATCATGAGGTGCATACCCTTCGCCTCGGCAGCACGAAGGATGGCTACCTCGAGTATGAAGTGTTGGCGGAGAATTCTATATCTGGAGCGCGTTTGGGAAGAAGTCTTGGCGCCTGGAAACGCTAGCGCGTCGAAGAGAGCTCTTTGAGCTAAGGCAGCTCCATCTTCGTCACTGCTATCATCAGCTCCATTCACATTCATAAGGATCATTTTTCTTTCGACTCAGCCTTGAAGACGGCGAAGAACGATCATTTTCCAAGGGACAGCAGACCTTTCTACGTACGAACGTATCCTTCGTCTGCTGCCCTACGAAATCCGTAGTCAATACCCTCACCTTCCACCAGCATGCCTGGCTTCGACTTCTCCAACTACAACCGCAATGCAGCTCTACACGCCCAAGGTGTCCCGCTACCCAAAGCTACAAGTACAGGTACAACCATCGTCGGCTGTATATTCGATGGGGGCGTAGTCATAGCAGCAGACACAAGAGCCACCTCCGGCCCAATAGTAGCAGACAAGGTGCCACACCCACCCCAGACACATCCTCTACAAATCGACTAACCTCCCTCTCAACAGAACTGCGAAAAACTACACTACATCGCCCCTCGCATATGGTGCGCCGGCGCCGGCACAGCCGCTGACACCGAATTCACCACCGCCATCATCTCCTCCAACCTCGAGCTGCACGCCCTCTCCACCGGCCGCACACCCCGCGTCGTAACCTGCATGACTATGCTAAAGCAGCACCTCTTCCGCTACCAAGGCCATATCGGTGCCTATCTCGTCGTCGCCGGCGTTGACCCAACAGGCGTAGGATTATACACCGTGCACGCCCACGGCAGCACTGACAAACTCCCTTATGTAACCATGGGCTCAGGCTCGCTAGCCGCCATGTCGGTATTCGAAACACAATGGAAGCAGGGCATGACGCGGGACGAGGCGGTGAAGTTAGCGAGCGATGCTATACAAGCGGGGATATTCAATGATTTGGGGAGCGGGAGTAATGTGGATGTGTGCGTGATTACGGGGGAGAAGGCGCAGCTGCTGAGGAATTATATTAAGCCGAATGAGAGGGAGGTGAAGCAGCGGGATTATAAGTTTAAAAGGGGAACGACGGCGTGGTTGAAGGAGAAGGTTATTACGAGGGAGGAAATTAGTAAGTATGTCACTGTGCATGAGTTGAGTTCGGAGGATGATGTAGTGGTGGTGGAGAAGATGGATATTGATGTGTGAGGAGGAACGGTAGCTGAGGGGAGCTTGAGGGTTAGAAGCTGTACTATAATGGTTGTATTAACAGCTTCATCTTTGCAATAGATGGCGGACTGCATAAATCGGAGAATGGAGCATTATCCTGTCAATCGCAAGGGCTGGGGAGAGAACGAGCCCGCAGCCAGCACGATCTCCATAACTTCGGCATGTTCATTCATTGGTAAACATTAAGCTAACCTCGCCTTTTGGCCCTTCAACATCTTCAGCCCCTCCCTCAAATCCACCTCAAGATCATTGTCCCATATCCACCTATGCCTCTCCTTCAGATCCCTTCTCCACGCCTCTCTATCCTCCTCGATGCCTGTCCCCTCACAATCAAACACCCTCCCACACTCCCGACTAGTCTTCACCAACCTCTGCGTCCTTCCTCTCCTAACCGCATCAAACGCGTTCAAAGCCCCCTCCAACTCCCTCGCATCCCCGGTTTCCGCCAACAGCGCTGCCAGGACATATGAATCCTCAAGCGCCATGCCTGCGCCTGCACCCTGATGCGGCGTACTAGCATGTGCAGCATCACCAGCAATACAGGTGCCGCCACGATAGTAAGTCGGTGCGGGAGGGTAATCGAAAAGGGCCCAGACGTCCGGTTTTTCCATCAAGCTAAGGATTTTCTTAACGCTAGAACCCCAGTCTGCAAAATCCGATTCCATGCTTTGCCTATCCATCGGGAGGACCCAGCGGTCGTTATTCCATTGGCCGTCGGCTTTGGTTCGGAAGGCGACAACGTTCATGACTTGGCCCTTTTCGATCGGAAAAGCGAGGACGTGGCCGTGTCGTCCAATCCACATGACGCTGTTCTTTGCCAGCTCATCCCCTAAGAGATCCACCGCCTTGTTCATAGGTATCAGTCCCCGGTAGGCGTACTTCCCCGTGAATTGCGGATGTGCTGACTCGGCCTCGCTCCCTAGCACGAATCGCCTTATGTTGCTTTTCACCCCATCGCATCCCACAGCTGCACTCGCTTCCGCTTCACTGCCGTCATCGAATCGTAATCGCACGCCACTATCTACTTCTTCGACCCCAAGAACCCTCTTCCCGAAGCTTACACTTTCTTTTGGCACGAAGCTTACCAATAGATCTAGAAAGACAGCCCTGTGGATACTGCACTGGCCCAGCACACCCTCTCCTGTTGTCACCTCGACGATGTGTTCCCCCGCCTTCCCCAAACCAGTGTCCATGCCCGCATAGAAGTCAAACCATGTAGACCTCTTCCTATCGAATGCATTATGAGTTGCTCGCTCAATATAACCTTCATATAGTTCAGGCGCAATCAATTTCAAAGCGCGTATGGAGTTGGGCCCGAAAGAAACGCCGGCGCCCACTTCTGCAAAAGCAGGCGCAGATTCATAGAGATGGAAGGGAATGGAGCGTTTGTGGAGACCGATGGCGAGGGAGAGGCCTGCTATCCCACCGCCAAGGATTGCTATGGTGAAGGGTTTCCGTTTTTGGGAGGTGGGAGAAGTCATGACGGGAAGCTCTTTAAGTACAATGAGGATAAGCAGGCGTGTAGAAGGCTTCAATCTGTAGAAGCATATGGCAGGTAGCAGGTCGAGACGTCATGGCTGAGGAAGAAGCTGCCGGGCGGAAAGGCAAACTGAGGAGACAATGACAACGCTAACGCTAGAATCTTAGCTGGTTGGCTTAGGGTCCCTCGGGACGGTCCTTCGGCTCGTTGTCTTCGCTCTCTTCTTCGCTTCCTCTTCCGAAGATTGTAGAAGTCGAATCAGATCGAATACCACGCGGGAATATGTCATGTAGCGGCCATAATGCAGGTAATCGCCGATCCTAGAGACTGATAGGGGTACGGGTGCTTAGGCTCCAAGAGCGGACCGCACCATGTCTTCCTGCGATCAACCAATGGCCTGACCTCATACGACTTTCTCGACTTCCACTTTGATGGAGTTTTGATCAAGGATTATCCGTCCTGAAACTAAGCCTTTTGATATACCGCCTCCAACGCCACGAAAATTCGGTCAAGACTGGAACATCCCAGGAATCGGATAATGGCCCGGATGTCATTCTCTGCCTATCTTGGATTTGCCTCTCTTGTATTTTGCGGACGATAGCGCCACGCCACTGGTAAACCAATGTATCAACCTCATCGGCAATCTCAACACTCTCCACTTTTCTTGTAAGTGCAAGGATCCATCGAAGCTTGACGGTGCTGACCCAAGTGCCGCGCTGAAGAGGACGTATAATACCAGCGTGAGTGAAAGCTAGCACCATTTCACGACTTATGGGACCCAAACTTTCGCCTATGTGACATTTGTAGCATGCGTAGACCTTGTCGAATGCTATGCGGGGGCTCAGATGCAGAGCTCCAGAGTAAGCGATCGCCATCCTTTTTAACAGCGCTGCGCGCCGTTTAATAGCCATCACCGGCTCCCGGCAGGTGGCTGCGTTAGGATCCGGACGTCGACTCATATAGTAATAATATGGGATACCAGGATGGATTTGCGGGTTTGCAATCAGTATTTCTGCAAAGTCAGGACAGCTTTCAAGGGCTGATCCTGGATAGGCGCAAAAGATCCGTTGGGCCATCTCTGGACATGCTTTCATATGCGTTCTGACGGTGTGTAGAACGGCGTTTTCACCAACATCAATGCCGATGTCCTTTGAGCGCAGTATGATGTCAACAATAGTATTGGACATCTTGAGTGCCTGCAACAACCTGAAAAGTCTTTTCAAGTTATAGTCCGATACTACAGCACGGTGTCTTATAACACGTAGCATTATAACGAATGGAGACTCGAACTTCTCACATTGATCCGCTTTATTAGTCAGATGCTGGATTTGTTTCAGGGTTGCGAAGTATGACCTTTGGTCTAACCACTGCTGAAGAACAAAGTCGACTATGTCAATTTCTCCAAGATGCCGCAGATAGGGGGCAATTATCTCTAGTTGTTCGCCGGCAAGTATGCGCTCGATCTTTCTCCGGGGAGTATCATGGCCAGCAGAATTAAAGGTTCCAAATCTGGCCAGCGAAGACCACCAGTCTGCGAGCAGCCTAAGCATAGCCGTTCGACTAATCATAGAATCAGGGGTTCCACTTGCGCGGATAAGAGCTGTGCTCGTACTCAAGGTCACAGAGTTTGCAACATTCCGTGGAAGAAATCGAAGAATCTCCATAGCACCCGGAACTGCCTCGAGCTCTTTCAGCCCTTGCTTGTCGTGATAATGCAAACTTGCTTTAGCGCGAATGCAATTTATGATGAATGTAGATATAGTTGGTCCCATTTTCTCCAGTTGCACTGGCTGTAAAGCTTTGATGATTCTGGTTGCCAGACGCTGCGACCTCCGTGTGATTGGGCCTTGATGGAGCGCGGTCAGCAGCGACTTAGGTATCTTGTAATCTGCATCCCGAATTCTTAAGACCGTGGATGATTGCAGTCCTTCGAAAAGAGATTCGATAATCTTGCTTTTTGATTGCTCATCCTTCCCAGACCCAACAGTATTAGAGATCGATTCAACAAGAGTCAAGATCTCATTATCAGACCATACGCCGACGCTGACTTGCCTTCGAAGCCAGTGCCCCAGTAAATTGGTGTCTGTCTGGCTAAGAGGCTCTGCAAGGCGCCTCACCAGGAAGTAATTCAGATTTCCCAGAGTGCGAAGAGAGGTGTCTTCGAGCGCTTCCAATAGAACTGGCATAGGTGATCCAGTATCTGTTAAATGCCGAAAGGCTAGCCTACTATACTGGCGCAAGTTGCTGGCACGCGTTCTGGCCCATTCATGTAAATCACGCAGATTTCTACAAACTTCCATGTCCTTCAGAAAATTCAAATGTTGAGACCCGTGAAGCGTGTCATCATCCTCATCTTTAGCTTGGTCCTCAATGGCTACTACATCTTCGAAATCGGTAAGCCAGCGCGGCAGAGAGGAAGGCTCTGTACATCTATTAGCACTTCTGCGAGCTATGGACCACGGCCGGAGCACAACACCTTCTGCATCTTTAGTCGCAGGCGCTGCTGGACTCTGCCATTGCCAACCATTTTGACCAGGCGCGTACCCAGGGGCCCCCAGCAGACTTGGATCTAGTTCTCCTGCCCCTCCCACCTGGGCCAGGTTGACCATGCGACGTTTCGCTGCTCTTTTCCTTGCCTCCAACGGACCAGGAACAAGACCGACATGACGCCTAAAGTTTATACCGCGTGCAAAGTGGTTAAATTCGTTGTTGAGGAACTCATCGCTAATCCAAACGAAGTTCTTAGGCGCTTTGAGATAGAATGATAAACGGCAAACATGTCTTCTCAAAGGCATGTGAACTACCAATTGGTCGCATGATATTGATTCTCGCCTGGATCTACAAGGAAAGACCGTGTCGTGGGTGCAGTATGCATGAGGTTTGAAGGAAGCTCCGGCCTGGCTCTTGGAAAGCTTCTGCTGTCCTCTGTCTAATATAATGCGGTCCTATATATAATATTTTGCAAAGTGCCCACCCCAAGACCCTAGGTCCGATAAAAATTCCCTACAATGGGTGGCTAATGGCTAGCTCTACGATTTATGGAAACGAGAAGACATGATATTTATACATAACCAATTCTTATAATGTTACATTTGGCTAACATTTCAGCTTTATGCCGTGCCGTAATTCCTCTTCCCTAAGCTCAAACATGACCTGCACCCCAGTGAAAAGCGTCGCGCATGCAAAGGCTAGGAAAACAACACCTATGTGAGTGGTTAGCATACCGTCAGACTTTCCGCCTCCAGATCTGTCTTACCGGAGTATGAGCCGGCAATCCCCTGCACCAGGCCTTTCAAACCATCTAGCCCCACGGCAAATCCAACAAGGTTGGCGGACATCATCATTAATATGTTGCCGACAGCTCCAATCCCACAAATGACGCGGTAAGCTTCCTTGTGGTTCTCCCATCTTTTTTTGGGGAACAACGTCGTGGCCACAGTCTCTGGCAGAACGAACAATGCAATCAACCATCCCCATACCAATAGCCTGAGCTGAATATCGTGCCACATCGCAACGAAAGTGAAAATAACCAACAGGTTGAATAGCGCCTTAAATTTACCCTTTGTACCCGGTCCTCCACTCCCGCCCATTGGAATGTATATATACCGGATAAGCCACCGGTTGTAACTGCGGTGCCAGCCTCGCCAAAAGGCGAAGACGGAATAATTATCGGACATGCAACGTACCACATTCTCCGGCGGATCAATGCCGTCAATTAGCGACCAGAGACGGAAAAACCGCCATGGTAGTAGCAATTTCAACCATACATGATGCAGACTGAAGTAACCGAGCATGCTTAATTGGAATGGTGTGTAGACCTCCCATGCTGGTTGGGATTTTGAGATGGCTATAACGTAGATAAAATGGATCATGACCTCCATAGCCAGAAGACAGATGAACAATCGAATGCCATAAAGGAAAGTCCGGGTTCGGTTAATGCTTTGAGGGGTGTATCGCTGTTGTGATATGTAATCGTTGAAGGTCAATATCGGTCCTGCAAGGTATAACGGCGAGTAAAGTACGTATGCTAGATAATTGCGAAAAGAGTAGTCTTGCGGTTTAGCCGGTATATCGACCCTATCTCGCTCTGACAGATTTGCGACATCAAGCTGTTTCTTCTTGTGGCGGTCAGCTTAAGATCAACCCCTGTTTAGTATGTTGTTGCAAGGGAAACGAACCTCAATAGGGCTGCCCCCAGATCGATTTAAGCTCCAGTAATAGTCGAAGTTGAAGCTGATAAGACGGAGCACTGTAACATTGAAAAGTATCTCCCATCTTGGAATCAAGCCCCCATACGTGTCTAACACTGTACCCCAGTTGCTGTTGGAATCGTTTTCCGCAGAAACATTCGATGAAGTAGGCCAAGGCAAGGTTATGCGGGCAATATTACTATACGGGTATCCCTTTCCCATTTCATTCGCGAATAAAATGCCAATATTGAAGATCCAAGTAGCGGTCGGAACATATTCTTTCTGAAGCTGAGTTGCAATCACGTAATTGATGTACAAGATTGTCAGAACTTTTGGGGCGGAGAAGCCATGTAATGCGATCAGAAAGATAATGCTAAAGCCTGCGTCGAACGAAGTTCGATGTTTGAGCCGACGTTCAGCTCTGGTGTATTCTGATTCAATGGGGGAAGTGCCGCCACTTGGGGTTCTCTTTGATTCAGAATCAGACGCTCCACATACTGGGCTACAGACAGCATCGTAAAACCTTCGTAGAAGAGGGTGCAAAGTCATGACAATGAAGAGGTATGGCACATTGTCTCTGAAACCTGCATATTGGTCGTCCGAATTATCGACCATGCGGCCAGGAATCCAGCCAGGCGTCAGCAGAGGCGCAAACTTATGGTATTCAGGGTCGGACGCTACTCATTGAACATCAATGACCGTGTCAGAGAAGAGTTTTCGGAGAGTCTGGGAGTATGCTTACGCTGCGAGACCTGGTACACGGTTTTGAACATGAGCGGGACAACAACCAGAAAGACAAGCCCATGATAAAGGAACTCTAGGGATTTCCATCGTGGTGGAGAGGCCCCTGGAGCTATGTCCTCGCCCCCATTCCTGCCTTGCCCCGGACTCTTGAAGCCAGCCTCAGCAGGCGATGGTCTTGCGGGATCGACACGAGATGGGGTTGTCTTCGAAGAGGTAGTGAACCTGGTATCAAGAGTGTCCACCGAAAAGAGCCTTCCGGTGTACTGTAGCAAGCTCATGACATGCTGGACTCTGCACGTGCCCGTGATGGAGATAATAGAACCATTTAGGGTCGAGGCAGCGGGCAATCGGCGAAACCGCCAAGCCTTCAAATGCAGGAACAGCCGAAGCCTTAGGGCAACAACCACAGCCAAATGGATTCCCATTACCCACGTCTCTAATTTCCATATTCATATCTCGTGCAACTACTAGAAGATGATGTCGCCTACGAATGTCACGACTTGTTATTCCTAAAGTGCTATTGCTTGAGCAAGCTTTAAACTAGCATCCTCAGCCTCATACCATGGCTACTGGTCAAGCTTCGACGAAACCTCCAGACGCGAACGAGTACGGAGGAGGTATGTAAGGCTTCAAGCTCTAGGCCTTCTGCGTTCTTGCTAACACCCTCTGTAGATGAAATTTCAGCGCTCGTCCTTGATCCAGGCTATTCGACTGTACGCGCTGGATTTGCTGGCGAAGATGTTCCAAAGTCGGTAGTACCCTCATATTATGGTGTTATACCCACAGATTCCGGCAACAAGATTCTTTTTGGCGATAATTCGATACATACACCATTGCCTAGGATCTCAATTAGAAATGTCATGTCAAAGGAAGGCACAGTGGAGGACTGGGATACAGCTGCAAATTTATGGGAATATGCAATCACATCACGACTTACGAACGCGAAACCCGGACCACTTGCTTATAACGGCTTAAATGACACCGAAAATGATGATGTGAAGATGGAGGGCGTGGAAGAACAGGAAAAGCCATTGAGGGACAATCCTATACTCATGACCGAGACTGGCTGGAATGCAGGGAAGGACAGAGAACGAGGCATTGAAATAGCAATGGAGAGTTGGGGCTCTCCAGCATACTGGCTTGCTCGCAATGGTGTCCTTACCTCGTGAGTCCTATCCTCATCCATAGATACTTCACCACTCACACCCTCTAGCTTCGCGGCTGGCAAATCGTCCGCCCTAGTAGTCGACCTCGGCGCCTCCTCCATCTCCATAACCCCCGTTCATGATGGCCTCATCCTTAAAAAAGGCGTCGCCCGCTCCCCCCTAGCCGGCAACTTCATCTCCCAACAAATCCGCCTGATGTTCTCTGAATCTCAGCCTCCTATCCCATTAACTCCTCACTACCTCGTCGCCTCCAAAACTCCCGTCGACGCCGGTACCCCCTCCCAAGCCACCTTCCGCACCTTCGCCCCGAACACAGAACCCGACGCCTCTTTCCGCCATTTCCAAGAAGAGCGCGTACTCACCGAATTCAAAGAAAGCGTCGTAGCCGTCTGGCCCGGCCCCGGCCGCCTCAGCGGACACGCCCAGTCCGGCGGCACAAACATGGACATCGCGCGCCAGCACCCAGGGAAACCCTTCGAAATGCCCGACGGATGGAACCAAATGTTCGGTGCCCAAGACCGCTACCGTCCCATCGAAGCCCTCTTCGACCCCAAAATGGCCCTTTCTGACGCAGATAACCCACAACCGTCCGCTAGCCAAACAGTCGGCGCACTAATCCAATCCTCCCTCTCCCAAGTTGACGTAGACATCCGTCCCGCGCTGCTCGCCGCCGTTGTAGTGACGGGTGGGAGTTCGCTATATCAGGGTTTTACGGATAGGTTGAATCAGGAGTTGAATTTGATTTACCCTGGGGTTAGGGTGAGGATTAATGCGAGTGGGAATGCGGTTGAGAGGAAATTTGGGAGTTGGATTGGGGGCAGCATTTTGGCTAGTTTGGGGACGTTTCATCAGATGTGGATTAGTAAGAAGGAGTATGATGAGCAGGGGCCGGGGATTATTGAAAAAAGGTGTAAGTGAGGAGATGGGGGTTCTTGAGGTGCTAGGAACGAGGAGGGCGTGGACGACGTCGATTATATAGATGGGTAGATGAAAATGATGATTAGCATGCTAAATACTGTGAGGATTTGGATTTGATACTGGAATGGACTGATTATTATGATATTTTCATATTGTACATATGACTTCATATCCCATCATTTACAATTATCTCGACTTGGCCTTTTCCAGAGGTCGCTCAATAAACGCCCGCAATGGTAGCATAGACACACATAACACACAGAGCAAGCTATATTACACAACTAATCCCGTCCATATGAACAACCCCTTTGTGCACTCGAACAACAAGAGCTGCACTCCCCATTCCACACTTTCCCCTGCCCTCCCCTCCCCTCACGTCTTCAAAAAATTCTTCCTACTGATCCACACCCCATCCCTCCCCATCCCCACAAACCCCTCATCTCCTCCCTTCCCCGCCGAACCCCCACCACCAGTCGCACTACCATTCCCATTCGTATTAACAACCGGATCTCTTCCCCACCTCGCCCTCGGCATATCAACCTTCTTCTTCCCGCTCTTCTCCCTATCCACCCTCTTCCCTCCCTTAATAGTGCCCCCAAAGACTTTCTTCCAGCCTTTTCTTTTTGCCTCCTCCTCCCCAGCTATGCCAAGGTGCGTCATACTGCGGGAGCCGGGGCCTGGAGGCGGAGGAGAGGTTTGGTGTCTGGGGTAGGGATTTGTGGTGTAGGTACGATTGCTGAGGGAATCTTTGGCATTGCTGGAGGGGCTGTCTACGCGTCTCCCAGGGTGAGGTGGTGATGGTGGGGGGGTGGATGCTAGGAAGTCGATTAGGGCCGTGGAGGAGGCGGGATTGAGGTAGAACGGGGTGTTATTAGTTGCACTGGTTTTGAATTTGGGGTCTTGGGAAACGAGAGGATTGGAAGATGTGGAGGATTGCTGTTGGTGGTGGGGTTGCCAGTGGTCTTGGGTTCGGGGCCCGGCTGTTGGCTGAGTGGGGAATGTAGCGGCGCGAGAGGGTTTGGATGAGGTTGGTTCGTTACCGGTGCGAGTTATTGCTATTGGTGGTGGAGTGGCCCCTACACCTTCTTCGTGAGTAGAAGAGATGGTAGATGATATTGCAGATGGATCGGGAGATGGCGTTGGGGCAGGGACAGGGGACTCGGAGGGGGGTTCCGGTGTACGGTGAGCAGGATGGATGCCGAGCTCTGATGCTGGGGGAGCAGCATGTGCCTGAGCTAATAAGCTAGCAGTTGACGGGTTTTGGAGTGTTTGATTAGGAGTAGGAGATCTTGAGTTGGCCTGTGGCGGTTCTGGAGATATTAGGGACCGCTTTTGGGCACCATAAAGCAGAGAACTTGATCGTTTTGGCGGAATCATATCATCCGAATTCTCCTCCGAAGTCCGTTGCAAAAGGTCGGGATTAGACCGTGTCAAAGCGCCCTGGCTACTATAATGGCGGAGAGGAAGGTCGCCACCAGCATTCCTGGCGAACCTGGTATGTCGAGCCTTTTGCAATAGTGGATGGTTAGTGTTCACATTACCCTCTGAATCGTCGAGCGCTGGTTTGTTTTTCAAGATAGGAGCTATTGGGCTCGCATTTGGCTTTAAGGGTGAACCAGATGAACGATTTTTATCCTCCTCAAGGGACACTGAAGGATCCTCGAGGGGTGAAAGTGGCGGCATAGGTGCTAAGGATGGTAAAGAAAGAGTACCATATGAGCTTTGAGTTGGCACAGCACTGCCGTTCCGAAGGTAAATGGGACTATTCTCGCGTAAGGGAGGAGTCTCGGTGGGTTTATATGGGCTCGTTGGACTTGTCGAATACGTGGACATGCTCAATGTTTTAGCTCTGCGGGAGGAAAACCGCCTAAGTAAAGGGCTTGAGGGACCCTTTGCTGGTGAAGCCACGCCAGAATGGCTCTGTATGGGGAGATCTGTGGTAGAAACTGTATACTCGTCATCATCCTTTGTGAACGACTCTTCCTTCCTTCGCAATAATGAACGTGTACGCTCTGTGATAGATCGTCTGCGTGATACGGTTTGCTCTGAAATTGACGCTTTGGGAGCTTCCCTCTTCCTGGACATTATCTGTCCTGGAGATCTAAATGATGGCCCTTTTTCTGGCTCTTTTCCCCTAAGTTCTGGATTTTCCGGCTCACCTCGAGGCTCCTCTACCATGATGTCCGGGCTTCTGTTAGACTTTGGCGGCTCTGGGCTTTTCACTCGCCTTGCTGTTCCCGTATCGGCCTTAGCCCTTGTCAAATCTGGACTTCTGACTCGCATCGCTGTTTCTGGGATCTGGGGTGACATATTGGGCTCAGGACTTACGGCTGATCTTGCCGGTTCCGGGCTTCTGACAGGCCTTAGCGTTTGTGAGCTTTTTGTTGACAAATATTGATCCGGACTTCTCGAAGCCTGAGTCAGCTCTGGACTTTTGGCACGCCGGGCCACATTTTCGGCACGCCTGGCAACATTTGGACTCCTTGGCTGTAGCATAGGGTCTGCCCTATCAGCATGCTTCACTGGCTTAGTGAAAGATTGATTCAGATACGGTGACTGCTGAGGCGATTGAGATACCGAGGTTTTGATATATTTCTGGGATGTAGCAACACGAGTAACCGAATCCGGAGCTGTTGGCAGAGGCTTCATGGGTGATTTAGGAGGAGTCGAAGAGCTCTGAGGGCTATCTGAGCGGACATCCACTTGATATCTGCCATTGACTGATCTTGAAGGGACCTTTATATACAATCAGCTAAAACATCTATCTGCTTATACTTCCGAGCTTACCAAGTTCTTCCGGCTTGCAGCGCCAGCTCTTTTCTGCATCTCGGCGACAATATTGCCAAGTTGAACCAATGCTTTCCGCAGATGGCCCCCTTTTGACTGCAGTGTCAGAAAAGCACGTGTCCAACCCTCAGTGTTCCCGATCATAGCCAAGTATACAGAATCATGTTCTTCGGTCCTGTTATCCCACTGCTTGTCCACCCGGGTCATGTATTTTGCCAACTCTCGTGTAGCATCTAGACCTTTTTGAACATCTTTTAAGGCATCGTTCATAGCTGCTGCCGTCCGATCAATAATATGCTCTATCTTCTCATTGCCCTCAACAATTGCTACTCGAAAATCTCGGTTTGCCAGCATCTGATCGAAAACCTGGCCATGCTCCAACGGTAATTTGAGGTACCGTATGCGTTCAGCAATGTCGCCCTGGGCAAGGTCAAAATCCTCTGTAGTTCGCTCAAGAAAACCATCGACCTCGTCAACGTGGGTTTGTAGGATTTTGAGGACCTCTTCATCCGACTTGGCTAGCCCTTGCTGTAGAAGATGCATGCCAAAGGAGATCTGAGCGACTAACTTCCATAGAGGATGAAACTTTTCACCAGGCTTCTGTTTCCACCGTCCTGCAACAGTCCTCTCATACTCCTGTTGCTCTAGCAGCATCTTGCGTCTGGTTACTGAATCGGCTTTCGAGTACCTATCCGGAACCTCCGGCTCTTCATCGTTCATCGTCTCCTGCATAGACTCCTCGAAGGCGCCCTGCATCGTTGGAACTGGATGCATAGGTGGTGCTGCATCCATATCGCTCTCGGAGCCAGTCTCCATATCTTCTTCTGCCATTGTGATCGGTACGTGCCATTCGCCCTCTCTCGTGTCTTCGTTCGCCGTAGAGGCTATTACCATTATGCATGTAGGTGTCCAGATGGACACAGGGCGGTTTTATGTTCGAAGCGGACCACCAGAAAAGCGCGGACCACCTTCCTCTCGGAAATTGTGGGGGGTTGCCAATGCACCGTGGCGTCGATGAGAACTGGTGCATGCGTTGCTATTAATTACGACGACTGCATGGCGGAGAATAGGATAGTATTAGAAGCGAACCAGTGCAAAGCTCATCGCGTAATCGTTCTTGTAGTAGCGACGGTAAGCGAATGGTTGTGGTGGAAGCTCGAGAGACTGATGACATGCAATTGATCGCCAGCAATGCTTTGCATGGAGAAACAGAAAGTGAACTGGTGAAGTTTGTGTGTTGACCACGAGGAATCTGTTCGCCTTTCACATGCGACCCGTGCGAAAGCGTGCGAGGCTCACTGTCCAAGCCCCCAAAGGAAGGGAGCAACAATAGCTACGCCTCCGCCTCCGGGTCTCATACCTAGTCGCTTGGGAGATGGGCGAGGATTGGGGCCCTTCTAGCACTGTTTAGCCTTCGCTAAGCCCTAAAGACAATCCAATTGGGGAGCCGTTAGGTGAGAGATGCAGGTTCATGCAGAGGCTGAAACCGGGGTTTCACCTCCGAGAGATCTACCTACCAAGGTAATTCCTTCTACGAACCCAATCCTTCTTCTGCCTAAGGTAGGACCTAGGTAGCTTGATGTTGCCACTTTCAAAGCCGACTTAGTGACCGCGCCCTTTCACACAACTGTCACCAACATTTTGAGTATTAAGTAAGATTAATAACCTTGATGCATGCTGGGGTCTGAAACTTACGCTAGGTAAAAAACGCCACTTACTGGCCTGATACTGGACGCTCAGATGGCAGCTGCTCGCGGGGAGTTGTTCCCTTGTCCTTCTAAGGAACAACTTGCGAAATCCTTTATTGGGAAAAAATTAGTCGATGTGCCCACACCGGCGGCTGTCCTAGACAGAGCTGTAATACAGAGAAACTGTCGTCAAATGCTGGAAGCCTGTCAAGCACTTGATGTGGACTTTCGGCCTCATGTCAAAACCCACAAGGTACAAGCTCTCCTCTCATACTTATAGATTTCCGTTATGAACAAAAGTAGACATTGTCGGATTTCTGTTCTCGGAAAGTTCTAGACCCATTTCGTCTCAAAGACTAACCTTGCGGACACGAAGACCACCGAGGTCACTCTCCTACAGCTTGGTGATGCATCCAATGGCATCAAATTAGTCGTATCTACAATTGCTGAAGCAGAGCACCTCTCAGATCACCTTCACGATGCTCACAAAAACGGAAAGCCTGTGAATGTAAGTCCCAAGGCCATTGTTTTCTAGCCACGGCCAATCTCATCCTACCCTCATAGGTGCTCTACGGCGTTCCACTGCCACCTTCCCAAATCCAACGTTTGATAGACTTGCGGAACAAGATTGGACCTTACGGCATCAGCGTGCTCATAGACCATCCATCTCAATTAGAGATAGCTCCAGCCTTCAAACGAGCTACGGGAGGTCCGCTTCAGCTCTTCCTCAAGATTGACACAGGATATCATCGCGCGGGACTAGACTTCACTACCAAGGCCTTTGGCCATCTTATGCATCGTATATACTCCCTCGAAGAAACGGGAACGGTCACTCTTGTTGGTTTCTACAGTCACGCCGGACACAGCTATGGAGGATCTTCCGAAGACGACGCTATCAGTCTCTTAATAGAGGAAATTCAAGGACTGAAAAAGGCAGTTGCTCAGGCCATAGTCTACCGCCAGCGTTATGAACATTCCCAAATCAGATCTGGAGGTCACTCTCAACCTAGATATGTACTTTCAGTAGGTGCAACACCGACAGCGACTAGCCTCCAGAATTTCTTGTCATTTTCTCCCCAGTCATCACCTACCAACACGGAACAGCTGCTTATAACAGTCGAAGCTCTCATTAAAAGTGTGAAAGCATTGGGGCTCACCTTAGAGCTGCATGCCGGCGTGTATCCATTCCTCGATATGCAACAGCTCGCTACTAAAGCCAGCCCGTCAGCCGCAGTCGAAGATTCTGCAAGTCAGGAACCCACGATTACAACAGCGGACATTGCATTGACCGTCATGACAGAGGTAGCAAGTTTGTACGGCGATCGAGAGAGCCCCGAAGCTCTGATTGCAGCGGGATCTCTGGCTTTAGGTCGTGAGCCTTGCAAGTCCTACAGTGGCTGGGGTATAGTCAGTGCTTGGGGCATGCCCTCAACTAGCGATGCTGAGGGACGGTCTGGGTGGCAAGTGGGAAGAATAAGCCAGGAACACGGAATCTTGACCAAAGATACGAAAGCGACTGGTGAGCCAATGGAATTGATGATTGGACAGAAGGTCAGGATATGGCCTAATCACGCCTGCGTAGCCGGCGCGGGTTTTGGATGGTATCTAATTGTCGATTCGAGCCTACCTGAAGACAGGCAGGATGAGATTGTGGATGTTTTCGTCAGGTGGCGAGGATGGTGATCGGCAAAACCTTACTTTCTCAAGCCTACTTAAGCGTATCTCTGAACCACAGAGCAGCCCAAGAAAGTTTATGTTCAATCCGAATAGACGCCTGAGATGCGGACTTTTCTAAATCCGTTGTCGCTTGAGCAAAGCCTCCTAGTTGTCAAGGTCTTCTAACCAGGATGGAACGAAGCTAGTCGATAGCCTTACAGGTTCCAGATATGCACATTTCCGTGGACCTTACTTACGCATATGCACGAAGCCGCACCTGAGCATACAGTCTGCACGATGCTGTCTGCCTACATAGATATCGGCGAAATACATGACTGAGGTGGCCAAATAACGCATTTACGGAGGAATGTGTAATGCACCATGTAAGGCACGATGACAGGATTCCGCAAACGTTCATGTTGGGGGAGCAGGTGATGGTGGTACGTGCTCTCCTATTGGTCGATAAGCGATGCTGGCTGGTGTGGGGGATCCCGAACCCTTCAATTAAGAAGCTTCATTTCACGCGTTTTGCAGGGTAACAACACAATGCTGAAAATTTCTGTTGGTGACTACCACGTCGATTCTCAAGAGCACACGAGGTGGAAGCCGGCTTCCTTACGAAGCTGTGTAAGTCGTGGCGCAAGTCGTATTTTTTCGTGTCAAGTGGTCGCGCAAAACATCAAAAATTCCCAGATTTCACTCTTTTGCTTAATATCCGGATGGAAGGTTGTTCTCCTGCGTCTATGACATGTCGTATCCTCGGAGATGGGAAATAAAAAGCTATCAAATGCACATGGTAGCCAATTGTGTGCAGGATAAGGATGCAGGAGTCAGGCAGGGTTACTGATAACGGTCGTCGAGGATCCACACACTTGGCAGGGAGGTCAAGATAAGGGAACTGCAAACTGTCCTATCACCGCTGCAGCACAGTCCGGCACAGTCCATACCAAATAGTTCGGCCGAAAGTGATCAAACCTGTTCGGGACGACTGACTGCACATTGGCACCATACCACACCACACACACCCTATACCCTACACCCTATACCGTTACTGGCGTATGCGGCAAGCCACCCTGAAATCCACTTCCCACGAGGCATGCAACCCCCAGACCGTCATCTGCTCCCAGCTTAAAGCTTGTCACTTCTCCGCGCGCCCTGCAATTGAAGAAGCCGTCTTCCATTCACCAATCGTTACACAGCTGTCATCATAAGGGACCTGATCGCCAGATCTGGCCACATATGAGATCGCATTTAATGTAGAGACATCCCTTATCAGAGCGAGCCACTACCCAATTCAAGCAACACACCGCGTCAAAAACTACTTAGGTTCACACTGACTTTCCAAATACTTTCCCAATCCGCGGATTTCTCCTCACCCGGCTATGGATCTTTGAGCTTGACGCCTCGTAATCCCCGGAGAAGCAATTCTGCCAAGAGATATTCAATCTCTCAGATCTCTCCGGCTACAAATACCTTCTTCCTTCCCCTGTCGCATGCCCATCTTTCAGATCTGCAAGGCTTCCTTTGCTACTTTCATCTCTTATTGTAGCAAAGCTTGACCCATTGGCGCCTCTCAATATGTTCAACCCCACCACACTATGGAAGCCTCCGGTGGTCAACCCCGTCAATCGCAAGGCTCGCTCAATTCCCGGCCTGAACCCCTTTAACATGTATGGGCGCGTCTTCTTCTTCGCGTGGTTCGGTTTCTTTGTGGCGTTCTGGTCGTGGTAAGCCTTCCGCATTTTTGTACCTCGTCGCTGGAGATGGCTTCTAACACGTTCCAGGTACGCCTTTCCACCATTGGTATGTACCTTACGCCATAGCCGCAGTACCTTTGCAAATCTGACTGTAATATAGTTAACGCTCACCATCTCCAAAGACTTGAAACTCAGCAAAACCGACGTAGCCAACTCGAATATTATCGCGCTTGTTGCAACGTAATTAACCCCACCCAAATGTCTTAGTGTCTCTGCGGTACTGACATTCCGTAAAGCCTGCTCGTTCGTCTCGTTGCGGGGCCAGCATGCGATCGCTTTGGTCCTCGATACACATTCGCAGCATGTCTCCTCTGCGGCTCTCTACCCACTGTCCTGGCAGGCGCTGTAACCAATGCCAAGGGTTTACTCGCTCTCCGCTTCTTCGTTGGCATCTTGGGTGGTAGCTTTGTACCATGCCAGGTGTGGTCCACGGGCTTTTTCGACAAAAACATTGTTGGAACATCCAACGCTTTCACCGCAGGTTTTGGTAACTCTGGAGGTGGTATCACCTACTTCTTGATGCCCGCAATCTTCGACTCTCTTGTCTCCCGACAACATCTTACCCCTCACGTCGCATGGAGGGTAGCTTTCGTCGTGCCGTTCATTGTCATTGTTGCCGTTACAATCACCTTCTTGCTCGTATGCCCTGATACTCCCACTGGCAAGTGGAGCGAGCGTCACCTAGCAGCCCAACAGAACCTGGCTGGCCATGGTATCACTGGCGACGTCGTTGAGGTTCCTGGCGAGATCACGGATAAGACGGGTTCCCTTGAATCAGACTCTTCGAAGCCGACTGGTGGAGACTCAAAGCTAGTGTTCGATGCCAAACGCGCTGGCAGTGTGGATGACGGGGAAGCTCAAATTGGCGAACAACAGATGCTTGACACCGCCCGTGGTGAAATTGTTCGCAAGCCTACTTGGAAGGAGGCCAAGCCAGTCATTTTCTCCCTGCAGACCCTCGTCACCTGCGGTTGTTACTTTTGCACCTTTGGGGCTGAGTTGTCCGTCAATTCTATCCTCGGCGCATACTATCTAGAGAACTTCAAATCACTTGGGCAAACTGGATCAGGACGCTGGGCCGCCATGTTCGGTCTTCTGAACATTGTCTTTAGGCCCATGGGTGGTCTGATATCAGACGCGATCTATAGAAGCACCGGTAGTCTGTGGGGCAAGAAGTTCCTTCTTCACGGTCTTTCCATCGTCACTGGTGTTTTCGAGATTGCCATTGGTCTCACCAATCCCAAGGAGCATAGCAAGATGTTTGGATTGATCGCCGGCATGGCCTTCTTTCTGGAGGCCGGCAACGGTGCTAATTTCTCTCTCGTGCCTCATGTGCATCCTTATGCCAATGGAATTGTCAGTGGGTGCACTGGTGGCATAGGCAATCTTGGAGGTATCATCTTTGCTATCATCTTCCGCTACAATGGTACAAACTATGCCAAAGTCTTCTGGATCATCGGTATCATCACCATTGCTATCAACCTGTCTCTGAGTTGGATTCGGCCAATCCCTAAGGGGCAAATTGGCGGACACTAAGGTCTCGTAGCAATTTGTATATGATTAGTAATGGGGCTGGTCGGTTTTGGATAGAGCGATCTATTGGCTAACACGTATATATTGAAGTACGATTGTTGGTTTATATGAACATAGTTGGCATTAGCAATAAAGAAAATTGCAAAAAGGGAATACTTCGTCCAATCATCTTTCGGTCCCATTGAATGTCGAGAAAGTCCCCTTAATGGATTGAAGGAAATTGCTCACGTGACGTCGAGCTTTTCAGGATTTCCTTCCGCGTCATTTCTCAGACTCAGTACTCTTGCATTATTGATTTCTATTGATTTAGCTCGGTATCAAGTCAGTACGGCGAGGGAAATGGGGGCTTAGGCGCGTCATAGTGCCCATGGACAGGCCTACGCTCATAGGGAACTTTCTGAGGGATAGGCGTACCTACGTCATTCCTCCAATTTCCTCGCATGGCGAAAGCGTCATGCAGAACGAAACTTCTGTTCCTCCATCCCTTACAATCGTTCACCCTGCCACATAATTGGCAAATCTCTGCGGCTTTCGCACCATTCTCTTCAGGATGTCAGCCTTTCGAGTAGTCAGCAGGATTCCACGCAACGTCCGTGTACAACCAGTCCTTCGTCAACTTCGCCACGAATCAACCAACCCATCAAGCTCAAGCAGCAGTGGCGGCATTAGCCCAGGCATAATTGGCGGAGTAGTTGGTGGTGGACTCGTCTTCATTGGCGGCTACACCTACTACCACTTTTCAGGTAAATTCACAATTGAAGTATCAATTGGCCATTCTCATTCTACCACCTACGTTACTAACCCTTCACAGGCGCGAAGACGTTAGTGAACACAGCACGCCAAGCCCAAAATACCGTCAAAAGCTATAGCCAGAAAATCAAATCCTCCTCTCCAGACTTCGAACCCAATGAAGCAATCGAATGGCTCCGCTCAACCGCAAAGTCATATGCTGGCATCATCCCCGGCGTCAGCGGCTACATTGACAGTGCCTTCGACGATATTGATGCTATAAGAGCAAAGCATGGGAAAGAGGTAGATGGCATTGTCAGGGAGGCCTACAACGAGTTGAAAGATGTCTCACAAGAGGGCATGACCATCAGCGCGGCGACAAAAGCATGGGAAATCCTGCAAAAACACCTAAAGCGCATTGGCGAACTAGCAGGCGATGCGGCGCAGGACATCATCAACAACCATCCCCAACTGAAAGAGAAGGTCGGCGGAAACCTAGACCAGCTGAAGCAAATGGGTGACAAGTACGGCCCAGAAGCCAAGAAGCAAGTAGACGAGACATGGGACCAAATCCGAGAAATCATGAAAACCGGCGTCAGCGCCACCACCATCCCCAAAATCCAGAAACTCGTCCAAGACAAAGTCCAAAAAATCCAAGAACTCGGCAGCAAAGTCTGGGACCAAGGCATGGAAAAAGCCCAACCCCTCCTCGATAAATCCCCCGAAGTCAAAGACCTCGTCCAGAACAACGTAGACCAGCTCAAGAAATCCGCTTCCGTGTCAGAACTCTACGAGAAAATAAAACAAGCCGTCGAATCTGGCTCCACCGATGACCTGAAATCCTACGTTCAATCTACCGTCGATAAAGCCAAGAAGAGTACAAGCAGCAGTGGCGGTGGTGGTGGCGGCGGTAGTGGGCTTGAGAGTCTATTGAAGAAAATCCCAGGCGGGAGCGAGATCATGCCGAAGTTAGGAGAATTGCAGCAGTTGGCGCAGGAGCATGGGGAGGAGGCGGAGAAGATTGCGAAGGATACGTTTGGGGAGATTGAGGGTGTTTTGAAGAAGAAGATCGGAGAGGCGAGGGAGTTGGCGAAGAAGGCGGGAAGTAAGGCGAAGGGGGAGTGAGGGGTGCATTGGGGAGTAGGGGGAAAGGGAGGGGGGGGGGTGCATTGAATATATGGCGTTTTTGATGCGTGGGATGGATGGTGGATTAGTCTTCGATATATGAAAAGTTTAGCTGGATTGGTGTGGATCTATGAATAGTATTACAATCCGTTGCTCCTTATCTAGTTCTTGGGGTTAAAAAGCGACTCTTATGCAAAACTCTCATTCACAGCAATCCCGATCGGGGTAAGACACTGTTGTTTACAGCCTGGTTGAGAGTATATCAAGCAGGACTCAACGCCAGGGCATGGTCCAGTAACAGGTCTTATGGGCTAATATGTAAGAATAATAATATGAATGTATACAACGGGACCTTCCACATCTTCTCTCCGCCACAGGCCTACCCCTCCCCAGGGCCATAAAAAACATCCTCAATCCCACGATACAACGGCCCCGGCCCCTATCCATCCAATTCCCTACAGCGTCCCAAACCCCCTTGAATTCTCCACCAACGCCCCCGCCACCATCCACCCAACCCCCAATCCTTCTAAATCCCCTACGGCGTCCCAAACCCCCTCGAATTCTCCACCGCCATCTCCAACGCCCTTCTCAAGTCCTCCTCCTCCTTATACTCCGGCAACAACAGTCTCCCAAAACAAGTCAAACTAGTCGGCAACCTCCCCCCCACCGCTCCCTCCCCATTCCTCTGCACCACAAAGCCCAACCTCTCCACGCCCCCCACCGGCACGCGATCACTCGCCGTCACGAATTCCAATAATTTCCTCACTCGTTCTTGCGGCCAGGAATGGATGATTTTCCAGAAATGGATGATTGTCGGGTGGGAGGCGAAGTAGCCGCCGTCGTAGGTGGTGGCGCGTTGGAGGTCGGAGGGGGAGATGTGGGGGTGGCCTTCGACGAGGGTTTTCAGGTAGGTGGGGGTGAAGAGGGAGAGGGATTTGCGGGAGAGGAGGGTGTGGAAGCCGCGGTGGAAGGCGGTGTAGGAGGGGGAGATGGTGGTGGTTGTTAGGTGGGTTATGTAGGAGGAGATGAAGGTGTGGCGGTTGGTGGAGGTGACCATTGGTGGGTCGTCGGAAGGAGGGGAGGAGAGTTGGGAAGGATCGGGGGAGATGGCTTGGTTGAGATGTTTTATCTTTTCGGCGACGTTGGGGAAAGCGGCTAGTTCTTTGTAGAGATCCTTGCCCTTTTTGGTTTGGGCATTTTTGTCGAACCAGTCGAGGATTCGGTCGGTTTCGGCCATGTCGACGTCGATGGTGGTACCGTAGGCTTCGAAGCTGAAGACGTAGGGTCGGACGAAGACCTCCTCCACGTCTTCGCTAGGCCAGTCTCGAAGCATTCTTAGGCCATGGGCTAGTTGTGGCCAGCCATCTTCGATGTCCTCGATGGTGGTCACTGGTATATCAAGTAATTTCATGTATAGGGCGCGCGGAAATGTGAATGGAAGGGTCAGGCCGTTATAGACCGCGAGTGAGGTTAGTAAACCAAGTAATTCGTACTTATACTCTGGTTCCAGGATGAAAGGCTGAAACCAAGAGATTTGCGTGCGTGCATCTGTTGTGAAAGCCCCTAGAATACCACATCAGTAATCCATTAAGACATTGAAACATGTTGAACAATATACCGTAATCGGGATTGAACGCCTCTGCAACAGCCACGCGGAAAAATTCCTGCTGCACTCCGCCATGATCGATTCCCTCCTCTCCTTCGTCCATACCCATTCGAACTTTCAAAGGCCTCATCAGCTCCCTTCGTTGTCGTCTCCAAACCTGGTTCATAGCATCGAGCAGGACGTTTCCACGCCGAATTTCTAGTATTAAGAAACCTCTCTGGGCACCCTCGAGACGATCTTGAAGACGCAATCCCCCAAGGGCGGAGGGGTTGCGTTCGAAAATCATCTTACCAGCTATATGTTCAGCCTCAGCAGAACTTTCGAATGCTTTATACATCGCTGCGTAATTAATGGCCCGAAAGTAGGAGACTAAGACCGAAGGAGGGAAGAGAAATGGGTATGATAGTAGGTGTACAGAGTTCCTGTCAGTATCTGAAGTGGCCCACTCTGCCGGCATCTGCATAACATCGAGTCTTTCTGAAAGGAGATAGGTATGGAATGTCTCAGCTTCAATATCAAGATATTTTGAGTGGACTATACATAATTTAGCTTCTCCTTGTACAAAGTTTTGAATGGAGGAAGATGCTCACAGATTTCTGACAAGAATTCCAGAGCACCACCTATGGTGCTACATTTAAGTACCTTGGGTTGGCCATCCCACTCGCTCATTATCACTGTTCGAAGCCATTCGATGAGCACTACGAGCGTTGTCTCCAAGCCTTCAGTCACTGCAAAGTCGCTAACAAGTCTGCCATGCTGCAATGTTGGTGTAGCCGCACTGGCTGCAATGGCGATCCTTGGATGACCGTCGACAAGATAACGTAAAACAGATGCAAAGATCCCTGGGTAGCCTTGATAGATCTCACACCTACCCTGTTGCAACGTATGTTGATCATGCGACTTCAGAGCGTAATGGCGACCTGCGAGCGCTCTGAGAAGCCTTGTTACTAGACTCAAGGCCATATCGTCCTCGAAAATGGTGACATTGGGTATTCCTCCAGTGGGGTCAAAGTTTTTCGGGGAGTTACTAGACATTGCGAAAGGCATCACATAGCCAGAAGATCTGAATAAGCGAATGGCACGCCACTCAATGGCGTCGCAGCACGGGACCGCCGCCAGCAAAGCAGCAAGTATGATTTTGACTATATGACAAGTCTCGAGCGTACGAGCATGAGCTTGGGATTCTTGATCAGCGCCGGATGATGAGCCTTCTGAGCTGAATTGTGTCTTTGATGACATATCTCTGTTCATTGACACATTAAAGTGAGCAATGCTAGGCAAGTAGAGATTGCCCGCGCTGACCCAAAGGCTTGGAAGGATATTGTACGGAGGGCGATCAATGCGTTTTAGCTTGCGAAATAGCGTGATCATCTCATGTATTCCACAAATTTCGATGTGCTCGGGCGTTTTATGAAAAGGCTTTACGCGGAAGAAAGATTGAAGAAGAGGCTCGACGTTACCCAGAACATATGTGATTGATTGGGCGCTATAGGCAAGGAACGATTTGTACTGCATGGCTTGATCATGTGGCATACTAGCTGCATGGAGCAGAGTATTTTCCGTCCTGCCCAATTTTTGACGATGAAGGTCGCTGTGGACGAGATCTCCATAAATTCCCATCTTCATTGATAGAGCCCCAATGTTCTTAGCATTGAGGCGAGAAAGCGAAGGGGAACAGTAAAGTCTGCCAAACTTAGCACTGTACGATGGGTTGAGAATTTTCATACTGAGATCTGACGAGAGACTGTTGGGAGACACAGTTGAGGGCAGTAAGATATCTTCCTCGCCACCTTGTTTTGCTTCCAGGTTCTTCTCAGAGCATTCACCCTGGTAGCGGGAATCTGGACGCGCGCCATGTAAGATTGTCTTCATAGAGGCGGCATTAGAGGCAGATTTATCATGAATCAGGTGGGCCGAATGACAGGCCTGTTCATGCTCCATATCTGTTAGGCTTTGTTCTTGAGCGGAATGCTTGCGGCATGTCTGGGAACCGTCTTTCGCAATATTGCCATTATCACTGAAATCTTGTCCGTTGATTCCAAGGGAGGGGGGTTTCTGCTGATCTTCTTCATCTGTCGTGGCCCAGCGCAGATCACGGAGGTATTCAACCGGATACGTTGAAAGTTGTAAAATCTTCATAGCAGCAGTGTTGAATAGAGCTTGGGTGAATGATTTCGGATCCTTCTTAACTGATTCACGCCCTTGCGAGGTCTCTCTAAATTCTAGCTCATCCCTGGCTTCCGTGTTGCTTCGATACTCGGCTTGCGATTTAGCCTGCCCATTGGCCATATGCACGCTTGACTGGTCTATCGTTATAGGAAGCTTCTTGTCACTGGAATCAGAGGCCTGATAAGAACAGCTCTTTTTTGGACTACTTGGTGTCTTTGGGTCTATGCCATCCATTCCTTTCTTCTGCCTAAGCTTGCTGTGGCCAAACGACGCCCCAGGGCCGTTTGAGGTAAATTTGTCATACGGGCATAAACCCCTCTCAGGATGGTCTTGAGAAGCGAGGTGGGTTGCCAGTGCCCGAGCGCTTAGGACTGTATATGGACGAAAGGGGCCTTTGGAGATCCTTCTTTGCCGACTGAGACATGTAGGCGTCTCACAACGAGGGTTTGTGCATCCAGAAAGAATCTGTTGGTAATAACTAGCTCCCGCAATTATGTCAGATCGAAGCAATCATAGTAGATACTCGCCATAGACATACTGGTTTTGTATATTTCGGAACATCCTCCGCCTTTCGAACGATCGGTTCGGCCATGCTATACCTGGATCTCGAAGGTATATCGTATCATTGTCCAAAACCGCCTGAGTTTTTGCCGAGAATGGAGGTGTAGGCACATCGTGCGTACGATGAGGCGCAGCACCTCCTGCCATTACTGAGATCCAGAGGACACAGGCTCGCAAAGATTATTTTCATGGTCTTGTCCGCCGTTTCTGGAACATTGACACAGTGTCTTCAACAAGCGCAATACAATCCAGTTGGAGCTTCTCTACAATATAGTGTAGTAACAGCTTCAAGACCCTGCTTCGCCGCGTTCATGCCCAAGGAAATTTCGTGTCTGCATACTTCAGAGCCTTGGTTGCAAGCGGTATTGACAAGGATTCTTTACCAGCAGTATCGGAGTTAAAGATGGTTTCCGCCGACGCCTTATAGGGCGCTTATGTTATCGAGGCTTGGCATCTTCTGCGTCACACTCTTACTCATCGTATTTCGTTGCCATAAGTGTCTATAACTATAACTGAGGCTTCAAGATTTAATTGCCCTGACGAAATTGACATTTCCTAATTTATTTACTTGTCTTGCATTGGAAACAATTCAGCATCTCTCAAACAATCGCTCTACCTCGTCGGCTATTGTAAACAACTCAGAATCTCTCAGGCTGTTATGGCTACTATTATGGCAAGTCGGCCCACAGCAACTGGACCACAGCCCACATCTGTCTCCAATGCTGCTCAGTCCCATCCTTATACCTGCAATACATGCCAGGTGGCATTCAGAAACAGTGATCTCCAGCGTTCGCACATGCGTACAGACTGGCAGTAAGTCAAACCTAACTATTATCTAAATTGCTACTGACCGAGATAAGTCGATACAATCTGAAGCGTCGAGTAGCCTCCCTACCACCTCTCTCCTCGGAAATCTTTGCTGAGAAGGTTCTGAATGCTCAAGCATCGTCCTCAGCCGTCGCTGCTAAAGCCTCGTTTGAAAAGGCTTGTACGGCTTGTCAGAAGACCTACTACAGCGAGAATGCATATCAAAATCATCTGAATAGTCAAAGGCATAGACTTCGAATAGCGATACCAGCTAAGGATGGCAAGCCAACTGTTGATGATGAAACGGCCTCAGTAATGAGCTCTACGATCTCCCTGGGCGAGCCAATGAATAGTGCTGTACCGGATGATTTGACGAAATCACCGCCTGAATCAATCGATCCAGAAGCGGAAGCCGAATTCTCGAAAGTTGTCAATGGTATCAAAGACACCAGCGTGAGCGAGAAGGCGCCAAGAAGTGAAATAGAGCCAGTGTCTCGTCGACCCTCAAGGCCTCATCATTCTGCTGGCGAGCAGCGTCCTGAACATCCATTGCTTCCGGGGAAGGGCGAGCCTAGTAGCACAGCTACAACTACAGAAATAGCCTCCGATACTCCATCCGTGCCTCTTAATCGCTGTCTTTTCTGCAATTACGACTCTCCAACTTTCAAACTTAGCGTCATGCATATGACGAAGTATCATGGCTTGTTTGTTCCGGAACAGGATTATCTTATAGATCTCGAGGGTTTGATCAGCTGGTTATATGGCAGGATATCCGATGCCCATGAGTGTTTATACTGCCATAAGGTCAAAGGTTCGGCGGAAAGCATACAGACCCATATGAGAGACAAAGGACATTGCATGATAGCTTTCGAGTCTGAAGAAGAAATGATTGAAGTCGGACAATTCTATGATTTTAGCAGCACATACTCGGATCAGGATAGCGATGATGACATGGGGGATATCGCTGATGGGCGCGACGGTGGTGTCAAGGTGGATTCTACAAAGGTCATCAAAACCGTTGTGACGGACGAGAATGGTGACCAAGAAATGCGTGATGGCGATGAGAACGGCGAGGGCTGGGAGACAGACAGCTCGGCATCATCACTAGACTCAGACGAACTTACAGCCGTACCTATAGACCACAAACACGCTTACGAACGACTTCCAATGCATCGCCACCATAACCACAATGATCCGAGGCCACATCGCTCCGTCGATGGTTTCCATTCACACGCGCATAGCCACCACGCAGCTTTCCATTCGGATTACGAGCTCCATCTGCCTTCGGGTCGTACAGCCGGCCACCGCTCTCTCTCCCGTTACTACCGCCAAAATCTCCACAATCATCCTTCACCAACCGAACGGATCGAGCAGCGTTTGCTCGAGGATGCGGACACGAACTCGAATCCAGATACGCAGATGACTGAGGGCAACGCACGTGGCAGAGGGGTGATTACAAGAGCAAATGGTGGAGAGGGCATGCTTGGGGTTACTGACGTCAAAAAACAGGAAGTACAAGCGATCGAGAAGAGGGAAACCAAGCGTGCTCAGAGAGCACAGAAGCAATACCAGTGGGGGCTGGATAAGAGAGGAAACAGCCAGAAGCATTTTAGAGATCCATTGCTTCAGTGAGACGCCGCTTTGCAGCCTCTGACCTGGAGCATGCAGTCGGTTATCGTCAAATACTTGGCATTGGGTCGCCTTTTTACGCAAGGTTGTAGCGTTTTAGCGAATCGGCATAGATTTGATAGCTCACTAACAACCGAGTAATAAACCATATAAGATCTCAGGCATTCCCTCGTCCCAATGTGGCCTTCGACAAAATAGATACCTTACTAAATGGTGGATGTGATCGCAAAACCTCCTACACTGTGAGGTCTCGGCTGTACTCCTGATACCATACCGAGCCAAACACTCAGTATCTAGATCATGATTTTACACTCGTGAAGCATTGGAAACACCATGAAGGCTCATGGACGACCGGTGATATAGCTCTAAGACCTTACACGATCTATTCAGATATCAAACTTTAACTTTCCCTCTCCTCCTGTCTTCCCGTTCTCATTCAGTCTCTTGCCCACACTCCTATAGTTTCTAGCCTTACACAAGCCATCCCGTTCATCTTCGGGCCTCATACGCAATCTCGCATCCACTGGCTGACCATCGGCTGCTCGCAGGCGGTACTCAGGAAGCCCGTCACTGCCCATACGTCTTTGCTGGATAGAGTAGGTCTCTGGGACTAATCCACGACGTTCTTTTAAGATGTGCTTGAGTCGAATTGGGAATCTATACTGGTGTATCGATAGGTCAGGTCAGTATCACGGGGGTCATTAAATATCATCGGGTTCGAAAATGTGGTTTAGAATTTACATTGACGTTCAATTATAGGAGCATAGTTGGATCAGGAACCTGGTGTCTGCGAGTTTCGCTGGGATGGCATTTTCTGTTAACGCGATTCTAAAAGGGTAATGAAATGAGAAGAACCGTTGGTTTGAGAAAGGGGAGGGTTATGAACACACCGTCTTATGCGGCGGTTCTGGGCCCTTAAGATTAATTATACACTCACATACAGCTTTGGCTCCGAATCACGATTATATAGAGATCTTACTTCAATCCATCGCCAAGGATTCCATCTCGGCTACCAATGCATCCCGTCCTATCACTTGAAGGTACTCAGCTCCGAATGCCAGCTCCATGGCTTTATAGTAATGCTTATTGAGGACGCTTGCGACATCAACAGCGCCATATTTTACTGCTAACAATGCCACGGCTCCCCATGGTCGTGCCAGCTGCGGGTTTGGCATAGATCCATTCTCCAAGCTTTTCAATAGATCATTCTTTAGATCAATCTCTGAGTCAGTTCTACCGCTCTGCAGATGGCATAGACACAATACTGCTTTTGTGAATGTTCTGAGGTCATGGGTATCTCCGTCATGGGTATGTCCATCTCGCTTCTGCTGCTGTACAAGGAGCGCTTGGCAAATTTGTCCAGCTTCTTCAGACTTGCCAATTCTGAGCTTTAACCAGGCGAAATGCAAAGTCACATGGAGGACCTCAAGGTGCTCTGGGCCCTTTACGTTGGTTATTAGGTCCCGGAAGACTGCTGAGAACCGTCTCAGCAGTAGTATAGTCCTTTCGGTGCAGATAAATTACGGCAAGGTCATACCACATTTGCCAGAGCATTACATGATCGTCTCCGACGATTTCCATAGCTCCAACGAGACATTGCGATAATAGAGTCTTTGCTCGATCCAGTGACCCCGCGATATAAAAAACCTTGGCCACTAGGGTTCCTGCTGAGATTGCGCAGATGTCGCTTCTCCCAGATTTTGTGAGAGTCAGATCAGGACTTAGATACGTTTTCGCCAACTCAATTTCTCTCCTTTCAATGTAAACCTCTGCTAGAGTCATCTGAAACTCCATCGTGAGTACATCACCTATACCAAACGTCTGCTGCGATGTTGCAAATCCATCAGTCAGGAGCTGCCGGGCTGCTTCAATTTCGCCTAGCGCGATGCAAAGTTGGCCATACAAGAGTTTTAGCCGATGCACACAACGTTCCCCAGGCCTTAGCGTCTTTAATTGATCCTCCCCCAGCAGATCTGGTAGACCTCGTACGCGGGTTGAGATCCTCTATGATTCGAGCCATTCCGAATCATGTAACGCACTGCAATATATTCAGCTTTATCTCATGGCTATCGAAGGTGGGAATGTCGCTTAGAGAGTAAGGTTCAGATAAAGTGCAATATTCATTTATGAGTCGATAAATTATGGCATAGACTTACATCGATGTTATTGCGCAACGAGTTGCACACAGAAACCGCGGTACCAAATCAACCGGGACAAAGCTCATTCCCACCTTGGTGTAGGAATCCATTGTTGTCATGAATGCTATCGCAAGCTTAAGTTGACCACAATCCACACAACATTCCACAAAGCTTGGCAACGCTAACACGAATACTTTCGAGTATTTTGCAAGCCTTGTAGTGTCTGTAACCGGCGTTGTTGCCTCTGCGTAGGTGGTCAAGTCATCGAAAAACCCATTCTGGATCGCGCATTTCAAGATTCCTCCATACAAGACGATGCGCTTGATCGCGTGGAAATTTGTGACACGCCCGATATGTCTCTCGCAGATGTGATGAATGAGTTTGGTGTTTGCTTCAATGTAGATCTTGTCTTTCTTGTCTGCTCGAACTTTCAGCCATTCCGCCACAAGAGGGTGAATGACAAATCTAATCTCAGCAGATGTCATGTCAATCTCAGAAATCAGTGAAACGCTATAGAGCTGAACAACAGCATCTTGATACTTCCAGGGATCCCATTTGCCGTCGCTAGTGTAGAGATCACGGCAGCCAAGTTCAACAGCTAGGTTTCCCTCCACCTGCGTTCTCAGCATCTCAGGAAACAGGCGCGACGGGCCGGCGAAAGCTGCAAAAGTGAGGAGATCAATGAAAGGCTCCGCATCTACTGAGGAGCCTAGCTCATCTAATGACAGTTCCCATGTCGTAAAAACACAAAGATCAGACACACGCTGCTGGTCATCATGTGCTCTCTGGTATGGCCATCCAGATGGGATGTACTTCATAATTAATTCCTTCCGAATCCCGAAATGGTCTGTAAACTGGGCCAGCGGCAAATTGCGAGAGCTGATGTAAGCTCCTGCTTGGTCGATAGCTAGGGGTAAGTATGCGAGAGTCCCAACGATACTTTCGGCATGAGATTGGTGCTGCAAATCGCTGGTAATGTTGCATTTCGTCAACAGTAGCTCTACAGCTTCATCCTGTTCCATTGGCTCAATCTCTATGCATGTGCCCAGCTGCTGCGCGTCCCTATGGCGAGTTGTGATAAGTACCATGCACAATTTATTTTCGGGCATCAACTGCATGATCTGGGTGAAATCTTTCGCATGGTCCATATTGTCTAGCACAATCAAAAACGGATGAAGTAATTTTTCGAGTTTGGTCGCCGATAGCGTTTGCATGTGTGAGCTTGGATCTGACGTTATCGAAGAGTCGAGTAATTGTGAGGCACGTTGCATTCCACTCAGCGCTGTGGAATAAGAGGAAGCTTCAATCCAAAACAGGGAGATATGATCGCGCAGCCCACGGCAATATTCTCTTGCAATCATCGTCTTGCCTTGACCTGCTCACGCTGTTTACTAAATGTTGCATCGGGCTATACACGAGAGCTGGGAACTGACCTCCAATTCCTAAAAGCACTGTTGTCATTCTGTGATTCAAGTTATTGATCCTAAAGCTTGCTGCAACCTTGTCCAGGACTCGGCGACGACCGATGAACCTGCCCAGCGCAAAAGGAGGAACATCATGGTAAATGCGCTTGGTCCAAGGCACAGAGGTTGAGTCTTTGAGGCTCATTGCTGTGGTGAAGTACAAATTTAGCGTCGACTCATAGGCGATGATCTTTTGGAGGACGTTCTTAAGTTCCTTTTCTTTGCGAAGGCTGGAAAGCGCTTTTCGTGCCTTTTGCCACCACATATCTCCCAAGGAGGGAAATATATGCTCGCATAAGCCTTGAAGTATTAGTGCTTGTCGCTCAAGTCCACCAACCGTACTTTTAAGGGCAGCTCTTGCGCCATCGTCCAATTTGCCTGCATTGAGTGCTGACTGGAGATCTTTTGTCGTAAGCAGGAGTGTCTCTAATCTATCTGAAATGTCTCGCAATACTTCCGGCACTTCTTGAGACTTTTCGATGTACTCTCGTACGCGAGAGATAACCTCCCCTCCGATATCAAGAAAAGAAATAATGGATGACCCAAGAGCTAGAGCAGCCACCACTTCAGCCATAGTGAATTGTTTGTGTAATTCTGTGTGCTCGCAAGCAGGCAAGGATCGTCGCTGGAGGCTTCTGTCTGTACCAAAGCTACATCCACGTTGTGATATGTTCTAGAGGTGAGTATTGATTGACTTCATGGACTGTTGCTGGTCCGCGAGAGCAGACTCCAGCTCCCGGGCTGCATCAGCTAGTGTAACCCAATTCGACCTAGGCTTGGATGGGCGCTCCTGTCACAAAGTCATTGATACATTGCGGGGAGCTATAGCTACGATTTAGGCTTAGGTCGATCTGATCGTATGGAATACAGTGAACCCAAGTCAAGAATTGGCTGCCATGACATACGCTACATTCATATCTCCGCGACCTTTGACAATTGAGAATTATCGCGGTCAGACGATGATAACAAAGCGCTCGAAGGTTGATTGCAATTCAATGAGACATTCCCTGACACCCACCCCCCAAGAACACTCAAGTAAGAAGCAGTCTGTTGAGTAAGAAACGCGATCAAAGAACCAATGGTAAGGATGTTGAACGGCAAGCTTATGTGCGCGACTTCTCCACGGCTGAGTCTGTTACAGTGGAAAAAAGAATGGCCGTGATAGTATACGCGAATTTCACTTGTACCTATTGAGAGGGCGATGTACGAGCATCTAGTGCAAGCGATGGGGGAAGATTACTTTCCTGGTTTTACTGAGATCCGAATTTTATGGCCACAGGGAGATATAGGCGGTCCTTGCAACGTGTTCGTAGAAGGTAGAGACACACAGAAGAACAAAATGTATCATTTGCTTCCGATGATATCCACACGACTGCTAGGTTGAGACCAGGACCATCACAGACAGGTCCCTTGAGCTTATGCTCACAGGAGGCGATCTCATGCCTCTCGACAGCCAAGTCGATTTAAAGCTGACATATATGGCAAAGGATTCATTTACAAGGCGAGAAGTAACTGGAACCATTGCTCTGAGGCCGGGAGAGTTGCAGTTCATTTGAGTTCTATCTCGGCGGGAGATCTACCTAATTGGGTTTCTTGGCCCTGAAAGCCCAGACTCTAGGCATCAGCCCTATAGTTCTAGGGCTATGCGGCTGAGGGTTGTTTACCGTTAAGCAGCAGCTACCTCTATACTGCTTGGTGGCTCCGAGCAACAGCTCCTACCCACCCTCCGAAAAACATTCACACGTCTGACAAAGTGGAAGGCGACTACACTACAAAGCTGTGACGGCAGTCAAAAGCTATGAGCACGCCAGCGGCAAGTGGAGGGCACATCTTACCCTGAGCACACAAACTACCGGAACTTGGTCGAGTAATGTAGAGCTCCAACGCCCGTCGAGGACTATGAGGCTCCATGACCGCATTTTCGTTTCCGTCTTCCCACCTCCTAGTGAGGTTGCAATCCCTACGCCTGCGGCGACGCCAGTCCTAGGCTCCTCCGGCTTTGGGGAATCTTTCGGCACACAACACACCTCGCAAACAGGCATTGAAAGTAGTGCCGCAGAGCAGATTAATTGGGATCGGGCCTGGCATACCGCAACGACGTACCTTTCTCTACCTGATGAGCCTATCAATACAGATCACGATGAAAGGACGTTGAGGGCCAGGTGGATAAAGCCAGTCTATACGGAGACCCACAAAGCCCTTGAATATGTACTGTCCGAAGATTCCCGTGGTCGTCAGATACGGAAAACCAATGACTGTGATGATCTTCTACGATGGTACTTTGAGGAGGTGGCGCTGAAGCATTACACTGAACATGCTTTACCTGGATTGATACAGGTAATACGAGCAGCACTGTGACCTCGAGATCATTTCTGACCTCCGGAAGACTCTAGTGAATGATGCAATCCCTGATGCACTATTTCAGATTGGGAAAAAACTGCATATTGTCCAATCAATATATCTGCAGCCACTGAGAGACCCAATTGCCCAGATACTGGGGAAGAGTGGGAAAGCGAATATTCAGCGGTTCGAAGTAGATCTGCATGGCCTATTCACGCGGACTTTGCCTCAGAAATTGGTAACAGAGAACCTTGCAGGGTTCTTCAAAAAGCAATGCTTGCTTATACTAGTCGATGTCGAAAACCAGGGAAAACAGAGTCAGCAATCTATTAGTCCAGATGTGCATAAAAGGACACTTCATCTTGTACAGAACCTGCAAAGCGTGGGATTAGCGGGCTATCAAGCTCAGCGTATTTTCGCCGAGGTCATGTCGTACACTCTTAGCGTATACATCAAGTCTACTTTCGCGGGGCAATGGTCTTCACCATCTCCTGTTGTGGACCAGTTACGAGATTGGATAGAGAATAGGTTTTCACGCTTCATCGTCGAGATACTTGCGGCAATGAAGAATCCAGACACAGACACGAGCCATGAGCTTACCAAAGTCACTCACACTGATGTCGAAAGGTGGCAGGAAATGGGCGTGAATAAATTAGGGGCTTTGCGGACAGATGAGTTATTCAGCGTCGTTGTCGATTGGGATGAGAGTAGAGGTGCCATTGAAGATCTCAAGCGTTATGTAACAGTGCCTTCCTCAAGGACCCATCTTACGAGTACCTTCTCGAGCGTCGTTTCTCACCGACTCCTTCAGCCTGGAGCTTCTACCACCGAGATCCTTCAAGTTTACATTTCTATCATTCGTGCTTTTACAGCATTGGACCCAAAGGGAGTCTTGTTAGACCGTGTGGCACGACCAATACGTCGTTATCTTCGCGAACGGGATGATACCGTCACTATCGTAGTTGGCGGTCTTCTCGCGGATCCTGAGGACGAACCGGCTACTGGTGATGCCTTGCTCGAATTAGCGCTTGAGATGAGTAAGAGCAACAGCCTAAAGGCAGACGACGATGCCGATAATGGAGAGCTTGACTTCGATGATATGAACTGGATGCCTGATCCGGTGGATGCAGGACCTGAATATAAGAAATCAAAGAACTCGGACGTCATCGGCTCCTTAATCAGTCTGTTCGATTCGAAAGACGTCTTTGTCAAGGAATTCCAGAACATCCTAGGCGAGCGCTTGCTCAAGAAAGAATATGATTTCGACAAAGAGATTCGCGTTCTCGAACTGCTGAAGCTACGCTTTGGCGAAGCTCCCCTTCAAGCCTGCGAAGTCATGCTCCGAGACATTCTGGACTCCCGAAGAGTCGACACCTTCATCCACAAAGATCAACAACTCAATCTCGAAGACTCCGAACCAAAGCTCCATACCCGAATCCTCTCCCACCTCTTCTGGCCTTCCCTCCATTCAGAGACTTTCTTCATTCCCCCCGAAATCACCTCCCTCCAATCCCGCTACGCCACCGGTTTCGAAACCCTCAAACAATCCCGTAAACTAACCTGGCTCCACGCCCTCGGCCAAGTAAACGTCACCCTCGACTTCGAAGACCGCACTGTATCCGAAGAAGTCCAAACATGGCAAGCCTCCGTCATCTACGCCTTCCAGCCCTCCCCCTCCGACGACCCCTCCATCCCCATAACCCGCACCTACTCCTACCTCTCCTCAACCCTCCAAATGACAGACACCCTCCTCCACAACGCCCTAACATTCTGGATCGGCAAACTAGTCCTCAAAAAAACCTCCCCCTCCCCCTCCCCCACCTACACCGTCATCGAAACCCTCTCCACCGACCCCGCCGCCCAAGAAGGCACCACCTCCGCCGCCATCGCTGCCGCAGCAGCCGAAAGCGCCGCCACCTCAGCCACGCAAGCGGCTGTCTTATCTGAACACGAAGTCGCTCAGGAGAAAATGGAAGTGTATAAGCAGTATGTGGTGGGGATGCTGACGAATGGGGGCGCGATGCCGCTGCAGCAGATTGTTATGATGTTGAAGTTGACGGTGCCGGGGGGGTTTCCGTTTGGGAATGAGGAGTTGAGGGCGTTTTTGGAGGGGGAGGTTAGGGAGGGGAGGTTGGATTTTGGGGGGGGGAGTTATAGGATTAAGCATTGAGGTTGGTGTGTTTTGGAGGGGGTTTTCGCTTGTATGTAACATTGCTTGTGATGAGATAGATACCCACTTGAAGCATACAACCTACTATACTAGCAAATCGTGGCACACGATGTCAGATACCTCATCAAATTCGAAGTATCCCAGATATCATCTATCTATCAAACAAAACATGGTATCACCCCAACTCCATTCCCTTTCCAACTCCCAATTCCCTTCCCAACCCACCCTCAAAACACCGTACTCCTCTGCTTCGTCAACCTCCCGCCCTCATCCCCACCCCCCCTCAGTCCCCAAAAACTCTTCTTCGGCACAACGTTCGGTCTACCCCCCTGACTAGCAGGTTGACTAGGCTGTCCTCCCCCACCGAAAAACGAACTAGAACTCGGCGGTGCGAAACCGCTACCCGGTTGTGGTGACAAATACGGCCCCTGCTGCTGTTGAGGCGGTCTTTGTAAATTCGACGCGATGTATGGTTGCGCTGGTAGACCGGCCGCACTATGCGGTCTGGGCGGATAATTCATTACGGGGGCACCACCACCGTTATAGAAATTATTGTTATTATTATTCCGTGGCGGTGGTTGAGGAGCGGGATATCGTTGCGCTTGTCCATTACCGTAGAGTTTCTTCAACCGTTCGGTTTCGCGGTCTATTTCCTTTTGTTTTTCCTTTGCGCGGCGTTCTTCTTCCTCGAGCATGCGTTTTACGCGCTTTGTTTCTGCCGCTTCGGCTTTTTTGCGGGCGCGCTCTTCGGCTTCGAGTTGGTGGCGCAGGCGGGCGGTTTCGGCGTCGAGTTCCCATTGGGAGCGGGGGTCGGTGGGAGGGGGGCGGGAAGAGGGTTGGGTAGGGATGGTGGGGTTGGAGAGGGAGGGTTGGTGGTTGCGGCGGGGTGGGAGGGAGGTGTTGGGGTGAGGGTTTGACGTGGGAGGGGGGCGGTGGGAGCTGCTGCTGCTGCTGTGGCGGCGGGGAGGTTCGGTTATGTTGAAGGTTTCGAGCATGGGGCTGTTGTAGACTTCGCGTATGACGATGGCGCCGAGGAGGAGGACGACTTCGAGACCTTTGGGGTCTTCCATTTCGACGCGGGAGAGGTTGGGTTCGTAGATTGTGATTTCTTTAAAGTGGCGGAAGAGGGCGATGGTTATGTCTGGTTCGCGGTTTCTGCGTTTGCTGCCGTCGGGGTTTGTGGATTTGCCGGAAAGGGAGAGAACGTAATCTTTGGATAGTTTCCCTTCTTTCTTCCATCGGAAGCCAAGTTTAGGGGTGATCTCAGATGCTGTAGGGTCGCTTTGTGTTCGGTCAAGAGCTGAGGTTGAGGGCTTCCGGAAGCTTTCCTGTGGCATCTCGAATTCCCAGTATGGGTCAGATATCCACTTTCCAGCATGGTACCTTACTAGGACTTGCTGATCGGGGTTATAGAGTTGTACTGTGAACTCTGTGGGTAGGACCGGCTGGGGTGGTGGAGGGACGCCTCCATTTAGTCTTATCTGCTCCTGCGACAGCGTTGGGTGCGTCCATTCTGGTATGAGCAGCACTTCGCCAAATAGGATCTCGGGATTGTAACTATCATATAGCGCTACTGCATAGCGATTCTTGGAGGCTGGTAAAGAGGGATCAGGATGGCGCAGGAAGTATTCGGGTTTTGCGTCGGATCCGTTCTGTGAGAGAAGGACTGAGGCGTTGTGTTTGATGCCGTCACTAGATGCACGCAAGTAGAAAGCTACATGAAGTCAGCAAAAGAGTAAGGGTAGAATTGTTGTTGCATATCGCATACTTGGAAGGTTTTCGTCAAGCATGATCTCAGCTGACCCTCAACTTGTCGATCTCGGCTGAATACCACTTGCTGGATGTATTAAGGGAGATGGGAGTTAGAGGGAGCTATATGGAGGCCATATCCAGGCTTCAAGATAAAAGAAAGGCTATGTCAGCTGGGGAATGTATAGACATGACGAGGCCTCTTAGTTGTTATGGGCTGTGCATTTCATCTCCAGTATGAAGCAATCGCGGTGGCGCGTTCAGCGGGGACTGATCTACCCTGCATTAGCTCCCGTCTACCCGTATTGGCAAGGCTATATTTAGAGGCAGCAGGCCTCTTGGTCTCCTTGTGATTTGTCCATTCGTATGCCGGTCTGTGTTGTGGGTTGTTTCATCTTTTCATCTGCTCTGACGAACAGCTTGCGTCTCCTCCAGCTGATGACGATTCTGGCGCGCTGATAGGTCTACAATGGCTCAAGGCGGACAGCGAGGAATTCTACTGAGCTTGGCATGTCCCACCGTCTTTGCTCATGGCCAGGTCTCGCAGAGTATGTCAGAGCCTGCGGCAATATAGGTGAGGGCAGATCAGTGGCCAGAAACCCATTTCAATAACTGGCACGACAAGATTGTGAAGGCCATGACCTAATCCAAGCTGCGGTGGAAAAGTACGCCGTTCTAGACGGGTATGAGCGCTTCTTTCCCTTGTCGCTTCAGGCCAGAAAACCCTCGTTGGTCAAATGGGAAAGCGGTCAACATCATCAAGACTATGGCGTAGCAGCCTGCCTCTGCTCCACCAGTCCCAGCCTATCAACTTTCCAATTGACTGATACGATACCCTGAGAAGCTACGAACCTGCCTTCAGGTAGACGAGCCGATATCCTGAAACATCGTCGCAAGGAAGGATGGTCCGCATTGTGATTGCCTCTACACACATGTGGCTATTCGCTTCTTTATCACCATGGGCTTTACATTACATGTCTATGCTCAAATGTATCATCAATATTTCCTAGTCAATCCTCTTTTTGCAATACAATCTGATAACCAGGTATTCAACGTCCGTCGAAGCCGGCTGTGGCGCTATAAATTGGCGTTGCTGAACGCTTTCCTTACCTACAATCGTTGTACGCACCCTGAAACAAGGATTGGCGACTGCTGCTTTGTCTGGGAAAGAAGCTAGGGTCGCTTTGAAAATGGTACCGAACGAGTACTGAGCAAGCAGGAGAGGGTAAGGGCAAGCCAAGGGGGGCAACGGAGCTCAGTAGAAAGAAAGAAACAATGGAGGAGCAATAATGGAGCAGTAAGGAGATAGGAAAGGAGCACCGAAGGACCTATCATAATATCATGTAAGAGCACAGCAGATGAACTTCTGAAAACATTAGCTTGAGCTCGTTTTCATTTAGCACTTGCTACTAGGGCAGATCGTCTACCCAAGGCCCTATGATCGCTTTCAGCATAATTTGCTTGATGCCTCATTCTGTAACCTAGTGGCCTGGGTCGAAGATAATCTACCTGGGTTGGCAAAATGCGGTTCCTTCATCGATATGCGTCCTGCACGATTATATCATCTGTGTTGACGCCTGCCTCAGGGATGGCTGGATGGCTCTGCAGGGGAGAAAGAGGCTACACCATACTGAGATAGGGGCACGGGAACACCACATCGCCGATCACAATCAGTAGTTCGCAGCTCGATAGTTCACGCCAATAACATGGCCTCTTGAGCGCCACATCAGGCTGAAAGGAGAATGACTCTACAAACGCTTGGTCTCTTCAGCGCATCCCTATCTTGCCTATTCTTTACAAGCTGTACCATATGATCTTCCTACACGTCTGGCCCCTTTGACCGTTCAAAAACGCTGAAAGAAAACTACCTGTTCGTGAGCAGTCATTCCCAGCGATTCCATTGTCCAGAAAATGCGTTTACTCACCACTCTCCTGGCCTTAATAGCCCTCTGCTGCCGCCTTGGCTTCGCACAGCACGTGACAGCCATCAGTCAAGCTCCCGGCTTTACCTCCCTCTCACAATGCGCGCAAAACATCGCTGTCGCGGTTATCGATGACTCCAACAGTCCCGAGTGCCCTGGCGGCTCACTCCCTCACTGCTTTTGCGGGGCGGAAGCCGCAAGCCAGGAATACTCTGACCAAATCTCTACGAACATTCTGAACTCCTGCCTCACTTCTCCCCGCCCCGAAGCAACGCAGGCCGCGTCCGTTTTCGCCGCGTATTGTAGCCTGGGGGATGCAACGACAACGGGCACAACGGCAGCGAGCACAGCGGCGGCAGGCATAACGGCGACCGCTGCTGGGGCAAAGATGTCTTCTTTAACGTCATTGTCGTCCTCTTACTTCTCATCGCTATCGTCTTCAGAGGCCCGCACTTCAACCGCGCAGGGTGGCTTGAGCACATCAACCTCCACGTCTGGACCAACAAGCAGCACTAACGGTGGCGGGGGCCTTGACACAAGTGACATAGTGGCCCTTGCCGTCGGCATACCCGGTACCCTTGGTACCATCGTTGGAGCCTATTTCGCGTACAAGACCTATAAAAAGAGATCGCCAAAGAGCAAGCAACATACTTAAATTTGGATCAGCCCAATGAGGACTTCCCTCCTATTCGCACCTGACTCGACGATATGTTCTTTTTCCAGTCTCTCATCCCTTCGCAGATCGGAATGCTAGAGTACAAAGACTATTTCGGGATTCTGTGGACTCTTCGTCTGACTTCGGCGATATTGATGAAGGAGATTCGAATTGCATGGGATTGAACTACCGGATTGAAAATGGAGGACCTGATCGGTTTTGGCGAGCTTCGGCGAGGACGATTGAGACAGCAGGTTGATTGAAAACCGAACATGCTACAGCCATATTTGCGGATATTGCAGAGTTGACGACAGAACGATTACCATATCCGATAAGCGTTCTTGGACGCCAGCAATCAGCTTGACCTGAAGATCAGGCAATGATGCAAGGATGCTGGCATCTGGATGGAATCGCGAAAGCTTCCTGTACAACGTGCGGCTGCCGCTTATATGGTCACCGAGACACGAGAATATATATTTTTTAGCCTGAGGGCAGTTGCATGCATGTATTAGGATTAAATGCATGAAGGCCAACATGCTTACGTTAGCCTAGGAAAGAAGTCATTTGATTGTTGCTTCTGTATCACCAATATCAAGATCGGCTCATCGGAGCGAGCTGTATTCTCCAAAGTGGCCATTAGGCAGGGCAATACCCTCATTTGCAAAAATCTTGGAAGTCTTGTCAAGCACCTAAGAAGTCTTTATCTTCATTGCGCTAGAATTGATTCTCTCGATCCCTGACCCCCAGGACTCCACCCTTGAAATTTCGACTGATGAATTATGACACAATAACTTCACTTTATTCACTTCATATCTAAACAAGATGATCCCTAGCGGTGAAGCGATGCGCTAGCGCGTCTACTCTTGCCCCTTCCTTCACTTCGTGGAACTTTACAAGTTTCACCCAAAACCCTTTGAACTTGACATCATCTGCGTACCGCAACCAAAACCGACAACTACTCGCCAGCCCTTCGCATGACACACCCTGGCCCCTGCATCTGTAACTTGCACTGTTTCCACCCTCACCAGGGCCTTCCGCTTCTGTGGTGAATGATATAAACGGAGTCAGGTATACCCATCGCTGGAAGCTCTCTCACTTAATGATTACTAATCTTTACCCAGGGTTTTAGTACTTATAGCTTCATGCACCACGAGAGAGTCTCTCCTTTGATTATCTCAAATCGACCACTTGACAACCCAAAAGCCGCCAGCCTATTTTCGTCGCTGGAGAACGGCCTTTACTACATTCGTGGTTAAGAATCATCCTTGACATAATATCGATCTACATCAGTCGCCATTTCGGCAATTTACTAAATCATAACTTTGAAGCTCTGCCAACTTCACCGACTCTACCCACCATACATTAAGAGAACCTTGGTATTGTGATCTAGCCGGCTCTGAAGATTGGAGAACTCATTTGGAGAAGCAAAGAGTGAGTATCTTTTCAATCATCGGCAGATCAGCTCACCATCTAATCATTATGGCAGGATCATTCGAAAACCAGCACCGGCCGAAGCCAGTATCGAAGCTTTGTAAACGACTTGAATATCGAAACACGTCAGCACAATGCCTACCTTGATGGGCCTACCCAATGAGATCTTGATATCTATCATTGACGCCACCGGCCCGGAAGATGTCGTGTCATTTTCCACTTGCTGCAAGCGCATGTACAGTCTCGCAAGCCGCAGGCTCGAAGAACATAAGGAAAAGAGGAGCCTTTTTTCTAAAATTCATGTGAATAGTAATTTCCAGCCTTTTCCATGGTCATTGCGGGGCTCGAACTTCCCCGACCACAACATTGATCTGAAAGAATTTTTCTCGGACGAGAGGAATCGATTTTACCCCAAAGCTATGGTTGTTCTATTTGATTGCGACGATTTCGGCCCTATCCACGTATCTGACAGCGGCCGTACAGCCAGAATATCCGCTATCGATGTGAATGAAGAATTCGAGCGCCAGCCTAAACCTAGAATGGCAGAAGTCCATAACATAATCGCTCTCATGGTTAGAGAAATCGAGGCCACAGAGTAGGACGAGGATGTTAAGGCAGGCTATCCATTAGCACTTTTTCTGTTGTTATTGGCTTTGCTCCCTAATCTAGAAGAGTGCGAAATCCGAGCGTGGGGCGACTGGCCTCGAACATCAAGCGCAAACTATTCAATGATCATTAAAGTCATGATAGAAACTGGCTCGGGGCAAAAAAAGGATGGGCTCGGCTGCAGCGGAACGCTTACAAAGTGTACAGTCGGCGGAGATTTCTGTGGAAGCATCGGAGAAAGCTTCCTACCGTTTATCATGATGTTACCTGGGATGAAAACTGTCAAGGGAGACTCCCTCCATATCGAGGATGGCTCATGGCCATTTACAGATGCGGTGTCGCCAGTAGTGGACCTGGATTTGAATGGTGTAATACACACTGCCACTCTCAGCAATTACGTCCGTGGTGTCAGAGAGCTCAAGAGGTTCCAGTACAACTTTACGGATGAACGTATACCACACGTTGAACCACACGGTGATTGTGAGCCTTGCGGGATTGTGGACACTTTGAGACAATACGCTTTCAGAAGCCTAGTGTCTCTAGATCTCACCAGCGAATACTCATATGAGATGTACTGGTTCGACATCTCTCCTGGCATCGGATCTCTACGTTCATTCGAGGTCCTCGAAAATGTTCGCCTGCATTACGTCCTGCTCCTTGAGGAGGTTCTAGTTGTCGACAGTGCAGATGAGGAGGTTCTAGTTGTCGATAGTGCAGATGAGGACGATTCGGCGGAGACATCGGAAAATTTAGACGAGGCCAAAGGACAACATCTGATTGATTTCTTACCATCTTCAGTAAAATTCTTCCATTTGGAGGACATTCCTGGGGGGGGACATATTCTTGATGCATTCGTTGGATTTCCGGAGCACAGGGTAGAACGATTGCCGAATCTCGAGTCGATTTCACTTGATGCTGATGATAAGACCATCAGTCGGATTGAAGATATCTGTAAGGAGACAGGGGTGCGGATCAACCAAGTTGAAATTCGGTGATCCCAGCAAGGGATGAGTGGCAGGTTCTTTGAAGGGTTGCAAGTCAGGAGCAGGGAGCAATTGAGTCCTGAATGCCTAGAAGCCATTCTACAGACTGACAGGTACCATTGGTGATATTCACAAGATTTCTGGTCGAACGGACACACGATATGACTGCAATTTCAATGCTTAGCAAAATCATGGTCGTTAATCCTAAATCTCCTGCGCAGCGGTCTTCCCGATTGTGTGAACAAGCCATAGTAAAGTTCACCTCTTCCCCCCAACCAAAGCCCTCGTAGCACTGCGATCTCCCCCCTTTTCGCCCACATATCCATCAATCTTGCCAAAAACTAATATGTATCATCAAATAATTCATCGAACCTGTTACAGACCCCATCCTAGCCACACACACACTATCTCTCCAGCTCCGCACGCCAGAACAGCAATCTCTTTCCCCCACATCAAAGCAACAGGAAACCGAAACACCAACGACTCATCCATGTTACCTCTACTCTCGGATCCTACTGGATGATGACCTAACCAGCAACGCTTCGTCTCTCTACCAAGCAATCAATATGCCGCTTGTGCAGAATTAGACGGATAAGTTCGATATATTCACACGCTTCTAGGAAGGTGACTTGATGGAAATCGATGACTCGGAGCAGGGTTGCGGGAGGGGAAGAGAAGAGGTAGGTGAGAGTGTTTGGCAGGTTCAATCTAGGGGAGTTAAAAGGGGTATTTGATGGGTCTTGGGGGTTGGGGAGATGAGGAAGTGGTTGCAGGATGGGATGGGATAAGCATATATGTGTGTTACGAGGTAGGAGAGCGCACTGGGAATTTGGCTGGGATCGATGGAGGGTGCATGGACGAGCACACCACCGGAAATTCACGTCATCGGAGAGGTGATGCTCTGAAGCATTGGGTGGAAATCTAAAGGAGTTCGATAGGGTTGTATTTGGTCTTGGCGGATAGGGAGATGAGGAAGCGGCAGGAGGATGGGATAAGCATAGGGTCTTGTTGTGAGGTGGAAGAGCCGGTGGAAAGTTGGGTACGATCGATGGAGGTGGCATTGATGTGAGAGAGGAACCACGAATCAGCTAGAGGCGTTCAACTTTTACTTTTGAAGTGAATAGACCTGCGGAAGTGAAGCCTGAAGTAAAGCCTGAAGTGAAGCCTGAAGTGAAGCCTGGCAGTGAATTCCAACTCCTGTGATTGCGTTTTTAAACGCTATAAAAAGGGGACCTTTCCCCCTCCGACTTACAACATCTTCTCAACTGTGGCAAAGATGACTAGCAAATCTGGCTCGGTCACTGGAGAGCCTGAACGAAAGCGCCAGAGGCGCCTCCCTCCATCACCTCCGCAATCATCTTCTGTACCTCGTGGGGGATTTTCGATCTCAAGGGACATCACTTCAATCTTAAGGGAAAGCTTCTCAACCCGAAGGAAAGCCGCTTCAAACTTAAGGGCAATTTCTTCAACCTCAACCGCAGCATCTGCAACATCACCCTCGTCGGCTGCTCCTAGCCCCAACGTTGTAACTCGCAGGGCATCAGATCAAACTGAGGTTAAGATGACCTCCACTCCAACAGATCCTCACAACTTGCGCGGCGTCCGTAGCAAGGCGGGCCTCGAGATGTAAGATCTTAGTTTAATGATGTGGTGAAGTATGATTGGGATGCTGATGACCTCTTAGGCTCAAAGGTGACCACTTCACAGTCAAGGTTCGCTGTGGACTCGTCGAACCACAAACCAAATGGGTTTTACCCAGAAAACTACTCACGAGTCGCTCACCATACTTCGCATGTATATTCAAGACACAACATACTCTCCTCTTTTTTGAGGAGGCAGCCTTTGAACTATTTACGCAATGGCTTTATCTTGGCGAGCTGGAATTTGATGGTGACAGTGTTCCTAGCAAGACTTTGGTCATAGCGTGGACTCTTGGCAATGAGTTCGAATGCCCTGCTTTTAGGGACCACGTAATGGTGCAGCTCACAAAATCGCATTACGAACGAGGTATTAAACCGCAAACGCTTTACGACAGTCTTGAGCATGCGTACTCAGGCCCGAAGCTGCGCAAATGGGCCATTGATCAATTTCACGCCAAGATCACATATGGATATACGGGTTATGACGACCAAAAGGAGGACGATCCTAGCGACTGGGACACCTTGAAGAAATATGCTAAGGATGTGACGGCATTCAGCCAAGATTTCCTGGAAGCGTGTTTAGATGCTGGTCAGGGTGTGAACCGTGTGAAGAAGCCTTGGGAGAACGGACAGCGGTACATGGAGGTCTTAAAGTATGCGGAGATCGGTGTGTGTAAAGAGGAAGGCAGATCAAGGAAGCCGGAGGCTACGCTGACGAAGGCGGAGGGCCGCTGAGATGAAAGCAGTACAATAGATAAGAACTCGAAGGAGACTGAGGGTACATGATATCGAAAGAGAGACGGGGCAAAAGCTTGCATATGCAGATATTTTCCTGCGCTCTGAAAATCAGATGATATCAATATCCGCTACAATGTATCATGACAAGGAAGACCTAGCTCAAACCTTCATCTCCAAAGTCACTGGCCACAGGGATGCTGCTGCCCATTCCTTTCTTCTCTGTTCCTCTCGTGATCTCGCTACCTATGCAAGCTGCGATCAACCCTAGGGTTACCGCCCTGCCTTTTGCAATATCCGCTTCCTCATATCTGCCAGGGACATGCAAAAACATGCAGGGCCTCATCTGATTCGAATCTCGGCGCCAGTACTCAAGCATACTAGCATAATATGTGAAATCGCAGAGGTAGTGGCCAGCGTTATTGGAAGGCCGGATGTCCTCACTCATAAGGCCCGTTTTCCATCTCCTCCAGACATCCTCCGTGTCAAAGCCGGTGTGTAGTATTTCTGGAGCCCCATATTTGTCTTTCCAATACGTGTCACCCCGCAGCGTCTTTCCATCGACATCCAGGTTGTTGTAGCCATCTCGATGAGCACATGTCTCCAAAGTGTAGAACTTACGGCCGGGCGCCATACCAACGTTGAGCACTATATCATAATTCGGTATCTCTTTTGCCGGCTTTGAAACGATAGACAGATAATCTGGCTCGCTATCAATGTCATTGGCGTCTGGCGATGCAATCTTAGAGTCATCCTTAGAGAAGAGGAGCTTCGGTATGAGCGCCCGGATATGGCTGTAGGCGACAGTAAGAGGGGTGGGGTAAGGATCAATCTTTATGGGAGGGAGGCCGGGGGGTTTATATATGCTGGGAAGACTGCTGGCAATGAGGTAGGAAGGGTTGGTTCTGTTCTCCCCAAATGGCTGTAAATGAGATTAGCCAGAGTTTGAAGGACAAGATAGCCCAAAGACGTAATAGGCCAAAATTGAAGAGCGCACGCCAAAACCTGTCACCAGGACATGAATCTCCTTTTCACCATCATTGGCATCTGTTGCTAGTGAGCCCATGACCCGTTCCGCAGACGTTTCGTTGTGGGGCACTGATTAGGAATCCTTGTGGATGGAATCGCTTCCGGCGTAAGTTCCACACTAAGAAATGACGGATAGGAGCTGCAAAAACCTATTGACTTTTGTCCCTTGTTTAAATGCCGAGTGCACCCATAGCTCGCGATGTCGAAGTCACTACAATGCGACCAATCCTGCATTTGTTAACCTGATCTATACCGTACTCAGCAATAAAGTTAATGCGGAAATATTGACATCTCTAACGAGGTCAAGCCGGTTTGCTTTTCACGAGCAAATAGTTTTAGTCGACGTTATTGGCTTGTTTGGCAAACAATGTGAAGATCATCGGACCTGAGTAGATTTGCTCGACTCATAGAGTCATGCCGCCTTTCAGAACACGTTGCTTCGCCCTTCCAATGCTAAAAGGCTATAAAGGCAAGGGCACCGACAAATCGCGTCTTCTTAGGAAAGACCAGAACGGGCGACTTACTTTCCATTCCTAGCACATGTCTCAAAGGGCAAGTATATTCCGGTTGATGCTAGGAATCGTCTGGACTTTGCTTTCGACGCTGTCTAATGCGAACAGCTCAGCTCTTCCTTTGCGACATGGGATGCAGCCAAGTCAAGCGCCTTCTTGTACGGAGATATACCCATCGCTCATGGTGCCTGTGAATTCCACTAACCCTGGGTTGGTATCGCGAACTTCACACACGTTCTTTATTGAACAGCGGCAGGATAAGAGCTCCTACTGCGATTGTCTGGTCAGCTTCATATTACCAGATCCGCCTGTCAAGTGTCAACTCCAACTTAATTTCCCCAACGGGTACCAAGGGTCACCTGGGTCAATCTACTTTTGGAACGTAGCTGGCCCACTTAACCCAGCATGCTGTTGGGATGACGCTCCAAGCACAATAGAACTTTGGGGTTCGATTTCGCTGCAGGCCAACATGAGCGAAGCAATCATTAAAGCCTTCATCTGCCAAAGCAGTCTTAACCTTAGGGTTGGAATGAACAGGTCCGGGCAAGATGCAAATTGTGCATTCGAACAGACTGCTTCCCAGGGACTAATTCTGAAGCATTGCTGTTGACTCCGCCACCAATAAGAATGACCGGGGAGAAACAACCTGGAAGAAATGCGGGCCTCGGATTTTTCTGTCACATCTGCGGTGCAGTAGGTGCAGAGATGGCTGGGTCGCTGGTTTGGTCCATGCCAGGATCCATAATAGTGTTAAGCATAGTCCGTGCGTAGCTGATAATTGGAACACAGGGCAGCCAGTAATAGTTGTGATAGAACAGCCACTCACAAAGCTATTCGAAGAACATGCGATCCAGCTGCAGAGAATTCGTCTCCATTCGGATCTGGGGATTAAGCCCTCGGTGGGGGACGCGGCCATGCGCACGCGGTTCCACATTGCTTGAACGTGTAAGCACAGGGGCTTCGGGCAACTCATCCTCTCAGATGCATCTGTTCCAGCACATGAATGCAGTAGCGTTAGAAATGAACAGATGATCCGGTAGGTGAAGAGTTCGAATAGGCGATTTTGACGCGTCTTTTTCGCGCGTCATTTTCGTGTTTCAGTGTAGCGCCACCGGCGGAAACCCCAACTTTGCGGACTAACAAGATAGCAGGACGCATGTTACTTCGAAGTAGATACCTTAGCTACCTTAGTCTCAATCATCTCTCGCTTTGCTTCGCCATTTCCCACGCTGTTAGTATATTTCTGGAGGGAGGAAAGAGCGTCATTGGGCACCTGTTACCTGATAGCGACACCAGGGAGACTTCAGCTGTCATACGCCGTCACTTTTGCTCGTTACACAAGGCCGATCCTACCTGATCAGCGTGGAAGTATCCGTGGGCAAAACCCTCTTCAACAAGCAAGAGTCTGGTGCAATTCGGCCCTTTACACTTTGACTGGTTCGGCTCGTTTGGTTCGCTCTCACCATTTGGACTTTTTCGTGGGATTTTTGCTCTTACGCGTTTCGACCGCGGCTACGCTAGTGAAACCTGTCCGGGGCTTGTCTCGACGCTCCTCTTTCCTAACCTGCGACCTTCCTCAAACAGCCCCTCCACCCATCCACCTATTGGCCGCCTGCGTCCATCAAAAGACTTCCGTCGCCGTTGCATTCTATCGTCTATGCAGTCGCCTTAGGAAGCTATAGGCCTTCGCTCTACTCGCTATCACGCACTACCACCCCCACCCGCCATCTCCCAACGGCTCTGGCCCAACGCCATACAATCACCCCTTCATTGCACAGCACATAGTCTACAACACTGCCCATTGTCTTCGCTCCCCCGATTGCTGCATCCTTCGAGTCGAAGCTGTCAGATAGTCTAAGATATTGTTCAGCACACATCACCAAGATCAATCGACGACTGGACGAGGAAATAACAGGGACGCAAAAGTCAAGATACTCCTAGAACACCAACTCGCAGGTTTCGAGCGGTGGCCTTCTTCTATACCCCAGTCTACAACCTCGAGCAACTGGAATATACGTATACTGGCTCTAGGACCCGCCACTTGTCTACACTACCACCCAAAACAGAAAATAGAAGGCACTGAGATTGTGGGCTGTATAAGAAAATACCAGGGTGGCTTGTTCGAAAGTCACTCCCAAAACACCAGACACTTGCTTGAAATTGGATGGTTGGAACAACCGACCAGGATAGACACGCGGTCATCATGATCGAATAGCTTTGCTGAGGCTAGTTTTGCTCCCCATTGCATTCTTGCACCAGGCGGCTCCTGCATCCATTCGCCCCTCCTGCATCCTAAGATAAGCCATAACCGGTTGGCCATCAGGACTTCCGTTCTGTTCAGGTCTCTTGGAACTGCATAAGGCGATAGCCTCTCCGCAAAGGCCAAAAACGTAATTTCACAACCTTTCGCCATGCCGCGAGAACGACCGCAGCTTTCGATCACTCTGCCTCGCAATTTCACTTTCCATTACACCGAAGGTGAAGAACCAAAGACCCCAGAGCGGGAGATTCGAGTCCCTGTACCGCAGTCTCCTCGTGCCAGGAATGCGTTACGCATCAAAAGAAGGTCTCGGCCCAGTGTAAATTCGGTTTTCGAGAACATTGGCGGCCCCATTGCACCCAGCGATATACCCATTCCGACGATTGAAGCCCCTGTTTCAACAGCGCCAACAAGGCCACTTTTTCAACAACGAGCAACGGAACCAGCAGAAGGTTATCTCGCTCCAATCGCATCTCGAAAATTCTCAACTTTACCACGGACACCTGAACCCCAGCAGCGACCAGCGACCGATGGATGGAATGCTACGGGTCATCTCGATTTGGGAGAAAGCATTAGTCGCCCTTTATCCGCATGCTCCTTGCTTTCAGACTCTTCAGACGACTCCAACGGGAGCCTGATGTCCTACCCGGCTGGTGATGGTAGTTGCACCAGCCCAGAGAGCGATACACCAGATCCGTTCAAATTTTCGACCATCAAAAAGACGAAGTCTAAACAGTGGGCAGCAGCCCTTGCTAGAAACGAGAAGTTTATCCAGAGCAGTCAATCAGCTAAAAAGCCACCACCTGTTCATTGGACACCAGACATGGACAAGCACTTATGGTCCACGTACCTTACATATCTGCAAGACCCTACGGTAACGCCATTCAAAATGTTACCAGGCATTGCTCCTCCTCTTGGCGTATGCCATCGTGTCGTAAGAGAAGCAAGAAGGACGTGGCGTGGAGGCAAGTCAAGCGCTGTTAGGCCTTCTGACCAGCTAAGCTCACCACTTTTGGGCCGAGTCAGTGATATTGGCGCAGGAAAAGCTGTTGACCCGCGGAGAGCTGACTCTCCAGATACCATTCGTGCGATTCGTAGTGGTAGCAATACCCCCACAGGCTCAAAAGGTGCTAAGCTACCATCTTGGCCCAAGTCTGGATCTTCAACTAGACGCAGACTGCGTTATTTATGTAAGAGCAGGCCGAGCATTGCACCCCATTATCAGCGTCTTCTTCAGAGTCGAAGCCCTTCACCTTTCTCGTCCTCAAGTCCGCGTACTCGATCTCATTCCCGCCTATCTGAGGTCTCTAGCCCAGTTCAGCAAAACTCTTCGCCCTTTAGCACCCGCAGCATCCAGCTCTCCCTGACGACTAGTACGGCGCCATCTATGCAGCCTGATAATCCCCTTGCTCAACTGGCTTCTGGTAGCCACGCTAGCACGCAATCCGACAATGAATGGTTCAATGAACCTCCAGTTCCTTGGGCTTCACCTACAGCGATTCCGTCTGATGTTGCTACTGGCACTGGTGCTGAAGTGCTAGACGAAACCCTGCATACCCCCCGACTGGGCTCCCCATTTGGTTATCACACTTGGGGTCCAAGTCGAACTCGGCAGAGAATCCGTCCAAGTACTTCGAGAATCCAGTCCAGTGATGCTTCGACTTTGGGACCGGCCCTACGGTCACCTATCAGGATGCACGAAACATTTCCATATCCTAGTGTTCAGAAGCGACGCGCTCTACACCAATTGGAGGATGAGCTGAGCCCTGGAGGGAGTAGCATGCAGCAGGAGTTGCTTGACAATTTATTTGGGAACTCCACGGACAATCGTCATCGTCGTGTCCGAAGCCGTGGATTCAGTCTTGGTGACGTTCATAAGAACAACCCTTTGGAAAGCATGTTCACACCACCAAATCCATCTGGTCAATTACCGACCCCAGAGATGAGCACGGAGAGCCCAAGCGAAGCCACCGAAGAACCTGTGACGCCCACTCAAGTACGACGCCTGGGCTCGCCCTTCCACGGTGTGTCTCCTAGACCATATCGCTCCCGGCATCTGGCCACGACCAGTTTGGGTGCATACGAACCCTTCTCGTCCATTGGCGAAACTTTGGGCCCACGTATGGAGAGCAGTGACACCCAAACACCTTTGTAGCGAAATTGGCCATTTGTTTCGCTTGGATTTAGCACTTTTTGCTGCCGTTACCACGGTGGCATTCGAGTGCGAGACATCTGCATAGCTAGATGAGTTTGCGATGCATGGAATATTTTACATACCTTTCACCCCTTTGTTCTACGCTTCTACTTTACGACTTCCTACGATTACGATTACTTGCCATTCTTTTCGCTTCGCTTCGATTCGGCAATCCCACGATAAGATGTGTAACCTTCATCTTTACATTCAATACGAAGCCTTGTAATGGATGCGATCTACCGGCAAACAGAACGGATATTACGACCATGACTTCATTCAGACATGACGGTGTTCACTACATTTTCGGAGAGAATTGGACTTTGGGTTTTGCATAGGTACGACGATGACGATGGTTACAGATTATGTTCATGAAGAGAAGGAAATTCAAATATGGTCATGATGAGGCTGATGATGCAATTTTTTCACCGTTGCAAAAATGGAGAGGTACGCTTGTTCACATTTATGGGAAGGGGTATCTACCTTCTTTTTTTGTAAGGCATGCTGGCAGGCAAAGCACGAGGAGGAATGGATGCGAACTTGCATGTACTTTTCGTACATACTCCGTATCATGTATCCTAGAAAATGCTAGCATTAAGTGTCTCAACTCCACCCAGTATCCTGACGCCTTGCTTATTATCACCAAGCCATGATACAATGCATCACCGACCCATAATGTATACAATGCATGCATTCCCCACACTATACCTTCGAACGCCGGTTAATGCACGGCCAGCACAGCAAGCCAGTGTGATCCATGCAACGCCCCCACAACCCCCAACTCCCATCTCACACCCACAAAATCACCTCTTCCCCCTCCTCTCCCTAATCATCTCCTCAAACCTCCTCAACCCCCCCTTCAACCCGCCATTCCTCCTCCCTCCCTCCCCACCAAGCCACTCCTCCATCCTCTCCCTAACCCCCCTCAACCCTCTCACAACAGGCATCTTCCCCCCCTCCTCCCCCTCCAGTGCCGTCCCAGGATTAAGCACAATCTCAAACAAGCCTCCCCACAGATCCGTCTGCCAATACCGCTTCAACCCTTCTCTTAATTTATATTTCTTCTTCGCTCCGATACCCCCTTCAACTTTATCGTCCACGACAAGCATGTCTTCTATATATTTGCCGAAGAGAAGGGAATGCACAACGCCTGCTATACCGTAGTAATCTACTTGGTACGTCCAGGGACGGAGTTCCCGCATCTCGACACAATCTTGTTTTCCAGTCTTCCAGTCTGCGACGAATTGGACGTCGGGACTGAAAGCATGCATGTCGATGCCGCGACCGAAGTCGATGAGGCAGAGGCCTTTGGATGACCAGCCACCGGTGCCGTTGGGTTGGTATGCGGGGTCCCATTCTTCGGTGGTAGGGGAGAGGCGGACGAGGCAGTTGTCGGCTTTTAGGTCGCCGTGGAGGATGCCGACGCTGTGCATGGCTTCGATGGTGCGGAGGAGCTCGATGGTGAAGAACATTGCTATGGTCTCGTCTAGGGTGCCGGTTGTGTTGCCGGGAGGAGGGTCGGTTTTGGCGAGGTTGACGAGGTCGAGGAGAGTGCCTTGGTCGAGGTAGGATTCTATGAGGTAGGCTTCGTCGGCGAAGAGGTGAAGGGAGAGAGGTTTTAGTAGGGAAGGGGACGCGCGGTGGGTTGGGCAAAGGCGTGTTTGGAGGAGTGACATGATGTAGAATTCCCAGGCTGTGGGTGGGTCTTCGCATTTGATCGCTACCATCTGCTCTTCGTCTTGGTCTTCTTCTTGGGCGAGATAAACTGGGGCGAAGGCACCTTTGCCTAGCTCTCGTTTTATGGCGTAGGTTTTGCTCGAGGTTTGGGGGAAACGGAGAGTTGGTGGGAGCGAGAGGGTGGTCATTGTCTTTTCGGAGCCCGTCTTCTTGGTGAGGGCTTTGATATATTTCCGGATTTCCGGGGCTTTGTTATAGCTAAGTGGTCGGCAATCGTAATAGCCCGCATACGAAGAAAGGGGAGGTCGAATATTTTCCAGGATGGTCTTCCGGATGGAGTCATCTACAGGGTTGCACTGAGCGTCTTTAATGATAGGCCCCTTAAAATTCGTTGCAACATCAGCATCAGAGGTCGATTTAGATGTGGCAATTTTCAATTTGGGAACCCTTGGCGGAAGGGAGTCGTTTACGATCTCGTCGAATGGACTACTTAAGAGCTCTTCGTCGATTTGCGGGGTTGCATGTCCATGTGTTCCACGTGAAGGCGTCTTTGAGTTAAAATAATCCTTCTCTTCACATAACGTTAAAGCGCCCATGGACGATTCCGTCTTCTCCACGATGGGTGTCATGAAAGGCAGTCGATTTTGTGATGCTTGCGAAGGATCTCTGTACGGTCGTGTCGACGGCTCGTAATCCTCTGGGGGTATTGGGACATATCTCGTTCGTATAGCCTCATACTCAGGCTCTGGTCCAGGTAGCACTGGCGTTACAATTTCGATGTCTTCGTCTTTGTCCGCTTTGATTGAAGCAGAGTCTTCAAGCACGACGAAGCCATCGTTGTCGGTCTCATCAGTGCCATTTTGGTCTTCGACGTCTTCAGTAGCTAACTTTGGGACATGCTTACTTGCTGTAAAGTCTGACCAAGGGCTTACACTTGGTGCTGCAGTACTGGTGTTCTCAACCTGGGGTGCAGTAACGAGGTCCGCTTCAGTATCTCCAAATTCACTCGTACCGGAGATCCTTCCCGTGCCTGTGCTCTCGCCAGCGCTTGTGTAATCATCGTCCTCATAATCACTTTCACCAGCACTATCCGTAGGTCCTGCCATTGTATCAACATTTCTTAGAGGTTGGTTAAAGATATCTAAGATGTCGTCGGTGGCTGCTTTTGTGTGCAAAGTCATGGTAGGCTCTGCAGAAGTCTTTCGTCTTAGCTTTGGCCCAGTGGGAGATTCGAGATTGGTTTTGACTATAGCAATTAGTACATCTCACGAACTCCGGCACAGGGGATGTCATTTCATACTGGTTTGGGTTTCGCTTCTGACTTCTTTTATTTTCATTTTCTTTGGCCGGGTGCCTTTGCCGCCTCGACCAATATCAACAGCAATGGTAGTATCAAGCAATGTGGTCGTGCTATCTTGGGTGCCTGGCTGGGAGTGTACATCTTGCACGAGCTCAGCACCTACACCTGTCTCCGTAAGGAGGGCGAAGTTCGGCTCATGTTCTATCATCTCCAGAGATTTTTCTATTATTCTCTGCTTGCTTTCAGTGGCCCAATCCATATCCAGCCATCCTCTTGACTTGGCTCTCAATTCCTCAATACTAATTTCTTCAGAGCCGTTCTCATTAGGGTATACTGCTTCGAGGTTCACGAAAGGCCGTTCTATCCTGCCTGTCCGAGCGTTCGTAATCTGCTGATTTGCATACTTCGATCGGCTGCATTCATTTGTAGTAGCTACCTGAGAAATTAACTAAATTTACATAACGCCAAAAGTGCGAGCAATTAGTCCTGTGATCGTAAATATGTGCACGAGGGCGTATATTAGGGGCGACATACCTCGTCCTTGAATATCATCATCTTGGGCGCACCAACCGCCTTTTTGCCACCGTTCAGTGTCTCGCCTGTCCACGGCCTAGCTTCCATCACATTTTCTTTCTTTCTCTCTGCTATTGATCCTATGTTGTCCCAGCCTCTAGCAGCCTCGCCGGTTGTAGCCTTTATAGATGATGGCGGTGCATCTGCATCACTAAAGATAGCAAGTTTCTGTTTGCCGCCTCTTGAGGTTGACGAGCCACCGATGCCCGAAGATGGGCGCAGGGCTTGAGGGTCTGTAGAACGGGGTGTTGAGACGGCAAAAGGGTCGACTTTCGCCACTAAAGCCGGTCGTACGGTTGGAAGGGCTGGTGATGAAGGTTCGTCGCCATTCTGCACTCGTGCTTCAAATCTTTGTTGAAACTCTGCGAACTTCCGTATCAATCGCTCTGCAGGACGCGCCTCCCTCTCGATCCCTAATTTATAGACTTCGTCGGCTTGATTCCATCGTCCAGCGCCTTCAAGCCAAGCGGCAAATTCTTCGTAAAACAGAGCCAATCCTTCTCCAATATTGTGCCTTGCAAGATAGGTAAATGTTTCTCGTGGCGCGTCGGAGAAGAAACGGATGTAATTGAGCCATAGCTTCAGGTACCGAGGATCGTTCTTATAGTGGGATGTTGTTTGGAAGGCTTTGGTTGCTCGTTCGAGGAGTGGCCGTAGCTGCGATTCGGGCGTTGCTTGCGCCGAGGGGTAGGCGCTGAAAGTCCACTTCACGTAACGGTCATAGACATCTAACGGGTCATCAGAGTCCGATATTGCAGCAATCTCGAGCTCATATTCTTCACGAATGGCATCGTTGAGGTTTCGAGTATCTCCTGGTGTAGGTCCTAATGGGCGCTTCGTTGTAGGTGCCAATGTTGAAACAAGCGCCTTTGCAGATCTGCCTCCGGGAAGCGATTGGATGTTTTCTTTGTGGGTCTCGATAATGTCGAAATTAATAAGGTCTTCCATGGCCACCTATCTAATAAGCAAGAAGATTGATTTTACAATAAGTGTACGATGTTACCGGCTGTATCAATCGACTGTTTGACTTTCGTCGCACTAGAACGTTGGCTGGGTAACCACTACGCACTAGGGCGGCGCTTTGTGCACCCTCACCTCAACATGGTATCCTAAGATGTGGTCTGAAGCACTAAAATTATATATCTTACGTGCAATGCATGATTTCCACTACCCAATTGCTGCACTCCAAACTTCTATCGAACATGGTGATCTGCCTATGGGTGCCTTCACATGGCCAATATACCCGTCCGACATTACAGTATCTTCGCTTCATCTGCCACTAGAGTACCCTCGTGTTTCGCGGGCATACTAATCAACAAGAAAAAGGTATCGCTAAACATCGCTAAACAGGCTCATAAAGCACATTGGTAACAACTCATGCTCGTATCTTCGTCATGAGAGGGTAGCAAACGCAGTTTGTACTTCACCAGTGCCATCCGCTAAATCGAACCACTCTCTAACACTAAGGTTGGGAACCCGCTGAGTCTCGAATTGTCGGTGAAGATTTATTTCTGCGGTTCGCATGTCCTGAACTGTTTGCGTGGTGAGGAGGTATAGAAGGTGCGGATTTCCTGTTTGAAGTGTCCGCAAGCGTATCTCGGGATCGAGGCTCATGCCAATTTTATGGAACGTTGTGTTTTCCATGTGAATTAGGTAAACGTAGCCTTGGGAATGGGGCTCGGCCCGCTCACGGCGGAGATTTTCCAAATCAACTTCAGGTGCTGCAGGGGCAGGTACAGCTGCAGGTAAAGCTGTTGTTGCAGCTGCTGCTTGTTGTCCCCCAATATCAACGAGAGCTTGGAAAAGCGGAAAGGATGGGTGATCTACAGTTACGCGGCGTAGGGTCGGAATATAAGGAGGGTGAGGAATTGGGAGCTGGCGAACGCGATCTTGAAACGCCGTGCCGGATGTAACAGGCTGCCATTCGAACCAATGGTCAAACCCTTGCTGGAGACGGGCCATCATGTCCTCTGGAATAGGAAGGTTTCCATTCCCTACAGGGCCTTGTCCTAAGTGACGCCTGCCAATACCTACTTGAACAAAATGGCCAGGTCCGCCATGACCGTTGCAAAGGAACCAAATGTACGCTGTAACTTGGGGGCTCTCAATATCAGCCTCGAACGCCGCGCGGACTTTGACATGGGTCATGGCTCTTGGGAGACCCCAGATGTGCTGAGGAGAAAGGTAGTGCCAGTGGTTTGGGGCACTTGGGGTAATCTTTGTTGCAATCCCTTCATTTCCAACCCTCACTATGTAATGAGCTCTCGTCGTGGTCGTGTGGAGATGATTATTACGAATAACCATTGCGACAGTCTTGAGATTAAATCGGCATGATAATTTGTATAGTCATCAAAGTAACATTTCTGTTCGCGATAGATATTCCTCCCCAATGCTGCCTAAAGGCTCCAGGACACGAGCAAGATCGCAGAAGTGAGCATCTAGACAGCAGAAAGTAAGAGGAAGGGTGCACGACGGAACACAAGAGAGTAGAGGACAATGCGCACAAGAAAGCAACCGGTGAGTCAATAGCTGAAACCATTATTAGCGGCGCAGGAGCACAGCAGCGGTGTATGAGTCAGCTAACAGTTCCGTATTAGTCTTAGTGCTTCATGGATCCTGTATGGGTCAGATGCAGTCTAGTCAGCACTTGATAGAGCATTCTTAGCACCCATGTGATATCATCATCTTCCAGGTTACCGATGCAAGATTTGCAGAGGAATTGCTCAACCCCCCCGTTTCCTCGTTAGATGTTGGCTCTGGAGGACAACGTTGAGATGCCATTGAGACGGTCTCGTCTGACAGAACATATACCCTCTGCTTTTGGAATAACTCGCGGATCAGACTGTGGCAGAAAGCGAAGCAACCAAGCTCATGCCATGTTTTGCAGGGCTTCATGTGTTTACAGCCTTGTGCAGTTACGGTACGAGGAACAGGAATGCCTTAGGGAAGACCTTGCGCATATCCATCGGGTTATTGTGGGCTTCAGGAAGCCGTCCATTGATGCCAACATCGAAAATGATGGGTGATAAGTGGGTAAGTCCACGGTACCGTCCATATAGATTCCCAATTCACCATGCCAATGGTGGCTGTAATTGATAAAGTACACCCAATCTTTGCGTATACTATCTAGTTGAATCGCTGTCAGCAAAGGATATGAGCGGACTGATGGACTTACAGTTTCAGAACAGTTTTACCGCGGGCTCCATCCATGATTGTATATGTCAGGTCCAGGTTTGCCGGCCTTGCTACCATTGCCGATTGCAGCTCTGCCTTTGGCCGTGGTCGTGGTTTGAAGAAATTAGAATGGCTTTCTTTGGTCTTGTGACTCTTCTGCTGATGCTTCAAGATCTCCTGTATGCTACCTAGCACAGGATGCCTCAATTGCCCGCGCCATCTTATCAAGAGCGGCGAGAGTGTTGAGTGTAATAGTTTGAAAGAGAGGAGACATTGGCAAGCTGTACTGTGGAAAAGATAAGGAATTTTTCTTGTTGGGACCCATGTCAAAACGCTGGTATATATATGATCAAATTTTGGTATCAGATTCGATGAGACACTGACTATCTGTCCAGAGCAAAGTCGCTGAAAGAGATTATACGTGAAGAAAGGTGGTGTCGCTGGGGGTAATGCTCGGCTTTATGTTGTACCACAAAATCGCCTCATGAACATATGGTTGATGTGTTGAAAGCGATCTTCTCGGCCTGGCAGGGTTCATAGCTCTCTAAGCGCTAATCTGATCTGGAGCCCGGAGCCTGGGCTCGACCCACAGCCTGGAAAGATTAATATTGGAGGATGAAGGGACCAGAAAACCCTTCATCGTTGGGCCCAGGCTCACCATCCTGTGAGGCTAGCGTCTATGTCGGTTTGGGGTTTAGTATCATGGGAAAGTACTGGGGTCAAAGTGGTAGAAAAAGTAGTCAGAGACGCCGCTGGCCCATCAATTCCGGATTCATCATGTGAGCAGATAACGTGCAATCTTATATCCAACAAGTCTTGCTGCTTGTGCTCAACAGATCCAGAAGCCATTTGTATGCATGGACAATGGTGGAACGTAAGATACAACACAGAGAATTATAAAACATCTGCGAGGTCTTTCCAGCATGGAGATCACTTTGATGTCTTAGCTGGTCCTGAAACGGAGATCTGCATGATACAAGAATGTTCTAGAAGGTGAACTCTCGCCTGTCATAGATTCACTGTCTTCAACCCACTTATTCCTAGCGTGCCCGCGGAAAGTGACGAAATTTTAGACGGCCTACCTTATCACTAGTGACAACTCACCTCATCTCTTACCATCTACAACAAATCTTCTATACTGGAGTTTCTCGAAACACTAAAATGACGCAACCCGTAAAAGGAGGGGAAACTCCCGATGCCAAAATGTCTGCAGACGAATTGGCTGGCTACGAGTGGGAAGGCATGAGGAGTGATAAGTGTCGAGCACTGTAAGACACCCAGCCACCAGGTCATGTTCAGTATATGATCTTCGAAGGTTGACGATTATACAGATTCGAAGGTTCCGAACCCATCAAACTGACTGCCGGCGTACAAAGTGAACAAAAGACTTGGTACCTGCCCAAGAAGGTTCTCGCTCACTGCTCGCCATTTTTCAATGCTGCTCTCAATGGCGACTCCATGGAGTCAAGCTCGAAAGCAGTGAACTTCCCGGAAGATGATCCGATCGCTTTTGACATATTGGTTATTTGGTTGAGTTTGGGCAGAGGACTAATAAATAGCTATGCCGATTGTGATGAGTCCTACGTGCGAGCCTGGAAACTTGGTGACAAGTTGGCCTGCCCTGCCTTCAAAGACCATGTGATGTTCCTTCTTGTGGAATGTTTCGAGCGTGGTGAAGGTATTTCCACTGCCACAATTGATCTCGCATACGATGGTTCTTCTCCGGGCTCTAAGCTTCGTCAGTTCTTTGTCGAATTGTTTGTGTGGGAGAAGCTGCAGGGGCATCTGGCAGCTGAAGCAGATGAATTTATCACTTTCTTAAAAGAGAGACCAGAATTCTTCGAGGATTCCGCGAAGCATGAGATGTTGGGGGGCAAAGACGCTGTCCGAATTCCGTGGGAGAAAAGGTGCCGATTTTACGAGAACCCAATGTTCGCGCCAGGCACGTACATTTCAAGGTGGAGCGTTGGCAATGTTAGCTGAGCGCAGTAACTCAAACAATGAGAAAAGGCCCTTCGGCTGTGACTCGTCATGGCTGAGCTGAGAGTAACATCATCCTGCTCTATTGGAAAATGCATTGTGCTGCAATAAACACGAGCTAATGACACTTACGCAGGTAGTGATGTGAATTCACTCCGCATGTTCTCTTGATTCCGAGCTTCACTTCTTATTACGAATATATGATCTCATTGCAACCAATCTCGGACCCTAACCTCATCTCACTTGCAACATCCTACCAACCTACAACGAGCCATCAAGTCAACGGAATTTCTTCAACCACATCGAGGAAGCCAAGTCCATCATGGCTGAGGAGAGACCAAGATACAAAGGAGTCTTCCCCAGAGCTACAGACTTGTAGGTCATCCGTCTGAAACTGAGCCTGATTGAATACTTCGGAACTAATGAAGTGCAAGGCTTGAAGGTTCATCAGTCGGAGTGCATGTTGGATCTGGAGATGCCAAGAAGATTTGGCATTTGCCAGAAAAATTGCTGAAAAGCAAATCTACATTCTTCACTGCAGCCCTTGAGGGTGGATTTGCGGAAGGAGTCTCGAAACATATCACACTACCTGAGGAGGATCCGGATAACTTCGAGTGGTTTGTCGTGTGGCTTTATGTCGGGCTCGACCCGATCGACGATGCGGAAATGGACGCCCTCGTGCCTTTGTGGCTTTTGGGGGATCGATTGGGGTGCTCGTTGATGCAGGATGAAGTGATGTGCAACCTCATCGAGTGTCACTCTGACGATGTGATTGATAAGGACACAATGAAACAGATATACGAAGGGTCTACGTCAGGGTCCAAGCTTCGCCAATTCTCTGTCGACCAGTGTCTTTTTGATGTTAGAAATTGGTCTGGAACAAGGGATGGAGACGCATGGTCATATCCTCGATTTGCGAAAGACAATGAGGACTTCGCGCAGCAACTCGCACAAGCGACCATACTTCTTGGCAATGGAGACCCCAAGAATCCTCATGATGACAGAAGCCCATACCTGTTCGCTCCATCAACCTGCCCGTCGGTAACGATATCAGGAAGCTAGATGCATCGTCTATTAGTCGCAAGACACAATGAGACACAATCTGAAACGGCATGGAAACGGCGCATTGGCGACTGGGCTACCGTGGTCACTTCAAAGTCTTGTATCTGTAGCAACGGAGGCCAGGACCACAAGTTAGTATCAAGCATACGTGTGGCGTCTGTGAGCGAGGAGTGATATAGACTACTATCAAATCAAATATGCATTCCCAAAGCCTCCTTCTCCGTGAATGTGAACCCATAACTCTATTTCATCACTTGCACTTGATCCCTATCCTCCGTTTCAACACCAAAACCGTGTACCATGTCACTGATACCCAGAAACCTACTCCAAATACACCTTCCAATAGCTCTCAAAGTCACACAAAGACCCGCATTCCATAAAAAGTTGCTTAATCTCCGATGTCCCGGAGTCACTATGGCCAGCACTGTCCGATATGACTGGTACAAAGGCTACCCGCACAAAGGCATCGAGTTAAAAAATGCGGTGGGTATTTATGTCTCTGGCTCCCAGATATTGAGACTTCCAATGCTAATCAGTATCAGGATCCTAGATTCAGAGCGCATCACAATCCGCGTCGGTATAGAGGCTAATCAAAAAACTGGCACGTGCCCAAGGAGACCCCGACGACTAACTCCACCTTCTTCGCCGCTGCACTTGATGGAGTATTCGAGGATTTCGCAGTAATCGATGGCAGCTTTGCCGGAAAAGACTCTAAGACGGTGAACCCGCCCAAAGTACTCTTCCAGAATTCCCAAGAATGGATCAACCAGCTCCGCCTTGGTGAGGACTATCCTAAGATATATACATGTAAGCCGGGTGTACACGAAGAAGAAGTGCGCTTGTAGAACCTTGGCGACATGCTCGGATGCCCCATGTTCCAAGATGTGGGATTGACCGTCATAGCCGGGTACATGTCCGCTCATGGTGGAAAGAGTTTCGGCATGCCTCCTTACTCACTCGCATACATATGGAACGCTTGCGCACCAGGTTCGAAGCTTCGTAAATTCGCTATTGATCAATGCGTCATTGATGTTCGAGTGGGTCGCTTTGGTGCCGTAACCAAAGAAGCAATCATCAAGTTTTCGGAAAAGAATGAAGACTTCGTAAGGGCATATGTGGCAGCTTCGATCGCGATTGGCCACCGTAAGCGGCGAGACCCGCTTAAGGACCTTGGGTATTACTCTTCAATCGCGAAGTCCAAAAAGTAATACATATCTCCCTGGATTCGGAGGCTATTTCTTCTTTGGTGGATGGAAAGGGTAGTTTCGCCCCAGCAAGGCGATCGGGAGCTGCGAGCACTTGATGCAAAGAGTGAGGATTTTTCTCAAGCATTAATATCGATACTTTAATCTGCTAGGCTGGGAAGCTATTGCTTCCTTGCTGAAGTACACCAATTCTGCCAATCGGTGAAGAACGCTGGCTTGACTTTACATTTAGCATCAAAGAAATACTTCTCCTGCGTATCTCCATAGATTTTCAAAACACGCCTGAAGCACTCTCTATCATGCGCCACAAGCACTTTGACAAGCAGTAAACTTGCCTGACTATAGGCACTGACATATGCATTTGACCCTTCCTTCATAGCTTCCGTGTGAACTGACTCGAGGAGATCAAAGATGGCATCGGTGTCTTCGATAGTTGGCACCTTATCGCCTTTGCAAACCCGAGCGTATTCACGCATCACATTGCACGCTTTGCTTGATACTTGCGGACTTGTTGTCGTTCGTATACATTGTAAAAGAGGCAGCGAAAGGCTTAACGCGAGCCTGTTGCCATGCTGTTGCTTGATGTAGATCTCTAACAGGTCTAGTACCCGGCATTTGAAGTTGACGATAGTCTCTTTGGCGTCTTTCTTTTCAGTTTTTTTGCTGTTGACCTTTTTCCTCTCACGAAAGACTTCTTTGAGGTGATCGTCCAGTGCCTCCATCTGCTCGCTGTTCATATCCTCGTCTGATGAGCCGCTATCTTCTGCAGTCAAGTCTTCGTTTCCTGGCCGAGTGCCCAAAGCCTGTGCCAACTTCGCATTGAATGCAGCGAGCTCAGTATCATTAGCGTCTGAATTACTTCCAGCGCTTTCAGATGAGCCATCTGAATCGGTGTCGCTAGAATTCCCCTCTTCCTCAAGGCTGCCAGACGTGGCGTCTTCCATGTCGACCATTTCGACTTCATCATCTTCGCTGACACTAGCCTCTTCATTCTCTTGCTCGAACATCTCTGCCTGGCCAGATAGGTTTTCCTTTGCTTCTAACACCTATAATACTCAGTCTCTACTCTCTTTCAGAAAGCCACGATACTTACTTTCAACATAGATTGCAGGCCAACCTCATCAATGAAAGACGCACAAGCTGCGAAGACTTGCTGCGTCAAACGACGAAAAAGCTGTGAGGGTTTCGATGAGAAGCTCAAAAGAACCTCTACTAGAGTTGCAGAACCCTCTTGAGCGTTTTCTACGTCATTCAACTCCTCCAGCATACTCACAGCTTCGGCATCCTCATTGTACACCTGTAAAAAGGTCAAAGAATACAGGAGCCTAAGGGAACGGAGATATTTCCCCCTTGAAGAATCTTGCGGAGTTTTCGCTACTTCCAAAGTTATCTCCTTCATCCTCTTGCGAGTCGTCTTGATGACCTCCCGTACTGTATCATCGACGACTAGTAGCAACCCTCCAGATTCGGGTCTCTCTTCGCGACTACGGATTACAAGCATCAAGTGGTAAGGGACAAGGCCAGGGTCCTTGCTCTGAGCTGTAAGATGTGTTAGACAGGATGAAATGCGAGACCTGAACATGTGGCGCGAAGGTTGAGAGATCGGAGGACTTGGCTTGTTTTCTTGCCCCTCTGGAACTTTATTAAGATCAAAATAAGCATACTTGACTAATAAGGTAAGCACCATTGGAACAACTCCAACCAACGACAATGGCTCGGAGTCATAATCAGTGTCCTCTGCAGGCAGGTTTCGCACAGCAGATACGAGCTGGTCAGCCACAGTGATCCTCGTTGATGTTGCAGCTTTGTCATCTTGTACACCAGGTCGCAGGATGAGCTCATCGTAGATAGGTATCATTTGCTTGAGAGTCGAGTCATCGATATGCGCTAGCATAGACTCCACTGTCTTGGTCTTGGTCATTTTATCAAAATGGAGATCTCCGTACGGTCCCGTCAGAAGAGCTGTTAGGATCAGAGGTCTAACATTTGAGCTCGATCGAGCTCTAGCAAGGATCATGTTCTTAGCTCGTTCAGCCGTGCGGTGCAGGTAACGATCTGGTGAGGCAAGTTGATTCATCAGACATCGCATGAAGTTCTTGCTGAATATATATGGGATCAGATGCAAGGGAGCATTAGTAATCATCCGCTGAAATAGCTGGAAGCCCCAGTATTTTCTCTCATCAGAGGTTGCAGCCGCGAAGAGATTATCTATAATGGTTTAGCAGAAGCTACAATCCCGGCTGTTTGAACTTACCATCCACGCATTGCTCCCAAAACTTAGAGAAGCTATCATTCTTGGACTTCTCTGCATCCTTGATTGCAGGCTCACTGGTGAGAAGCTTCGTCAAAACCACATCCCAAGCGAAGTGTACATTTGAAGACCACGCACCCTTCTGGAGGTGCTTCGATTCTGCTACATTGTCGATATTCTCTGTTGCAGGAGCGTCTTTCAGAATTCTGGCAAGTTTTCCTATTTCCTTGCGGTTCAGAGGGTTTTCGCGATGCCAAATGCCACTGGGGAACCGGAGATCAGGAAAATTGGCATATAGACTTATCCATACCGCTACTCCTTCGGAAGTCCTAGACAATCCATTCATGTGGAGCTTGTCAATGACCAGTTGAGCGCGCTGGGTATCTTGCTTCTGCAGCAGTTGCACAGACGTAAAGAGGATGAAGCCGCATTCTTCTCGAAGCCATGGTTTCTTCATTGCCAGTTCGTAAATTATATCGAGTATATGGTCCCATATATCGACGGGAACATCGGGTTGGAGCAAGATTCTGGATTTTATGATCGCCTCCGCCCCAAACAGGCGTCCGAATTGGTGATCTCGCTCCTCCTAAGGATTCTTTAGCGGGAGACACAGGAACAGATAATTAAGATCGTAGAGCTGCTAACCTGCCCAGATACATTGCTCGTAACATGAGTTTGAACTTTCAAAGTCTCTAGCAGTTCGGTAATGTTCTGAAACCCCTCCACATGTTTGTGGTTGTGCCCAAAGAGATCTACCAAGAACTCGGTGAGTGCAACTGAGAAACCCAGCCGAGCTGCTTTACGGCTACTACAAAGGCCCCTGATGAGACGTCTAAGTATTTCGTTCAACTGCTCTCCTGAGGCCTTTTTCTGATGGATAAATTCAGTCAACAGATTGTGTGCAGCTTTGAGACGAATTTTCTCATCTACATTGGCCAAATCTTCATAGATCTCGACCAAGTGCGTGTCTATTGTAGACCGCTCCCTATGCCGCTTTTTGGACATGACGCTGCCAGAAGTTGCTTTACCTCGACAATGTGAGATTCGAGCAAAAACCCTTCAAATTTACTAGTGCGAGCTTGGCGATGATTACTAAGCGGGTAGAAGTATGAACCATGAATAACAACCCTACAGGGCTGCACCAAAGCTGGTGAAGCAAGCGCTCCAAAAGGAACCCCACTTAGGGGTTACCCAGGCGACTAAAATGGACCCTGGAGCGGGTGTCCTCAGAGCCTGCTTCGCCAGCTTTAGGTGCAGCCATTGGCATACAGAGTACACTCCCAGCTTATCACAAAGAAAGATTGCTTTCCCTCGCTAGTCAATCATTTACATACAATTGGCGAGAGTATCAAGAGCAACTATGATAGGGTATTAAGACCGGGAAGGATCCCTTCCTGCCATTGGATCAAAGTCAGACTTGTCAGCTGAAGTTTGGACTGGGGCTGATATCTTCGCCTAGTAAGGCTGAGCGTAGGCGTGCACGGGACATCGAGCCATTTTCGCGATCCCTGTTTGTTTACTTTTCTTATCGGACGCGCCGAACGTCGCCGTAAAGTCAATGCCTGGTTGCGGGGATTATTTCATGCAAGCAAGCTGTTCAAAATATAGATGAATGACAGCTTCATCCTCTGTAAGTTGTCGAGCAAAACCCCGCAGCCAATTAGCACTGCGTGCCCTTCCACTTGGTTCCCAATGAGTTCGTCCACCGAATTTTCACGCGCCCTCAACGTTTCAGACCCCACATATCCCTCACAGATACAGCAGCGAATGAGATACCGAGCGAAAGTAAGGCGCGTGTATCACCCAGCAACAGGAATGTGGATCTCGCGAAATGGCCCCGAATGGAGAAGGCAGTGACGTGAGCCTTTCCGCTTCTGGACCTGGTGAACGGGAATCTGAAATTGCGCGAGACCCATGACGTTAAGCTCCACATGATGCGTTGGCCCTGGCCGACCTAGAGAATGTTTCTCAGCTTGGTTTGAGGATGGTGGGGACGCCCTGTCTCACTCGCACAGGGAGGACCTGCGAGTGCTCAGCTTGTGATCAATGCCCTTTGTTCCACAACTTTAAGACCAGTTGTAAGACCAGTTGTAAGACTTCTTCCCGTTCTTGCCGTCCCTCAAGTCCTCTGATCGTGCCTCGAGCTATCTTCGCTTGATAAGGTTGTTGGTGTACCAACAGCGGCCTTGTCTTCCAGGCTGACAGTGGCCAGGATGTTGGCCTTGCGATTTGCTGCATTAGGAAAGCAAGCTACTCCAGGGTTGGACCAATGATAGTAGCCAAAGCCAGTATTGACTCGTTTCATAGCCGCCGTGAAAGCCGCAGATCGCGATCTGAGGTTTGGCTTACTTACCATTGTGTGCTGTCTTCAGGTCTCTAAGGCCATAAATATCTTGCAAATAGCGGTTAGCTAGGCAATCATAGAGCTCGACGCCTTCACATGTAAGGATAGATACATTAAAGACTGCAATTGGCTCAGACAGCGGTACTGTAATGCAATGTAATGCAGTGATAATCATCGTTAGGGGGAACAAGCAGGATTTCCAAGTCCCCCACTACGGTAAAGAGGAAGCTAAAACCGTCGCTGTGCCGTGACTATCTCCCCAGGTTACCCGTGCCCTTCAGCTCAAGCTACCCACTTTCTCCACCACCTCCGATTGTGTGCTTTACCTCCTCATCTCCTCTCTCCTCGCCATTGTCACGTCTCTCGGTGGGGCCTTTCCTCCCTCCACCGGTGTTCTCTCGCTTGGTTGGGGTATGAGGGAGACGCGGAGCACCTTCCATTGCTAACGAACAGCTGCTTGCTCGAACTTTTACGTCTGTATTTCTCCAGGATCATGCCTTAGAACCAGCAGATTACACTCGAACTAGTTCTTTCTTTCAGGACTTCGTATTATACAGCTACAAGAGGAGATCCCGTCCTCTCTCACAGCGACCTCTTAGCCACCATCCTGGAAGTACCACAGACCCCGCCCACAAAAGCCAATTGCTCGAACAGCTTCGACTTTTGAAACGAACACAACACGGAAGTCATGGAGCGTTCATCCCCTTTGGCTGCCATGCAGCCACCATCTCTGCCCTTTGGTCAATGGGGCTGTGGTGGGGAGGCACGCTCGGAGTACGGCAATCTCTATGGAGGACGGCTAAATTTTGGACCGTCGACCTTCAACTTCAGGGACCTCAGTATGAATAAGGCCCCTACAGATTACTTCAGCCTTAAGCCAGTACGAGGATCATCTCCAACAGCAAGCCTTGCCGCCGATCTGTCCCAAAATTTCCACATTGATCAAAGGTAAGTCAAATGCCACGCTACATTCTTGAGGTTGCTGCTAACGAGAGTCAGCCCCCAGTTGCCCACCCCCCGTCGTTCCCTCTTCTCTTCAAACCTCTTCGGAACACTCAATGGCCGTGGTATGGTCATAGTGCTGGTCAGGCAGGGTTGCTGCTAACACATATCAGAAAGCACAACCACACCCCCACTCCCGTCTTCCTCCCCCGGTCCAGGAAACGATCTAATGGATTTATCTCCACTCCCTCACAAAGCACCCTTTTTAGTGACCACTGAGGTCGAACCTACACCTCAGATAATATCGTTGGAGGAGGAACAGACACCGTTAACAGAAGCTACGCAAGACTCACTGATGGAGGGTCTACCACAGCCGGCACCACAAGAGTGAGCAGCCTCGTAGTAGTTGGCTACATGTGAGGCATTGAACTTACATTTGCTTTAGGCGCCGGAGGCCTTCTCTAATGAAGCCATCACTGTCCCGTACTAAGGGTTTTACGACGACGTTATTTTCTGGCAAGGCTGCCCGAGCGGAAGGGCCACCTTTCAGATTTGGTAACGGAGCCTCGGTACCTCCCCCAACGCTGATGTCGGCTGAAGAGTGCTTTGGGTTCTCCCCTCAAGGAGAGAAACGGCCACAATCAGCACACTCCCCTGCACCGTTGCCAATGGGACCACCTAAATTCAAGCAATCTCTCACGAGTCTTAACGGAAACCTGCGCAATATTGGATCCCCTATCGTTGGACATGTTCGCAAGCCATCCAACCCTCTGCAACGACCAAGAAAACAGTTTCGACGTTCTCTTAGCATGTTCGAGCACCCGGGAGACGTAATCAAAAGAGAAAAGGCATCATTTGCAGAAGCAGGCCTGGATGCCATAATGGACATAGATGACCCAGTCCGATTACAATTACCTCACTTCAATGCTGATGAAGAGAGTTTGCCTCGGATCACAAAAGATACGATGTGTGATGTGTTGGATGGCAAATATGAACAATGCTATGATCGCTCTGTAATAATCGATTGTCGGTTTGAGTACGAATACGAAGGAGGCCACATCGAAGGTGCCATAAACGTCAATGACAAAGAACGACTGGCGACTCAACTCTTTGAATCGCCATGTTCGGAGAATACATTATTGATCCTCCATTGCGAATATTCGGCGCACCGGGCCCCCATCATGTGCGTGACTTCGAGGCGATTTCTCGCATATATGCTGATTAATTGCCAGGGCCAAGTTCCTCCGCCACAAAGATCGTGCTTGTAATGCACATCGATATCCCAAACTAACCTATCCAGAAGTTTATATCCTTGATGGAGGCTACAGCTCCTTTTTCGCGGACAACAAATACCGGTGTTATCCACCGAATTACGTCGAGATGGATGCGAAAGAACATGCTAATGCCTGCGAACGCGGCCTAGGGCGCATTAAGCAACAACGAGGCAAACTGAGCCGAGCTCAGACTTTTGCGTTTGGCCAACATGGAGAGCACATGGACGACAGCCCCACTGCTTCTGGCCGGCAATGTAACTCGGCAATGTCCGGTATGGGCATAGCTGCCCATAACGGCAGCATATCAGGTCGTATACAGTCGAGACGCATGGTGTCGTTCTGACAATGATCGACACCGCTTCTCCACCGAAGCTGACACAACTTGGAATGCTATTGCGTTCGGTTTACTCTTCGATATCAATGCTCTTGCACTCACTGCAGGGCAGACCTGCCCTGGGGGGTGGGTTCATGTCTCTCGCATCACTACTTTGGGCCACGTTAACTCAACAGCCGTCGAGTTCTGCTCTGACGCCTCTCGCATACCATCTTGCCCAGGTGGCTTTACTTACGGATCTCTTCACGCCTTACTATCTCGCGCCTTAAGCTGATACATCAGCTTGTCTTCATTGCGAAGCCTGGTATTGATATTTCTTACACTGCATGCGACTACCCTCTTTGCAACCTGCGACTTATCGAGGGTTTTCACAAGACCGTCATCCTGCTTCGCCACGGCGAAGACTTCCAAATAGAGTTTTTGAACCCTAAGAATCTCTAATCTTCTAGCCAGTCTCGATTCCAACCTTATCGGACAGGCACTCGAAACCGTACGCTGCCGGACATCTGTACCACTAGACAACACTAGACAAGACTAAGATACGGAGCTCTGCCTGAGAGCTTGAGCTGGGATACGATTGTTAGTTCCCATGGTCATCTTGGCCTTGTCAACTAAGGCGGACACCATGACGTTTAGGAAGGTTCCACCGAGAACCTCAAAAGTTAAGGGTGGCTTTTATCCACTTTTAGAAGTGACAAGGACAGAAGGGAACGAAGCGGGTGACATGTACATTAAAACCCTGAAAAAACAGGAATAAGCGTATATAATCGTGCACAAAAAAACCGCTTCTCCTTCGTATCCAATTAGTCAACTCCTACCGCTTTGCTCAGGTCATGCCTATTCTCGACTCCCCCTCTGTTCGCACTCTACCCTTCAGCACACTCATTGCTCAGGCGACGTTCATCCTGCTCAGACGCTAGCCAGCTATACCCTGTCGTGTCACTATTCTTGATACTGCCAAAGGATTGTAAAAAGGCTTGCTCTATTTACTTTTCTCAACTATAAAATAATGTATGTAAAGTAAATGCTCCCGTCTTTCTTCACGTAACTAAATACGCTGGACTACAAAACCCAAAAAGGAACTCTCGATATATTAGCTAAATGTCACATAAGTACGTATATTCGGGCTGAACTTCCTTGTTATTTATTGGTCTTGTTGACTGGAAGCCGTTGTTTCCTTCGAGGCGAGATGAATCGTATTGCGTGCCAAGATGCAACGAGCAGATGACAATGACCCTATCTAGTTAGCGCTAGGGTAATGGAGCTCGACTGCCCTCGCCCTTAGCAGTCATTCGCCTTCAACAAAGCATAGATATGCCCAAGCACAATCAATATAAAGCCATTGACTCGATGCTGCAACTCAACTTTCACCCATGGATATCGACGATATCCTCGCCGAGGTAGACGAGAGCACAGTTCCTCAAGAAACTCGCGATTTGCAGGAGCTGACCCGTACATGGGTCAACGAGCGAAGTGCACCCGAGTTACTACCATGGCCCGCTGAGCTAATGGACCGTGTATTAGAAAGGATACGTCAACAGGTCAGTGCATTATCCTTCCACCCGCCCTACGCATCCGCTATTCGGCCCACAGACTGAAATATCATCTTCCCCCTCTTTAGATTTCGCTCATAGAAGACCGCACCTCCAGCACGGATCCCAAATCCTCCTTCACCCTTATAATCCTCCAAACAGAACTCGAACGCTTCAAATACCTAATCCGCTCCCTCCTGCGCGCCCGCCTCGCGAAAATCGATGCTTTCCCCCTCCATACGCTCACCCACGCCCCTACCCGCGCGCTTCTCTCCCCGAGCGAACTCCAATACGCGACTACGCATACGGCGATTCTGCATAGGCATTTTCACAATGCGTTTCTAGGACAATTTCCGGAGGCGCTGAGGAAGATGGATGATAGTAGTGGGGGCGTAAATATGGTTGAGGGACCGGATTTGGAGAAGGCGGTCTTTGTGAGGGGGAGGCGGGAGGAGGGAGTGGTGATTGGGGGGGAGGGAGTGGGGGAGGAGTTTCTGTTGGGGAAGGGGGAGGTGGTTGTGGTTAGGTGGGGGGTGGTTAGGGAGGTTGTGGGGAGGGGGGAGGCGGAGTTGATATGAATGCTTGGGAGTAGGAGCATTGAGTATATGGGATTCGGTAGGGGGATGGAATGGCTGTAAGGGTTTTGATGGAGTAAGATCTCTTCTGAAGGAAATCCAGTGCTGATATTATTCAGTATTTATTATATTGGAGGAATCTTGCTAATTTACTCCAGTATCTCTAAGTCGACCTCCCAGTCGACAACGTCTCGCACCATACATGCGCGTGGGATCATATATATAGCATTATAGAATGCTCTGATGTAGCTTACTTGTCTCTTCTTCGCCTTTACGAAGGCGATTTGCGTCACAAGTGGAAGCGACTAAACCAAGTTGTGCGTCTCACCGTAGACTTTCAGGTTAATATAGGTGAGTGTCCAGGTCGTTGTTGCCCTTCCCGCCACTTAATCTAATGCTTCGCATCATAATGCAGACATTTACAGCTTTCACGAATACCATAAATGCACGTAAACTCATATACAAAATTTTGGAGGAGCGGTCTTGCCGAATCGGGCTCTCGAACGACATCATTTCTGATTGACAGGTTCTGCCGCACCCAACGAACCTGACATTTATTCGTTTAGGAGATGCTTTTGGGCTCAAATCACTTCAAAACTGACTATATTCTTGAGCAAACTTTGTTCTTGAATGACGAGAAGGGAGTCTTCACCGGAATTTGTTTTTGGTTGCAATGATCGAATTCCATTGAGGCTTCCTGCATGTGTCTTTGCTGGTGGCTTTTACCATCGAAGCCGAAGTATTCAATTGACAGTACCGTGAGCAACAAGGCAAGCTTGTACAGGTCCGATAAGACTATCTTGAAACTCCAGCTACTTCAATTATTTTAGCCTCCAAGTAACCTGCCGCGCAGTAGTATACAGAAATAGCTCAGGATGGCCCACGACAGAGACACATAAATGTTGATACTTCGATGTGGTATCTTGCATGAGGCATACCCGAGGAACACGAGAGAATTGATGAGCTTCACTGCAACATATATATTCGCCTGCAGCAATGGACTTTACTTTCGCTCCTTGTTGTGTCCGCTGGGAGACAATGCACAGCAATTGCTCTCCATTAAGCTCTGCAGGGCCAACACGATGCAGAACACAGGTCTATGATTTGTGCGATCCAGGTGGTTTGTATTTAGCTTCCCTCGCTTTCGCCCAGTCATGGATGACATCGAAATTTCGACACTGCTTGATAACATCGAAATTTGCGTTGAAGGCCTGCTGTTCGTCGTTGTATTCCAGGGACATGACGCTCACGTCCGCATGGCAGAGCAACGTTTGCCACAGGTAATCGAAGCAGTGCATGTTGTGCGCATGAGCCATATGAGGATGGTCTATATCTTGCTGGGAGACTGTATGATTCTGCTGAAAGCGGGAGCGTAGCCGATTCTACATTCTGGTCAGAAGCTAATTCCTTGGTTGGATGTGACCCGTAAGTCTACGATGGGAGACTCACGAGGCAATGCAATTGATGGAACACTTCGAGAATACCAGCATAGCCCTCTTCTTCGCCGTACAGATGAGCTGTTTCTGCTGGCATTCGAGCGATTTCTTCTTCGCTGATGCGGATGACACCAACATCCAGGACTGACTCCCAGTCCTCCCCTAACATTGGACCAGAGGATCCGACAGTGTCATTTACGGTGCCAAGTTCCACGTCAACTGAGCTCCTGAAATGGCCTACAGGCTCCGATCAGCATTAGGAACGCAGTTGCGATTGCTAATCGGTAAAAGATTGTTAATGAGAAGCTCTTGGAAGGCTTACGATTTTCCCAGACGATTGGGGGATTCAGCAGGTCATCTGGTTGACAAGATCAGTGCCTGTGTTGGATCTCTTTGTCTACAGTGAGATCGACTCACCATCGAAGCATGACTGGTTTTCTTTGGGTATAAACCGACTTGCCAGTACAACATAGGTGCAAATCAAAATTAAATGCAGCGTCCATGGCATGGCCTGCTTTACTCGAATCGCAAGCCCATTCAGGCTCCTGATATTGTGCCTTGAAGTGAGGAAAGCAATGGACTCGCTATCATCCTCATCGCTGTTGTCAACTGGCGACCAAGACCTCTCGAATTTTGATGATCCGAGTGGACTCATATTCGGGAAACAAAGAGGTTCAGTCTCCGGTAGAGTGTGTAACACGATGTGTGCTCATACAGGCTGGTAGAGACAACTAAGAGAATGCAGTGGAAACCTTTCCTGTCGCACTGTATTCTCGATTATAGACTGCCGTGGCCGTTGGTTTGGGATCGTCTGGGTTGCAAGATGAAGGACTTCGGGCTCTATCATGGAGTTGGACAATGTTTCAATTAAGAAGAATTCGAGCATGAGGATACCAACATCATCCCTCAAAATCGATGCTCAAGATGACTGTGTTTTCGGATTGGCAGTCCGAAGCGGAGTTCACCGATTTCATGGTGCGTGATATGACTTACAATAGAAGAATCGTTTCTTTACGACAGGAGGGCCAACGCCACAAATGCTCACGTTATACCACCGCCAAGTATGACCGAGTTTGATGGTATGTACTTACGTTGCGGCTGTTGAAAATGCTTGGCGATCTGACACGAGATGCAGATGGAGCTGGATCGGCTCTGCCCGAACACACTGTAAATTTCTCGGGAACGCAGGAACAAGGCAAGGCCGATAAACGAAGCTTACTAAACCCTGCGGACAGAGTTACCTTATTGGAAGTCCTTACGCTCCACAACTGCACAATTCGGTCGAATTCTGTCCTGAAGCATCTATATCCGTATAAACTCCGAACGTCAGCTTCAGCAAACTCAATCTCCTCACGACATTGTATAGCCTTCACAAGCTTCACCGCTGCAAGTTCGCTTTGCTCACTCTTTCAGCTCTGGCGAAAGTTGTGGCTCAAAATTCATGGTACACAAGCTGTGGTTCAAACCATCTCATCGGACGATGACAGGGGTTCGCTAAAGGGATTAGATGATGATCATGATCCCGAATACTATGCTGAACAACAAGCTGAAGTCTTGCATGGCGCCGCGCCTGCAGTGAGCCATCCACATTGCCCGGGTCATGGGTCTCGTACCTGAACGTAAGTCAGGAAAGGGAGTACTATCCACATTCGTTGAAACCTCCGAGGGAAGCGCTCTCTTTTTTGATATAAAAGCACCCAAATACCCATCATATGTTCTGAACCTCCAGCAACAATCGCAGCAAATCCACTCAGCCATCAACGCAGCCATCAACCGGAATCCCCCATAACCCAAGAAATCACCCAAACACCCTAATTCAAACCCTAACCAACCACGACAATGCATTTCACCCGCCTCGCCGTCCTCGCCGCCGCCCTCAACCTCGCCATCGGCTCCCCCATTCTCTCCAAAAAGTCCCGCGACATCGTCGCCTCCGACGTCGCCAAGCGCGCCCTCGAACCCATCCCAGCCCCCACAACCCTCGACAAGCGCAACGGTTACGGGTACCGCGATACCCCCCGCCCCAGCATGGAAAAGAAACGCAATGCTGCCGCCGCGGCTTATGACTACGTGGATACTCCCCGCCCGAGCCGCGAAGAAAAACGCGATGCTGCGGCCGCGGCCTATGAGTATAGGGATACTCCTCGTCCGAGCATGGAGGAGGAAAGACGCTGAGGTTGTGCTGCTTCTTTGTAGGGGAAGGAAGGAGGATGCGGCGGTAGCGCGAGTGGATAAGTGATGATGGGAGAACCCTGATGGATGTCGAATTCACGATAGCTTGGGGTTGTATGAGGGGATTTTTTAAACTGCATGTTCGAAGCCTTGATTTCGAAGATGATTTCTTGTCTGTGTAGATAAAGGAGTGTGGACTACTATGTTGCTATGCTATGTCCAACTCCCGTTCTTATTCAAACATAAAAATATGAAATTACTCATCCATCCATCCGTATTCTTTTCTTTTCGTGGGGGATTGGCAATAAAGCATTTCATTTCATTCATTCATTCAAAATCTCATCATAACATTTCTTCCTTCCTTCCTTCCTTCCTTCCCGCTATAGCATACAAACCCCCCCCCTGCCACACCATCTCCCCAACCCAACCCAACCTAACCCAACCAACCTAACCAACCAAACATACCGGGAAAAATTTCTACTTGGGAATCCCTTGTATTCAGAATCACCTTACCTCCCCGTACCTAATCCTCCTTCCCTTCCCATCGCATCTATTCTCATCCAATCTCATCGCATCTATGCTCTAGCAAGCAAGCAAGCAAGCAATTCTTTTTTTTTTACTTTTTTTTTCCTACTGCGTGGTCGACGGCTGCTGGGAGAGGGGGGTGGCGCTTTGTGAGAAGGTTGGAAGGATGGAAGGAAGGAAGGGTGAGGAGAGGGGAAGGGAAGGAAGGGTAGGGTAGGGTAGGGTAGGTGGATTTATGGATGGGAATGATTTTTTCCTTTGGTGTGGGGGGCGTGTGTGTTGGGATGTTGTTGTTTGTTTGGGGTTCTTGGGCGTTGGGGTATGCGTAGTGTGGGGGATTTATGATATGAGTGTTGCAGTCTCTTTTTGGGGGGAGGGAAGGGGGAGGGGGGGTTTTCACTAGGGGGGATTGAGGATAGAGGCAGAGAAGTGCTGGTAAGAGTTTTATAGTTGTATTGATTAGTTAACTAATTACATTAATCCAAAATAAAGTTGGTATCATTCTCACCTCACATCATCATATACATCATTGCACATATCAATCCCCTCCCTCCCCTCCGCTCCCCTCCCCTCTCTCCTTTCCCCATCCTCCACCCCCCTACTTACTCTCACTAAGATCAAACATCGGACTCGGCGGTGTGACCTCCAGAATCGCCGGCCCAAACAAAATCATACTATCCATAATCCCCGCCGTAACGTTCTGATTCGTAATAAAAGCATAGCTTTGTCCCTGGATTGTAGCTGGGATGACTACACTAACCATATCCCCCTCCATCGTCCCAGCCACAGACGTAGTCGTCAGACCGCTAACAAAGGTCACGAAAAACGTAGCTGGTGGAGCGCTAGCGGGCATGAACGTGAAGGCAATGCCCTGGCTGGTCGGAGTGCCTTGGGTGGCTGTGAGGCCGGGGAATGCTTTAACGGGTAACGCGGGATTACTGGCAGGGCAAGAGGTGATGAAAGATGCTGCGAGCGTGTAGACTTCGTTGAGACCGAGCGCAGTACCGTATGGGTTTGCTGGGGCGATTTCGCCGAGATTGAAGCGCTGGAGGCTAGTGTGGATGGATTCGGTTACGAGAATGGAGCCGGCGACGCCGAGATAGGTTTTGCTGGTGATGAGACCTGCGCCGCCTAGGTAGGCGGATGTCCCTACGCCTTCGAGGACGGAGGCGAGAGCTACGAAGGACATGGGGTCTGTGAAGGGGAAGTCATAGGTGCATGCTGCGACGGGGGTGGCGCCTGTAGCGGCGATGGCGCTGGTAAGGAGCTCGACGTGGTCTTGTTCGTCGGTTACAACGTAGAGGAGGTTGGTGTAGTACTCTGTGCTGAAGCCGGCGGCGGTGAAGTCGGATTCGGGAAATTGGCTGATGCCTTGTTTGTAGAAGACGTTTTCCAGGTGTTCGAGGGTCAGAGCGTATTGGAGGATGTCGAGGTCGGTGACTGCTTGACGCTTTTCGACGGGGTGGGCGAGGGTGGTGGAGGCGAGCAGCAGGGTAGCTGCTGAGCGAGTAGAGAGCTTCATGGCCGGGAATGTAGAGGATGCAGTGAATTAGTGACTAGGGGGGTTTTCCAAGCCCAGGTATATGCAGCTGTACTTCGTATGTTTGAGGTGACAGCTTCCAAAGTGCTCGGTCCCATGGTGACCATTATATAAATCCCTCTACACGGGTCACTCTCGGAAGTTGTGTGGCCCGCGTCACTCAACTTCTGTCATGCCATGCGATGCGGGCCCCGTTTCTCATGCAGAGAGCTAAGGAAGAGCGAGTCATCATACCTGGTAATGGTGGATGGAAATGCAGGAGATGGGCAGTTAAGCTATCACCTTCAGCCAATGCGCAGTGTCCCTTGTACAGAGAAGTGGACGATCTCAGCCATAGCTCTGGAGGACCCTGCGTCAGAAAGCATCCAGACCTGTCTACCGACGTCTGAATGGCGTTCCTTGAAGACGCCTTACCAGGAAGGGGCATTCAAACATGGCAGCTGAAGTGGCAGACCCCGCTCGATCGCCCATTTGGAGCGGGGTCATCATGCGCTAACCCTAATTCGCTCATCCACAAGCGGTAAAGGGCAGAGATCGAGGTTGAATTAGGAGAATAAGGTTATCTTAGGGCTGATGCCAATGGGTAGCAATCTTTCGGTCGCTTGAGCTTCCGGTGTGGCTTGCCAAGGGGCCACCATCTGGTTTGCTGGCCTGGCCCCCAAAAAGGAAAGAAACGAGGCGCACCTGCGACAGGTCATCCACTTGGCCGTTGAAGAGAGCACATTCGCTCCTGCCATCGACTGTGTGCGCCAACAGGCAGACTCGGATATCTCACCCGCCCGTATCTGAATCTGCTTTTGAGCTCGTGCCACATAGCCCCCATACGTGTCTCCAAGTGCCTTGCTGGCTATCAGATGGCTGGGCATCTCCCACCCAGTAACTGTTAGTCTATCCAGAGGCATGAAACTGTAATGATAAGTACGCCTTAAAGTCTGCACAGACGTCGCTACATCATGGTTAGTGGTTCGGGAGAAGCCGAGAGGGAAGAGACGATAGAAACTTGATCTGGTAGTCTTGTCCACGAACGATAAGCCACCGTTAAGTCCACTCATTAGTAGCAAAAATGAATACATGTGAAAGAGCCGGAGGAAAGACCAAAAAGAAACGTAATGAGATTTTTCTGATTGGCTTTACCCCAAATAAAGCTTCGAATGAGAGACTATTGCTGGTGACACTACCTTACCTTCTTCGTGCCAGATCCCCCAATCCTTAGCGTTGTATGGGAGGCACCAGGGTCCAATCCCAAGAGTTTCTGCATATCAAAGGCGGAAAATTGGAGTGAAGAGATACTTACCGACGTTGCAAGCCCACCAAAGGGGCACCGTCGTGTTGTCATTGGCATGTAGTGCATGTAGATGAGAAACTGTTTGCCCGTAAAGCGAACCCCAGCAGTCTATATGATGGAAACATCCTCCGACTCTGGGGATTAGAAAAGGCATCAGCATCCATCTGCGTCACTCAGGAATATGCGCCTTGAGATGGAAGCAAGCTCGAGGGCAAGGGTATGTAGAGGACGGTCCAATATATTTCTGTGAAACATTGTTTGAGCCCCCAGTTCGGTATTGGTGGTGACTCGTAGTCTACGAGGTCACGAAGAGCAGGTGAATCCTTCCAATGTTTCTCGAAGCCCCCAGTCCGGTCCATTGTTGTGACTCGTAGTCTACGAGGTCACGAAGAGTACGCTTTTCAATGATCAGAGCACAACCCTAAGTGCTGCTTCAAATGTTTCTTGAGCTCCCAGTTCGGTTCATTGTTGTGACTCGTAGTCTACGAAGTCGTTTGTTCCCGTGTTGAGATGAGGGATTTGGAACCCGGCACGCTAAACACCACACGTAGTTGGTGTTTCGATTATCATCCTGATCCCTCAGTACCCTATATGACTCGTAGTCTACGCAGTCATTCACTTTCAAGGTTTGTGTTGCGCGCCTGCAAAGGATGTGTATAATCTGTGAAGAAGAAATCGCAGCGAAAATTGTGTGGGGGTTTAAATTCACAGAGTCCGATTCAGCCTTACGAGGCTACTGCCAAGACATGCATGGTGGGCTGTGACACTTGATGTCGACATTCCCAAACCGCGAATACTGCTGCTATTAAAACATTGAAAGCTTCTACTTCCCAGATACGCAAACCCTCATCTCGACTGTTCATTCCTACATAACATCGTACTACCCACCCCTCCCCAAGCCACATCTGCACTCCTCTCCACTCCACCTCCATCCACACCACCACCATGAACATCAAGTCCGTCTTCCCCACTCCCCACTTCCCCCTCCCCCTCCCAAAAGTCACCCTTCCTCCTTCCCTTCCGCTAACACTCTCACAGAGTCCGCACCCTCACCGGCAAAGAAATCGAACTAGACATCGAACCAGACTACAAAGTCCGTCCCCCCGTCCAATCCCCTTCCCCCCATATCCCCTCAAGTTCCAACCATTTCCCGCCAGAAAGCCCAAGACCCCACGACTAACATACCGCCATAAACCAGGTCTCCCGCATAAAGGAGCGCGTAGAAGAGAAAGAGGGTATACCACCCGTACAGCAGCGGTTGATTTTTGGGGGGAAACAGATGTGAGTAGTACCTGTCTATCTATCTAGAATGGAGCGCGCTGCGTGTGAATGGAGGATGTGAGGAGAGGAGATGAAGAGGTGGGGAGATGAAGAGATGATGGAGGTGGGGATGTGGGTGGGGAGGGGAGGGGAGATGAGAAGAGGATGTGGTTGGGGATTTATTGTATATGGGAGAGAAGGGAGCTAATGAGTGTGGTTGGTGATTTATAGGGCGGACGACAAGATGGCGTCGGAATATAATCTCGAGGGCGGGGCTACGTTGCATTTGGTTTTGGCACTGAGGGGGGGTTTTTAGATGGATTTGAGGATATGACTTTGGGAGGCTTTGGTGCATGAGGATATGGCAAGGGGGGGGAGGAGTTGGGGGGCTAGGAGGGAGGTTGTGTGGGCTTTGAGAGGTATTGTTGCATGAGCATATGATACTACGTATGAGAGAGGTGTTGGGAAGCATGCATTAGTGGATAAAGAACAATACATTTTCTCTATCTGAGGATTTAAAGTACAGTTGACCATTTCAGTTCCTCCGTCTATGTCTTTGCTGCATACAGAACACCCGCTCATATCTAACGTAGTTCCTCCATTGCTATGGTACATCTGTCTTGTCGATGGATGCTGACATTGTACAAATCGCGCGTGTCGCTCACGTTGGTAGTAAGAAAATGAAAAAGGAGTATGTCCAATCACCGCATCAGGATCGCGTCGACAGTAATAGGACGCCAACGCCCATAACTCCATGCTTGTCATGAACATTAGGTGAGAAAAAATCTTGATGGCCTTTAAGCTGCTCTTTGGCGCTTGGCAGGTCTCATGAAGACATCGACGGGCGGTTTTCGCTTAATTTGCATTGGTGGGCGAACGCCTGATCTGCTCGGGCTTGCAGTGTTTCCACTGAGTCTGACGTAAGGAGAATCTCGGCGTGGTGGGTGGATAGTTCCGTTATTGGGAGTAGAGATGGCTTTAGCAGTCGTCTGAGTAGGATCTGATGTACTGAGAGATTGTGTGGGTGGAGATATGGTGCTTTCATGGACTGCAGCCAACAGTGTTGCAATTTTAGTAGGTGTCTCAACACTCGGTAGTGGTTCGTCCGCATGAGGAAGAGGGCTTGTGGTGCGGTATTCAGGGCGTGCAAGAACAGATATGGATTTAGTGGCACTTGTGAGGTGTCTGCTTTCCACTTTCCCAACAGTAGGTTGTTCTGGTTCTAGGCGTGCCCTCTTTGGATTAAAGACTGTAGGAGGTTTGATGGAGGGATCAAGTGGTTGGACGACTACCGGTCTTCGATGCTCCGATACCATGCGGCTAGGGGCATTGACCCTTTTGTTCGTGGATACGATTTTGTTCTTGGCCATGATCTTATCCGTGGCTATGACCTTGTTCGTCGACACAGGCTTCAGCTTCATCTCTGGATGTTGGTTCCGATTATGATGTTGAAAGAGGCTGTTAGCCTTGACCTCCTTTCTGATCTTGTCCAGCTTGCTTTTCGGAGGCGGGTTTGTTCGTGTATTCGAGGGGTTTTGACGAGCTGCGCGTCCAGGCTGAGTTGAGTGGCCTAGATGGCCAGGTGATGGATAGCTCGGTTCGTCGGGATCTGAATCTTCTGATGCTTTGGGTCGCCCATCTGGCTGGGGTCGCCAGATTTTGTCCTGAAATTGTGCTTTGCGAGTTAGCTGGAGGGTAGGGCCTTGTGGCTTTAGGCCATCGGGGACTTTGTAGACGTTGAGTTCCACAGTCTTTATGGTGTTCTTGGCCTGCTCCTGCTTTATACGATCCAATTCTGCTTTGAGCAAAACAGCATCTTCGTCAACCTCTTTCTTGCTCTCCGCAAGAAGCTTTTTGTACACTTTGTACCAGCTCTTGGGGTTTCTGGGTGTGTGTGGCTTGGTGGTCCAGTTAGGGATATCACGCTTTATGAACTCTAGCCATAAGTCCCCATCCGGGCCGCAGATTTGTGGCGAAGCAATTTCGATTTGTCTCTGTGATCGTGTCAGCCTAAAGTAATGTGTGTAACGAGGTGCTTGCTCTACTTACGAGTTGCTCTGGATTGTCAATTTTGGCTAGGACTGGCCGGACGACTTCGTAGCCGACGTCGCCAACATCGGTAATTACTATCGACTATCAGCCAATTCCAACAACAATAAAGGAAACGCGCAGATAGAATTACATCTGATGTTCTTGATGCACGCCGAGACGGCGGCCTTGTATAGTGGACGGGCAGGCATTTGATTGATGTGTGGATTGAATAGCAAGCAGCAGTGGTGAATGTGGATGGTATGGAGATGAAGGAGAAAAAAGCATCAGGGCTGCTTGACCTTTTGTTGAATATGTGGGCGTGAGAGGATTAATGGTTGAGAGCATGTGAAGGTGACGAACAATGACACCGGGGAGGATGTGGGGGCTGGTTACCGCCGCAAATAGAGCCTGCTAGCACTTAGCTCCCGGCTGATCTCCCGCCAATGTGAAGCCTCAAGGCAATTTATGAAACGCGAGAGCCCAGCCCTATTTCATTTTCCGTTTGGTATCTTCTCTATCTTGCTCAATCGTTCATTGGTCAAAGTAATCACAGGCTCAATTCTTCTCATACCCAGGCAACTTCGACTATTCATGCTGAGCAAAGCATAAGCTGTTCAGACTATGGCTTCCTATGCTCTATTGGATCAGGCCGAAGAAGGTAGACATACTCCGGATTCTCTGCCTTCGATGAAGCTCACATATTTCAGACACCCTTCACAAGTCGCGTCTCCTCAATGTCGAAGAAAAGCCCTTCAAAAGGATTACGAAACGACTGCTGTCTGCCAATTCGCTCATCTCCACACCTCTGACCCTTCCCCCAACACCACCACCTGATGCCTCAGCCGCAGATGAAGCGGCTGCAGCTCACGAAGTGGAGAAGCAGCAAAAGCTTGACGAACGCCGGCAATGGCGCGAAGATACCCTCTTAGACTTCGCTGCTTTCGAAAGTAGCATTATCCGAATACAATTTCTCCTCACCAGTAATATCAAAGAACGCGAGCGCTATGCAGCTGAGAAGTTCAAGATTCAAGCTACGGCACAAGCTGTACGGGATAATACTGCAGAGCTCAGAGTCCAGTTAGAGGAGACCCAGCGTACACTAGCTTTGCGGAAAGAATACGATGAGCTAGCGGAGAAAATCCTAAGCAAACCCACTCTACGGTCACGAGAAGATCAGCACACCAATCTTGCTAAATTAAATACCGAGATCTCGGAATTAGAAAGGGAGAGTCAAGAATATGCACAAACTTGGGCAGAGCGGCGAGAGCAGTTTGGAAAGATCATTGATGAAGGCATGCATCTTCGACGTTTGATCCGCTATGAGAAAGAGGAAGTCGAGAGGAGAGAAGGCATGGAGGAACGAGAAGAGGGAGACGACGAGCAAAGAGGGAGGAGCAGTGGTGCGGTCACGCCTAGACATGAGACTGGTGGTACAACGCCGATGCACCATGCAAGTCATGATCATGAGGTAGGCACACCAGGTGGCCTAGGAGTTGAGAAGGAGCGGTCGTTGAGGGGCAGATCACCATTGAGTCATTCGCAGAATGCGAGTGAGAGCGACGAAAAGAAGGCCGAGACGCACGAGACAGAGGATGAGGATATGGCAGAGGATGGAGAGCTGGCTGCTGAGCCGGAGGGGATGGTTGCTGATCCTATTGAAGGGCTGGTAGCTCGTGATGGAGAGGAACAAGTCAACGAAACGAAGCATGAGGAGCATATGGATACTTCCTGAGGTTTGCTAGATTTCTAAACAGCCAGTAGACAGTTCTAGAAGCAACATGATACCCTTTGATCTGCAAAAAACCGTCCCTCAAACCTACTTCCTCTAGCCTATAAACCCCAACATCACCTTCTCAGACACCCTAACCAGCCTTCGCCCTCCCCACAGCCTCCTTCGCAGCTTCCACCTCCTTCTCATCCATCGGGGCACCAGACTGCTACACACCCAACCTTTAGTTGCTTCTCATCCGAAATAGTCACCCTCAAAAAAGCCTTTCTAAAAGCATAACAGAGCAGAGTCAAAAGAAAAACAAAAACCCACCAACATCCCCTCCACCTTCTCCACCGCCGCTTCAATCCTCTCCCTCAGCGGCCCAAACACCGCTTTCGTCTCCTCAACAGCTTGCTTCTACCACTCTGATTAGCATCCATCCATCAACCCCCCGCCTTCCCACCAAAAAAAACCATTTTCAAAGAACCAGTGTCTCACAAGCACAATAAGTGGAACAAAAAACCCAGATAAATAGCATACAACCCCCGCCAAAAAAACAAACAAACAATACTACTAACCTCCTGCCTCAACCTAAACTCCTTATTCCCCTTCTCCTCCCCTTCCTCCTCTGCCTCCCCAACACCAGCACTATTTTCCGTTTGTAACTGCTCTAATCTTTTCTGCTGGGCGGCGAGTTCGGTGCGGTAGCTGGATTCTTCTTTTAGGAGACGGGTTATGGAGGAGGTGGCGATGGAGAGGGGGGAGGGGGGGGGCATGGTTGGTGTGGTGGGGGCGGGGTTGAGAAGGGGGAAGAAGGGGGGGTTTTGGGGGATGGGGAAGGGGGGTGGTTTTGGGGTTTTGGTGGGTAGGGTAGATTGGGTAGGGGGAAGGGGTAGATGGAAGATGGTTGGTGTTTTGGATATAAGGTCACGGGATTGTTTGATGTTTACGTCTTACTTGTTAAGGTAAAGCGCCAGAATAATTGCGATGAAAACCATTATTCATTTCCAATCTATGTGTTTCAATATTAACAGCGAAGATAAAGGTTCATATCTTGGTCTGCGATATAGCAGAGACGACGCGCCCATCATAACCAATCTCAGCCCCTCGCTATGCAGAAATCGAACGCCGACCGGGTATTACCATACCTTCCTTTCAATTGTATATACATTACTCCAGATGCCGTCATTCAGACAATGCCATATACTCGCTTAGCAATGAAGAAACACGAGACGCCGAAGATGAGGAGGCCAGCAGTAACTGAATAATGGGGTCAGCGAGGGTTCTTGGCCTGGTTGCTTGGGACAGACATACTTGACCAGAACCAGTAGAGATTATCCACATCTTGTCCAGGCACTAGCACGTTCATGCCCCACATACCAGTGATGATGTTCATGGGTAGAACGATGGTACCCAGGACTGTTAGTTTCCCAAGCACATCAGCGGTCTGCTCCTGCCGCTCGTTCATGCGGATATTGATTTGAGCGAGATAATTTCCGTGAGCTCGAGATAGAAGCCTATCGATGTTAGTAAAGCAATTGACGATTACACTAGGAGTAAATGCACACTTACGTCTCGTAATGGCTGAGATTGCTCGTCATTGTCAGGATGTGATCCTGTATATCACCCAGATATAAGCCGATCTCGCTCCGTGGAGCAATCTCCCAGTGTTCGTTACAACGTTTGGCAAAGCCTTTGATCACGTCCGCCTTGTTGCCCAGAAGTCTGTAGAGACCCATGACTTTCTTTCTAGCTTCACCAACGCGTTGCAGCATGTCGCCTCCAGACGTAAGTGGTTCGCCTGATTCAGACTTTCCCTCGTTGTTTTTCATTGTCAATGGGTTTTTCTTTTCCTTTTCCGGATCGTCCTTGATTGCGGTGTGCAATCTGAGGATAGCATCATCAATCTCATCGACTTCTTCCTCAATGGTCTCGATTAGTGGTGCAAACACGTCTGTGATATCGTCAATAATTGCATATGATATCCAGTCGGAGCTCAAAATTAGATAGTCCTTGAGTTGTCTTATACGCCTTCGTACGTTTGCCGGATGGGGCGTCATCGAGAAGTGGAAACTGATGACACCCTCTCGGAACACGACAACATACATGTTCACCGGATCAAGGAAGTTGTCACTGTTCATGTCCTGCTCAAACGTCCGGTAGTTGACAAAGTAATAGTTCTTGAAAAGCTCGACCTTTTCTCGGGCTTCTTGTAACATGATATCCTCGGCAGTCAGCGGATGAATGCCAAACGTCTTTGAGATGACTCGCATCTCTGTATCCGTGGGTGATAACACATCGAGCCAGAAGGTTGGCCGATCACCGTATCGCTTTTGTCTCTCTTTTTGAGCGCTGCCATTGGCCTGGGCAGGAGTAGCATCCCCTGAATGCTCTGGAGAGTAGGTCAAGCCCCCTCCAATGATCGACGAGTGTCGCGTACCAGCTCTCGATTGGGTGTTGGGACTCAGCTGTTCGCGGCCGCTAGCATTGCCCTGATGGCTAGCCGCGTCTTCTTCGTCTGACGAGCAATCGCTGAGTTCTGGAGGGTCGGGGATGAAGAGCTCTCTGAAGTCTTGACCAGGTTGGAGGAGCTCGGATATTGTCTGGCTGTGAATTGTGCTGGGGAACTCTTCGTTGAAATAAGTGAAGCGATAAGGTGCATCCTCTTCCGCTCGATGCCAGCCATATTTCTGCGGACGGAGTCTGCCGCCAACAAGCACTGGTTCACTGATCTTCTTCGCCCGAATACCTTCACTCCTTTCCTCCTTCTCTTCTCGGCTCCATTCCTCTAGTACCGAAAGATCCGGCCATTGTTTAAAACGTCTCCTTCGTTCTCCCCCTTGATTATTTTGGCCATGACCAGGCGCCATATAGTCTTCTTCTCCAATAGTCGACATGCCCTCCACCGGGAAACACACATCTTCCTCGGCTGGCACGGCAATAGTATGACGACGCTGGTCTGAGAACTCATTTCTGGGTGTTGGCGAAGGAGGTCTGGCGAACGCTGTGTCCCCAATCTCATCGTCAATGTTGATGAGTTGGTCATTCTGTATAGTACCACGCCTCTCCTCCGGCGATCTAGGCGCAAATGAGCTTGTGACCATGATATCGTCATAGCGCGTATCTGCACCAAGTTTCGGGCTGTTTGGGACCGAGGGAGGATTATTGACATCGTGAGATGACTGGCGATTGGATGCCCCAATCCGTTGTCTGCTCGATGTCGATGTAGCTGTAGAGGGGCGTCTTTGTTGAGCAGAATTTCGACGGCCGCTCTGGCCCAGACTTGAGAGGATACCATAGCCTGATCTATGTGACGGCGAATTGCCGCCGCCGTGGTGAGATGCCGGCAATAAAGGTGTGCGATCCGATGTCCGCACGTCATCTGCTTCGCTTTCGCCTCCCGACGAATCATGCGCACGGGCATGTCGCGGCCTATGATGCTGACCTTCATGTGAAGTGTTACGGCTTGCATGCGGTCGATATCCGGAGGTCAAATCATGATTCGATTGGCGGCCAAAAGCACTCGGCAGAACTCGACTATCTCGGCGCTGACGTATTGGCGGATGGTCCCTGCAACGTGGAATTGAGTCAGTTCTGACAATCAAAGGATATGTAGGCCCGATGGTCTTACCGATGGTCTAAGAGTTCATTGCTGTCGAGACTCGTCTCGCTAAGGTTTCCTCCACCAGATTGCCCAAGCCTATAAAATGGCGGCCTCGCACCAGAGGACGCAGAAGGCTCGTTAAGATCATGACTCGATCTCGCTGGATCCGTGCTGCCTTCCTGATTTCCTGGCAAGAATGACTGCCTACGGTTCTTCTTTTTCCGCCCGCCGCGATGATTCCGTCTCTTCTTACCAGGAGCATCCGGGTCCCCTCCAGCAAGCACGTCTGTGGTGGACTGGGTGTTGAGCAATGCTTCAATCGGTCGACGAGGCCCTGCTGGATTGGTACTTGCGGGGCTTCGAATACTCCCAGGGCCCGGACTGCCACCAGGACCTGGCACAGCCATGATTGGCCTGGTGCGGCCTGATAAGATTGGTTGCAGAGTATATAATTAGTAAACCATCAAAGGCAGCAATGATGAGATACTGCGTTTACGTCTCTGGAGGTAGTATGCCTGATGTTGTGGGAATTATTATAGAATGAGCGGAGTTCTGGCGCAAGGAAATGTTTCTCTTAGCGGAGATTTTCGTCATATCCAAACCCAGATTTGCTGGTTCCTGGCGCCAAGCTTTACCGGTCGGACTTTTTGTCAGCCCTGCGAGCCATGTCACAGTATCTTCACCATTAAATCTCGACGTGGATACAGATGAATGAAGAAATTCCTCAATGTTCGGCGAATATTATGGGCAAAAGTATCAGAGTGGGTTATCACATCAAGGATTTCAAAATGCCATGGTCGCGTGCTCCGTTACCGGATTGAAACTAGCTTGCTTCAGATAACGGTTGCCCGCCCAGCAAATCACACCTAGGCATCGGGTTGCAAAACGCAGGACTTATCTATAAGGCCTCCCAATTATCTCAAAATTGCCGCAAGTCAAGATCAGTTCTGAGGTCCAGCACAGAGATGCCGTCGACGATCCCACAGAATATAAGTTGCTGCATAGGAAGATCTCATTTATATCATCTCAGTAACAGATCCTCTTGCATTGTAAACATATTGACTGTTAAGGCATCTGGGCCCCGGAATTTGCATACCACACACCGAAGGAATAGTATGGCTTCTACACAGCTGGCACTACATCTCTATAGTACTCTAAAACTGCTGTCCCGCATTGGCTAAACAGGCACCACAGGACGCTGCCGTATGCAGTCGTCCTGCATGTCACACCCAATTGCATCATTCTTGGCATTGCGGGGAAAGCCAAAATGTTTATGCTTCTGCCAATCTGATGCTCATTGGGTTTCCGCCTATGTGGATCGCAGCAAAAGATGCATAAGTCATGCATATAGAAAAAGCATATTGCTCGGCTCTGGGATTCCTCAAGGTCTCTAAGCACCGTTCAATCCTTTCGAGTGCTCATCAATCTGGAGAGTTCTCATTAGGAATAGCCAGTGCTCTAAGCCCATCTCTGGCGGAATGTTGAGCGGATGGTTAACAAGTATTTACCTTAAATGTATGGCTCATGCTCGACATGTGGGCTTTGCTTGTTCCGAATTGGTATTCTACAGGAGCGAGATATGGGGAAGAGTCTAAAAGGATAAGTACTTGCCTCCGCTTTTCTATTACTAGTACATAAAGATTACTATCAAGAGCATAAATCGAGTATAGCGTCGTTGTCCAAGATTTTTCTAGGTTTATATGTATGGCCTTTCAAGGTCAAGTACAACCTGCATCCTGCCGGTCACCAGGATTATTGGCGCGGAAATTCTGCATTTCTATTTCAACTGGTGGCCAGCTTACAATCCTTTGACTCTCCTCCTCTCACCTTGCCTTTATGCTGGAATCTTCTTCGTGTAGCCAATATCGAAGCCAGCTTGTCAAGATTAGCCATCTACACGAGACGTGCCGGACGGGTCTCGCATCGTTGCACACAAGTGTCCTAGGCTGGAGTCGCTTCTTGTGATCAAGCGAGAATATTGCGAGGAGGCCGACGAAAAGAAACTTGCTAAGCATCGTAGGCTCAGGGATATAATAAGATTGTTTGTCTTGTGGCGTAATACCGTCGGCCCCGGCGCCGGAGAGCAACAATGGAGCCAAGACGAGAATTAGCTAGAAGTCTACAAGACTTTATATATAACGGGCTCGTCCATATTACTTCTAGTTGGTATGGGACGACCAACTGGAGCAACAACCACAAGGAAGAGAGCCATTTATTTGCCTCTTCCGAAACAGCAATTCAGTTCACTCAAACATGTAGCGTTCTTGGACGACGGAACAGCAAATCGAAACTCTCTAGCCCACACCATCGAGCCCAAAAACCCATGACAAAAGCCACCGAGTGTCAACATAGGTACACCGATTGCCTAGATAGACGCCAAGAGCTCTATAAGCTCAGTGGGTGGAGCAGGGAGCTCTCAGATACGTCGTCCATAAATAAACCTTATTAAGGAAATCCTCGAAGCGGTCCCTATTCAGAGTCCCGAAATTCATCCCAAGATGGTCCAGATGAACGCAGGCTGGGAGAGCAATTTTGCGGCATGAAAGCGGCTTTTGCTGATACACGGATATGGATAATTCGCTACTATGGCGATATTGGTAGTAACTGTTGCTCATAGAGCAATGTAAATCTTTTCATACAATTCAGCAAGAAGCAACAGTGAATGCCAAATACAACGCCCCTTCAATCGTCATCACCTTCAAAACCCGTCCACTACCCTTTTGAGCCTCAATCCGTCCTTAGCACGATCAATGTAAACGCAATCCTCGCGTACATTGACCTCCTATTTCGCATCACCTCAGTAACCCTTAGATGCAAATTCTCGACCGGGTTCTGTCTTGAGGGTACGCTGGGAAGTTTGCCATTTTCAGAGAAAGGATTGTTTTCGAAAGGGACTGAAACAGGTCAGGTAAAGCTATAAATCGTCTTATTCTGGTGTGGAGATTTATAGTACTACGCTAGTTGATTCTCTGTGCATACTCAAACATTCGCTTAATGGCTGTCTAGTACCAAGCATATCTTAATCAGCGACACCATTCGTTTAAGGTATAATTTTAGCCGAAACTGGGCAAGCATAGCCCTCTTCAAAGACATGCACTCAAGAGGTGTTTTTTGCCAAGGTGACAGAAATCTCCCACGACCTTACCCGCCTCTGAGACTAGGGTAGAATACCCAGCTCCCTCGCTAAAGCGGCAGCCCCCGAGCGAGCTTCGACTGTGCTGGGGGCAGATTTGTCAGTAAGTCAACCCGGTGATATCGTCTATGGACTGACTACAGGTGCTTGACCATTCCTGACTTAGCTTTAAGTCCAGCCGTTTCGATTAGATAAAACGTGCGCGGTTAATTATCTAGTAAATACACCAGTAGATACTTAATTACCTCGCTGTCGCTTACTGTATGACCTCGCCTCGTTTGCTTACCTTTTTGACCAGCTGCGCACTAAACATCCTGGATATTGGGGTATTACCATAGTGCTTATTAGGACCATCGAAATTATCATTTGCCGACGACCTCACATTTTGCACACCTTCAGCGATCCACAAGTTCGAAGGATCCCGTCTTACCGCAGTAGCCACTTTCTACCATAGACTTCTGCCGGATCAGCCACTACAGAGTCTGGACAGGCCCATAGCACGGACTTCTTCGCACTTGGAGATCATTGACCGTATAAAGGGAATTGCCAGTCGAGAACTCGTCGCCAAATGATATCTTTGATGATACAAGAAAGGAGGATGATAATGACCCCATATTTTTGAAAGCTGCTGCATGCTCAACACTCAGGCTGATTTAGAAAAAGCCAACATCTTATCAGACGTATCGACCTCCATAACGGGTCAACACACCACCATGTCAGACCCCGCGTCCAACAAATTCGATGTCGACGCTAAATTTGATTGGGAAAACTATATGGCTCAGAGGCCTGACTACACCGCTTCAAAGTTCTACGACTTGGTGTGGGCCTACCATGAGCGACATAGCGATCGCTGTGTCCTTGCTCACGACGTTGGCACAGGACCTGGAAATGTTGCGGAAGTCCTAGCGAAGCGTTTTGTAAGGGTCGTCGCCAGTGATCCTAGCCAGCTTCATATTAACACCGCGGAACATAGGATCAATCAGCCATCTGTCATCTATAAGCAGTGCCGAGCAGAAGACCTTGTCAATGTGATTGATCCGAATGATTTCGGCCAGGCTGATCTGGTGACTGTCGCAGAATGCATACCACTCATGCAAGCGGAACAAGCAATGTCGGGTTTTGCAAAGTTGTTGCGACCTGGAGGAACCGTGGCTATCTGGTTCTATGGCCGACCGATATTTGCCGAGAAGGGTCAGGAGAAGAGTCAAGCGATATACGATAGGATCGTTGGGAAAGCCTTCGAGCGGGTCCTTCCATTGAAAGATTCGCCATTGGCAAGGTCCTTTATTACGATTACATCATGGCTTGACGTTGTTCCATGCTCCCACCAACTTTGGAGTGATGTTGAGAGGATAAAGTGGAATAACGACCGGCCAATAAGTTTCTTAGACGAGCAATATTTTGACTTTGAAGTCAAGTACGAGTCTGTTGTTGGTCCGGCAGACAAGATGGAGGAGTGAAAGGACCGGGACTTCTGGGCCAAGGAGGACTGCGGCATTGAATGGGTTAAAGGTTTTATTAACGCTCAATGGCCTTGGAAGACCACGGACGACGACATCGGTGCTCAGATGGAACCAATGTATGAAGAGTTGGAGACTGCTATGGGAGGAAAAGGAAGTAAGACCAAGATCGCTTGGCCTGTGGTGCTACTTCTCGCAACTAGGAGATAGCTTGGTTTCGCACTGCGGCGAACAAGTATCGTTGAAAGAATGATCGCTTTGCTTATGTGAAATTTTTTTAGGGGGCAGTCTGATTTCTGCAATTTTATGCTAAGGTCCGGAGCGTTGACTTTTTCAAACCATCGAGGCCCTTTCGAGGTAGAGAGGTCAGAAGCATTGGGCTGCAAGGCTTGATAGTCAAGAATACAACTCCATGTCGGGTAGCTCCTGCGGTATTGTATTCTGGTTGGAAGAACTTTGGGACCCCGTAGCTCTTCCTACAGCCCAATCAAGATCTGTTATACTAGCGTCGGATAACAGCATCTGATACTTAACGAGGCTTTCATCCAGGTCGTTGGAGGCCGGCGGAGGGAGGAACAATGTGTTGTCCGATCTCTCATCCAATGAACTCGCATATAGGCAGTTTGTATTCGCTCAGCGCCCAATACCTCCTCTTCATGCCGTCCCACTCAGCTTCATCCATCTTCGGTACCTCAATAGTTTCCCATTCAGTATCGAATCCAGCTTCGAACAAGTCCATCTCTAAAACCTTACGGTAGACATCGTAGCATATCTGTCGATCAGCTCCTAGTCCGTTGAAGAAGCCCCACTTGCCCTTATCCTCAAGCAATCCGAGTACGGAATCACTGAAGAAGTCGCGGAGAGCCTGGTAACCTTCAGCGAAGGTGTCGAAGTAAATCGCGTCAAAGAGTATTCCTTGTTCCATGATCTTCGGAACCATATCTTGCCATCTTCCTTCGTGTATGGTGACAGAAGGCTTATTGTACCAGCCGTCTTCTTTCATGCGAGCTAGCACCGCAGGATGAGCTTCAATTATGTGGTGGGAGCTTGGTGCTTTCTCTTGGAAGAAAGTATCGATGATGCCCATGCCGTGACCAATATTGAGGACCCGAAATTCAGGCTTGGAAACGAGCAGATCTGCTGTGCGCTTCATGATGCTTGTTTCCCAGGCCATCATTACACCATTGTTACTATTGTCAAGTATTCTGCCATCCTGGAAGCGGAGCGTGGATTGTAGATACTCTTCGTTCTCAGGGTTGGGGTTCAGGTTTGGATCAGTAGTAGCCAATCCATTTGGTGGAGTTTCTGAGCAAGTACTGATGTCCTGCTGCTCAGCTACCTCTGAGTATGCTTCTGGCCCAACCTGAGTTTCCAATCCTTCCTCACAACCATCCTCACTGTCATCAGCATCTGCCAGTTGCTGATACTCATCCAGTCGGTTGAGGAGGATTTCTGCTCTTGCCCCAGCATCTACCATAATTTCGTAGAGTGGTTCCAATCCCAACCTCAGAGCCATGCAGCCTGGTGTCTCATTATTCTTATCCACATCGTTCCAGATAGCCCCGTTCTGTAATAGCAATTTCACAGTTTTGATTGCAGCTACCATCTCAGATTCCCCACTTTCATCCTGTTCCCCATTCGTGTTGCCATTAATGTGCCCGTTGGGAGCCGTATTAGCTGCAGAGCCATTCTGAGCTTGTGATGAGCTCTCTGAGGTAGGGTCACAAGCAGCTATGGCTGCGTGGAGTGGGGTGAATCCTGTCTCCGGATCCTGGACACTGGCGAAACCTGTGCGAAGGAGCGTACGAAGAGAGTCGAGGTTGTGGTGAGAGGCGGCAAGAAGAATCAATTGGGCTTGGATATCCGTATCTGACTCTGTGAATGCCACATCTTCCATATTTGCGGCTGCTCAAAAGATAATGCAGATTGGTCTGTTCTTCTATTAATATTCGATACCCAACCGTGCTACAAAATACACGGCCCATTGGCGTAGAATAAGACTGAAATGTACGCCGGGTCCCCAAGCCGAAGCCAAACTAAATCCGAACAACCATTACTGCTTCAACACCAATCGAAACATTTGCTACAGGGGTAGTTGTCTACTAAACTACAACTACTATAGTAACTAACTATCAGAGACTCTGCTCCAGAAGACGAGCCCAATAGTGCTTTGCCCGCCATGTTGTGGGGTATCAATTGGGGCGAGCCTTGGCTAAAGCGTTGGCCTTGCTCCTTCCTGGTCACCTAATATTCTGGCCTTTGGTATAACCGTATCATTGCCATATCATAGTTCATATTATGGTTAGCTGTGTCAGTCCTGAGCTTATGTCTCGGTATGATGCATCTTGCAATCAATCGGGCATGGAATCTTGACCCCGAAATGTGCCACGATGCAGGGACCCGTTCATCCGTCTCAAAGAGCTGTTCTATTGGCCATGATATTAAGACGTGGTTGCAAGGGTAGGGTAGTAGCTTTGCACCTGTGGATGTGAATTAAAAAAAAGAAAGCTCTCTGATTCACTTTCATCTCAACTCTCAATTCTTCTATACAGTATCAAAACGACATGGCATCAACACATCAGAAAAACTACCTAGACCGTTTCCCAGGCTTTCAACGAGACCCATGGCGTCCTCTCAATGAAGAATTCGCATCCTTAGCAAGTTTCAAACAATGGCGTATCGGCAGCAAACCATACCAGCGAGAACATACACGCTTCCTCCTTGCTGAGTTCGATCTGCACCTAGGCACCGTTGAGCAGAGTCGAAAGCTGGAGGACTGGCAAGCCTTGTGTCAGGAGTTGCGGGTCAATCCAATTCCAGGCTCCCTCACGCAGTGCAAGAAGGTGAAACCCAGCACTCGGCAATGGTGATCCGGCTCATGCTAACAACGCTTGTCCAGGCTCTGCAGAAGGTCCATGTTAACATCATCGACTTACTCGACAGTCGACGACAGGGTACACAAGTGAAAGTCTTCGCTACCAGGCAGAAGCTTGTCTCGTACACGCAAGCGACTGAAAAGACCTTTCCGAAACAGAAGGCAAAGGAAAGTGTGTTGATCAAAATTTTGTTACGCTCGATATACTGAAGAGAGGCGCCACACATTCCGAAAGTTGAGTGCGACATGGGGAGATAATGTATAGTAACGAGCAGGATTCTGAGCATCAGATAGGTTAGGTACACCATAGCGACGATGTCTCAATACATTTGGTAGTAAACACATCCTAAGCTATCACTCGCCACCAATCACTCCATTATCCCACTATGGTACAACAACAACACCCTCCTATTGTCCCAATGCGCCTTTGATTGCATCCGAGCCAGCAGTTGCTCCAGCTCCGAAGATTGCTGCATTGCCAAACTTCTTGCCCACATTCTTGAGCCATTCACCATGCTTGTCTCTATCAGTATGCTTTCTTCCACAATTCATTAAGTCAAAATATGGGCTTACATGGGGATGTTCAGGGTGAGCAGGATGATTTGGATCTTTCGCATTCTGAGCGTCTTGCTCAGTTATCTGAGGTGGTTGTCCTTTGTCGGCCATGCTGTTAGGAAACGAATCTTTGATTCTGGTTTTTATGTTGTTCTTGGTCTTGAAATACGGAGATTGTTGTTGTTGTTGAAGTTTGGCATGATTCAGAGCAGGTTATATACCTCCCTGCGCGATGACGTTAACAAGGACTGTGACGCCACTAGTCCGCTCATCCGTTCCAGTGAAAGGATATCTTTTGCGCTCACCCCTGATTGGATAGAAACACCCATAGTCAAAGGCTGAATCTATTCCGCAACTATCAAGCTTCCAAGACTAATTACCAACCACAATGGAATGGATTGTAGCGTGTTCACTGGGCACCTATGCACTGGGGACTTTCGGTAGCGTAGTCATTGGTGCTCCTTGCTTACACTGCCAGCAGAACGGAAAGTCGAGCCGACCAGTCGTATGACTATGGCCGTGCATGTGGATAAGTAAGGCTGAGAGGCAATTAAGGCATCAATGGTAACAGGTTCGTACTTATAAACAGAGATAAGACCAACTATGTCTATTATCACATGCTCTCTGTTCTCCGGATCGAAGTCTGAGTATACCTGGCTTATTACCAGACAAAGCAATGGATCCGCTCTCCATAATTGTATCCACCATTACAATTACTGGTGCTGTAAGAACCGCTATCGGAAAAATTCAAAACATCAGGCATGCGCAACCTCAGCTACACGCTTTAGCGAATGAAGTTTCTGATTTGACCATCATCCTTTTGGAACTTGAGAAATGTTTATCAACTGGACATAGTGGCCAGAATCCCCAGCTTCTACAGGCGCTCCATAGCATCAGAACTAGGCTGAATGGACTTGCTGAAAAGATAATTGAGTGGGTTGACGGTTTCAGGCTTGCTTCAGAATCGAAAGACGTAAAGCGTCTTCGATGGCTTCGTGTGGCAAGCAAGGCGAAAGCCTTTCGAGACGAGCTGTACGCTTTGAGGTCCGAGCTTGGCACAGTCTTGTCCGCGGTGACGACGTAAGCTATTTTCTCGAATGACAATGGTGCGATACCTATGGCTCGGTACTGATAGTGTAATAGCTCGACCTCCTCGCGCATTGAGGTTGACTTACAGCAGATTTACTTAGTTTCTGGCAACGTGGCTACGGAGCAGCGGAGATTGCAAAGCCAGATACAGAATGCCAGCCAAGCCCAGCTTGCAGAGATCAGACAACTCAATGCAACTATGAGTACGCTTCAGAGTGGAACCACTACAGCGGCGATAGTGCGAAGCCCAAGTAGCTCGCTTGGCAAGATAGATGCTGGCATATCTGCTTCGGACGAGCCACCAGTGGTTGAGAAGAATACTATTCGGGCCTTCCATCACAATGGGTCTATCCTCTTCGACTCTGAAAAGATGTCAGCTGTTACCGCTGTAGGGATAAGGACTGCCCACTTCAGCAGATCAGCCTGCACGCCCTGGTGTGCTTGCAGATGTCATAAGCAAAGACATTGGCAGAGTCCTTCCTCATTCGGTGGACTACTCGGCTCACTCTTCGTTGGCTATTCAGGTTTGCCGATTGTCCGATTGCAATGTGATGAGCGTTCTTGCAAGCTTCGGTCTCAGCCAATGGTATATGTCTCATATTTCTTTCCACCTTGGTTCCTCGCACGAGCAATGTCGATGGTGCTAGCCTCAACACCCTTAGCTGGGCCTGTTGTCTCTCTTAAAATGCAAAGGACCATTCCGGGCGACTCGGACATCTTTACCTTTGCGAGGTTGGGGGAAGTGGAAAAAATGAAAGCTCTCTTTGAAAATGGCTTAGCCTCTCCGCATGATGTCCATTATGAATCTGGTATCACACCTCTGCACGTATGTAAATTTCCATGTTGGCTTCTATTCCCCCTTTGCGGTTTTGTTGGCTGACCCGAAAAAGATTGCAATTAGTAACCAGCAAGTCAATGTTTGTAGATTTCTCCTACAAGCAAATGCAGATCCATTCCTAGAAGACCGATCACGTTGGTAAGTGTCCCAAAAATCGCAATTGCAAGCTCTCAAAAGTATTAGGACAGCTGCAGACAATGCTTGGGCCAAAATTTTCTCTAAATCCTTTCCCAAGGAGATTGAGAACGAGCTCCACAACATGTTCTCTGACACAGAGTACCTTGAAAGACGAGATTTCACCATGCTTCAGAGAATCGTGCTGGGCCTTGTTGGAAAAGACTTGAGGACAGAACTCGAGGCATCTACTAAAGAGATCAATACCCGAGATTCGAACGGTCGTACTGCTCTTTTCATTGCGGCGGAGAGAAATGACCTGCCTGCCGTAAATGTCTTGCTTGAATACGGAGCAGATCCGAACATTATCTGCCCAGATCAAGGGGCACCATTGCATTTCGCCGCTATAGCTCGCGGGAGTTGTTGTATTGCTCCCCTCCTCCGTCATGGGGCCAATATTGAAGGAATGACTAGCTGGAGACAAACTGCTCTGCACTACGTAGCAGCTTATAAGAACGACGAGCACCCTGCGAAGATGCTATTAGAGGCAGGCGCCAATCTCGACAGTAGAGATCTCGATGGTATAACCCCTTTACAATGGGCTGTGGTCTCGAACAGCGAGAAGGTTGTTAAGATATTGCTTGGATCAGGCGCGAACATCAATAACGTCGACAATTCAAACAATACGGCAGTACGCTCTGCTATTACAGCAAATCGACACAAGATCCTTAGCATGCTTGTGGATCATGGTTTTAGCCTGGAGGTACCCTGGTCTAGGGATGGGACTCTTCTTCACGAAATTGCAAACTCCGCGGATGTCAAAACTATGGAGATAATGCAACGAGTTGACCTTACCCACATACCGATAGATAGACTAGACAGCAAGAGCCTCACAGCTCTTGAAGTATTGCAGTCACGAGAAGACCTATCAGCAGAAATCACAGAGGCATTCGCATGCCTCGTGAAGTCTCAGGCTCTTGTGCCAAAGCCTGGATCACGAGTCTCTTCCACGGGTATCTCCAAACCTCCCGGAACCAAAGAGATAAGCGCTTCTGGACTGAATGGCCCTCATGCGGAGCAAGGGCGGGACGTTATTCCTGATCAGCGCTGGAAACATGGGCTTACCACTGGATCAGCTATGAAGCGAGCTGCTTGGGTTGAGAATGCCGGCAAGCTCGTTCGAGGAACAGCAACCAACATCAAATTGCAACGCGATATTCTTTGCGTTGTCCTGCTGGCATATGCTATAGCCCTGTTTGGTAGATTCTTGTGGCGTGTCAGTCGTTGAAAGTTAGGAGGATGACACATAGATACTCTAGGAGATGCCAGCAGAGGTAACAACGTGTTTTGCCATAAATTCCCATTGCTCATAGTACCTGCTAAACATCAGACGCACGATGTGGCAACCACTCCATATGCATGACTTTTGCCGTACTCAAACTGTACTGGAAGATACAATAATTGTGGTTGGGAGAACACCTGCCTTAGACTCTGTGCTAAAGACCCCCTAACGCACGATGACGTCTCTTGATTGTGCCCCACCAACAAAAGTCCTCGAAGGAATACAAGTACATCTGTTCCGATAAGGTACCTAAGCAAGTATGAAATTCTCTTGGGACCAAAGCGCCATGGTCCGTCCAAAGCTCGTCGTCACAGCCGAAGAGCTGACATTTGTTGGAGCTACATTGCAGATATGGAGAGAGGAAGGCTTCGAAGTATCATACCTACCCTTCGATAGGTCGCGAGAAAAGTACGCGCACGCCATAGAGCATCTCTCTGACCCACTGCCCCTGGGTGAGAATTATGCAATAGTAGGTCCGCTTGCTCTTGCACCGCGATTTGGGGTGCATAAATGCCCGAGCTGATACACTAACGTATCTTTCCTAGCGTTTGGAGAAGCCGCTACAGCAGTACTGGATATGGCACAGCAGCCCGTCTGGAAGCTTTGTGCATTGATAGCATATTATCCCACAGAGGTCCCTGCTCCTCCTACTGGCTTTCCGAATGATCACAATGTCCTTGTCCATCTTGCTAGTTCCCAGCATCTAATGCCAAAGTGTCGGCATTATACATATCCAGAAGTCCAGCCTGGGTTTGCCGAAGTTAATATGGATATGTTTGATAAAGTTTCTGCGAATCTTGCATGGTCAAGGACATTGGCGACCTTGAGGAAGGGGTTTGAAATGGAAGTGGACTTGGAGAGAATATGGGAAAATCATACTGAGCGTGAGGCTCTAATTGGAGTAGCTGTAGACTATCCTCACTGACTAGTGTTTTTTAATAGTCGAATTCATGACGAAAGATGCCGATGCCACGATGGCTACGATGGTCGCGGAACCATACGTGAATCACATTCCAACAATGACAGGTGGCATTGGATACAAGGACCTCCATCGATTCTATCGCGATTATTTCATCCCAGGTAATCCGCCTTCAATGAAAATGAAGCTCATATCTCGAACCGTGGGGACAGATCGTGTGGTTGATGAACTGCTTGTCTCATTCAAACACACCCAGGCCATACCTTGGATGCTGCCGGGTATTGAGCCTACGAACAAATCTGTCGAGGTCGCACTTGTAGCAATCGTATGTATCCGAGGAGGTAAATTATATCATGAGCATATATATTGGGATCAAGCCAGTGTCTTGGTCCAGACAGGTCTATTAGATCCGAAAGTGGTGCCTGGTGAGAACGGGAAAGGCCGACTTCCTGTAGTTGATGGAGCTGGAGCGAGAAAGGTTCTGGATGAAAGCAGTGTTAAAAGTAACGAGCTCATAAGCGGATGGTGATAGATGAGCCGGCCGGTTGTCAAATTCCTAGACACAACACCAGGGCCGATGACGTATGAATTGATAATAAAGAGAAGGGAATCGCTAATCGGCTTGCTCGGACCGCTCCAATAGGTCTTTATCAGGGCGTTGATGTTGCTCATAAGGAGATATTGGGCCTCGATGGGCGTTGTGCAATGAAATGGCGCTTGGAAACCAGACCTAGGAAAGACATGCTTGCTTCTCGGAGACTTTGCTTGGAAGGTGGACTGTCATCAAATGCATGTCTTGCGCCTCATGCTCTAGTCCATTCACCTTCTCGAATGCCAACAAGCCTTCAGCCCGGTCTGCTTTCACCATTTCTGATGTTTTACAACGCAGAGTGTAACGTTGAGATCTGCGGACTTACCGCTTCGTTGCTTTTTAAAGTCATCACACTGCCTTTTTGCGCTATATTGACCAACTCCTCAAGATCTTTCGGTTTTTCTTTGAGAAGACCAGCCATTGTGACCCCCAGGAAAGTATCTCCCACCCCGTTGACACTGACTATATCATCATGCTGTACTCTTTCCACTGGCGGGAATAGTCGCATGTAGACCCCACCAACAAAGTCACTCCCGTCCGTGGAGCGAGAAATTATATACGGCGCAGAAGTGGGAGACGTCAGACGATTATCTCCTGGCCGCAGCATTTGAGTCATGAGGACGCCTTGCTGACCCAATGTGGTCAAGATGCTAGGAATGAATGGTAGCAAACGAATGCTCTGCTGTGGAACTCCCTGGTCCACTAGCGCACCACTTGTCAATGAGACAAGCTTGTCTCGAGACCCCGAGCTCGGCAGCCCGATGGAGTCAATTATATTCCACCAATTCTCCTGTTCGAAAAGTCCAGCAATAGCCGCAGCTTCATGCATTGAGGCTAGCTCTAAAGCATTTGGTGTAGCCAGGTTGATACTGTTATTTGGTACCGTTGTCAAGCCGGGGTACTTCGCAGCGAAAATTCTGCCTGACTTTGTCACAGACACTGGCTCATAGGCAACCTTTGCTCCTATATCTCTAGCCACCTCAATCCACTTCTGGAGCACAGCTGGGTCCCAATTTGCGTCAATAACGAGCCATTTCGGCTTGCAGGCCTCCACTTGTGGTTTCCAAAGAGTGTCAAAATCACCACGCGTATCTTCTAGAATTTTCATATCTGCCATAGCAAGTACAAGATTCTTGTGTGCGTCGTTGATGGCAATATACTGTGCAGTATGGAACCCCGTAGTCAAAATCTGCATTCCAGAGGTTTGCAACCCTCGATCAGCTAGCGTTCGGAGGGCAGTCGCGCCAGAGATGTCGTCAGCAACGCTGCTACAAAGGCGTACTGATGTCTTCAAATGATGCAAAGCAGTGGCAATGTTCTGACCAACGCCACCCAGACTTTGCCGTATTGAAGCTGGATTTGATGTATGAGGTTGCGGTTGGAGGGCTGCAGCAGGAGTATTTGTAGGTACATAGTCACATGATAGATCGATAGCTAAGCTACCGGCAACTATCACATCTGTTGTATCACTGGATGGTTTACTTTGGATTACGGCTGGAGGACTCTCGGATTGTGGAAAGGTGGCTGGGTGACCGGGACCTGTCCAATGAGTACTCGCTCTGTCATGGACAGAAGCTTCGTGGGTCCTGGCGTCTCAGCATTTAGCTTTACAAACCTTGATACTACCATACCACGGCCTCACCGATTGATGCTACAGGCAGCTTTTTCCAGACCGGCAAGATGAACAGCTATTCGGGTGCCGCGAGCAACATTTGCCTCGACTAGAGCTCTGTTTGCCCTGGCTGACTCACCATTGGTTACTTGATGAATTCGACTCAATACAAAAGGCGTGTTGTCGCTCCCCATCGATCCGCTGGATTCCGCATCATGTATTGCTTGGGTAATGATAGCATCCATCTTGCTTTTGGCAATGGAATACTCGGTGGGGACCGGGCTTGCTAGAAAAACCCCTGAACCAAGTGGCAATCCCTTCTGGGCTCCTAGATTATACATCTAATTAGTGAAACTGGGTAGTGGCGGTCGCATTATGAGAGGGCCTGGGGCTGGTGTAAGTGGTACTCACGAATAACATGAGCGGCTTCCTCTTCATCTTTAAAAGTCAAAGGGCTTGGTATACCGCTGTCTCTCGTCCAAAAGGCCGGAAAATCCACTTTGCCATCACGACCATCCGCAAAGGTGCCCACTGTCACGCCTTGGGTCTCCAGGTATTCCAATGTGCGTGGAATATCTAGAAAGCTCTTGCATCCACCAGCGATTACGGCCATTTGGGTGCGTCCAAGTTCGGTAAGATCCGCACTTATATCCATGGAATTCTCTCCGCCCCTATGTACACCTCCAAGACCGCCAGTGGCGAAAACGTCGATACCAGCCAATTTGGCCAGCACCATGGTTCCTGCAATTGTAGTTCCCCCATTCAACCTCTTATAACCCTGTAAACCCTTGATTAGTTAATATTCCGCTTCACACCAATGGAAAAGATTGACACGTGAGGAAGTGTGAGTTACCGATCCGAGAATATAGGGTAGATCTCTGCGCGAAACCTTCATAGTTGTTGACTTTCCAGCAGATGTAGTAAGTTCTATGAGCTCCTCCGCCGATAGGCCTATGCGAGCAATGCCACCAAGCACACCAATAGTAGCTGGAACCCCCCCATTTGCGCGAACTACTGATTCCAGATGCGTAGCGAGAGCCGTGTTGTCAGGCCGAGGGAAGCCTGTTGAGGCCTTGAGTCTGTCTAGCAGGTTTATACTAGGACATACGTACCATGGGTGTAAATTGTACTCTCCAAAGCAACTACTGGTCTACCATGTTGGACAGCCTCTCTTACCTCTTCAGAGACTATAACATATGGGTTTATGGAGCTACCAAATCGTCGCATCAGTACCCCTCCGGGCCGCCAGATCCTCCGGAAAGTCGTTTGGAGCATGATCAGTTCGCAGATACATCCAGTAGGCTGGGCATTATCTCTGACAAGGTAGTCATAGCTGTGACCATCGAAGTTGAGGTCTGAGGGGGATCAGGTCATAGGGCTGAAGTCTTGGCAGAAGAAAACTCCGGATGCTCGCCCGAGACTGCCGCTTTTAGCTTGGTGACAGGGGCTCACTTTTGTCGAACCAATCAGTTCACATAACCTCGATCAAAGCTGCAAGGCTCTCAATTTCAGGTTAATATTCACAGCTCATTGCACCGCCAATAAAGGAAGCTGCTAATAGCACTAGATAATCTCTTCTCCATAATGTTTACAGAAGGGTCAGTCTGTTCCGGTATCTGCATAGGGCCCCTTCCGAGGCAAGAGTAAGGTCTCTTTCAACAAAGAAGTCCAATACTAATAGCAACAAGAGCAAGTCATTATTTTTCCTGTTTGCATACTATTTGCCAGCAAGAATATCAATGATTCGAAGAACAAGCGAATCAGCATGTGCCATGGAGCACATGGCGTGGTTTGTTGTAGGTTTGGCGATGTATGGATGGAGTTCCGCCGCAGCAGGCATTCGACGCTTGTGAACATACGCGAATGAATGTGTACTGGAAGAGGGGACAGCTGTTGTTCCTCTATCATTGGCAAAGTTAGTGGAAACAGCAAACTACAGCAAAGACAAATTCAGCCTAAGAATAGCCCGCTGTAGCAAGCGTCTGTGTCTAAAGATGCCCATGGACCGGTAGATGAGTGTTGCAACAGCGATGGCAGGAAGGTTTTTCCTCCCAACTAATGCTTACAGTCATTCTTGGTGTTGGATCGCTGGTGAACGTCAAGTTCTGACCCATGACGATACTCAAGTTAGATAGCGGTTATCAGACTATGACTTGGACTCGAGTATTGTGCGTAGCATCTTGATTCGCTTGCGGAATCCATGTCTTTGCATGGAAGACGATCCGTAATCGCCCTCGGTGGGACGATTTAATGGCTGCACCATTCGATCGTTTGCTTCGGGGCCTAGTATCAACCTACCGTTCTCCCATTCTCGTCCGTACGCTCCGCGAGCCTCGAGGAGATCTTTTAGGGTATCGCGGGCTGAGACTACAGGGCGAAATTTGGCTGCATGTGGAGGCAGTTGCTTGAATAGCTTCATCACAACCAGCAGGGCAGACTGCTGATGAGCTCCGGGTCTGTTCCCAATCTCAACACGGGCGTTTGCATCGACCCCCGAAACAACCAGCTTCTTAAGCATATCCACCCACAGTGTGATCTCTTCCTCCGCAGAACTAGTCCAAAACCCTTGAGCGTATTTCACTAGCTTCTTCGTGTAAGTCAAAGCTAAAAGCCATATCCGCGACATCGCCTCCCTACCACACTTCACGTCTGCTCCCTCTTCGAGAAGGAAATCAATGGTACTGACGTAGTTTTTGGATGGGATGGTCCCGTCGTCACGAATAAACGTGCTGAATGTGTTCTCGTGAGTCGAGGTAGTCTTCGCCTGGAAATTATGCGCATGGCTTGAGATTGTTGTCATGAGTACCTGACATGTCTGGTCCGCAGTGATGCTGGCAAAGAACTGCGCCCATTTCTCGCGCAGATATAGCACCAGCCCTTTGCTGGCAGCGAGTGAGTAGATCGATATGTCCATGCTCGAGTACCCGAACCCACTGTCCAGATCCCCTCGCGGACACAATTCCGAACAACCCCAGTGGCTAGTGTCTTTGCCGTCTACAAGAGGGGACCGTACCATTGAATCTCCTACATGCCACCGCTTGACAGAAGCCCAATGACTTTGCATGACTCCGTCGAGTTCGTCCACATAAGCCGTCTGGGGACAGCCACTTGAGGTCTCTGCAAGCCGAGCGTACTGTAGACAAGCGCGCATGCTTCGCCAAACAATGTTCTGATTGACATCCAGGCTATCCCCAACTGCATTCATCTTAGTTTCGACAAGACATGCACTGAGGAGGTAGACATTAGTGTCATATATGGAATCGGCAGTGAGTGAAATTAAACCATTCCAGACCTCTGGTGTTTGAAGGAACTCTGCAACTGTTCTGTGAAGAAACGCAATCCGAGAGTTTATCAATCGTTCAGGATTTGGTAATGACCAGTCTTGCAGGACCTCCACAAGGCCACAGCACCTACTTCGTACACGCCCTTCCATGGCAACACATTTTGAATATCTTTGACTATCCGAAGCCGGTGCAAGGGCCATTGTCATAGAAGCCTCCGGTGCTTGCTCCTCGGCATGAGACAAGTGCATGGTTGTCAATGGCGCTTCGGACGCGATTGTAATTGACTGGAAAACAATCTGGAAGATGCGTGACGCCTGTTGTCGATATATTGGATCAAGCTTTTCTAGCATGTGATTATATAAATCCTCAAGGTCGGTAGGTAGACCTTCAAGCCTGTACCTTAGGTCTTCTAAACGGTCGTAATTTTGTAGACCGTCCACAAGGCGTCTCACCACGATGATGACCCACAGGAACACGCCTGAAGCCTTGGCTACAATCTCGTCGATAAGTGCAGAGGCTTGGGTCTCGTTTTCAGCAACAAGTCGCCTGAATTGTGGGTGATCACTGATCTTGTCGACCGCGTATAACCTTATATCGTTGTAAGTCAGGTCTTGCAATTGAAGTTTGGGACAATCAGAGAAAATTTCAACGCAAGCAGGTATTGGCCGGCTGGACAATAAGACCTTCACACAAGATTCTCTCGGTATAGAAGCAAGGAACTCGGCTAGTTCACCATGGTTTCCCTCATATTCGTCAAGTCCATCAATAAACAAGCATATCTTCACTCTCGCGGATCGCTGCATGATCAAATTGTGGAATCCTTTCTTTAATTCAGCCTGAGATGGCTGGTTCAAACGTTCATCTTTTCCAGCAACAGCTGCGCGGTATAAGTCTGGGAGGATGTGTGCTGTAAGATCAGGTCGGGCATCCAGAACATGGTACAGAAGCGAGCGAAGAAGACCGATCTGTGATTTTTGAAGGCGAGAACCTATATTCCAGAAGTAGAATGACGCCATAAGGAGTGAATCTTCGCCGGCCCAAGAAGATAGTGCATCTTTGGTTCGAGCGTCCTCACTGACAAATTTCATGAAGGTCGACTTGCCAGCCCCAGCTTTGCCGTTGACCCAATAGCAACAATTCCCTTCTTTTAACCACTGATTTAAGTCGCTCCAGGGTCCCCTGTGCAGAGTATCATTCTTAAAAACCCATTCAAAGGTCTTACAGTATGCCGCAGATACTTCTTCCTTACGATCCCCGATCTGCCGGAAATGCAGGCAGTCCAGGACCTGCGCTTCGACAGATGCCAGGCGCCTCTCTTCCCAAACTATGGACCCGCTACCTTGCCCGGTCACTTCTGATCCGCATTTGAGGGTGAGGAACCTTTTGGGGCCTTGACTACTAGTGTCTAGATCGGTAAGCTCGACATCGTCCCCTTGGCGCGCTACAAGCTTCGAATCACCGTTTCGTAGAGTAAGGATTGCTGCAATTGTCTGATTATGTCGATGCTGAGCCGCCGACTCAGTTTTCTCGTATGCATGGTGTACAGCTGACTGCAGTCTGCTCTGGTTGATGGAGACCACCTCGACTATTTCTTGGTTGCCCCTGTCAAGATCTTCGAAGTTTTTGTCTAGAGCCGCGGCCCGCAGATCAGACTTCTCGTTTAACGCAACTAGAACATGTAAGACCAGTGCACTTCGACAGGAGTCCAAGGTTCTCGCAAGTCTTTCGATCTTGTCCTGGTTCCATACCGCTTGAAGGGCTTTGTGTACGCTCTTCCACTTCCGGGACCTTACGTTGCTTTCGAAATGGCTCAGTAGTCGGATCATTTCGTCAGCTACGGCGACGCAATCTGACACAAGCTCTGCAAGCTCCTGGATACATTGGCTCATTATCCACTTGATCAGATCTTATTGGGAGACATACCGATGGACCCTCGATCATACCACTTGCCCTTAACAGGGCTGGTCTTTCTTCGGCTCTCAACCTATTATTCATGAGAAATAGATCATCAGTTGTATGTCGAAGGTCGGATTCATTCGCCTGCAGGGTTGCATTCTGTGATATAACCTTTTCATCTCTTTGGCGCAACGAATATTCGACATTCCTAAGATCTTGTCTGGTCTTAGCATATTTGAGATCTTGTTTTGCAAGTTTCAGCTCTCTGTTCTCTCCGAAGATGCCAAAGGTGCCCGTATTCTTTGGCTCCATTATAAGACGTCGATCATACGGACTGATATCAGCTGGAAGTTTGTCACGCAATTTCTGCTGCATCTCCAGATCCTGAGCTAATCTTTTAGCATCCTTGGCTTGCCTTTCAAGTTGTCTTGAATCTAGATCAGCGCCTGTCTGATATATTTGAGTTGCTTTTGAGATTACTTCGGCGCTGAAGTCAACAAAATTGACAACCGCAGCAGCGAGGTTGAGAGCGTTCCATGGATCAATCATTCTTGCAAGCTGCCAGTATGCTATCGTTCTAGAACACAAGTCTACTGTCTCTCTCGATGTTTCTATGCATCTGGTATGTTGAGAAGGAGGGCAAGATGCAGTTGCTCTTTCCAACCCAATGCCTTATCATGGACCATGAAGGTGGCTGGTGGGAGGGGTTTATGACTGAGCGCCGTGGACACCCTCCCATTGGCCCAGAATACGGAAGCTATGTATAAGGGTGAGCGCCTTACTCACACCGCGCAACCGTCAAGGTCGTAAAGGCGTTTATCTTTTCACGGCGGACAAGGAACATTGCCTTGTCGATTCCTATACCCAACTACTACACTCATCTTTGCAGGCGCCAGAATGCCAGGAATGGCTTTGGAAAATGGAAGCACTGAGAGAGAAATTCACCTTGCAGCTCTGACCAAAGCTTACAATTTCCTAGCCGAAGCCTTAGCTCCGGCTGGTGTGCAACCCACACCTCAAAACATTTCGAACAATCGTGCACAGCTACACAACCTAGTCCCTTCACAACATGGCGAGTCTCGATCAAGATTAGATGTCGACATCCTTCGTCGTAACATCATATTCCTTGAGGACCATAGCCCAAGCGACAAGGAAGATGATGACGAGACCTTCTTTCCGCACCAATCTCTAGAACCCGAATCGTTCAACGAGGATGATCTTATAAATCATCTCAGGACCTACGCTTGGGACGGAAAGGCTGCGCATGTGGTCTTGGGTACCCTCCTCGCTGATAAGGATAAACTCCAGGCGAACCTACTCGTCGATGAGACAAAGAGTTGGAATCACGCTTCGCGTACCACACACCACATAATCGCTGATGTTGGAAGTAACGGGAGGCCGATATATCGAGGAAGTACTGTAGGGAGGCCTAGCCATAGAAACCAGAAAATATGGCGAATCATTAGTGCCACGAATGTAGGATCTGCTCATACTGTGGGTCGAATTACCATTATACAGGAACCTTCACCATCGATGTTCGCTGCTTTGCATCTTACAATGAGTCCGCACTTCGATATGGATCAAGTTTTCCGCATTTTATCAGATGACTGCGTTACGAAAGCCTACATGCGCGGTTGCTTTGAGGCAGAACCACGGCAACAAAGGTCTTTTGCTCTTGCTCTCCAATACCATGCTCTTACAGCAGATGATCGTAATCCAATGCCATGGCAATCATTCAGCCAGGACGGGCCGCATGCGTACCCTCTCGCCACCTGCTCCTCCGTGGTTGCTTTGTCTTTGGAAGGCCTTCCTATGGCGATGATAAAAAGTCGACCAGATTCGGGAGTACTCGGTCATGTTTTCGATCCATTCTCACCTTGGCGCGTTTTGTCGATCCAATGCTTTTCTGACTGGAGTTCGTCCCCAGAGCCCCTTGACAAAAATACAAGTCTTCTAAATGGGCCGGAAGCTTTCCTTTCGGTATTACTCAATGAATACAAAGATGCTGTCAAACGTCTTACAGACCTCAGCTCATCGCTCTCTCAGCTATTTAGACCTCCAGTAAGCCGATTAACGCTATCTTCCTCTCTTCCAGCTACCGTATTAAGGTTCTTCTGGCCCCATCAGCTAATGTTTCCACAGGCCAATAGTATTTTCAACCAGTGCAGAAGGGACGCACTTATGTTCGAAGACGACGAATTTACAATGTCGAGACGTTATTTTTGGGGAGGTCTAGTCTTTGATACCGTCGCCGATGACATACATGGCTTGATTTGTGCGTACCGGAACACTTTCACTGAGGATGTCTGGACTGGAGAGCACAAGTACATCTGGCCAGGAACTAAGGAAGTCTCCTCTCGGTATGCGTTCTGGAGAAAGCGAATGGTAAGATTACGAAAGCTGTTTGAAAATGAAATGGACGCTCTGGAAGACTTGCTTGGGAAAATTGAATTATCACGAAAGGAAATCAGGTCGCGAGCTGAGGACATGTACAGAGCCACTGCTGTTCTTGAGGCCCGTAAAACCATTCAACAGCAGGCCATTACCGTCATTCAAGGTCATAACATTAAAATTTTGACACTTGTCACCGTCTGGTTCCTTCCATTGACCTTTGTCGCATGTATTTTTGGCATGACAAATATGCCTGCCCAGGGATCTTTTGTACATTTCGGAATTACAGTGGTTTGCGTGTGTATTCCTGTATACACTCTTATAGGCTCTTTGAACACAGGTAATGGGTTCGAGTTCTGGATGGCAAAATTTCGCATCTTCTGGAGGAAAAAGTCTGCAGGATTCCGTGGCGACTTTAACCTCAGCAAAAGCCGTTCCCGAACTACGGTAAGCGAAATGGAGCTCCGGGACCTTGACCCTCGAGGCAGTAAGTTTTACCATTCTTCATCGGCTGACCGTCGAAGATGGTGCTAACGAAAGTCATTGATACAGTTGGGGCTTTCGACTCGGTCTAGTCCGCACTGATCCGCAGATCCTGAGTATAGATTGCGTTCCTGAATGGAAACACAGTGATAGTCCGAGGAATAAACGGAGGGTCTTTCCTAACTCTGCGAGAAGTCGAGAGTCGTTTGACACGCTCATCATGAGGTTGAGCTCACGTGAGGTCCTCAGAAGCAAGGGAATAACATGGACGCTACAATGAGACTGAAGGAAGCAAATTCTCGATTTACTTACTTCTCGCTAATACCCTACCCGCCCCTTTACTGCAACTTCAAAGAATGGCCAAGAAGTCAACAATACGGGAAGGAAATTGGCTGAAGGAAGTACGTTGTAGATAGGTAGTTGTGCGATCGAAGACTGGGATGATCCCTTAGAGTGTTGCGTAAACGGTATGGTGAATGAACAACATCCCGCAAAGCCTAGGCATAGCAGCTTTCGCCAAACAATTTCCATCTTGTTATTGTCGTCGTCGTTCTGGTTACTTTAGCGACCCAATCTGAAACTGTTGTTCATTAGAATTAGGTCTAGAAGGACTCACCTATCAACACACCTATCAACTGAACAGCCTAATAGGGCTGGACCTAAAGCCGGCGAAACTATCTCTGAAGATACCCTAAAGCTAAGACGCTCAGGCACCATGCTAAGGGGATCCTCGGGGGTTCTTTAAGGGCCCGTTTCAGTAGTTTAGGTTCAGCCCTATAGGCTGTTTAATTGACAGGTGAGTACTTCTATCGGGCATGCTGAAGCGACGCGTTGAATGACGCGCCGAAGTGTGCCCTAAGGGCTCCGAGCAAGAATACTACAGAATACCTCTGCACCCATATATCATCATGCCCAGAAAACGGCAGTCTACAGGCAATAAAGTTGACAGCAAAATCAACCTCAAGCAAGTCCAATTCACCGCTCCCAAACGTACAATCAAGGAGCGAGGTCCATCATGGTCCGCTCCGAGCAAGTTTCAGCAGACGATAACCCAGATGAACCCTTCCATATATATTCGGGAACCTGAATACGAGGGACTTACGACGGACGATGATGAAGAGAAAGAAAGTTACACTGCTTCACCGGTGAGGAGAAGGAGGCGGAAGATCACCCCACCGAAGACTTCGTCTCACAAGACTGGCGCCAAAAGTGCACAATGCCAGACTATCACACAGATGGACCCTTTCCGCGCACTGTACCATCCAGAAGTTGGAGAAGAGAACCTGGATGATTTGGAAGATGAGCACAAAGAAAACAATGTGCCTTCGCCTGTCAAGAGAAGGAAGCGGAAAGTTTCGCCAGAGAGGGCAACAAACGGCAAGTTTCGGAAAAGGCGTCTAAAACAAGAAGTATCCCAAAAAGAGCATCAGCTTGGTCGGGGATCCGAGTATGATGAGCGGCAACATGAAAAAGGAAGTAGACCACGGCAGCAAAAGAGCTCAGCGGAAGTTTTGCCTCCTCCTGTAACTCCACGCTCCCAGAGGAAGAAGGAGATTCCATCCTCCCAGTCCCCAGCAGATACTCCGCTTTCTACGCGGAGCAGAAGATCTTTTCGAGCCTACTCTAGATCGCCACTAAAGGAAAGGTCTACAAATGTTGGTCTACCTAAGACTTCTTGCCGAGAGGGAGCTCGTGGGAGAAGGAAAGTAGAGATAGCGGACAGCCTGGAAAGTCGGGAAGACGAGAGTCTGGTCCTCATGGCTGCCTCTAGTTCCGAGAATGCGTCCAAATTTCGAGAGAAATATTCACAATTACCAATGGATAGCACCATCACTCGGACAGCCGCACTCGACAACATTTCTGACAAAGGGCAGCGGCATGGGATAGAGACAAAAGGCTCAGATCGAGTTATAATGAGAAGAGAGATAGTTGATTCCGATGAAGAAGACGATGACGACGATCCTGATGCTAGTTTAGCAAGACAAGCTACATTGCACAGCAAGAATACCAGTCTGACTCAACAGCGTGCGCCTGACAATCAAAGACATCGATCCAGAGCAGCCGGGCCATCGAGCTCGTCACAGTCACCGCAGCAGAGCAATCTTCGAAACCGCTACCCAATAGAAAGATCTGGATTAACCAAGCAAATCTCTCCAAAGCCAACACTTTCACCGCCATCGATCCCCCCCTTCCACCGAACAGACTCCGAACAAGCCTCCGCCCAACTCCTCAAAGACCTCCACCGCGTCGCCGAACCAACCCTCGAAACAGATTCCCAATTCGAAGCCGGCTGGAACACTTACCACCCACCAACCAACGACAATGACTCCCCTCCCACCCTCCTCTCATCACCACCACCAATCGCCTCTCCCTCCTCAGCATCAATGACCATACCAACCCAACTCCTCCCGCCACGCACCACAGCCGATCATTCAACCCATCTCAACACCTCAAACCAACCAAAACACCCAGTCCCCCCTTCCCAAGCAACAACCACAGACACAACACAACCCTCGCCGCGAAAAATGCCTTCCTCGCAATTCTTCCCCTCACACCCCCCGTACAAATTACCAACCTCTTCAAAAGCAGCAACCGCTTTCCCCTCATCCCCACCACCAATGCCACCACCTTCCTCATCGCTGGTGGCGGATGAGAGCACGGCAGCGGATCTTGGGATGATGGGGTGGAAGTGGAATGGGGTGAGATTAAATGATAGCCAGTTATTGCCGGAGAGTTTGATGAATGATAGTTTGATTGGGCCGGTTGGGGGGTTTGGGCTGAGTCAGGAGAGTTTGGAGGAAGAGGTGTAGATAACAGGGATCAGAAGGCAGTAGTGGTTGGTTGAGTGAGGCGGTGGGATATTTCGTAGCTAGAGCGATAGAAACGAGCTGATCAACACGATCACGATACTCATATTCAGAGTCATGATGCCTCACACGTACGCTCTTACCCAAATAATCTCAACCCTTCCTCCTCATCCCCTTCCCCATCCACATCCATCTCTCCCTCCCCCCTCCCCTCCTCCCCCTCCCCTTCGCCCAACCCAACCCTCCTCCCCAACAAACTCGCAAACAACTCCCCCCTCTGCCTCTCCCCCCACCTCCCCCTATCCTCCGGCGCCATAAAATTCTGCAACTTCTCATGCACCGTATACCTCATCTTCCGGCCCTTACTAGCCTTCGTATCCACCACCTTCTTCACTTTGAAATCGCGCTGACTCGGTAACGCCACTGCACCACCAGAGGTAGGCGCAGCCATCCTTTGATCCACCAATTCGCGTAAAAGCAAGGTATAGAAATCGGCGTCGTCGTAGATGTGTGGGTCGTGGGGGATGTGGGAGGATGCTTGGATAGGGGCGCAGGAGCGGGGGATGTGGGTTTTGTTGAGGAGTTTTTCGAAGGAGGGGCCGGTGAGGTGGGCGTCTAGGATTGTGGTGAGGGGTTGGTGGGTGGGTGTTTGGGAGAATTTGGAGGGGCGGGGGAGGGTGGTGGTTGGGTTGGTTTTTTGGGACCATTTTGTTAGGGTGGTGCGGCGGGGGGGGAGGGAGAGTGATTCGTGGTGTTGCATTTGGGTCCAGATGGTTGGGGAGGGGGTGGTTGGTGTTGCTGAGAGGGGGGGGTTGTTGAGGTTGGGGGGTTGGAGAGAGGAGCGGAGAGTGAATATGGTGTTCCATAGGTTGAGGGCTGCTGATTCTGCGGCAAGGATTGTTTCTGCGTCGGCGGTAGAGGTGTTTGGGGACGCGCTCATGGAATTGGTGGAGATGAGGGCCTTTTGGAGTTTGATTCGGGTGTTTAGGAGGGAGTCGAAGGTGCTTCGTTGATGTTTGATGGCGCGGCCTTTGGCAACGTCGGCTTTTGCTGCCTTATAAAGCGAGGCTGCTACTGTCTTCTGCTCTTCTGCCATCATTTTGCGGAGTGCAGCTCGATCATCTGCCTTGGGTTCGTCCGGTTCGGCGCTCATGCTAGTGTTTTCGCTGTCACTGTCGCCAGAGTCCTCACCATCACTCATCTCGATATCTGATCCATCGTCCTCTTGTTCTGGTAAATCGCTGTCCACGCCGTCGAATTCATCAGCAGAAGCTTGCGTGTCCTCATCAGCGTGCAAATCCTCTTCATCTTCAGCATCCCCTGTCTCTTCTCCCCGACTCTTTTTGGCGATCTTACTACCTCCAAAAGTATAGCCCGTAGAATGTCTGTCCTCCCCACTTTCTAATGCGTCGTCCTCTTCCTGCTGTTCTAGGCCCCGCCCAGGCTCCGCGCTCTTATAATCATCTTGGTCTTCTTTTGTGCCCTTACTACCCCGGAAGGTGAAGATCCAAAACTTCTCCTCGTCCCCACTCTCAAAAGCCTCATCACTGTCAATTTCTTCATCTTCGTCCTGTTCCCATTCTTCTAAGTCTCCCTCAGGATCCGCATATTCAGAGTTCTCTGACTCTTCCTGCTCGCTATGCTTTGCAAAAGGATCATCATCGCTTTCGCCTTGAAAGAGCGCTTCACGGCTTATACTGGAGCCTTTGTATTGAGGCCCGACTACAGTGCCATTGGATTTGCGAAGTTCGCTTTTCCTGATCAATTTTAGTCAAGCAAGATATACGTGGTTGGCTGGCTGCATACCCAACGTCCACATAGTGTTCACGCGCCTCAGCCGGATCTTCGTCGCTGGCAGAGCTTGAGGCATCATCACCCACAACATCTTGGTCTTGGTCTTCTGGATCAAAATCTATCATTGGTTAGAGGCCTGAAAGCGTATAGCCGGAAAGAAGAGAAGATTTTTACCTTTTGGAGCAGGGTCTTCCAAATCTTTTAGCTGTTCTGCCCAGGGTCTGGACGTTTTTCCCTTTGCCATAGTTGCAAAGGACCAATTTTACAGGCATCGAGCAGCAATTTACAATATTCTTGGTGCTCGTCACGGGTAAACCGCGGCACTGAGTATCGGCATTTTAATTAGCGTGACCGATGTGAACCCATCATCTAAACTTTATATATTGTCTTAAGGTTAATCACGATGTAGAAGTACCACACACACGGCAACTCCCGGCCATTCTCTTGGGAGTTCGAGAGTTACGCCCCCTTTCTTGGGTCAGCTTCTTCCACAGGCCAACGAGATGGCTCATTAAGCGAGGGCGCTCCATCCAGACCTTCAGCTGAGCGGAATGACAACGCCATAACAGCCTGCCAACGACGATACGGGCTGGACATGGGAGCGCGTGATATCAGCTAACTCTAAGTTCATAAACTATAAGATAGGATATTAAATCGATAATAACATCATAGCCTTGGCTATAAAGTTATAAGAAACTAACTGATATTGGGCCACCACCTAACTAACGTATACCCACTTAGATTCAGCAGCTTTCATCCTCGTGATAACAACCATGGCGATTGACTTAAAGATTCCAGGGTGTACGAGATGGCTCATTAAGCCAGGGCGCTCCATCCAGACCTTTAGCTGAGCGGAATAGCAACGCTATAACAACCTGCCAAGGACGATACGGGCTGGACATGGGAGCGCGTGACTTCAGCCGACCCTGAGTTCACAAAATATAAGATGGGCCATTAAGCAGGCAATAACAGGATAGCCTTGGCTACAAAGACGCAAGAAACCGACCAACATCAGGCCATCACTTGACCAGCGCACATCCACTTGAGTTCAGCAGCTTTCATCCTCGTGATAACAACCATGTCGATCGACTTAGAGATTCCGGGGTCTCTGCTAAATTCTCTCGTGTCTGATTCGCTCCAACAGAAGTTCAACACCACCTGCGTGCCTTCTTTTCAAGACGATGACGGACAAACAACCTACATCGATTCGGTCACAGTCCAGTCAGTCACAAACGTCGTCAGCACCAACGTCATAGATTTCCCCGTAGATGCTCAGCTCCTTCTTCTCAGCCAAAGTGAGCTGGATGCGAGCGTGGGGGGTCTCACCCCCGATCTTGATGTTTTGACCGCCCAGATCGCGCTCCAAATGGTCCCACAGGGCGCCACACTCTCTTTTGTAGTCCAATCTATCAATCTCAGTCCTCCAGATTCTACGCTTCAAAATTTGATCAATTCTTTTGTCGCCTCATCACTCTCAGGTTTTGGTACAATCGACCTTGGAACGTTGTTTCAAACTCTTGGGTTGCCCCTGCCTACAAATACCGAATTTGCGTCGTCGGGCGGGTCTGTCCTGATTAGGTTCAATCCTGGTCCACCACCGTCCGATCATCTTATCAATGGTCTACAATGGAGCATCTTCATCCCATCGTCAGCCTTGGAAGGCTCACTCTTCAACCTTACAGGCCGAAGTGTCGTGCCGGAACTCCTCAAAAGCGGCTTCACTCTTGGCAACCAAAACGCCACTTACACGGGTTCGCAGACTGGCAACGCCAACCTCGAAGCAACGATAAATGCTACGAAATCTGCTAATTGCACGGTAGAAAGCTTCACTGTGTTTGCTGCGCTCGACTTCAAGGTCCAAATTTATCTCCAGAGCCAGACTCTTGGGAATCCGCAATTGGCCGAACTGATTTACTTCAACTTAAACCTCTCCTCTAATGTGGGATTCGATCCGTTCGATCTTGTTCAACATGAGCTTAACGGTGCCGCCATAGAGGCCATGGCAAGCTTCGACCCTTCCACGATCGGAGCAACTCGTCTCGGCCAACCAGGCTCGGATTATAGTCTTCACAACTTCGAGATCCTTTCGGATCTCCCTGACTTGAGCTTTGGAAACGCAAGGCTCTTGTACAACAATAATCTAGTCGCGCAGGATATTGGCATCGTTCTTGGCGGCAACATCTCTTACCAACCCCTACCACCCTTGTTTGACCTGACATACACGGTGACGAAATTCAACCCCTTCGATTACACGCAGTGGACCTACTGTGGCGAGACGCCTAGCGAACCGTTTGTCCAGGGCATCGGAACCCTTACCAATACCGTCCAGCTCTGTTCCACGACCATAGTCTCACCCACCAGCGCCGCCGCGCAAAGCGTTGTCATGTTGAGCACGACGCCCTCCCCAGGTGAAACCGCAAACCAAGTAATCGTGACCGCGTACATGACTGCTGCAAGTGCAAGTATCTTCCTCTCCTTGTCTGACGGCCAGAACCTCGTCGTGCAAGTGGAGACCACAAGGGGCGTGCGCCTGCTCGATTTTGGGTTCCCGCCCAGTCCGCAGTTCGACAGCAACGGCAATCTATTAAACTTCATACAGGTCCCCGTCGGCGTCTGCCATCCTGATATTGTCACGCTGGGGATCCCACAGATTCCGCTATCGCTACCAGCGCATGGCGTGGTGCCTGCGGTGCCATCGGATTGGGTGGGCAATCTTGGGGGAGTGATGGCATTTGAGAGCACGATTTTGGAGGTTGGGGAGGTTGGGCTCGGTGACGTCTTGCTGGTTCGGCAACCGGTGGACGGTGGAGTTACGGTGGTGTCTGCGAAGGACATGACTGTGCAGATACCTGTGCTCGTCGCTCTGAGAGGGTTTGATGAGGGTGCGGTGTTAGAGAGGGCGGATCATGGCCTGATCAGGAGCGCAAAAATAAGGGCAAAGACGTTTGTGAAATGTGCTGTGCTTTACAAGAGAGGCGCGCAAAGGCACAGACTTGTCGCAACGAAGAGCTTCGCTCAGGTTGTGACCACTTTTGAGAATAGGGTGGAAATTACGGATGTTTTCAAAACTGGATTGGTGTTTGTGAGACAGATTATTAAAGGCAAAGAAGGAGAGAGAAAGCTGCCTAGAACTGTGCTTGAGAGCCAAGCGACCATCGAGCCGAAGATTGAGTTGCCCGGGCTAGAAGAAACGAGGACTGTGCCAGGCTTTGAGGATGGAAACATCGTCATTGGGAGATTCGACGATGGTTCGTTCAGACTGATCTCAAAAGACTCTGGTGGAAATGTGGTGGTTTATGGAACTGTGCCCCGGTGGATGAATATGCCGGCTACTTCTGGAAATTGGGCGATCAGTAGCAGGAGAGGAGATCGGATTGAGGTGTTTCGGATCGTGGATAAAAATCTAAAAAGATGCTCTTGCGGATGCCATAGTGAGGAAGCTGCGAGGAAGGGTGAGTGACGTGGAGTCCTCATGTTCTACAATTTTCCCGAGCCATCTAGCTAAGTACCCATTGTCGGTGGTCAATGACCTCTATTCTCGAAATGCAAATCCTGCAAATAAGAGCTTGCCTCTAGAGATTCTAGACAAAATACCCCGGTTCGCTATGCTAAGTACCAGAGGTGTCGCGACCCACGTAACTTCTACGCCATACCCTGTAGATCACTACGTCATACGCGACACGGTCAGAATTCCCCACGATATTTCCCCAAAACCTTGCTTTGTTTACAAGCAATCTGTCCTGCCCCCTGCCCCCTTCTAGAAAACAAATCCACTTACCTCCACCTCACCTCCACAAATTCTACTTTTATACTAAAACAATCACACCAAGCCTTAACCATCCCACATATACCAAAACCCACAACAACAACCATGGCCGGCATATTCGACGGCCTCACAAACCTCATCTCCTCCATCCTTGAAATCTTCCAAGGCATCCTCTCCACCATCCTCTCCGCCTTCCAATCCGTCTTCAGCATCATTTCCAACCTCCTCAGTTCCATCCTCAATCTCTTCCAAAACCTGATCTCTTCCGTCTTCGATCTCATGAGTGGAGCTGTGGGATTTGTTCTTGGTAAGTGAATCTGTGAATCTTCTTCCCTACTACGTTCTAGGGACGCGTGTTATCGGATTTGCGCGTTGGGAACCTTATGCTGGTGGTTATGTTTCGTTGGCTAATGCGTGTTGGGGGTATGGTGTAGGTAATATTGTTATTATTGGAGTGTTGGTTGCGGCGTATGTGGGGTATTCTGCTTATACGCAGAAGAATCGCGGTGGAGGGATTACGGGGGGGAAGAAGCGCGCTTGAGCTGCGAGAGAGAGGGGTGGGTTGGGGTTGGGGTTGGGAACGGGCTGGTTGGATTGGGTTGAAATGAACAGGAAAGGGATCATGGATGGATGTGTACGATAGTTAGGATATGAGGGAGGCTTCAACATGGATCATGGATGGATGGTAGCGTATTTTGTAGGATAGATACCCATCGCGTTTCTCGAGCTTGATGGAATGTTATGAAGAGAGTCCGAGATTCGATGAGCTGGTCCCACGCGAAGTAACGGGGGGTGTCTCAGTGGAAGTGTTTTTCCTCGCGCATCGTTGTCTGACTTGAGGCGAGGTCAGTAGGCCTTTCACGAACTGCGATCAGGCTGGACCAATCGTCACGAGACCAAAATGATACCATTAAATAATCTATCAGCACCAAATCCACATACATGCTCATGCTTAGTCGCGTACAAATTCTATACACATAAATCCGAATGGCAAGAGAAGATCATGTCTCATATCCTCATGATGATCAACTGCACACCACCTACCCTTCTCCTCTTCCACCATGGTCAGTCCCAGTCGCTTTCAGCTTTCGCAGGTACGAAAGTGCCTTCTTCGCCCTCAAAGTGATGTGCCCACACGTGATCAGCATTGTCCGAATGTTGCGGCAATGAAAGTCCACCCATAGCTTCTGTAGGTGTTTCCGGATGTGCCATCTTTTGCGCATCATGCACTGTAAATCCATGCCTCACGAATGCTTCTGGTCCACCAGCCGTGGGCTCCTCGAATTCGGAGGGAGAAGCGGTGGTTTTCAGGAATGCTTCATAGTCAAGACTGTTGAGATTCGTTGAGGAGAGCGCGGAGGTCTGTTGTGGGAGGCTGGTAAAAGACGATGAGCTTAGTCTATTGTAGCTGACATCCTCTGAAGAAGTAGAGGGAAGGTCTGGTCTAAGTAATGAGTCTTGTCCGTGCGAGATATAGTCTTCCACTTCTGAAACCTCGCCAGACGAAGAGGTCGCGAGAGGCGGCCGGCTCATATTACTAGGTTCAAAGCTGGCGTAGGAGGGTGGTTGGCTGTATGCGGCAGATAAAGCGCTGCTAGTTAAATCGATATCGTTCCAATCCATAGGAGGCATACTCAAACCGGCGGACATCGCAGGTGGCTCTTCCTGTGAGGTGTAATAGTTGTCTAGCCCACCAGGAGACTGTGAATACTCTTCAGAATAAGTACCGGAGCCGTTCTCGTATGGGTATTGGAGATCCAGTGGTGGCAGGATTCCGATATTTTCACGAAAGCTCGGAATCCTGGGCTCTGGGGATCCATGAGCCGACCTGACCTGCCGCATTTCTTGTTTGGCGCTGGTGAAAGACTCATGTAGTTGTGAATGTGTTTCTTCTCTCTTCTTGACTAAGGGTAGACTGTCGGTTGACCGTCGGGCATACTCAGTGTTGCCAGGCACACTGTGAGGGATTGGTATCTTGTAGGGCAGGCCGCATTTATGGGCTGAATCATTGTGCTTGTGTACCGGTTTGTGGTGTCCGTTCATAAAAACGGTCATAGAATTGACAGAGTTGTCCGAACCAGCTTTGAGGAGACGGGGCTTGGACGAGGTGCTGGTCGATCGTTTCGGAGGGATAGCGGCCAAGTCGATCTCTGGCACAGGATCGAGGTGATCCTTCTTCAACGCGCAGGTGCACCGCATCCCATGCGTGCAGCAGCATTTCGGATCTACTGCGCCAGGATCAGGTCCTGGGTCCGAATGAACCTCGCCAGACTCGCTGTTATCGACACATTCCTCCTTTGTGTGTGATTTGGCCCCACACTCGCACTGGACATGCGAAGATCGAGCTTTGCGTAGACCTCTGCAGTGTGGACATTGTGAAACTGGTCTTCCTTTTTTGTTTATGTGTGTAAGAGCCCGGTCTTAGCAACCAGTCAGCAAGCGCCCATGAGAAGGCCCTTACGGAGCAAGGGAGAGCTCGAAAGCTTACCCGAGTGCTGACAAGTGCTGACTCGGTGGCCTCTCACACATGCTTCACAGGCGTATTTCTCGCCTTCGATCAACATCACCGTGGTTGTGTATACAGTTGAGGGTCAGTGTGATGGCTTCTTTGGAGTCAGCCTCGGAAAGTGGGGAGTGGGGGTGTGCTGACGGCAGGCGTGGGGCGGAAGGGAATCGATCCGCCGAGTGTGCTCTGTTGAAGGAGAATGTCTAGAAATCGCAGACTGGAGGAGTGAAAACAATGTCGCTTTATGGGAGAAGTGGATAATTAAAAGCAATTAGAGACCACGGCGGGTTCCGTAGCTTTGTAGTACTATGGGGGTGTTGAAGCCTTAAATCAGGGCAAGAACCCGATGTTTCAATGTGGCACGCGAGAGTGGAGGCGCCTAGTAGGTCTAGATAGTAGAGAAAAGAAGGTTGGCCGGCCCTTCGCTGTAGTCAAGAGTGAACCCAAATGATAATTGTGTAATGTAATCTGGAAAATGTGGCATTCATGGGATATTATATGTAGCCTGGCCACCTGCGGCGGTTAAGTCCTACGGCTTCTACTTGGCAGGGCGTGGCGCAATAGTAAGAAGGAAAATCGGGCTCACGATGTGCCTTGCTGTTGGATGACTCGGTGTACATGGTGAAAATTTTTAGGACCTTTGCGATCGCGTCCAGCGGAAGCGCAAATCAGATGGTTGGAGCTGGAGTGTAACTTCCATGCTGCCTAAATGCAATCGAAACGTTTATGCGGGGTCTGATTGGGGGTTTATGACCCGAACGATGGAGAGGGAAGGCAGGAGAGCGCAGGAGAGCAGGGAGATCTGCGAACCGAGAGCAAGCCGACGAAGAAGTGTAGGAAGAGATTACTGTACTACGAAGTACTGTGCATGTATGAGTACGCCTAGGTGTACTAGGTAGAGATACGGAGTACTCTGTACTGATAATCTAATCATCCCCCCGGGTAGAGGTGTCAGAAGGGGTCTCTAGGCTTGAAAATAGGTTTCTATGGCCTTCGCTAGAGATTCTAGGGATGCCACCTCAACTGGAAGGCTGTTCGTGGGGCTGGCTGTACCTGCTAGGTTTGGCTCCCCACAGACTCCCAAAAATCCCTCGAAGCGGACCAATCATTTTACTGCTAATTGTGTCACTGAAGTCATTGAAGCAACCTCCACGCCCACTTCTTTATGTCTCTCCTTATGCACCTCGCTTGCAATCGCTTCACTTCATACATCATCCCACACTTGTCACAAGCACTGAAATAATTTTATCAAACTTCTAGCACGGCCGTTCCCACACCGTCAAGCCAGTTGAGGCAGTGCCCCATGCTCGCACGGACCCAACAGATATGGCCATTATCCCGCCGATCAGCGGTCAAGATATGAACAGTACGTATTCCGATTACGAGGGTCGTGTGCCTGAAAATGGCAAGTTTTTCGACCACCAACCGAGCCGTGCTTTAGTCCGCCGAAGCCGCAGGAGAAAGAAAGGCGAGAAAATGGCAAGCAAAAAAGGCGAGGAAAAAGCAAACACAATACACATGATTGCGCAAATTCCTAATGCCATTCATGTCAATCCGGCCAACATGTTTATCGCTCACAAGCCATGTCTCGCATATTGTATCCAATCTCTACACTGCCATGACTTTGTGTTATGATTTGGATTACCACAACCTACCTGGGGTCAAGTTCTGAGCTGTCCTGTGCAAGTACGCGCATCTGCAAATGACGGTGTGATCATGCATGAGGGAGATGACTCTTTATGATTCTGACACGGATAATGCTGTTAAGTGTCTCCAATCGAATTACAGATTTTGATGAATAAGGAATTCCGAGCGGACGGCCATGCCGAAAGAACCTGACACACAGCCCTCTCCAGCTTGCATGGACGTTGGCCATGGCCCTGCCACGGCTTTTCGTTGCACACCGTAGATCCAATGCAGGTATGCTGCCGTCATCATCATTCATGATCCAAATGTGGGTCATCCAGGTCTCGACCAGCATCGATGCACCAGATCCATTCAAGCAGAGGTAAATGTTCAATTACTGATCTTGCAAGCCGCGGCTACCTTCATAGCAGGATTCACGATAACACGTCTGCTAGCTCACCTATTTCAGTCGATCATACAGTTCACCTGCATGTGAAGGCTAGTTCAACCGCCGCTGGTGAGTTTCCACGGGTATTCACGTTGAAGGAATGGTCTCTGCAGGATTTGATCTTCCTGGAGGACAGCCATCAAGATGTCGACTTCATTGTTGAGGTACCATTCATCACCAAGCTCTCGTTAGTATTCACCAATAGTTAAAGAGTCCGTTCCCCATCTCCCACCTATCATTTTACCTTCTCCATCTTCCCAACGTTACAAGAGTACTGTATCGGTGCTGCTTTTGTCGTAATCATCAGCATTTACTATTACATTTCAAGAGACATTCGTAATGCTCGTTTCCCTTTACGCACGTTGCCGAGGCGATTGAAAAAGTAAGAGAATAGGGTAAAAGTCATGCACATAGAGCAAAGACCTCCTAAATCATCGTCGATAAACGTCTAAGAAGCTCCGAATCTAGAGGTTTCTAACCCCTAATCATAGCCTTCACTAACTTAATGGATATGTGATAAAAGACATATGCTGCTTTAGAGGGTCTCAAAAAGAGTTATATCCAACTTTAATAACCTTCTATATGCATGACTTATGCCTCATTCTCTTACTACTAGCTGCGCTGGTCCGACTTGACCATCGTGGCCCACTGACCAGACCTCCTCATCCAAGCCTCGGCAAATCTTCCATCCTACCATTTCAATTCGTAAACATCCACGGCCGTAAGCCAGCAACTGGTGAGTTTCCTACTATCTTGATATGGAAAGGACTCAACGGATTCGTTGATACTACAAGCCGGCAATGCGTCGCATCTTACATCTTTCCCCTGAAATCAGTCAAATGCTCTTATAAATATATAATTTGCAAATATAGCAAGCATTCAATTTGCCTTACATCTCAGTGCTTGCGCAAAGTGGCAGTGGTAGCGGCTAGCGATCGGGTCTCTGGCGAAGATCCTTCTGGCATCTCGCTAACGAGCGCGAAAAGGCGTCGAGGCTGGGTGTGTTGATCAAAATCCTTCCGGTGAGTGGTCATCTCTCTTTGTCTTTCCATCCTTCGTTTACTCATGGTCCAATAGAGCAGCAAAGGAAAAGCTCGCTTTACCCCGGCTTTTGGTATCCTTGCACGGAAGGGGGGCGAGCTCCGACGACAGCCTTAACGTTTGTCACATGATTAGAGGCCGATAACATGCGCTTGATGTTCAGCAATGATATCATCCGCTCTTTGCACCACAACTACATTCCAGGTTCGCCCAAGGGAGGCTAACATTGAAAACCAACAGATGTGAATTCTTCGTCCAAGAAAGGACAACTAACCAACAAGTCGCTTCGACAATCGATAACCGACCTTCTACGGCTACTCAACCGGCTTTGCACCAAATGACCTAACTTTTGGCTTTCGAGTTAAGGAAGGCCTTGACTTATTAGCAAAGTCAAACCCAGACGTGCAAGACCTGAACCGACTTCACACTGTTAATAGACAAGAAGCCGAAGATGGTATGGCTTTCGCTAACATTGCTATCAAATCTCGCTACGACAAGCTACACAAAGCCCTGCGTTTACACAAAGATTCATTGGTCTATCTAAGGTTACATCACGGCTACAAAATTCCTATGGCTACCTAATATCAAAAAGTGCTACTGGTCAGTACTTCTATCTCGATCTAGACATCTTTCAAGTTGGACGGACTGCTGGTCTCACCGTTGGAGCAACAGAACGACTTTCCTCGTACGTGAACGTTATAAGACAGTCAGACAGCTAACAGGAGGCGCCTATATGGACAATTCTCGAGATACATATGTAGTCCGAGGCTTGAATGATACGCGCTTTAATAAGGCTGGAGACTCTGGAGCATGGATTTTAGATCTATGAGAAGACCTTATGGGTCCTCTTCACTGTGGCTCTAAAAAGAGTGATCATATTTACTTCACACCCATACGACTTGTCGTCGACGACATTGAGAAGTTTACAGGAAAGCAAGTCGAGATGTATTGCGGCCGTGAAGTGTCTTTGGGACCTTGCGAAGAATTTGGAGACTCGGTGCGATCAAATATCATCTCGCATATGGTTGAGCTCATCATCCGTTACAAGCTGGACTGCCCTCTGTGTCCCAGGAGTAAGTCATTCGACCGCAAGGCAACATCGCAGCTGTAGAGTACGGTGAAGTCTTGTAGGCTGTGTTTCCTTTCTCATCGCCCTCTGTTGAGAGAAGGAAAACAAAGATTACCACTTTGAATTATTTGACCACTCCGCAGGTACCAGGATGCCAACCTCAATCTACCTAGTTCAATATTCAACATGAATTTGAGTAGCAGTGACACCTATCAGTAGCGACTATAAGGTCCTACTCGTGGAATTCCTATGGGATCATCTCCAGGCAATCGAAGTTGAACAGTAACAAGCAGTGAACAACTCCCATTCGCCAACCCATTGTGAGGGGGCATTGTCAAATGCTCCCCGAAAGGAAGGTCAAGCACGTCTCCGGTCTTCTGCTATGGAGGCTCGTCAGAAGTCCTAATCCATGATGACAAGAGTCCTTTGCCTAGGGATGGACGTATACTCTTACTGGTTCATGGCATTGAAGACTTAACAACAAATCTGCAGTCTCTAGTAACAATAGAAAAGGTGTTGGGTGGACTAGAGGTGCACCTGGCTTCTCGTCTGCGGTCGAAAATAGATGAGCCCAACATGGGCCAAGAATGGATATGCGGAATTGGATGGACCTTTTACTCGTTGGATCCGCTTGTGAATATGTTGCTTGGGCGCGTGGAAACAGATCCAGACACCATGTCCACCTCACATGTGGTTGCGACGGGTTGTCAACTGACATTTACCGCCTCTGCTGATTGCAAGAGTATTATGCACAGATCACAATCCATTTGGTGCAGCCAAGAGGTAGCTCGCCGCCCTCTACCCCAGTCGCAAGTCAAGTCGCACGCGATGCTCTCGCGAAAGGGAGGGCACAAGTTGCAGCAAACCTCACCTTTGCAGTCGCTTTGCAAAACCTTGGAGAGGGACTCGCGAAAGCTTCTCTGCAGGGCAGGAGACGAGTTACAGGAAGTTGTGATGTCTCATTTGGGGGAAAGAACAGATGGATTTCATTGTGGTAGGTTTGCCTTTGCTAATGTCATCTGTCGTTGGGATAGAGGCGACGACGACTTAGGGCTGCAGTATGCCGGGGCCTAATAGGCCGAGTCAAAGCCCATAGCTGCCGATTCGCCATGGGGTGGTTAAGGCCGATACCTTTCCCCACAAAAGGGCGATGGAAGACATATCTGTGCGAGTTCTCTATTCGACTCGGTATTGATCGTTCTAGCGCATTTCTACTCCGAATCAAGCGCACGGAGTGTTTTTGGATCCTCGAGCAGCGTTGGTTTGTCGACGAGCATGTTTGTACATTTTCCATTAACAAATGAATTTGGGCTGAGTTAGGTTGTTATATTCTATCTTATTCTTTCTTCCTTAACTCCCTCTCATTGTTGTTTGCCCTTGACTTTTTATGTCTTTTTCTATTTACTACAGCAGGACAACCGCAATCAACGATCTAGTATCGCTTCCAGTCTACAACCTACAATAATTATACCTTGTCGCCATTGGCTTACTACTAAATCTCTCACTCAGATCATGTGAAGGTGCACATGGGAATTCATGCAGTTACTCTAGGTCTTTCCGGAAGAGTCCTTGACCTAGACTCGAGGCCAAATATTCAAGTCCATTTGCGAATTTGGGCAACACAGTCACAGTCGTCCTTTTTCAAGGCTCCGGGGAAAGCTATTTTTGAAGCGCCACTAGATTTATTACAAGACCTTTGGGTGAATGGGCCGGTTTTTAGTTGCGCTGTATTGACGATAGTCTATTGGCGCCCATTGTTAAACGCCGGATTCGCAATATTCGTTTGGGCACTGATCTTTGGGGTGGTATTCAATACACAGGCTATATTACAATGAACTGCCTGCTAAGTGGGCGAAGGGCTACTTTTAGAGGAGCCCCAGTGTGACGACGGCCGATTCATTCTTGATACTCAACGTTGTTATCATAGCCATTGCTCACTGAGGTGCAAGCAGAGCTGGCAGAGGACATGCTAGGCAAAGATTGGGAGGAGAAACGGAAGGCGGTATAAAAGGGGTTAGCGGAAGAACTCTTGTCCAGGCTCGAAGAACAAGCAGAGAAGGAGTACGAAGAGGAGCTTCGCGAGAAACGCAGCGGAAAAATCAGGCAACAGATGCGCGCAGAAAACAAGAGAAGGATGGAGGGACAAGGGTTTATCTAGCAGCCAAGAGCCTTGGAGAGAAGGTTCAAACCTTCAGCGTGGCAAGAATTCGGGATACCTCCGAACTAAAAGTAGGTTGCAACCCATTCCACCGGATATGGTGAAGAGCAAATGACGAGTCTTCGGACTCAGATGCCTTCTTTTCAGAGCAAGCCATCAGCAATCAGTCACAATGTCGTCGTTCCAAGCCTCCACCATCATGGATTTGATAGTCTCAGTCACATGGGCCTCTATCAATACCTCGAGCTACATCAATCCTCAGTTTCAGGTTGTCCTGCCGTCTCAAGCAATTCTTTCTCGAATACTCGGTGCTGCTTGCCTTGACTTTTGTCCTAGATTCTTCGAGGTTTTGAAATCAGAGACTCCGCCATCTTCAAGCTGGTTCGAATCACTTCCTTCAACGATTCCACTTCATGTATGGGGTGTCTATGTTCTGGTCCTTCGTCGAAACGGTCACAAACCTCTACTCTACATTGGCTCTGGCACTGCAACAAAAAGAGGTGTCCGAGCTCGCCTCGCCAAATACGACTCCGGTGTACTGATTCCTCGTTGTGTCCGCAAAGCTTTGAAGGATGGCTTCACAATTGTTCACAAAGCTTTGCTTCTCTCGTCTCCAATTCCGTCTGCCGAAAACATCCCTATATTCCGCACAACTTTCGTCGCCGTCGAAGCCGCCTTGACTTGTATTCTTGGCGCTTTTCACAAGCGCAACAAGTCTTATGGTTTTGGTGATCTCTGTCCTTGGTCTCAAGACTTGTTCGAGTGGAATGGCCTTTGCAGTCTTGCTATTTTCAAGGACCCTGCTAAGCTATCCAGATATGTAGAGGCGTGGGTGGTTGGGGTCACCCATTCCGAAACTGAATGATGAAGGGCAATGGGTATACTGTGTAGTCTTCGAGAGATATCACATGGCGGGCTATGAGGGAAAACACAAGATACCTCTTAACCCTACTGAAGGGTTGGGCAATCTCAAGCACATGATTACGGACGGGGTACTTTGCATCGTCCAGAGCAACAAATACACGCAGGATCCAAGGGTCAAAGTATGGCAAGATCCGCTGACCTGCTGTGCCCCAGAATCCCAAGAACCTCACTATCACCTACGGAAACGCAAAAAGACTGTATACACCGATCATGATTATTCATGCATCTCAGATTTAGATTTCACGGATAACACGGTATCAAAACTGGATGTGTTGTCAGAGGCCGGAGCCGACCCGGATAGAGAAAGCATAGGAAATCTTGACGAAGACGATGACAGTACAGGAAGTGATGATGAAGACGATATAAAATGATGAATTGTCGGGACATACGGACAATGTTTCCTTGACGGCAGTAAGAGATAATCGCCCAGACGTGGAGTCCTTAGAAGGCTGGGGGATCGCGGTCATAGAGAATAATATAAAGGAGGAGGAAACATCAACCGATAATTCAGTTGAGGACTCGGACGAGGATATGGAGATTGAGGTAGAGGAGCTTACGCTGGACGAGGATCTGGAGATCAAGCCAGAGGAGAGTACGCAATATGAAGACATGGAGATCAAGACAGAGGAGAGTACTCTGGATGAAGACATGTATACATTTTGGCAGGACATGGAACCTGATGGGCCTGAAAAGTTAATCCTACGACCAAGTAAGAAGGAGCAAACATCTTATATGACGAGCCGGCACACCCTTGGGATCCGCTGGATGAAGAAACTTAGCCACCGAGATTCGTCCTCCTCTCGTCCTTGTGGGCTTTCAAGATCATCAAAGAAGGAGACTGTTACCGTACTCGCTATGGGCAAGGATGGGTTTGGAGTAAGTAAAGACCAATTCACAAAACTGGATAGACAGCTCCAGCGCCGAGGGGTTAAGCTAAAGCTCGTAACATTAAACATTCTATGAGATACCTGTTCTGGCCAACAACGTTTAGCAGTAAAAGTGGTTTCCAGGCCTCTTGGACAAACAATGGGCGCCCAGCCCTGGTGCGTGACGAAGACGGAACGTGGAAATACCCTATCATTTTCAACACTACATCGTTACATGGGGAAGAAGGGCAAAGCAGAGGATTGAAAGCAACTCCTACGGCAGCGAATAATAGGATGCTTTGATCGCATAACAAACACTCGTTCATCCTCGGAGAATCCCGCATTGCATTCTCGCCAGACAACCCCTGTAGGGTCTGGAGGAAGTTTCCATGTCCAAACTCCCTCTAAGACCTCAAATGCGGTGGGGAAGGGCGATCAGAGCGGCGACGTTCCAAAGGGCTGATTGATCTAACAACTGAGACCCAACCGCAGGCCCAGCCTACTATAAGTCTCCAGCCATTCGGACATGCAGCAGAGAAGGCAGGCAGTGCGACCACAGAACTCAAGCCTAAAGATGAGGGAAAGCTCGTCAACCGAATCAAGAAAGGCGTTGCCGATGCAGAGATTGCATATGAAAAGGCGACAGCCGAACACCGTATGATAGTAAACATTGATGATAAGGAAGAACAGGATGAGGAAGACATTCTCGAGGACGCTCTCAAGGACCCGGAGGAAAGAGCGAGAGACATGTGAGCCCTACGTGTACATTGCTGCCGTAGAAAGGGGCAGAACCCTGTTTAATGAACTTGCCGTCATGGGAGCCGACCGACCTGTACATCCGTCGATCGAGGATTCTTACTGGATTGAAGAAGACCAACTGAGCCGAGGCAAGCCGGACATATTAGGGAGAAGTAAGAGTCGGCCATATCGATTAAGCCTTTGCCAAACCCGACTAGGTTTTCCCTCAGGAATATCGATAAACCATTCGTCGAACTAGAGCATTTCAATGAGAGTCGGCCATATCAATATACCCTTATCACTAACAAACAGGATAAGCTTATCGAAAGCATGGCCGAGTACAGTCACTGAACACCTATACCGGAACGATGGCAGATATGAGCACTTTCTAAAGTGCTTGCAGTGCGGGGCGATTTACGCGGGAGTGTTAGTGCCCTGGACAATGGCGGTGATTGCACGGGATAGAGGGGTGATATCGCAAACTGATTCGAAGCAGGAGCTGTCCTCGTAGAGAATATGGGCCTCCTTGATGATGAGCCCATCCTACGAAAGGAACTCAACCTGATGCTTTCAGGGACCGGGGTATGTCACTTTCTCTATTCGCAACATCCCAATGCTAGCCGCCTTTATCAGAAATACCACTTGGCACATTGCCGTTATGGAATAAGCTTGGTAGGTGGCAACAGGAGGCTATTGTGCGGACTGATGAATATCCACTTTCAACCATTGAGAGGCCACCTGGAACCGGTAAGACGAGAACCATCGCCGCCTTTCTCGTCGGTAGGACTACCGTCAATAAGGATGAGCAGATCATGATATGCGCTCCAAGAAATGTGGCAGTTCGAAAGCTGGTAGAGGATACGGTGTCTCTTATGCGGAGTGACGGCTTACACGATGATACGAACCCGATCTCCCCACTTCCCTTGGTGCATGTCGAGACCGAAGGTATTATAGACGCAAGCTACCTCTGTGCAAAACCACCCAGCGATGCCCTTGCTGTCAGACGGCAACCATGGCGGTATGGAGCGTTTCATCGTCCAAGAAGCCAACAAACGTGTCGACGTTGTCACCCAGTTTAATATCCGCAACCCTGATGTTCGATCTCCAACTGGTGTCTAATTTGACAGTTGTGAGTCACAGCCTGTTGAGTTCATTTACCTACAGGATGTTATGAGCTCGGCAAAGCCGCATCGGCACAGCGAAATGGACCCGGCAAAGACGTGTCGGACCAACGTAGCTTGTGTCTACGGCTGATGAGGCAAGATTTATCTTCAGGTACTTTGACCCGTCGAGGTAGCTCAACGCAACTTGTCTCAACGGCCTAGCTGCCGAAGATGGAAGGGAATTGTGAAGCTACGCACGGGTCTTCGGATGGTCGGGGCCCTAGTCGGGGTGAAGTTCTAGAGGAGGATTACTCCTCACATTATGGATCCTCGGTGTTCGAAGCGTTTGATCCGGATGAAGTTGATGAATCGTTGCCAATAATCAAATCGTGGTATCCGGCAAAAAAACATATCATGGCATCCTTTGACTGGCGGTTGCACTACATGGAAAGTTTTGTTAAGTCTTTAAGGAAGATTCTAAGCTGATGCCCCCAATTTTGTAGTCCGGGGGGTGGCGCAAAACAAGACACAACTATATCATTGGTTCTGCTTACGTCTAGCAGTTGAAGGAATTGTGCGTAACATCCGTTGTGTAGCACCGGAAGTAACTACTATCGCCTCTACTGGCGAGACTGGACACCTCAGTCCAATATTTGGGTCGCCAAAGCTGTTTCCCGTGGATGCCTATTATATCCATTCGACAATCTGCTATCATGGTTGGCAATACATCGATTGGAGAGACACGACGTACTGTTGTTGGTCCAGGGTTTGTGTTCTAGTCATTGGTTGGTAACCATCAATTCAATTACTGTCTTACCGAAGGCAACGATGAGCTCGAGAACATCTACAACGCGATGGTCGACACTCACGGCCTGCTTACACGATGCAGCTTCCAATTGTACACGGGAATAGACGCAACGAGAGCTCTGTAAGACTAACGTCTTCTGTGATGGGTCAATGCATCCAATCTTCAGGCAACACCCACTTGCACTCAACTTCGAGAAGATTCAAGAGTTCCACGAGGATTCTGGTCCTGTAACGCACACGAGCATCCTCAAGAAGATTTCTAGATATCCTAATGCTGGACGCGTTAGCATTCGTGCGGGAAGGTACCACAGTTCGTACCTTCTGAGGAACGGACCCCCGCCAATTCACTACCAATTCAGCAATCGCCGCCCACTTTTGGGGTGAGAATCTCTTCTGTCCTCACCTTTCTTTCTGCCTCACAACTCCACTATGCTAAGTACTTTTGCTGCTACTACGCCCTTAAACTGTCTACATTCGCTCATCCGGGCGTCGTCAGCTGCTTTCTAAGCTCTTCTTAGCAACACAGTTATTGAGACTTTTCAAATCGATGCGTTTCTAAAAAGTGTAAATCCCATTGCCAATTCTATTTCCCAAGACACTCGTAATTTAGTCGTTCAGATCACTAGAAATCTTGCTAGGCCACCGGATTGTCCGCTTCAAAAGCCTACTAGCGGAACCACGAGATCAACCTTTCAACACTCTCATCCAACTGGATGAGAGGACGGATGCGTGTGTTTCTCGGCCTTAAAGCGGTTGTCTATACAGCAGAACTATCGTTCCGAGGGATATTAAAGCAAGACTCAATTCTCTCTCCTATAAAGCCCGCACCTAGCATTATGCTTGTCTTTATGAATCTTTTGTATATACGCGGTCTAAGTTTCCTGATACTTTTGTGCTATTAGTCCATGCCAAGCGTTACTCTTCCATCGTTACTGCTTGTTATATAAAGATATGGATAAGGAAAACCTCACATATGACGAGCCCCATTATTGATGCGGACAATAGCAGTGGAAAGAAATAGTGCATATACCATTAAGGGTCCAATTGCCGAGAAAAGAAGTTCACAAGAGTATGGGGAGCTCACTAACTTTCAAGCGACAACCCTTAAGGATATCAAATCGAAGTCTGTTGATATCATTAAGTACCGCAAGACAGCAAACCTTTACTCAGAGAAGTCAATGAGGGCTGTAGTGCTTTTAGATGTTGCTTTCCAGTATCCAAAAGCATCACTTCGGGCTCTAACGATTTTTATCATTGGATGGAAGCAGACCCTGCACCATGGAGGAATGTGGTGGAAGAGGGCGACATCTTTGCACAAAAGAGGCAAGCCGTCGAAACGAACGTCAGAGGCTCCGCAAAACCACCATGCTCTTGAATATTCGACCCACCTTTGGCGCTGTAAACCACGGATGGCTGGTAAAATCTTGGTGCATTAAGCGCTACAGGGTATATCTTATCATTAATTAAAAGCTTTGAAGGAACTGACATCTGAGAATCATTCTTCATTGCGACACCAATTTATTCGTATTCCCATATCTGGTACAGCAGCGTGGGCGTCATTTGTGGTTGTATGTCTTCTCAATTATGATGAGGTGACGTTGGGACCACGACGTTCGAAGGTGAAAAAAAAAACCTCGAATAGGTATAGTGGCTGCTCATCGTGTTGTGATGACCTTGGTTGCGGCCGCTTTAGGGTAATTCAATATCAGATTGTTAAAGCAGCCACACGTGGACAACTTAATACTGGCGATACTTGTTCTTGAATCGATGTTGGGTGTTGCTCGCTTGTACTCGCCGAGTACATTTGCATATGTCTTTGACTTTGCGGCCAAAGCTATCAATATACACGAGACAGATCAGAATCCGCATAGGCATTTCTACATGAAGTGTACGTTTTCTTTCTAAAAGCCCTTACTTAATGCTCACTAACTCTGTTGATAGCTGTCTTTGCTATGCTTGCTACACGTGTAAAGCTATATCTGGACTGGAAGGGAGATCCACAAGCACTCGCTAAGTCTTCACACTCCCGACAACGTCTGTTCACTTGGTATAACAAAATGGCGGCTTCCAAGGCCTATGATGGGCGTGATTGGGATGATCTTGTCCGCATTATTCCAAACTCTCGGCGACGTAACGCTGAGCTGGAAAATGCGATTCCTGGCCCTGATGAGGATGATGACGAGCGGCGTGTTTGGTTCGAAGGATGGGAGAGGCTTCACGTAGAACAAGTGTGATGTGTCCCTGCCTCCCAAGGCTCTTCTTTCGACGAAATAAACGCACGAGAAAGCGGGATTACATTCACAAAGGCCGCAATGGGGGCAAGGAATATGCCACTGGTGGGGGAAAATCGCGACGAGATGTATGGAAGGTGCGATGGGAGTTCCTTCCATCCATGGATGGCGGGATCTCACAAATGGAATGCAACATATACATGCTAGCATAATATCAATGAGAATTCTTTTAAAGCCCAAGTCGGTCTTATGCTAGAGTTGGGTCTTTCAGTTGGAGCCGAAGAAGGGAAACTTATACTTTTCACAAATCAACAGGGCGGCTTGCCCGTCACATTGGTCTTTCCAGCAAAACGTACCCTTCTACATTGCGTTCAATATTGATTTGCTATCTCCTAATCTGGTCTCTCCCCTTTGATTGCACCATCAATCCCAATTGTTATGTCAACGTGAGGGACGCAAACCGTTAACCACATCGCAATGGCAGGTAGCAAGACTTTTAGAGAGCCTAGCAAGACCAACGACCCACAAAGGCCGCCGCTGACCGCATTCGAGCAGGGAGTTGATTCGTTTCTCCTTGAACTCTTGTTCACTATTAAGACCAACCCGCGCCTATGACCCATACGCTGAGCGGAAGCTAGTGCGTTCAAAAACCAGTGTTGTACAAGCAATGATTGCCTGGGTGAAGACGTCACGAGTCAAAGGGGACCTTGGCACAAGTAGCACACTGCAGCCTCAATACGACCATTCTGGCCTTCCGTACCACGTTTCGCGTGCATTTGGTGTTAATTCATGTAGTATTTCGTGGACTACTGCGACTCAGTCTTCAAGGATGGGGTTCAGGTTCACTGGCGAATTGATGCAATGTAAGCTAGGCTTGAAGGACCGTTAGCGTCATTACTAGACAAAGCGAATTGATGTCTTCGTCCAACGACGATATTGCCCGAATCGTGCTCCCTATGGAAACATAGTCGCATCTGTGCCCATGTTCCGCTGTCACGCCCTTGTGCTGCACGGCAGAGATATCCTGTGCAACTCCCACACAAGTGAAACTGCGCGAGGCATTTCGATTTTGGAACGAGATTGATAGAACAGGTATTTGATGTCCCTGTTCGTCGAGCAACCCATGTAATAGGCTCATAAGGCGGCCCATCGGTCATTCTCTACTAACTGCAAAGGAAAAGTCCGCGGGAAAATGGGGGTGGTCGAGAATTATGCTGGCTTTGTATTAGAGACAGGGCTGTTGCTAACAGCTTGGCTTTCAGCATCATCTGGTAGCGGCACTCCGTAAAGCGCCACGTCACAGGCCCTTGTCTGGCTATCAAGTTCCGTATATCCACCCCGGTAGCCATGTTCTTCTGTATTGCATACGGCCATAAGTCTTGAAGCTGCGTCCGCAATATCAAGATATGAAAACATGTCACCGGACCCCGGGTACCTCGAGTACAAGGCCACTCTACAGCCCATGAATGTCCAATTTCGCAGCGAAATGCCCCGGGGCCACCACATAGGTATTTTGCTCTGCCATTCTGGAGCCTCTTTGAGCATATTGAGTATAGCTACAGCACAACCGCCTAGCGGTGGGATAGGAACGGGGTTGAACCGTTGAGGCGGACTGCAAATAAGATTAATGCTTAGGCCAGTGGTATTATTGTTGACAGATGCAGAGATCGAAAGGGTGGGACTAGACAGTGAGTGCGATGCTTCGGACGGTGGGAGGTTGTAAGTAACAGATTGATTCAGAGGACCAGCAAAGTTCTGTATTGCATGTTTGGCTATACGATTTGAGGGTATAGCAATTGTAATAATTGAGAGACAGAATGCACAGCAAAGAGTAAGAAACGAGGCGGACGTTGATCCTTTAGTGATGTTGAGCTTAGTGAAGACTCATGTAAGGGGTAGAAAAAAGGTACAAATGAGATGTATCGCATTGCTGAAGAGTCTGCGCTTGCATGTATCGCTAATCTTCAATATTTCTGTCGCGGTTGAGCAAATCGATCCAATTAGGCATAAATTGTACATAGCCGCAGTGATCATGCTCTCGCGGCAAGACCCGTCGCTTCTCGCATGCTTTGCTCTCCACCATTGCATACGCTGGACGATCTCGATGTTAGACGAACTATAGGGTTATACGTTCATTTCATGCATGTATTTGGGTTCTGAGGTTTAGTATAATGAATGGTGAGCTTCCCCACCTAACTTTGGGTGCGCTTCATGGTACCCTGGATGGGGCATTTCCGCAGCGGATACGGACCCCGTGGGGAGAGATCTTAGCGATCCTGCGGCTTGACGCTACTCAGCAGATCGCAAATCAACATAAAGCATGTTGTTTCAAGCTCAGTCATTATGCCAAGATCTTGATGACTGGGGCGTTCAATCTATAAAGTTCCAAAAATGGTTACTGAGATCAACCGGGGACCTGGTCGCTTTTATTTGCGGCGCCCTCTTTTCTTTTTCCTTGTTTCACATGGAAGATCTGCTTCAGTCTTTTCAGCTTTGCCCACCTCTCCTTGTCTCTTTCATCTTCATCTTTCCGGTCTCTGCTTATCGCGGCTAAACTTACCACGCTGCCAACCTCGCTGGCAGCGTCATCTAAATTTGTTATCGTCACAGCCGAGGCCATCCCACGCTCATGTTTTTTATGTTGTGTAATTGCATTTAAAGTCCGTAGCAAGACCTGCCAGCCCGCAAGACCATCTAAAGAGGTCCGCCGCGAAGAAGTACCTGTTTGAGAAAGAGCGTTTATCCATGGGCAGTAGTCTCGATGTTCGCCTACTACGTCCAAACGGTGCATACTCGACTGTGACGCTGGATCTGGCGGGGCTTTGAAAAGCCAAAGTCCCAAGCGGCGGAAACAGACTGTGCAAGTGGCGAGTCCAGATATGTGTCCTTCTTCTGCTTGCCAGCCGAAAAGAGCAAGAGTCAATGCGGCAGTGTTGACTGGTAGTGGTGAAGCGGTGCGAGCGATAGGGTCTGATGAACAATGTACGGCAGCTTTGGCGCCATCTGTGGGGTGGTTCGACGGAGATGACCAAATTAGAGGAGCCACACGCGCCTGTATGTCCGAGATGTCAAGGCCTTCGGGCGTCGAGGGGTCTGTTGGGAGTTCAGAAGCCATAGTGAGAAGAGATTGATGGCGTTGGCGTAGGTTGTCTATCGCTGTTACTCGATGCGCAAGAGGAAGCCGTTGAATCGTATCTGTGAGCTTCGTAAGTATGATACGAGTATGGACGTTACTGTAACAGAACGCATACCATCACATCCCCGTCTCCTCCAGAGACAGCCACCGTCATGCCAGGTGACAATCATCTCCGCGTATTTCTCGACCAGCTGCTCCTGTGCTTTCTCTCGCCAGTCGTTATCTGCCTGCTCTTCAGATGACCACCCCTCCTCATTTTCTTTATCTGCGCGATCATCCTCCAATTTGATCACCAACTCCTTCGCGCAACCGCCGATGCAACCAACGGTTTCCCTTCCAATGCATGACCAACCACGCCTGGCCCATTGGACTTCATTGATCTTCTCCGGTTTACCCATCCATTTGTCTACATGCCTATACGTCTTTAATCGTTCTAGAAATTGCGCTCGATCCCAAGGCGCAAAATTCGGTGCTTTACGCTCCTCATTTGGAGCTGCGAGCGAACTGGAGGGTTGCTTGGAGGCTGTTACAGGCCGATTGCTTGATTTTGAAGTCATCGTAATTCGTGTACTTGGTGCTACATAGGCTGAAGTAGGCCTTGCAACCCGCGCTTTCTTCGTAGGAGGATCCAAACTTGCTGGTAGTGTGGTTGTTGATGCATTGTGCTTAATGTGACTGGTGCTTAGAGACGTGCTTGACGCGTTCGAGATGGAATCGAGAATCTTATGGAATTTTCGCTTGGTAGTGGTCAAAGCAGGAGGCATATTAAGCTCCGGTAGCATCAAGCAAACAAAGCAATACCCATTTCACAGTTTGGGATGGAATATCAAAGCGCGGCTGGTACGGCGCGCCATTAGTTACAAACCGACATAACCTAAAAACCGTTAAAACGTAAAAACCATTGATTCCAAAACCAACAGTCAAATTACGCAACTACCTACCATGAGATGGTACATACAATATATAAGTTATTACCTAGTAAAGAGAAGTACCTTCTCATAGTAATAGTTGTAATCTAGAATTCTATCGACTACTAAAACTTGCGGCTAGTTTCGCGTTTGGTTTAGGGCTATGTTAGGCGGTGCCCTAATAAGTACTCTAAGGAGGGCCCTCGGGGCACCCCTAAAGTAACACCCCCGGAGCATACCCCTGGAGCAGCCCTGGAGCAGCCCTGGAGTACCCCCCCAGAGCACCACCCCCGGAGGGTGCTGAGGGGTGCTTCGAGTGCTCCTTTGGAGGTGCTCCGGGCAGTTGCTCTGGGGGTACTCCGGGGGTGGTGCTCTGGGGGTCGTGCTTAGGGTGAAACTACCACCACCTAAGCCACTATGTAAACAATAGATGAAATGTTATATCTAGGGTCTAGAGTCAGTACTTCTATTTACTAGGCAATAGCCTATGAATCATATGTACCATCTCATGGTAAGTAGCTGCGTAATATGACTGTTGGTTTTGGAATCAACGGTTTTTACGTTTTAACGGTTTTTAGGTTATGTCGGTTTGTAACTAATGGCGCGCCGTAGCTGGCGGTTGCGGCGCTTACTTTCAACGTGACCTCGTCCTCTTCTCACGACCTTATATTGCCGTGCCTTCTATCCCGTGCATGTCATTTGGTCTTACACAATTGAATTCTCAGACCTCCAGATCAGAATAGCTAGCTACATAATCAAGCTATGCTCGCTCTCCACGAATGCTAGTAGATCGCGGTCAACCTGTTAATCTCTGTATCTCTCGCTTCCTCTTGCTTTTGCTTCCACCTCTCGTCATCCTGGCTCTGAACCAATTCTCAGGCTTCTCATCTCGCCTCTCCCTTTTCACCAAACAGCTTTCCCCCTTTGCTCCGGTTACTCACTGTTCTTCAGCATCTATTACCATGTCCTACCGTAAGGAACTTAAGATTGCTGAGCTCGCAGTCCAACGTGCTACGTTACTGACACAGCGGGTTTTTCATGAGAAAGCCAAAGGAACGCTCTCGAAAGATGACAAGTCACCAGTTACGATTGGAGACTTTGGTGCTCAAGCACTTATTATACACGCTATAAGGCGAAATTTTCCGACTGACGAGATCGTTGGTGAGGAAGAGGCTAGCTCTTTGCGGGAGGACAAGGACCTCTCGAATCAGATCTGGGAGCTTGTAAATACTACTAAGCTGGGTGATGAAGCGTCTGAAGAGCAGTTGGGAGGTTCCCTGAAGTCAGAGTGGGAGATGCTGCAGGCCATAGATGCGGGCCAAAGCGCAGGAGGGCGCCATGGGAGGATATGGGCACTGGATCCGATTGATGGTACAAAAGGCTTCTTGAGAGGCGGGCAGTATGCTGTGTGCCTCGCTCTCATTGTGGACGGACACGTTAAAGTGGGAGTACTGGGTTGCCCAAATTTACCGGTCGACAATTCTGCGCCGCTATCAGCAGATGTGGGAGATAAGGGTGGTGAAGGACGAGGAGTACTCTTCGCAGCAGTGCTAGGATCCGGTGCGGTAAGTAGACCTCTGAGTCGAGGTGCACTCCAAGATAGTCAACCTATACATATGAGGGCGGTAACGGACATCGCACAAGCTACTTTCTGCGAAAGTGTTGAAGCTGGGCACTCGTCACATGGTGATCAGGCCAAGATAGCGAAGAAGCTTGGCATTGTTAAGGAGAGTGTCCGTATGGACTCGCAAGCGAAGTATGGGTCTATTGCGAGGGGAGCTGGCGACTTGTATTTGAGGCTGCCAGTCAGGGCGGACTACCAGGAGAAGATCTGGGATCATGCAGCTGGAGACCTTATTGTAAGGGAAGCTGGCGGACAAGTTACCGATGTGGAAGGGAGGAGGCTAGATTTCAGCCAAGGGAGGACGCTGAAGGAGAATAAGGGCGTGGTAGCAGCGCCTAAGGAGGTCCATGAGCAGGTACTGGATGCAGTGCGAAATGTCTTAGGATCCAAATGACTAAACGTCCCTCCTACAATAATTGCGTGCATACTACGTGAAACGACAGAGCGCGAAAGTTAAGGCAGACGTCCTAACGACCTGCCCTCGAACATCCTTTGTTAATATACCTCGCCCTGAATCCAATTTCCGACTCCTCACCTGCTATTGATAGAGGCATCAGGGAATGGGCCGCTATGTGCAACCCGAATTCGTTTGACAAGCCTGAACAGCGTCGAAGGAGGTTCTGGAGGTGTCTCGCGTGGCGAACGAACTAGAGTCGCAAGATGTTGTACATCCGAGAAGAGCCCGTTGCCCGAGCGAGCCAATGGTTGAGAAAATGCAAGGGGCAAGAAAACCCAAGTCTGATTGCAGTGGAATACAACATGCAGTAGCATTGCTGCAATGAGTATCCGATCGGCAAAGCATTTATAGGTGTTGAGCGTGGTAAAGGTGCTGAAACAAGGGCGGCAAGTGAATATGAATTCAAATAAATGAAATCCTGATATCGGGGCCGGTGGTACAGTGGTTGCGCTTCGGCCTTCCGTTGCCACTGGCCCCCGAACCACCGCACTGGTTCGAGACTGACTGGGGTCCGTTTGGTAACCGCACGGTTTCGTGTGGGAAATCGTGCGGTTGCAAGACGGGCGTCGGTCAAACTACTCAATCTTTGGAACAAAAAGTCTCTGCAGGGACCCCATTTTTTTTTGGCTATTTTGTCGAGTATTTTGGAGGCATACTCATACTTGCCTACTTGATTCGATCGTGTCAAAAAACAAAAAAAGACCGACTCGCTTAAACTTTTTGGTGGCTGTGTTTGTATTATCAACAAAGTTCGCGGCACCGAAAGTCCGATTCCGATTCTCTTGGATTGCTATGATAACACGCTTCTCATCCTCCAACCTGATAGTCTATGGCTACTTCGTACTTGATTCACAGGACGGTTTGGGCCTTGTAGGACACGTTCGTGGATCACGATGACAACATTCAATCATATCTGGCTTGAAAGATCAAATTGTTATTCATATATCTTCCATACCACCGTCGACCCGACCTAGAAACGCTCCTCTCTCGCCTCTCAGCAATTCATCAACATCAACACCGCCCGCAGTCAAATACCTCTCGCTAACACCAACATTAATTCTCTTCCCAAGCTCTTCTCTCAACTCAGCCCTCAAAGCGCCTACCTCCGCTTTCGTCAATCCCCTTGCCTCTTTTTCCTTCTTCATCCGGCCCTGCCCTCTACCTCTCCTAATTTCTCCCCCAGCAGCAAATTCGTCACTGTCATAATCCACACCAAGCTCCTCAGCAGCATTCTTTAGCCAGTTATCTTCATGGCCTCTCTTCTCTTTGGCAAGAGCAGCGTCAGAGATCTTTTTGCTGAGTACTACACGGTGTTTTACACGCGATACTACGCGTCTATCGAGCTCAATAGTGCGCATAAAAAAGCTTTTACCATCTTCAGCCGAGGTGCTTGCATTTCGCGCATGCACTTTCGCAACAAGACGACGCACACCTTGGACTTCCTCGGGCGCACATAGTAAGATACTCGATCCCGATTTCTCAGCCCGCGCAGTTCGACCAGAACGGTGCACATACGTGTCTGCTGCACGAGGAAGGTGGTAGTGGATGATTAGCTGGACCGATGGAATATCCAAACCTCTCGCTGCGACATCGGTCGCTATGAGTATTGGGTGTTGGGAAGAAGGCGCTGAGAATCTTTCAACGGACCTTAGGCGTGCTTTCTGTGGCATCTGGGAGTGCAGAGCTTGAGCCGCTATGTTGAGATTCTGGAGGAATGGCGTTAGGCGGCGGACAGAGCTTATTGAATTTGTAAAGATGAGAGTACGGGTATTAGGATGATGGAGCAGGAGGGAGTAGAGATAGAGGTCCTGTAGAGCAAGTCATTAGCAGGGTTGAATGAAAGGTGGCTGGGGTCGTACCTTGTCTGTGCCTGCACACTCCACAATACCCTCTTTCAGACCCGATGCCATCTGCGATATAGGATTGACATCTATGAATTGTGGTTTCTCTTCTCGGAAGTTCAGCTTCTTCAAGAGATATTCCATAGACTCCCTTTTGCCCATAAGATCACCTCCAAATGATTTGCCCTTTCCTGCCAGCTTCTGCTGCAAGTCTTTGTGGAATGTTGCCGAAAAGACTAAGGTCTGTCTCTGCTGTTTACCATGCAATGTCTTGGTACCATCCTCGGGCTCGTCCTCAACGATTTCATCATCTCTATCTAGAATTCGTAAAATCTCTTCTACTTCCTTAAAGTGGCCTTCACTAAGCAACCTATCGGCCTCATCCACAACCAAAAATTTAATGGATTTCAAGGACTTGGAGAGCTCTGAATTTCCATTGATAACCTCCCACAATCGACCTGGCGTTCCGATAACTATATCGGCCTTAGCCAGAAGACGCTGCTGTTTGTGCACCGACAATCCTCCTGTCACAGTTGCGATAGTTGGAGCGGGAGAGCTGGATTCGGAACAGAGTGCTTTCAGATGAGCAGACAATTGATGTGCCAGCTCTCGAGTAGGTGAAAGAATGAGAGCTATGGGAGGAACGGTTCGGTTGTCTGCCTGCCCTGCTTCAGAGGACTGCCTGAAGCTCGTCTTAAGCCAATGCTCATAGATCGGCAGGCCGTATGCTAATGTTTTGCCACTCCCAGTCGGTGCTTTGCCAATGATATCATGACCATTCAAGATGGCTGGAACAGCCGCCCGCTGGATCGAGGTGGGTTTAACGAAGTTCAATCTCGTGATAGATGACAGCGTTGCGCTAGAAAGGTTCAGAGAGTCCCACGCAGAGACTAAGATGTCGGTAAGCGCTATGGCCAAAAGAAATTCTGGCTCGCTTACCGTCAATCTGGTCGACTGCGTCGTCTGTGTCGTCATGTACTTTGGCCAACGCATCGAAAGGGTTGCCCAAAGATTTACTCGGAGTTTGCTTGAGTAAACCATCTTTACCGTCCTTCTTTTGACGCCTCTTGGTCTTCAGCTTGAAATCGCTTGCGTCCCTTTCCGCATTTGCCATCTCCGGCGCTTGCTTTGGATCTTTGCCATCTGCCTTATCAGTCTCTTCGAAGCCTTCCCATTGGTCATCTTCCTCAGTAACCCTCCGAACGGCAGTTTTCTTAGTATGATTGGGCTCTGCAACGTGGTTGCTCATCTCCTGAGGTTTGTTCCCGGACACGTCAATATCAGAGGAAATCTAGAAAGCACTTTTAGTCGTCTGGTAGATGAAATTGAGAGCGAGCTGACACACCCTGTATTCTACTTTGCCTAGCTTTGGATCTTTCACAACTTCCACATCCGAGGTCTCTTCCAATCCAAAGAAACCTTCCGCGTCTTCAAAACCACTTTCCGGGAAAGCTACTTCTTGCCATGGCAGGCTATCCAAAGACACTGGTCGAGTACTTGATTTCTGGAAGAGTCTGTTCGCTTCCTGGCCATGCTTTGTCTTTTTACGACTTCCAAAGTTGACTTCAACCCGCACCCTCTTCTTCACAAGCGGCGCCATTCTCAACAAGCTTTCTCCAGTGCTGCTGTTGCGGAGCGCAACAATTGAAAACGGCCTTGTGCCGGGTAGGAGAGGTGAAAGTTTGCTGCGGCTTCGGTTCCGTGCCAACCCACCGTGACCCCGTAGAACTAGTTCTCATTGGGCTCTGGGAGACGGTACTTTGGGTCTTAGATGGAACTCCCCGCACTCTTTGACAATGGGCAAATCATCAAAGGATAAGCGGGACGCCTACTATCGCCTGGCAAAAGAGCAAGGCTGGCGTGCTCGATCGGCATTCAAGCTTCTCCAAATTGACGAGCAATTTGACCTCTTCCGTAATGTCTCCCGCGTTGTCGACCTCTGCGCCGCCCCTGGAAGCTGGAGCCAAGTACTTTCACGAGTCCTAATCAAGGGTGAAAGCTTTGGGAGGAGAGCTTGGGAGGAGCAGCAGACAAGGGAGCGCGAATTGATCTACGGAAAGGGAGAGGGGGGTGTCCAAGTAGAAGGAAACGGTGAAGGACCAGGCGAGGGGCAAAGCAAAGGGAAGGGAGAGAAATATGAGGAGAACCGAGGAGGATTGAGGCCAAGAAAAGGAGTGAAGATTGTTGCTGTGGATTTGCAACCTATGGCAAGCTTGGAGGGGATTACAACTTTAAAAGGGGATATTACACATCCGGCTACTATCCCACGGATCTTGCAGGCGTTAGATCCGGAGAGCTACAAACCGGATGAAGGAGCTGGGGATTCAGGGAGTAATCCCGTGGACTTAGTACTGAGCGATGGTGCGCCAGACGTGACTGGCTTACACGATCTGGACATTTACATTCAATCTCAGCTCCTGTATTCAGCTCTAAATCTAGCGCTAAAGATTCTAAGGCCTGGGGGAAGCTTTGTTGCCAAAGTCTTCAGAGGCAAGGATGTAGATCTTATCTATGCACAGCTCAGGTGCTTCTTCACCAGTGTGCATTGTGCCAAGCCACGGAGTTCTCGAGCAAGCAGTCTAGAGGCTTTTGTCGTTTGTCAAGGATTTGAGACACCGAAGGGGTACAAGCTTGATCCGGAGAGGCCTGTAGGACTGGGAGCGCGAATTCCTCTGCCACCAAAGAAGGACAACAAGGATGGTTTTGTCGGTGGACAGAAAAGGACCGTTACCGAAGACGGCATTACTGTCCTGGAACTCGAGTCCGAGGGCAAGGGGAGTAATCGCTGGATCGCACCTTTTGTGGCATGCGGGGACTTGTCGGCTTGGGATGCTGATGCTACTTATCAACTACCCAAGGACCGGGTCAGTCTGGATCCTGTGCAGCCGCCAACAGCGCCTCCATACAAGATGGCTCTGGAATTAAGAAGACAGAAAGGTGGCTTCTATGGTAAGACAGGCAAGGAAGTTCGGAAGCCAAAGGAGTAGATTGGTACCAGGATGGCCGGCGTGAGGTAGCGGACATATTCAAGTACGCTCGCGATTCGCTGGCTTTGATACTTCAAAACAGTCCCATATTCTCATTAGGATCTCCCAGTCGCAAACTTGCTGAGGACCGACAACAGCGGGATTTAGCGCATGTTGTATGGAGCTGATGAAGCTGCATGAAGCCGTGTCGTCCCTCCTAGGTCCTTCCTCTTTAATGGCCGTAAGATAGCTCCCCAAATCGCTAAGACACTTGATTCAGGTATCTTCAATTACCGCAACTGTGTCGTGGAGCTTCGCCATCATTGAATAAGCGATATATATATAGAAGCCAGCATATCTAACAACGAATGTGGCAGCTGATCAGCCTTTCAGCGTCTTGCCTAGGACGAAGAAACATAATTCACAAGGAGTAGTTGTCGGCAGGCAGATACTCGCGCGTCCTCACAGCATTATATCAACCACCTTCGCTCGGCGTTGTCGGAAGTTCTACAGGCCTAGAAGGGGTCTCGACCGGCATTCGAAAGCGCCGCTGCTGTCTCTTTTGAAGTGGTTGTTCCTGGATGTATGGGACATGGCCTTGTAATCCTGTCTCAAGCTGATGGGTCTGTTCACCGGACTGCATAGCGGCAACCGTATTCACCATGGCGGCGAGAATCAAGCTGACTAACGGCAAAGATAGACTGAGGAGGAGCTCTGGCTGTGCAGTCGAGGCTTCCGAAGGGGTCATCAGAGTGACCGTCGATACGTCGAGTATCATAGCGGCAATGATGATTATGACGCCGGCCCTACTCCTTATTAGCCATCCCATCCAAATCAGCTCGAGTGCTCCTATCTCTCGAACCTGGCAGGTATCCGATGCTTGATAAAGGCCGCCCGACCATACTGATATGCCGAGATTGCCCATAGAAAAAGAACTCTAATCGTATCAGATCAGAATTGGGACTACTGAACATTTCGCGATTGACTTACACTGCAGAGATTTGGAGACTCGTACTAGAGTCCGCTCTGATAGTCCACCACCCAAAAGCCCAGACGCTCATCATGGATCCCCAAACAAACATAGGATCCTTCGTATGTGCTAAATGTTGAGCCACAATGAGCGTAATGATCACAAATGCAAGATATGGCCAATGCGCTAGCGGTACCACAGCAGCAGTGAAGCTGCCAGTGGATTCTTCATTGCTAGTGTTTCTCGGTATCGTGCGAGCTGTCGTAGGTACGACGAAGTTTGTACAGGTAGTGAGAGTGAGAGCAAGGGAGCCCCTGAGCTTGGACGCCGCGCGTACTGGGCACCACCGAATAAGTCCCAAAGCTTTTCCACGTGAGGTCGACCTCAAATTCCACTGGCAGATTCGATCCAAGGCTGACCTTAGCAGGTCTGGGAATGTGCTGATTAGCTGATGCTTTGTCGAGCTTTCATCCTGCGTGCCTGTAGCAATCAGTGGCTCCAATCCATCATAATTTCGATGAGGAACATCTTCATAGACGCGTTGCAATCGTCTTCTTAACATTTCATTCCTGGGAGATCCATGTTCGAGAATGGCTGCGATGTTCGCAGTGGCGGTGTAGTCACCCCTCTCTGTGAGTTTTGAACCTTTCGCTAGGAAATAATCTCCGTAATAACTGTTCCATCCAGGAATCATAGGATTTCCGTGGAAAAGAATGCCATGTGCCTTGACCAAGACAATTTCCAAAGAAGGTGACCCAAGTTCAGTGGTATACGTGCCACTGAGCACGGGACTAAACAGTGTCATTACACCGCCACGCGCGCTTTCGAATGGAATGGGACACGTCAAAGCTCTAATATAAATGGAAAGCTGTTCCAGCGAGTAAGGTCTGGCAAGTATGGCAAGGTGATGGTGTAATCTTCCAACCCTCGGACTATTATCAGCGGCTTTATTATACCAAAAACGTGCGACATTACTCCAAACTTCACGGTCCCTAGGTTCGTTATCTTCAATGGCCATACGATACCTACCCAAATCACCTAGACATTCGATCCATGTGTCCTCGAATGCTGGAACTGTCTCATAAAGGAGCGCCATCATTGAATATGCGATGTAAATAAATGCCAACATATACTCCATAGATTCTGGCAGTCTGTGACGTAAGACCTCAAGGAAAGCATTGATACCATGACGCCACATCCGCGCAGGCATTGAGTACTTGGCGGCGAGTCTGCTTAAAGCTGGGCTGGCAGCAGGATGCTGAGATGCCAGGAAAAAGTCGTGGTGTTCTTGGAGTAGCTGTTTGTGTAAAGCAATCAATGACTGGTATTGGTCGTTCTTGAGTTGAGTTGACAAGTCTTTCCCTCTAGCTGTTGCGGTTTGGTTCTCCTCGATGTCAATACATTTTGCCTCTACCATTACCAAACCAGCATAAATTCCGTTCACTTCTATCATGAGTTGATCGTGAGATATAGGTCGCGTCTCGGGCTGCAAAAGCATCTCAGGTTGGGCGTCTGGCCCCATGCACATGTCGTCCTCAAGGTTATCTGGGGGACCTTCCATTGCCTCTATCCAGGGGTCGGAGCAGGACGATGTCCGGCGTGTAGATCTAGTCTCAGGTCTGATAAGCATCTCCGGTGCTATTCGAGAGTTCATGTAGACCCCTTCCTCATGGGTATTCGTATGACCCTTTGGAACCAGAAAGGATCCGTAGAGCAACTTCGTTCTTTCCAATGATGCCCAGCTGCGTCCTCTAGAGTCCTAAGTGTATCAGAAATATCCTTTACTGGGGTGCCTCTAGAGTGCGGCCTCTGAGACGATTTGCAATCCTCTCTTGAAGTCGAAGGACCTCCAGTAATATTCAAGTCTGTCCTTGGTTTCTTAGCTGAGTGTAGCTCAATGCTTAGGGCTCTTGTTACTTCTAAATGGTGATTGTGCGCGGGGATAAAGGGATCTTGTCCGAAGTTGTATCTGGGGACGCTTCAAATTCCAGTATATTTGTTTTGAGCTGCATCATCCTAGAGTGCTAACACCAACTTATAAGATGTAGGAGAATATAATTATTGCGGCTCTTGCGAACTGCCCCACTATTTGACGAACATAAGGCATATTTGGCGAACTCAGGCAAAACGAGGCAATCGCGGGGTTATCCGCGTTCGCATTTTTGTACTCAAAGGCGTGGAGCCTCAACTCTGTTTTTCATGCCTGTTATATTGAGTATCATGGATGAATATCTCCTATACGTGCTGGCGCTCGTCGTGGAGACAGCTTCCACAGTGATAATCAGCCGATATGATCCATTACACACCCCCAGAACACTGTCATGCCCATCATGGTCCTCTCGTCAAGGCCGGTGTTTATCCTGGAAAGCTTGTGCAGAGATTGAAGTACTTCCATTGTGTATCCAGACAGATTGTCAATGCTGATGCTGAGCAACAGTGGTATCCCGCAACGCAAATAGCACGCAGCATAGATGATCCGTCGCCAGGATCTTTCATCGGGGCTCTGTCAGCGTTCACCCTGGCAGCTCTGTTCGTGCACCATTTTCATCGACGCAATCGGTATCAGGATGCGGTCCTGGCTGGTTGTGTATGCGTGGTAGCCTCCATTTCCTGTGTTCTGCATGTCGCGCTGCCAAGAACAAAGTGGTCGAGTACTATGTCCATGCGAACATATTTGCCACCAACTATCATCGTTGGGTCTCTTCTCAGCGCCATAATGCATCGGCTGGGTATACTAGGTTGTGCGAACAGAGCGGAGCAGCCATGCTGCGTGGAGGGAAAAGAGCATGAAGCCACCAAGATGCGGATTGGAGCTGGCACGAAAGGGGCAATCTGAAGACACTGGTCCTAGCTCGTTCTTGGAGGATAGAACGAGGAGTGCAATAGCGAAGGGTCTGTATTCAAGAAGGGTATAATAGCATGACTGCAAAACAGTACGACTGCAAAACAGCATGGTTGCAAAGCGGCATAAATGCAAAGTATCTTCTGATCGGGACTGTGCAGCAGGGCGCTTGGGCTCCTTCACAGCTATCCATACCGTACATCCTGATTCAAAAGATACTCTAAACCCTATATACGACACGTACGAAGCAACGATGTTTGCCGGTTCTGTGGACCCAGGTCAAGGATAGAGGTGCACCCAAGGTGAACGGGATACAGAGCTAGCAGGAACGAGGCCAACTATCAGTCTCAGAGGCTTGGAGTGACTTCGGTAGAAGATTGGGGGGTAACCGTTCCAATTGAACTCGCTTTCAACTGGCACAATGCACTTGCCACTTCGCATGAGGCGAGAATCTGTTACTTTTGCGGTACGCGGTAGTGCGGCGGTTTAGTCACTAGGCGTCGAAATTTGTTCGCTGTTTAAGCAAAGGTTCTGGCTCCGATACGGTAACTCATGACTTGCCAAATCAATTTCACTTTCACGCAAATCATCCATCTATGTATCTTAAGCAGTTGCTCGCTCGTCTTAAGCCATCGTCCATTGATAGCAAGACTGTGTGCATTTGACGAGACTGAGGTTCGAAGTCGAAGCCGAGTCATTGGTCATAGTCGATCTGAATCGTTCAGGATTGCTTGCACCATGGCCCAGCTTATCTGGAGACCGGAACCTTCTTATGCATTCCTTTCATGTTCTCCTTCGCATTCTCACACCTCCCGCTACAGCCACCATTGGAGATACTCAATGTGGCTTCAAGTTATTTTTCCGGCCATCGCTACCTTACATAATACCATATATGCATTCGGAAGGCTGGATATTTAACGTGGAAATGCTAATGCTTGCCGAGTTAGCAGACATACCAGTGGCCGAAGTCCCAATCGGATGGCACGAGGTTAAAGGAAGCAAGCTGAACGTGCTATGGGACACCCTAGGTATGGCTTGGGGCTTAGCTGTACTGCGAGCAGCATGGGACAATCTTCACATACCGATGGCCCGGCGTTCACAGCTTGATGAGATAAGAGAGAAGTGCGACAACTGGTTATTTGCCTGCTATTCATCGATGAGTATGAAGATATTTCGAAAGCACCAAAAGGCGGCAGAGGAATCCATCAGTGCGAAGCAGTGCTGTCCCTACACGCGCAGTGGCTACAACAAGCTTTATGACGCAAGAGTGAGGTTCGTGCTTTGACAGCGCCTCAAACATCAAACCTACGAGAAGGACCAGAGAATTTTGCAATTCGACAACGCAGCTGAAAGCATGTGAACCTCACACTTGCTAGGAGTTCTCAGCCTCTAAATAGCAATTATATGAATGAAACCATATATGAACAGCACGTGTGATTTTGGAAAATTAAAGCTCTGCAGAGTGACGAGGGATGAGGAAATTATTTTGTGTCGCTGCCAAGATCTGTGTCGAAGCTCAAGGAGCTGGACAATGTCCTAGATCTAGATCTGGATCTGGAATCAATACTCAGCGTTGTCGAAGGGAGCACATTGAGTCTAAACGCTTCGGACAATAGCTACTCCTAGTGCTCACTGATGGAGCCTCAACGGGAAACGAAAGATGTCTCTCGTGCTTGCCATAGATGCTTGTATAGTGTTGCTGTGCCCAACACGCCCACAATGAAGTAGGGCGGTGAATACTCCGTAGAAGTTGGTTAGCAGAGAAACTGTCAATAGCTTGCATTTCGAAGACACATCATAATCAATACTCATCTGCAGTCAGGTGTTGGTCTCAATTTCCACCAAATAACAACAGCCTGCCAGGTAAGTAAGCTCTATGGCAGTTGTGGCTCGTATGAGTTTGCTTCAGTTCTTTACTCGCGTGGAGCTAGCCATTTTGGATCGGACAGCTGTTAGCGGCTTGGCACGGATTCAAAAAATGATGGCCCTCTCACTTATGCCTTCCTTAACTGAATATTCGACACACCTTCTCTTCTCACCTTCCACCTAGCAGGCTCAGCATTCTTGTGCTTCTTTGTACATCATCTCTTCGACCAGTCGGCCTGCCGGTGTACATTGCCAGCTAGCTCCACTTAGATCACCCTCCGCCCCTCAGTAACAACCATAGCTTTGATGGCTTCTGTAAGTTTATTTCGTCCGAGAGCTGCTGCCAGGCATCATCATGATAGCAAGGATCCCGCTAATGAGTGTATAGCCTCGCCCATACTACAACAATCAACAAGGTCACTTACCCAATGGCGCAAACAACGCTGGAAATATGAGCTCGACAGGTGGCCAAGGCACGACCTTTCTTCCAAACAACGGTCGTGTCTTACAGAGCGGAGCTACACGTATCTTATGTGTTGCAGACGTTCGAGGTATGCTTCTAGTGTTGCAGAATGAAGTGCAAGTCCTGACAGCCGCTCGCACAAGGCAATCTAAAATCGCTCAACGACCTTGCACAACAAGCAAAGGCGAATTACATAATTCATACTGGAGATTTTGGGTTCTATGATGAAGAATCATTGAAGCGTATCGCAGATAAGTATGGAACTAAATATATTGTTATACACTCACATCACGCGACTGACTTGTCATGTTAGAACTTTAAAGCATGTCGCTCAATACTCCCCACTACTTTCGGAAAACACCAAACGTGTTATCCAAGCATCGCAACCACAAAACTATGATGTGAAGTCCCGCTTTTCTCCTCACGAGCTTCAGCTCTCCGAGCTGTCGATGTTCATCAACAAGCAACTAAAGCTAGAGGTGCCAGTCTACACGGTGTGGGGTGCTTGCGAAGATGTCCGTGTTCTGGAGAAATTCAGATCTGGGGAGTACAAGGTGGACAATTTACATATCATTGATGAAGCTAATTCAAGACTCTTGGAGGTTGGTGGCGTGAAGCTACGACTACTGGGCTTAGGCGGCGCTGTGGTCATGCACAAGCTTTTCGACAATGGTGAGGGTCGTACAACCATTGCCGGAGGTCAGGGTACAATGTGGACTACACTTCTACAGATGGGAGAGTTAGTTGATACGGCTAATCGCGTCTACGACCCCACAGAGACAAGAGTATTTGTGACTCATGCTTCTCCCGCACGTGAGGGCCTGTTGAACCAGCTGTCTGTCACTCTCAAGGCCGACTTTTCGGTATCAGCAGGCCTGCACTTCCGCTATGGTAGCTCTTACAATGAGTTTAGTGTCAACCCTACCCTGGATCATTACCGTGGCAAGCTTGCCGCATCAAAGGCATCCTTTAATGATGTCTGGGATACCGTAAAGAGCGAGGTTGAACCAGCTGTGGCATCGAACGAAGCTCAACGACAGCTCCTGGAAAATGCGCTTGATATCGTGCATAAAATGCCTACGATTGCAAACGGAGGCAACCCTTTCAGCCAGGCTGTACCCGGACAAGGTACTGGTGGTCAAGTGGATGAGAGTGCTTTCAAGAATATGTGGAACTTTAATCTGGCTGATGCAGCATTTGGATACTTGGTACTAGAGATCGAAGCTGGCAGGATAGGCACAGAGATGAGAGCGCAGGGTTTCAATTTCGCCCATCGTGGCACTGGCGGCAAGCAGGCTGTAACTCAGCCAATCCAATCACCAGCTCAAGGTGGACCAACAAACGCTGTCATGCAAGGCATGGGACCTCAAAATAGCCGTCCTCCTGTCGCTCCCTCGTCTCAGTCTAGCCAACAATTCAGTCAAGCTCAACAGCCCGGACAACAGCCAAGAAGCCAACAGCCTCCAACCCAGCCGAAGCCAGCACCACCGCAACAGCAGCAACAACAACAGCAACCAGCACCACCACAACAACAGCCTACACAACAGCAGCCTCAGCAACAACAGAATAGAGCACCAGCAAATCAAGCACGTCCAGCCCCTTCACCAGCCCCCCCTGCGACAAGCCAAACTCAGGTAAAGCCAGCAACGCCTCAACCTACGACAACCACTGCGAATAATGCTACTCCCTCTGCGAACTCAGAAAAGCCGGCTACATCAAATCAGCAACCTTCTAAACCCTTGGAAAAGACGAACGGAACCACAGGCTGGGATAGCTCAAGCGCAAACCCCTCAGGGGAAAAGAAGCCAGCTTCGCCGGCTGTTGAAAAGAAACCAAGCACGGGCCTATTTATCCACAACATGGAGAATGAACAGGCAGTGCGTGACATATTCCCAGATGAGGATAAGGCAAAAATCATCAAGATTGAGAACCATGGCAAGACCAATCACGTCGTCCATTTCGCTTCGCATGACGATGCAGCTGCGGCGTTAGCGCGTCAACCAGCAGAGCATAAGCAGAGAAACCCTGGGCCACCTCAAGCTGGTCAAACACGCAAGCCGAATGTCAAATGGTATGATGATCGCGGTCCAAAGCCGAAGTTTCGAGATGGCCAAGGCACACAGGGAGCTGGAACATGGCAAGGTAGCAACCGATCAGCGTCTGGCTCCGGTGCTCGGGGTGGATACCAGAGTGATCGTAATGCCAGCGATAGTGAGGGTGGTAGAGGAAGAGGCGGTTTCCAAGCCCGTGGACGAGGCAGAGGCAACAACGAGCGAGGAGGTAGGGGTGGAGGCCGTGCAGGCCGGGGCCGTGGTGGAGGTGAAGATGGACCAGCATCCACAGCAACAGGTGCCGATTCAAAACCAGCCTCGACCTCAGCACCAGCGGCGGCAACGTCCAGTGGTGAAAAAGCTTGATCTTCTTCCGTTCGATATAATTAGCAGCACGGTGCATGGCTTTCGGCGATCAAATATGCTTCATGGACATAGTGTACTGCTTCAGTGGCTTGTCTCAGTGTCTTCACAATTTCCTAATTACGAAGTTTAGAGCTAGACCATGTCGTCTGGCGAGCGGAGTGTCAGTGGATAGAGGGGAGTTCTCTGCGGGTGCTCAGCATGCGCCATTTAACTCACAGGAAGCAGCTCGTCGTGATCTTATGTTAGGTCACCGAGCATTTGTGTATCAGTCAATTAGCAATGTACTTTAGCCTAGAACAAGGACTTGCCCTGATTTTATTGCACAAATAATTCTCACTGGTGCGTGCTGCTCAGTCCATGAGTTCTTCTGTGCTTGATGTGAGGTGTGGCTGTGCGGCTAGCTTACCTAGGATTAGCGGTCGATCAGTTTTCGGAGCTCCTCCGCCTTACCTGACTACTTTTCGATGATCCTATTTGCCATGCCCTCAGACCGCGAAATATATAAAACCATCCCCGCTTGCCCCTTCGTTTCAGCCACGTACAGACCACACACATTGTGAGATGCGTTTGATATGGTCCTATCTATCAGATCTCGGGGTTTGACCTGACTCGAGCGGCTTCTGTGCAAGCACCTGAAACCGCTGTTGCCTACCCTTTGCGGTTCTAGTTCTGGGTAACTAGCAGCTCTGTTGACCTCAAGCAATTCTTTTAGCCACTACTATTTTGTGCGACTTCATCTATCAAAGCTCCAAGTGGTGAATACAGCTCGTTAGGGGCTCCGGGCCGAACGATACAGCTGATGGCGTGGTGGACGGCCCCTGGGCCAGCGCAAGGGCCACCGAGGAGACTACTCATGCTGACCACCATCGCCATTCTGGTTCTTAGCATCTTTGCAAAGGAGGCCAACTTGACTGCAAAGCATGAAGCTGGTAGATGTGCCATAAGAGGTCAATGTGGCAAACAGTCTTTTTTCGGCAGCGAGCTCCCTTGTCCGGACAACGGCTTAGCCAAAGAACCTGATGCGGATACGCGAAAAAAGCTCGTCAATATTTGTGGTGATGCTTGGAGCGAGGGCGACGTGTGTTGTGAAAGTGCCCAGGTAATAATCTCTGTTAGAGTTCTAAGAGGTCTCCAGCTGATCAGACACTAGATCGACGACCTAACTTCGAACCTCAAACGCGCTGAGCCTATAATATCATCTTGTCCAGCATGCAAAGAAAACTTTTTCAACCTCTTCTGCACGTTTACTTGCTCTCCAGACCAGTCCCTTTTTGTCAACGTTACAGCCACCGAAAAAGCGTCATCTGGGAAAGACATAGTCACGGAATTGGATAATTTGTGGTCGAATCGCTACGGGAAAGGCTTCTACGACAGCTGTAAAGATGTTAAATTTGGCGCGACTGGCGGAAAGGCTATGGATTTCATTGGGGGTGGAGCTAAGAACTACACCTCGTTTCTCAAGTTTCTGGGGGATAAAAAGCTCCTCGGAAGTCCATTTCAGATTAATTTCCCAAGACCGGCTACGAAAAGCTTCGAAAAGATGACCGCTATGGATCCCACACCTAAGGCGTGCAACGACACCGATGAGGCGTACCGTTGCGCATGTGTAGACTGTCCGGGCTCGTGCCCGGAGCTGGCAAAGGTCGCGGAGCAGGAATACTGCCATGTAGGCGCTTTACCTTGTCTATCATTTGCTGTCATCATCGTTTACTGTGCTTTCTTATTACTGCTGGTCACAGCGGTATCCGGCCATGTGGCATACCAGCAGCATAATCGAAGAAAGAGCGAGAGGTTGCAGCTCCTGCAAGATGCAGCTCTCAGTGACGACGAAGACGAGGGTGATATGGTACATAACGCGGGCATGATGGACAAGCCTCAGAGGCAATACAAGCTGAATACTATTTGCGACAACGCTTTCAACGCTCTTGGGAGGACCTGTGCAACTTATCCTTTAATTACAATAGGTGCTAGCATTTTGGTTGTCGTTGTATTCAGTATGGGCTGGATCAACTTCGAAATTGAGACCGACCCCGTACAGCTCTGGGTTGCCCCGTCATCTGCAGCAGCTAAAGAGAAAGAGTTCTTTGATGATAACTTTGGACCTTTCTACCGCGCAGAGCAAGCTTTTGTGGTTAACGATACGCACCATTCTGGGCCAGGACCTGTTTTGAGCTATGATACTCTAGCGTGGTGGTTCGATGTCGAGAGGAGGATTCAACGCATGATGTCGCCAGATGAACGAGTAACTCTCGGCGACGTCTGTTTCAATCCCACTGGAGAAGCTTGCGTCGTACAGTCAGTATCAGGTTACTTCGGAGGTTCATTCTCGAGCGTCGATCCAAATACATGGCAGGATGATCTCAGGCACTGTACAGAGTCGCCTGTAGAATGTCTACCAGACTTCCAGCAACCGCTGAGTAAGGACATGATCCTGGGCGGTTATGACCGCAGTGGTGATGTGCTTGACGCTGAAGCTATTATCACGACATGGGTGGTAAGAAATTATCCTCAAGGTGATTCAGGCGAGAAGCGCGCAATGGATTGGGAGAAAGGCCTCCAGAACATCCTTCGAACTGCCCAGCAAGAGGCAATGGACAGAGGTTTGCGACTATCATTCTCCACCGAGCGGAGTCTGGAAGAGGAGTTGAACGAAACGACTAACACGGACGCAAAGATTGTAGTGATCAGCTACATTATCATGTTCCTTTATGCCTCGCTTGCTCTGGGGTCTACAACGCTTTCAGTCAGGTCAATATTGCATAACCCGGCCAATGCACTAGTGGCGTCAAAATTTACCTTGGGCGTCATTGGCATTGTCATCGTATTGATGTCCGTCTCTGCCTCTGTAGGTTTGTTCTCAGCATGCGGTATCAAGGTCACTTTGATCATCGCCGAGGTCATACCATTCCTGGTGCTCGCTGTTGGCGTTGACAACATCTTTCTTATTGTTCACGAATTCGAAAGAGTCAATATCAGCAACCCGGATGACGATATTGAAACTCGGGTTGCCAAAGCACTTGGTAGAATGGGACCCAGTATTCTGCTCTCGGCTTCTACGGAGACAATTGCGTTCGCCTTGGGCGCTGCTGTCGGCATGCCAGCTGTGAAGAATTTTGCAGTCTACGCTGCTGGTGCTGTTCTGATCAACGCTCTACTTCAAGTTACGATGTTCGTAGCGGTGCTTGCTCTAAACCAAAGGAGAGTTGAAAGCAGCAGGGCTGACTGTTTCCCGTTCATAAAAATTAAGAGAGCAGACGTTGGCAGTGCCCATGGAGCTGGTGCTTACGGCTATGACGATGAGGGCCCATTGCAAAGGTTCATACGCAAAACATATGCTCCAGCGCTCCTTGATCGGAAAGTCAAAGTGGCAATTGTTGTCATTTTCCTTGGTCTCTTCACTGCAGGCCTCGCCCTCATCCCGGAAGTGGCACTCGGACTTGACCAACGCATTGCATTTCCGCGTGGGTCATATCTGATACCCTACTTCAATGATCTCGACGCCTACTTCAACACTGGCCCGCCAGTCTACTTCGTCGTTCAAGACGTCGACGTATTAGAGCGCAAGCATCAGCGCGAGCTCTGCGGTCGTTATTCTACCTGCGACTCTTATTCCCTTACCAACGTCCTAGAACAAGAGTCAAAGAGACCAAATGTATCTTACATCACGGGCTCAACGGCCAGCTGGATAGACGATTTCTTCGCCTGGTTGAACCCGTCCAATGAAGCATGCTGTGTCGAGCACGGCGAGACGTGCTTCAAAGGCCGCGATCCGCCATGGAACATAACCCTCTACGGGATGCCCGAAGGTGAAGAATTCGCACATTACCTGACTCACTGGATCCACGCCCCTACCAACGAAGAATGCCCTTTGGGTGGCGTGGCGCCCTACAGCACCGCCCTCGTCATCGACCCCTCAACCCACCCGCCTTCAGTTCCTGCCTCTCACTTCCGCACATCCCACACACCACTGCGCAAGCAAAAAGATTTCATAGACGCCTACGCCTCTGCCCGCCGGATCGCTGACACAGTCAGCGAGTCCCAAAACATCAAAGTCTTTCCCTACTCCAAGTTCTACATCTTCTTCGACCAATACGCCTCCATCATCCGCCTCACAGGTACCCTCATCGGCTCCGCCCTCGCTATCATCTTCGTCCTCTCATCCCTCCTCCTCGGCTCCATACCCACCGGCCTCGTCGTCACCCTCACCGTCGCCATGATCGTCACCGACGTCATCGGCACCATGGCCCTCGCAGGCGTCTCTCTAAACGCCATCTCCCTCGTCAACCTAGTCATCTGCGTCGGCATCGGCGTCGAATTCTGCGCCCACGTCGCCAGAGCATTCATGTTCCCCTCGAAATCCGTCATGGAGAAAGCAAAAGGCAAATACCGAAGTAGGGATCTTCGGGCTTGGACCGCCCTAGTAAATGTCGGGGGCAGCGTCTTCACTGGGATTGGAATTACGAAATTCCTTGGTGTATTCGTGCTGGCTTTCACGCGGAGCAAAATCTTTGAGATATATTATTTTAGGATTTGGTTGGCTTTGGTGATACTAGCGGCGTTGCATGCGTTGGTTTTCTTGCCGGTGGCTTTAAGCTTGGTGGGCGGTGAGGGTAAGTCGATACATACAGTCCCTCCCCATCCAGATCCTTTCCAACAACAATGAAACCTAAAATGCTAATCCGTTGATACTCAGGCTACGCGGACCCAGAATCCGACGGCAGTCTCGAAGACGACTTAGCTGCAAGACGATACAGAGCTCTCCTTCCAGAAGACGACTATGATTCCGACGACTATTGAACGTCGCCCGTTTGTGGGGGGGAATTTCTTTTTTTTTTGGATTCAAGTATGCATGCATAGCGCGGAAGGGAAAGGAAAGGAAAGGAGAGCTAGTTGTAAGATACAATATACCGAGATCTGCAAGAAAGCATTTGCATCAATTGTACCACCATCCACCCACCCAACCCATCCCCCTATATAAAATTTCCAGCTCTAACGAGCCTATCTATCTAGACTGCAAGGTCTAGACCAGCACTTCCAATACACTCCATTATACTTTTCAAACGACCTTCCCGATCTTACCACGAATAGTTTGTCTAAAGATCATGTCCCATCCACCAAAACAACCCTTACCCCTTCCCTTACCCAACCACTAATCCATCCCACAAAATCTCCCACCACTCCTCCCTCTATCCTCCCCCACAACCCCGATCTAACAATCTCCGCGCCAGCGGTTTTATATAACAAGATACGGGTATCTCTTCTATCTACCATATCGTGTTGAATTACTTTTGAGATTTCGAGCACATCACGAGGGGGGAATTATGGCTGTTATTGCGGCTACATCTTATCTTAAACTCCAAGGAAAACACATACATCGCCAAACCCATTCCATTCCTTTCCTTTTCCCTTTACATCCCACCCTCAGAACCATAGCTCCCTCCCACGCTTAAACCCGCAGCAGCAAAGAAACCGCCACTCATGACATCAACGCAGGGGTGGACTGCATCAGCGGATTTACTAGTGATCTTCCGCTCCCCTTGATTGTAGCACATTCATCAATCGCTGCGTCCGTGATACGGTTCCTGGTGTTTTTCGCACCAGCGGCCCTAAGGGCGGTTTTGAGTTGCTCCAATGGAGGTTTAAGAGATGAGGTGCGAATATGTGGTGGAGCTGGTGCGGTCCTGGGATGGGTTTCTAGAAGATGGTTGTTGGCTGGGAGGAGGAGGGGTAAGAGGGGGTTTAGAAGGCTGGGGTTACTGATAAGGGCGGAACGAGAGACCGGGGGGGGGGGGGGATTTAAGACGAGGAAGAGACGAATCACAGGGAATAGCGGCGTGGGTTCAAAGATAGCAGCATGAGCTGCCGAAGCTTTGAATTTTCCCCTCCGGGCAGGCAGGTATATTTCCGTCAAGACCCGTGTTCATATGCTATATAAGGGGGCGATTAATTCACTGAGTGCGCTCCTTCAAAGTTGGGATAACCAACATACTCTGCAGATATACAACAATCACATCATCGCAACATAAACTCTCGTTCTTCCATTGTTTCCCTGAGAGACGGCTGGTCCACTGCAGCCCCGTACATAAGACCGTGAATATAGCTTTCGCCTACAAAATGATAACCTTGGCCATACTTCCGAATGATGACAGGTACAGAACATCCGTAAAGTATACACACCAGGTCTCCTTTTTGGGCCTTCGTTGGTCCTAGACCTAAGTAGCCTTTCTTCGTGAGAACAAGGGTACGAGCACAAGTGCTTTGTATCATGATCTCCATGAGCGATCTTTGAAACGGAGCAGGGATAGGGGCAGTAGGATCATTGAGCGATTTTGGAACTTTGGACCAGAATAACTTGTAGTCGCTGTCTGTTAATATCTCGCCGTCTGAGAGCTGGTTGGTGGTTAATGTTCGCACGTAGGCTTCAGCCAAGTCTCCTCCTGTAATATATTGAAAACGAAAGCCATGAAACAGAAATCTGGTTTTCCTGTGCAGTTTCTGTAGAACCCTGTATGACGAGTAAAAGAGCTTGCTCACAGCCTTCAACGATCTCACGATCATAGCCAGGCTTCCAGCAGCCCACGGTGCGAAGTTGGGAGTCTCTGTTAGCGAAACCATAAGTCTGTGGAATTGATCGGAGACGTCGAATATTGATGGGCCATTTGCTGATTGAGCTATCTTACTTTTCAGTCCTTCAAAATGGTTCAGTATAAGGCTTTCCCATGGGTGAAGATTGATAAGGAGCCGGTTCCAGACGAAAGGATATCCCATCACCATCGGGTCACCAATGACCTCAACCACATCTACCAGTAAGCCTTTGCACACTAAAGTCGGGGGCGATCTGGTGATGCTTGCTGCCGGCAATCTGTTCCCGCAGGCATGCCACGGGTTGTTGGACAGAAAATTCTGGTAGGTGGGAATGAGTGGGAATGGAGCACGACCAGAAAAGTCTGATACAAAGTCCCAGCCTAAGCGTGGGGGCTTCGTCCAGTCAGGACACCAGGAAGGAAGTTCATTTCGGAGTCTTCCCTGACTCCAGCAGATAATGTCGAGGCTATTTTCGACTTGCACTGAATACTCGATCAGATTCAGAAAGACGGCTGATGCTGGGTTGGAGTCCAGATAGTTTGGCCTGAGTAGCTGGTCATCTCGTTCCTTTGCGAGTCCAAGGAATGCGTAGACGAGGTCTCTTGGATCAGTGGCTGCTCGCCGATTGCTTGCAACAAGTGTCGAGATGGGCAGCAGGGAGCCTTGTTTGACCCTCCTTCGAAGTGCTTCGATGTTCGAAAGGCTGCTTATGCTGCTCAATTCCTTCCTGAAAATCGGTGAGCCGAGCTGAGCGGGGACTGCACCAGTCAATATTAGTGTCCATATCGCATCACATACGGAAGACCATTCAAGCTCGGATTCCCCGAGGACGACCGCGGCCCTAGAGCTGACAGCGACTTCCTGTATTACCCAGACCCTTCCCCACCAGGCTTGCATCAAGAAGTCGCGGAACAGGAACGAGAGACCTTCTTTGGCTGACATATCGGTATCCAAGTAATTCCGCACTTTCGCTATATCCGACTGACTTAGCGTCCTCCCTTCGTCCGCACTTTCACTGACATGGGTCATTTCTTTGACAGACCTCAGAAGATTCAAGGCTGACAGATTCTCAGGGGTGTCAATGCCTAGCCAAACGACTACTCTGCTAGCGTATCTGTAAATCTGGCGCATAAGAAGTACCTGGGATGACCGCTCCTCTTTGTCGCTTTGGTTGATGCAAATGGCGTCGATCCACAGCCTGCGAGGTCGATCCGCAAGGCGGAGGTCTCCAAGGGCGAACATCAGATTCAATCCGACAGGGAAGTCCTGGCCATTAAGTGTAATCTCAGTGTCAAAACCCTTGTCGCCCCACACGTATGACAAAGCTTCGTAGGGTAGCTTTTCATCCAGCGAACATATCTCCAGGTCACACTCGATCTGTTGGGATTCTTGATCCTTTGGATGGATTGTGACAAGCCGGATTTGTGACTTCTCTGAGTCTAGAGGTTTATAGATATTGCTGTGCGGACTCATGGCTCACCTCAAGCTTCGCCAAGGGAGGCAGTCATGTAGGTAGACCAATTTGAAAATACTTCATGGTTCATGATATTTGGACAAGGCAGAGAATGCCGGCTGCGGAACTTGCCAATGCGCGTGTTCTTCCTCGCTTCGAACGACCAATCGCCCCCGCATAGTGGCTCTGGGGGCTGAAGTGGCTTGGTGCATGAATATAGATTGATGGTTCTGGACTCTGACTTGAGCATGCAATCTCTTACATCATCCCTGGACGAGCACTGGACGAGCTCCGAAGTAGCATCACAGTGCCAGCAGGGTACCATGTTCAGTCTTTGTTGATGTTGTGACAGAAAGGCTGACTATTAGGGATGGGGGCATCCTTCCTTCCCTCTTCCTCGGTTAGGCTAGTGCAGCCACTTGCTCTACCTTACCTTAGATTTTTGGTCTTCCAGCCATGATAAACCGGACTTCCGGGTGATCAAGGTACATATTAAGGAGTATTCATATATCGTTTCGTCAAAGCGCTATGGGGTATATGTACAGAGCGAAGAAGAGGGTATTACTATCAAGCCAGCAAGCCATATTATATTATTCACCTCTCCCTCTAATCCCGACATTAATCACGTTATCGCCCCTCCGGCCTATATGGCCTGTACGTCGTCCCTGGCAACTCAGGAGGCAATTGTTGTCCTTCTTCAGCTTCGCCCACCACAGGGAGCTGGGGCTCTCGTGGTGATGCTGAAACGCCTGTAAGCGGACTCGATCCCGCTGCAAGTTCCGAGCCCCTGGAGTCCCTAAATGTTGGTACAGTAGGGCTCCCCTGCAACTCCGACAGCGGACGCTGCTGCCCATCTTCGCCCCTGTAACTTGGTGGCGCCGTACTAGGATTCGGCGAATGTCCTACGTACGGTGAGCCTTCGAGTTCTGATTTTCCAGCATAGGGTTCGGTTTGCACGGGTGGTTTAGTCTCTTGCGCGCCGTACATGGGTGTGAGCTCGTCGACTTTGGTTGGGCGATCACTGGGGGAGGCGGTGCGTCGGTTTCGGCGACGACGCCAGAGGAGGAAGAACGCAAGGGCTAGAAGTGCGAGAATGGCGACGGGAACGCCTACTGCAGGGCCTATAATGGTGCCTAAACTCTTTGAGTTTGAGGAGCTTGCGGCGGGACTGGAGGAAGATGTTGCTGCGGCTGCGGTGGGGGACGTAGATGTAATTAAAGTAGTTGCACCACCGTTTTCTGTAACAACGGATGTGAGGATAGAAAAGGACGGGCTTGATGAGCCCTGGGTGGCTGCATTTTTGCCTGAGGCACTTGGCGAAGTGGGAGAGGCTGTAGAAGGAGATGCGGACGATGACGAGGGGGTATTGGAGGCTGGAACGGAGCTTGAGGCTGGAGCAGAGCTTGAAGCTGGGGCATTGGCTGTAGATGAGGGAGCGCTACCCATGCTGCCCATGCTGGTACCACCACCTGCGATGATTGGTAGTGCAGCCAACGAGAATCTGCTTGTGCTGGTGTCGCAACAGCCGGGACTGGGTCGGTTCGTATCGCAGCAATAGCTGCCGGAACTGCATTGAAGGATGGCTTCATCGCCAGTAGCGGTCTTGTCTGGAACACAATTAGTAGGCTGGCTTTTGCAGTATTGGGGTGGACGTAAGTACACACCATAAGTGCAGATTTGCGGGCAATTGGGAGAATCCCAGGTCTGGTCGGTACATGTGTAACGTCCATAGTAGCCGGCATTGGCTAGATAGCAGAGGCCATTGGACTCGCAAGACCAATTGAGAGGACAGCAGGGACCGTCGCCGCCGCTGGAGTTGCAGGGGATATCGCCCGATGAGGGACTGCCATTAGGATAGTAACAAGTCATTGTGTTGACAGAGAGTTGAAGCCGGTTACAGAAGGATTGGGTAGCTCGTGAGCACACCAGTGCAATTCAGTCATGTAGGACAGTCAATTTGAACTGAGCCAGCAGGGGAAGTGGGGACAGAAGGATTGAGGGTGGCTATGCGACATGACCCGCGCAGTCGGGAGAAGTTGGAGTTGGGATGCAGGCTGAAGCAGTAGGCAGTAGGGTAGGTGTATGTAGGTAGGCAAGAGCAGATTTTCTCCTCAATCGGGATTCTTCCAAGTTTGAGGTGGCGCATGATGCAGGTAGCCTACTACGGTAGTCAATTAATTTATGACAAGTTTTAGTGTACTGCTATCCCCATCAACCCCCATTATTGGGGTCTGGTTTATGATGTCAGCCATATGGAGATAGAACGACAGAGCGCTCCTATGGGTGTGCTCTAGCACTAGAGCAGCGCTCAGTGAAATGGCCATTGCCATGACTATGAGGGTTGACTGGCGGGCCATGCCATCCATGCCAACCAGAACAGGCGGATTGGCAATTGGTGATGTTGTTTCTGATCAAGGATAGCAAAGATCTCCACTGATCAGGAAGGCGAACGGCAGCTGGGATGTGCTAAGCTAGAAATGGCTTGACCTTGTAGGTATGTGCACCAATACTAATGGTCTATAGTGCGCTAATCGATGTCATCCCGAAATTGCCAATTCTTCCCTCATTTCCGCCTATCTTCTAGAAGTACCCACTATACAACCACTTCTGCTTCCCGGGATGTGTACTTGGTGATATCTATCTACACAGCGCACCAAAAGCCAGCGCAACCATTGCACTGTGGAAGGATCAAACCAACACCCTATAAGCCCCTCCTTCTTCTTCCCTACCCAAGTAAGCGTGTCGTAGATCTTACCCTTAAACGGACGTTCCCCGGGTCTTCCAAAAATAGTCCGCTCTCGTATCCGTCGATGATCCCGAAACGACAGACATGCCGACGTACCTTAGTATGTATGGTGAACTCTGAGACCCCACGAAGACATTGAGCGGTGCCACATGTCTTGCACTGAAAATCTATCTTTGGTAAGGTAGTGCTGAAAAGCGGGAAGCTCCCATCCCTTTACAATCTCCAGCGCCCAACGATCATACCAGCCAAAGTAACGTGTTGGTCGTTACAGTATCCTTGTAGTCTTTCATGAGGACGGGAAATTCGAGTTTCGTTCAAACCTTTTGCTACCTCTGTCTCTCTCGACTGCTACGGTCAAAGAGTTCCGCTCCTAGGTCTGGTATTGCCTTACTGCCTTGACTCCGAGTATCCATTTCGGAGTTTTTGTACTCCCTTCTGTCGCCTTTGCTTCCTGTATCCTGCCGCGCCGGCCAGCTGATCTGAGGAATATCCGGAGAGTTTGTCGAATGGATCAGTGTTCGACACGAAATGAACCGAGCCTCATGATCCTTATTGACCCTTCCGAGTTGACGAGGATCATGGCGAGGAAAGATCAGATGGGGTGGGAAGAAAAGCGAAATCACATCTCTTCTCGATGGTCTCTCGAGGCCAATCAACCGCTAACAGCCATTCAGATGGTAGCACTTGACAGACAGCTTCAAGTAGAAGCCTACCTCGGCCTTCTAGCCACCATGGACCTTTGCTGTTATGGAGGAGGACAGCGTAGTGTCCGAGGATGGCCAATGCCATCGGCGTTCGATCCCTCAATCCCATGATGTATCTTTCTGGAACCACTACTGGCCAGATGAAAGCCAGACCGGGCTCATCCCGGATCACCTCATCAGTTTGGAAAGCTACCTTGAGTCTTTGAATGGCCCTCGCGTACGCTTCACAAAGGACAGGCTCTTCTGCTGCCTCTTCACCCCTCCTCTCTAGGCGTTCAAATGCCTCTTTGACATCGTCGGCGAGCGGTGCCAAGCTGGGTTGCCAGTTGTGTTGCAAAACCGTGGCCAAAGGACCCTGAGCGATCCATTCTTCGGCACTTGAGAGAACTGTTTTGACTCCTCGTATGACCGTGAAGAACTCCAAGGTTGTGTCTAGTGGGTCTGATGGCAAGCCCGAGAGTGGTGGAGCCGATGGATGTGGGAACACCAAGCTAAGGACTGAAACAATGTTGGATAGAGCGAACAGAGCATGACAATTGGTTGGCGTGATGTTGTTCAGGAAGGGAATAGAAGAGGTCAGCGCTAGATTCCGATGCTTTGTTGCTGCCTCTTCGTACATGTGTTGCTTGCTCGGACGAATGTGCATAAGGTGTGCCGCTGAAACAGCTAGCAAGGCGTGCATGAGAAAGGGGTACGTTAATGCCTCTCTTGGGACAGCAATCTGCCAGGTTGATTGTTTTGCTGGTATCCTCGATATCTCAAAGCATGTGACTGTGGAATAGTGGTGCATGAGTTCCAAATCTAGGAGGCTTAGTTGCGATCTGATATGGATTTGCAAGCTTAAGGGTGTCTCAATCGCTGCATCCTGACTTGACGGTCGCCGAAAATGGCAGGACCGAACATCCAATGACCCCAACTTTAGCTCGCTTGTCGGAGTAAAGGGCTCACTGCCAGTTGGCCTTTTTACGAGAGGAAGACCGCTGGGTTGCAATTCTGCAAGACTGCATTGGGTACCTGATCTGATGCATCGGCTGCAAGCAAGTCGATTCTCATCACACTGTTTGGGACAGATCAGATTAAGAAGCTCCTTCGAAATTCAGGAGGGCTTGACATACTTTTAATCTTCGAGCCTTACATTGGGTGCAGCCATGCCGCGTTTTCTGGTGCAAGCGTCGTGAAGGCATCGTAGCTTGCCAGGCTGAAGTGAAATGTCAAAATCTCGAGTGATAACAGATGTAATCGAACTCTACTGAGGGCTCGCTTAGGCTGCAAGGGTTCGCAACGGATCTAAAATTAGGTCTCCTCCAATGCCAAGAGCTTGCAGGCTGGGGACTTGACAGTCTCCGAAGGCAGCTACATCAGAGTGAATTTGGTTTATGGCGCCTGAGACCAATTAGGTAAGGTATACGACAACGCGTCACAACTTCCGAGCCGCTTCGGAAAGAAATGCTAAGCCTCACGCGTTTAAGGTAAGGTATCTCGGAGAATTGAGAGCTAGCACGATTATAGTTAGAGTAGTACTGACGCGCAAGGCCAGGCGGGAAGACCCCTATCTGACCGCCAGAAGCTGTCAACATGTCGCCTGAGAAGGCAAAACTTTAACATGGATGGCGAAGCACAGGGCCGCGGGATTATATGAGATGGACATGCACGAATCAATTCACAGAAGGAAGCAGGGTGCTTGGCTAAGCGACAAGAGCTCTGCTCGAATAGGCATGGTGTACGAGCGAGACTTGCAGCATTATTGATATGCCTCGTGGCTTCCATTAGACCTTCAGAGTTCTCCGTTCTTCCTATCATACCACCCTTCGGTATATAAAAAGTCCCTCTTCCCTTGCTTGACATTCTTTTACCATGCTCTACGACCGCGATCAATTGTACATTAGTCTTCTTCAAGCTGTTCACTCTCTTATACAATCGAAGTACGCGATTAGCATTTAAACATATCCAGTGCCTTCACCGACAATATGGCCGGAGATACTGATAATTATTGGTTCAAATATTATCGCTATGATCCTTCAATGGCTGCTGCCATCATCTTCATCGTTCTGTTCTTTGCAACGACAGTCTTGCATTTCTATCAGCTCGTTCGAACGAAGACATGGATCGTTATTCCTCTACTAGTCGGAGGCATCTGTACACCGCCCCAATTGAAGGACAATAGTAGCAGAACACGCTAATGTCTTTGCGCAGTCGAGTACAATGGCTACATCGGCAGAGCAGTCTCAAGCCGGCAAACCCCTGACTGGACACTTGGTCCATACATCGTTCAGGCTGTACTTCTCTTAGTCGCACCTGCTCTGTTTGCGGCCACAATTTACATGGAACTCGGCCGAATCATTATGCTCGTTGATGGAGAACACCACTCCATCATAAAGACGAGATGGCTCACCAAAACATTCGTTTGTGGAGACATTGTGAGTTTCTTAATGCAGTCTGGTGGTACATTTCCCACACACAGCAATCGAAAGGGGCGTTACATTGACTTCATCAGGTGCCAGCATCATGGCTGGAAAGACAATGACCGCGGTTCACAACGGTCAGCATGTTGTAATTGGAGGTCTCGTCCTGCAAATCAGCTTCTTCGGCTTTTTCGTCGCAACAGCAACAGTCTTCAATCTCCGCATAAACAAAGTTCCCACCGCTCGCTCCGCCTCGAGTAGTGTCCCCTGGCGGAGGCACCTTCATGCTCTCTATTACGCTAGCGGTCTAATCATGCTTCGCTCTATCTTCAGAGTCGTGGAATATGCGCAGGGAAATGCTGGATACATCATGTCGCATGAGGCATTCCTCTATATTTTTGACAGCATTTTAATGTTGAGTGTCATGGTTGTCCTCAATTTCGTGCATCCTAGCGAGATCTATGCTCTGCGCAGAGGTGGCAAGGTCTCACGAGGTGGATTGAAGCTATACGATATCGGCCCACAGTCTTTGGCATATAGTTGAGCTGCATTTTCTGTGAGCCGACGCGGCATAGCTTTTGGAGAAGAGTTGAGCTTAGGAAATTTGCATGTGAGGATTCCATGTCAGAAGGGTTGACGTGCCTATGAGAAGACGCATTAGAATCCAAGCTAGTTGGGACAGGCATTGGCTATAATAGGGTGTACCCAGTGAAGACCAATGTTGCTATACATTTCTAGCTCTACATTAGTGCCAGCAATGGACTTTTGCGCCTACCTACATTAAGCATCTGTAGGAGTACCTCATCAGTAACGTCTGCACCATTTAAGGTACCTAGCCCTGCAAGGCTGATATGGCTCCCCCTAGAGACACCCTACCTGAGTTGGTCGTCTAGGCGATAGGATTAGTCCCCGCAGATTGTTTTGCCCCTAAGCCCAAACCAAAAATCTGGAAGCCCTGGGGGTCTATTTTTTTTCCTCAAGAGATCAGCTTTAAGGTTCTTTCATGGTCTTCCCCCCCCCTGTAGGCATCAGCCCTACATGGCTATATGGTTGGGGATTGAAACCTTCTAGCCGCTAAAGGGAAAGAGTCCTTGGCATAAGAAATAGAAATGATCTACAATAATATATAATGACCCGTAAGTAGACAAAATCAGCAGCATGTTCTCTAGAAGTTCTTGCTTTGGCTCCTGGGTCCGGTTTCAGACCAAATCTCCGCGCTGCCAAGTCCGTGTGAGGCATGCATCGCACATATATCACGAAGCTCACAAACCACTGACGTGGAAATCGCGATTGTTATGGGCTTCTGGTATGCAGCGTAGAGCCAACAAAAATCTATGTGGACGCTAATGCCATAGCAGTGGGCTTGGGTTCCGGCTTGAGTCTAATGACCTACGAGGCGTTAAAGGACTGGGACTGGGGTTCTGTGGAGAATGTAACGAGCCAGAAGCTAGAGGCAGTTCTATTAGGGTCAACTATGCCGTTAGCTTTCTCGGATCCCTTCTTACCTAGCCACAATATCTCGCCAGAAAACATAAATGAAGCCCGGAAGGAATTCTTGGCTATTGTTGGCAAGTCCGGCATTGACGACCGTCCAGGAAATCTAAGGTCACGTTCCAGTAGTGAATGGTCTGATTTTCCAGTCAAAGATTACGCTTCACTTATTTTGTTTCCCCAAAGCACCCTGCAAGTCAGCAAGATCATGAAAGTATGTCGTAGGCGGGCAATCCCAGTCACTGGATTCTCAGGAGGCACAAGCCTTGATGGTGCCCTAGCTGCCACGAGAGGTGGTATTTGCATCGACTTTTCCCGCATGAACAAGATCCTGGAGCTCCATGACCGAGATATGGACGTGTTAGTACAGCCAGCTGTCGGCTGGGAGCATCTAAACCAATATCTGGCCAGGGAGGGACTATTTTTCCCACCTGATCCTGGACCTGGCGCTCAGATTGGCGGCATGATCGGTACTGGCTGTTCAGGCACCAATGCCTACCGCTATGGTACTATGAAAGATTGGGTCATCTCTACAACTGTAGTTCTTGCCGATGGGACTATCGTAAAAACCCGTAATCGGCCAAGAAAATCAACCGCTGGATATGATCTCACCCGTCTGATGGTCGGATCATCAGGAACTTTAGGTTTGGTCACTGAGGCGGTTTTGAAAGTAACAGCGAAGCCCGAGAACGAGCAAGTCGCTGTGATTGCGTTCCCCAGCACTTACAACGCCGTTAGTACAGTCATTGACGCGGTTCAGCAAGGCCTTCCCCTTGCAGCCCTGGAATTACTCGATGAATATACCATGAGATGTGTTAATGAAAGCGGCTATGCCACCAAAACTTGGAAAGAAACTCCCACACTTTTCGTAAAGTTTAACGGTACTAAGCATGCTGTAAAAGAACAGATTGAAGTCATAGGAGCGTTGGCAGAGAAGCATGGCAGAGAATCGTTCGAGTCTTCCAGCGATCCAGAGCAGATCGATGCGCTTTGGAGTGGACGTAAGACCGCGTTGTGGAGTTTCATTGCCCAGAAACGACACCCAGATGACAAATTCCTAAGCTCCGACGTGGCGGTGCCTATTTCGCGACTCGCTGATATCATTGAGGAAGCTAAGGATATGGTGCATAAGGCAGGCTTATTGGGTTCAACACTCGGTCATGTTGGAGATGGTAAGAGCTTAACCTTTCATCATTGCGGTCAATTGCAACCGGCTTACAAGAAGAAGGGAATTTCCATACGGGTATTCTGTACAGCGAAAAGGATAGAGTAGCTGCAGAGAAGATAATTTTGGATCTGCAAAGGCGAGCCATCGAAATGGAAGGCACAGTTACCGGGGAGCATGGGATTGGCCTAGCTTTGCGAGACGTATTAGAGGAAGAGCTAGGTGAGAGTGCAACTGACATGATGCGCAAGGTGAGTTGGCCAACTACTATGTGGCCGCCGTCTGATGGTTCTCAGATCAAATTCGCGCTGGATCCCTTATGTCTACTAAATTGTGATAAAATCATTCGAATGGAGCCGGTCAGTCACGAAGAAGCAGTGGCGAGCAAGCCAATGAATAGCTTGTCTAAAAAAAACTAAAAGGCTGAGCTACAACAGTGAGTTCAAACAGCATCACACGAAAAGCCTGAACACTGAGTCAACATACCAATACAGAAGACCCACCTACCATGGACACCATAAGCGCCATGCCTTTTTTTCGACAACGTCAACTCTCCCTATAACAACAAGCATCGATCACGTAGAATTCATCAAGCAATTTAATCAAAGCCCACCACAGGTTGCAGGACGGCAAAGCCGTTGAAGCCACGACGAAGCCATAATCTGGTATCAACTGTGCCCGATCCTCAACTACCTTCTTTTCTTCTCCTTTACTACTATCAAAACGACCGTAGGGTCTACCATACTAAGGATCATCCCCGCCTGTTCGAGCGGTGCAATGCTCTAATTCTTAATGCTATAGGCCATGAAAATAGTCATATAACCATTTAACTCTGGAGCTCATACGGACGGTTAGCTGCAGGGTTGAGACCGCCGAAGTGCGCTCTTGGGTAGCATCACTACGAAAGCGTCAGTGGGGTATTGAGTCCCGGAATCAGCAGAGTGGATATCAGTGGCTGATCTACGGCAAAGCAAGTATCATAATGATCGTTGAAGTGTATCGGGTAGAACTTGTTTATCTATGCTCCAGGTTACCTCAAACCCTATTGATGCTATTCCATAATGAAAACGGCTGTTCTCCATGCTACAGGTACAGTCTGAGGATGAAGCGGGAGCCTTGGGTAGTCGTGGCCATAAACCCGACCCCGAGTCTATGCCCCGAGGATAATTCCGTTGGCACTAACGCACCATATACCGGTTTGACATGTGATATGGATTGATTGGCCCGCCGAACAGTGGCCCGCCTTCCAACGAGTAGTTCATACTAGCTTCCATGTAATCTTGGGGAAAGTCTTCAATATCCTTAGCCTCCCTGTACCAAAGTGCGTTTCGTTCCAGAGTCGAAACTTTCCAACTTTCTTTTTTTCTGGTCTCAAAGAAGAAGAAATCAATGGCCCATTTCCGAAGCATTGATCCTGGTGCTGATCCCTGGTAGGCTGCTCGCAAGGTCGAAGGCTCTATCAAGTCGTTCTCCAAGAGTGGGGAGTGGCACTTCAGCAGCTCCAACATAACGTTGTTTTGAAAGATGTGACACCCGAGTTTGTCGCCTAATATCCAAGCCTTCACCAAGAGATTATTGACATCTTCAACGCGTAGTATTTGGCATATGACATTCCCGACGTAAAGCCATTGGACCCAGAGCCTGAATACGTTAAGATCGTCATCAGGCATGGTGACCGAGTTCAATTTCGCCTCAGCAAAGGATCCGTTCAGTGCCGCGGCGAAGAAGGGGGAATGGTGGGTTAGAAGCGCTTTTGGTAGATACCAGGTTATCGATGCATCTTGAGATCCCACTGTCACAATGGTGGACTCGGAGTCCTCAAGACTAGACTGAGCTTAGCATTGCATTAGGTGCTCCGGTGGAGAGACGAACAGTTTCAGGATGTTTTCAGATTTCACGCCGGCGTAGTTAGTCTTCGGTGTAGCCAAGTCTGATGCTTTCATTAAAGCCAAGTCTGATGCTTTCGGCATTGGCATGTTTGGTATTCCAAAGCTGCCTGTGTTGTGAAATCTGGAATGGAGAGCGTTGTTGATGAGTAGCAGATTTCAAGGAGTGATAGATGTGGAAAAGCTATCGGTGGTCTGCGTGCTAAGTGTTGATGGAACAGAAAGTGAAGATGGCAGTAAGAAGATGACAGTAAGTGAATTAACACAACGGAATTATTTATAATAGGACCAAGCAAACTCCATAACACCATACGATCAATCTATCACGACGATTTACCCTTATAAAACAACAAACAATAACCCTTTCAGACCAACAACTCATCCAGTCTGCGCTACCAAACCCCTACCAGCATCAGCTAAGCACATTCTCGCCAATCCCATATCACTCACCTATCCCTCCTACATACGTGCCCATCCCCTGCATCCCCCAGCCTTCAAACACTACTCCTCCTATCCATCCCCAAAACAACGCAAAGAATCCCACCCCAACTAACCCCTCCAACCGCCAACCCGAACCGCTACCAGCTCAGAACAGCATCGAAAATATTGACAATACCAAGCCAGGATCCAAAAAATCGTATCATTTATGTAGCCGTCTCAAACAGCCCAACCTAGCATCAACAATCCTATCAATTAAAACTGGATATAGCTGTCTAAAACACCTCAGCCTTGCATCTACAGGAATGTCCACTAGAATAGTCATAGAGTAATGGTGATAGTGTGGTGTGGTCGAACTTAGCGATAAGACTTATAGTAGGTAGGGATGAAATTGCTCGCGGGGGGAAGGATAGGGTTGATGTTGCTAATGGGTAGTGGCGGTCTGTTCATGCATGTATAATATGTTTCCTGAGCGTGATGGAGTGTCTTTTCGTAACATAAGGACAGAGCAAGAAAGCAGCAAAATCCAGGGCTTAAAGATCTGTCATTCTCATTTTGCTACATCTAATGCTAAACGCTTTTCTTGTTCATGATATCATCAAAATATTCCACCCGCAGAAGTTACTAAGGACCCACATTAAACCTCATCTTCACCCCCATAGCACTCAGTTCCACATCCAAATACCTCAAAACCCCAGGTACAGCCACAACAGTCGTATCCTCCCCCCCCACCCATTTCTCTCCCGCGCCATCCTCCCATTCCTCACCAATACCTACCTCTTTTCCCTCTTCTATCAGGTCTGCAAGCTTAATAGCACATCGTCGACATCTGACGACGCCTGTGCCCTTTCCTCTTTTATTACTACTCAGTCCACCACCCCAGACAGTTGGTTGGGTGGATAGGAAGGTGCCGCATCCTTTGCAGATCCATTCTTTTCTGTAGTCGCTGCAGCCCATGAGGCGATCTTGCAGTAGGTATGCAGTTCCATGCGCTAGCAGCGCATCCCTTTCCATTTCTCCGACTCTTATACCACCGCCCTTTGCTCGTCCTTTGATTGGTTGTCCTGTTAGTTGGGTTACGGGACCAGTGGTTCGGACTTGGAATTTATCATTGACCATATGCCTCAGACGCTGGTAGAAGACCACACCCTGGTAGATGTCGGCGGCAAATTCTCGGCCTGTGATACCACTGTACATGGGTTCATTGCCATGGTAGTTGTATCCTGCCAGGCGTAGCTGCTCTCCGAAATAATCACCTGCTGTGTCTTGCTCTGTGAAGCGCCAAGGTGTCGAATCCTGTGCAAAGCCGTGCAGTGCACCGGCTTTTCCAGCGAGTGACTCAATGAACATACCTATGGTCATGCGAGAGGGGAAGGCGTGTGGATTGATAATGATATCGGGTATGATACCTGATTCGCTAAAGGGCATGTCGATGGCTGGCCATTTTTGGGAGCAGACACCTTTTTGACCGTGGCGAGAGGAGAACTTGTCACCAATGATGGGAGAGCGGGGAATGCGAAGTTTGATACTCAGAGACTGGCAAGGTTCTGTGCCTGATTCCGAGCCAATGATGCGAACCTCTTCCACGTAGGCAACTTCGGCGTCTTTGTATTTGTGAAGTTGTGTAACCCCATCACGATTGGTGTATGGCGATGTTGTTTTCGTGGGGTCATAGGTCACACTATGGGAAGCGCATAGTGGGTCGCCTTCGCTGATCTTGGCACCAATATGGGGAAGGCCATCGGAGTCTAGCTTGCTTCGCGTAGAGGCGGATACGAAGCTGTTTGGAGCGAAGCCAAAGAGCTTGGTAATCGCTCGAGCTGACTTGTTCCGGGCTCGACTCGTTCTTTCGTTCTCATCGAGGTGGATGACCTTGGTCTTGTAGATAGTGCCGTGACCGAAACCGCGCTCATGAGCTGACTTGTTTAAGATCATAGCGTCATCCATGTCATAACCCGTATATGAGATGACGGCTACCACGGCGTTCGTACCATTAGGGAAGTTGTCAAGGCCGTACTCATTATATAGGGGTGGGCGGACAATGGGTGTTTGACCTGTCTGAAGACGGTAGGTCTTGTTGTCAGTACGATACCGAATAGATGTGCCAGGAGTTCCCATAGTCTGCTTGCTCATTTGACACTGGTACATATTGCGCGGAGACTGATTGAAGTCTGAAAAGGGTGTTTGGTTGGCGAGAATGGATAGGATATTGGTAGGGTCAAACTCGACATGAGTTGATTCACCGGATTCGATCTCATTTTCAGTGCATGCTATTGACATGAATGGCTGTTCGAAAGGCCCGACAAAGTCTTGCTTTTCAAGGGGAAGGTATTTGACAGGCCGAACCATCCGAGCTGCTTGGGAAAAGATGTAGATGCCTGGATACTGACCGCCCTCTGCGTTAGGTACGTAGCCGATTTCAAGTTCCGCAGGAACATCGTGGGTACCTTCAACTTTCCAATATCGTAAAGTGTCTCCAATAATACGAGCCTGCTTAGGCGTGCAGAAACCTACGATTCTGCCATCAATCTGTACTACGACGCTTTCGTCCAAGGAAGCAGAAGAAGATGCGGAAACGCCCAGCCGGGCCAGTAGCCGCGGTAACGTGGAAACATTCAGATTAGCTGTGGTGATTTTGCATTTGTGCGCCAAATGGTTGAGTAATCCACAAGGAGCGCCATCAGGAGTGTGTACGGGACATAGGAAACCCCAACTCTCAGGCAACAACTTGCGTACGGTTGTAGTCTTTAGTTGAGCAAAGAAACTTCCTCTGTGAACCATTCGGAAATGACTGATGAATCTATAGAAATTGATCTTCTCAGCTACAACAGTGAAACCTGATGTCTGCTGAAGGTCAAGTCCAGTCGGGCTGACAAGGTTGCCTGTAGAAAGAAAATACTCAAGCAGACCTCCTATGTTCTCATTGGTTCGTTTCAGGATCCTTGTGGGAAACTCTTTTAAGAAATTTGGGTCTGAGAACAAGGCCTTGCCGTTTTTTGAACACCACTCTTGGCAAGCTCCTTGTATGGATCTTAGCCAATCATCAAGTTTCTCTTTCAGAATCATGCCGTAGAGGAATCCAGGGAGCAAAACCTCTTGACTTGAAACTGCATCTGGATTGTCAACTGCACACTCGCCATTGACCAAGGAGTATAATTTTCGAATCATGAACAGGAGCATTCTAAATTTGTCATTGTTTTGAGACTCAGTAACGTCAACAGTACCCAAATGCACAAGAATGACTTTTCGTAGAAATTCTGACCCGGCCTCTTCATCTGATATGTCATCAGGTACACCAAGTACAGGCTTAAACTTTTCACCCAGATATGCCCGAGTGTTGGCCTTTCCGTTGAGGTTGTAGACTTTGTATGTTCGTAACAGGAGCTCAACCCGCTCCGTCATGAATGTATTATCGGCGCCCTTGGAGCCTTTCAGACCCACGGTTCCTTCGAAGATTTCGCGATCGTTCGTTTCTACCAAAGCTTTCAATATCATCATCACAGGAACCAAGTATTCGTTCTTCCGCCAAGAGAAACGAAATGTAACATTGCCATCGTTGAGATAATGAAGGACGTTGGTCTGAGATGTCTGATCTGGCCTTACGGATCGTATCTGCATGCCGAATTTTGTGTAAGATGAGCCTCTGTTGACGAAGGACCCACGAATAATAGCCATTGGATAGTTGCGCTTTGAGACGATCAGCATCCGTATGAGCTTTTCGATGCCATTCACAATGAAGTAGCCTCCAAGCTCCTCAGATTCTTCTTTGTGCTGGACCAATTGTGCCGGTGTATCATGTTCGAGATGGCACCGATTGGACCTGAGCATGAGAGGAACCTGACCCATCTCCCTGATCGTCTCTTGCCACTCGCCTTCGTTCAAGCTATATTCGACCCTCGCTCTTAGCTTGCCTCTGTAGCTTGCGTGCCTTTCCCTGCACTCCGATGGATATATGTCTCGGTTCTTTGTGCTGAACTTGTTGTTCGGAGGCAGTACAGCTTTGTCAAGATAAAGTTCCCGTATCCTGACATTGAATCGATTTCTTTTTTCTCCAGGCAATCCATCCTCAAGCCTCTGCGCTCGCTGTTGTTGAGACTCCTGTTGGCCGTCAAGGAATGTCTTTGTACCAATATCTTTCAGCGCGGCTTCGAGGACCTTTGCCCCATCAAGCAGAGCATTGAAAGAATGGATGTGAGGCTGTATAGCTTCGAGCAGTGCAGGGTAAGGTGTACGATCTTTTGGTGGATTCTTGAACAGCTTCTCTCGACGTAAGGTGTCGATCTCATGAGACCACTGTGTGCTTGTTGGGGGTATAGCGGTCGGCATCGTGGTAATAGGCTATGCGTGTATGGTAGGCTCAGTTCCCCGCACAAGCTGCTCTGCCAATTTGCGCCTTGGTGGGGTCTGGTAGAAATAGTGGCTTGTGCCCCCAAATTATCTACCCAACGAGTTCGGCACTGAACACTTTATGGGACTAAATAAACACTGGGGCACAGACGTTGAAGGGCTTCGGATTTGCAACCCAGTGGACAGGGGCATGTGCTTTCCATCAGCTTGGTCCATGTGGCCAGGCAGTCGAGCGTAAACACGAAAGGAGGATGGAGAATAATGCAAAGAGGAAGTTTGGGTGGTCTGTATGGCTGTAGGAAGCCCGCCAAACAAAAAGTTTCCAGGATCGGCGACGCCAAGACAGGGTTTCGGCGTTAGATTGCTTTTTGCTGCTGCAATCATTGAAGTTACGCATTTGCGCCTAAGCTTTGGTCACCTGCACACCAAAAAAGCAAAGGCATGAAAATTGAGGCCCGAGTGCAGACGAGCGCATATGAAGATCCTCACAACGAGCAACATTTTATAGAATTGATTGTTCAAAACATAACGTGTCGATCGTCTATGCTCTATGCTCTAGTCTCCCACCAGAAAGGACGATTTTCTACTCCGACATTACTACGACAACAACGGCAAAGTCCCCGCCTCCCGCTGGCTTTTTTTTCCACCCGTCCTCAAACTCAACCAAGGTCCTGGCCACACGAGCCACCTGGGGATAATCCGCAACGACTGGACAGCAAGACACGCAGCCAGAGAAGCCATAGCCATAGTCTCCGAACTCTCGGGACAATTTAAAGATCCGTTACCATGGCAGGCCTCTTCAAGATCATCTATGACTGGCTGCTGCGCACCTTCTGGTACGTCTTCATCCGTTTCCCCAACAATCACAGCATCCGCAACGCGCCTTATCCATCCCGCGCAGACCACGATGTAGAGTGATTTGTTGGATACCGGAAGACCGTACTGACCCTCTTTCTTGATAAGGGCGACCGAAATGGACGTAACCATGATCGGACTGCAGAATGCGGGCAAGACGTCTCTGCTTCGAGTCCTTGCAGTAGGTCATCAAGTCCAATGATACCTTTAAATGATGCTGATGCAAATAATTCAGGGAGGAGAGTTCACAATAGAGTATGTTGATGGCTCTGCTTATGTTAGCATTAGGCTGTTCTGACAAGACCATCATCTCCCTCTAGCTCGATCCCAACGGTAGGCTTCAATATGAAACGGGTTCAGAAGGGCCACGTGACACTCAAGTGGTATGTTGCTTGCGCTGTATAGCTTTATGAGACCGTAGCCTGACTGCCCCAGTTGGGATCTCGGCGGTCAACCAAGGTTCCGGTCGATGTGGGAACGATATTGCCGTGGCGTCAACGCCATCGTGTAAGTACCATGCCAGGCTTGCACACTCGCGCCATATTGACATCCATACTAGGTATGTTGTGGATGCTGCCGATAAGGCTGCCATTCCCGTAGCAAAGGAGGAGCTCCATGCTTTGCTTGAAAAACCTGTCCTAGATGGAATCCCGCTACTTGTCCTTGGCAACAAGTCCGACCTTCCCAACAAGATGTCTGTCGATGAGTTAATCGAAGCCTTGAATATGAAAGCTATCTCCCATCGGGAGGTCAGCTGCTATGGCATTAGCGCAAAAGAGGAGACGAATCTCGACGCTGTCCTGGAATGGTTGATCAACAAGACGGCCCACTGATGAAACTCTTACCGAAGCAACGACTTGCAACGACGCCGTGCATGACTGCCAACGATGTTCTAATACGACCTGTGCATTCACGACGTTGACGAAGCGATGAAAAGACGCATGCTAGCAATGGCAAGATAAATTTCAGCGCTCGGAGCAATCCAATATGACTTTCACCCATGGATGATTCTGATGTATCTGTTTCCTTTTCGACTTATTCATGATGTATATTTCACTTCCAGACGGTAATGAGAGTTCTCGGGGTAGATTTAAGGGGTCAAGCGGGAAGGATTAGCATAATCCACCGTAGGAGGGTGCGTCGGATGGTAATGGAAGATGGAATTCTCATTTCAGTCTCCCACAATCGAACACAAATTTGTAGAGAAAGGGTGTGGAGGTTGATGGAAATGAAGAAGAAAACGACTCTCCATCCCATCAAAAACACGGCCAAAAAAGAACAACACATTACCCGTTGAACTAGGCCACACTTAGAATAGCGCAGATCTTTGCAAGAAATCGGGCGCTAAGCGGTTTTCAGTGGATGAGCTAATCAGGCCGATGACCTTGACATTACTTCTATTTTGCACTGCCTCACGCCAAGGTCGGGTCTTGCGTGGAAGCATACGCCACCGACAAGCTTACGAGCTACGAAGTACAAAGGAGGACCCGTGAAGAAACCCAGTGTCAGTGCCTGAAGAGACTTGTCGTCGTACTCGCACATTTTCCTCATTGATTCTTTCAAATAGCGCACCATAGCCACCATTCCACGCGGTTCGAGAGCCAGGGTCCAGCCATATTGCCTAACGGCTTGCGCGACATCCACTCTACACATACAAATTCCCGTCCCCATCTTCATTCTCCTGCACACCTTCAACATCCTCAACAACTACGTCGAACAGTCAGCATCTCTAGAGCTTAGAGTTACATCTACACCATCCTCAAAATGCCTATTCTCTTCACAAGATCTATCAACAACAAGTAGGTCGTCCATAAAGTCCCGTGCTCGGCCGGCGCTCATAAGATTCTACGCAACATTACTGATTCTATTCATCTGCAGTAACTGCAACAATGACAATGGTATTTATGACGACAATGGCTGCTATTACTCGAGCTCGTGGTCTAATTGGGGCCGATGGTAAGCTTTCACACAAGCCGAAATGCCTCACCAAGAGTTATATTAAAAGTCAATCCAGGGTTGTCCTCGCTGCCCTCATTGTCGGCGCCTTCCTCATCTTTCTCATATTCAGCTGCATAACTGCTCGACGCCGTCGCCGTCAAGGTCAGCAACCATGGCGAGGAACAGGCTGGGCAGCGGGCGTGCCCCCACCGGGCCACGGACCAGCGCAATATACTGGTGCTCCACCTCAGCAATACAATGGGAACGCTGCCGCACCGCCTTACTCGCCTCCAGCTAACCAAGGCTACTATGGGCAAGGTTACAACAGTGGCTCAAATCAGGGTTATTTCGGTGGACAGCAACAAGGCGTGGAGTTGCAGCAGCCAGAGAACGCGTATGCGCGGGGTGGAGAGGATGTTTATTCGCCACCAGCTGGTCCTCCGCCAGGAAAGAAGGCGGGTGATGGCATCATCAGATGAGATTGATGGACGGGGAGAGGTTAGGGGCAAAAGTGGCTTCATTGACTTAAAATGTGGTCATATGGCGTTCTGGAGTGTTGAATGCTTGGTATATAATATATGTTTGGACGTGCAACAGTACTTTTACGGTCGTTAAGTAGGAGCTCGACACTGTATACGGTTTTTAATCGAGTGCCTAAGCATTTCAATTCGAATCTACCTTCCATTCGCTGCTGACTTTGTCGACATGGGATCGAATCCCTCAAACGATTTCTGCGTGCTTGAAATACAGAAACATGCAGTCGGAGTGTCCTTTGCTCGCTCACTGGTGACTCTCAGAGGAATAATGATTATTTTTCACGAGACGTACAATGACACACTGGGACTGATTCTGTCGCCCCGTAGATAACGCTACACAGTTGGCTTACCCTAATAACCCAGGCTACGATTATCAAATGGGGCCTCGGTATGTGTTTCAATCTTTCTATCTCGTAAAGCTTTGGGATTGTTGCAGTTTTTATCAGTAGCTATCATGTTCAGTCCAAATCTGTATCACTGTTCATTGTAGACCGCAGCACTGTAAGGTACCCAAGATCTAGCGCCACAGTGGCAAATGTGGCTTGACCTCGGCTGCCTTAAAACATTCGCTTTGTTTTTCCTTGAGCCAGACAAAACAACGATTTCCTTGGACAGTCGCGCTTACTTTTTATCAATCACCCTACGTCCATTGCTCTCTTTCCAAAACCCGGATGCGCAAGAGCTGGAGCTATAACACCGACCCTTCCGCCTGTAACACATTACGCTTCTTATCAACCGGTACTCACCAGTCACTCCACTCCACCAGTCGTAGCTGGATAACGACAACCGCTGTTCCTCAAATTACTACGAGACGTCATGGCTTCAGCTGATGATGACCTTGAGTATCTCTCACCATCTTTCAATCCTGCATCGCTCACCATGCCCCGCCTACGCAACATTCTGATGTCACACGACATCGCTTATCCATCCTCAGCTAAGAAGCCTCAGCTTGTGGACATCTTTACTCAAGAGCTAAAGCCTAAGGCTCGGAAGATACTTGCAGCTAGAGACAGGGTCAGGCGGACTAGTAAAGGAATCACAGATATGCCAAGCAGCCAGGAGGGAACTGTCAACGGCGATCATGACGATGATGCTGGTTCTATGCCACCTCCACCAGTACCTGATACGCCAAGGCAACGAAGGTCGAGGAAAACAGCGTCCCTATCAGCAGAACCTATTCCACAGTCATCAGCCACGAAAGCACCAGGCACTAGAAGAAGCTCAAGCAAACACGCCCGTCAGTCAGACACGGAGACAGACAGAGACCAGGAGCACACGCGTCCAGTAGCACGCAAGAGCCGTAAAAGCGAGGCAACGCCCAAGGTGAAGGTCGAAGAGTCAGATGATGTACAGGCTAGACCACCAATGAGAGGGAGTGTTTTTAGCGATGACAATCCATTCCAAAGCGGCAGCTCGCCTCCAGCGCCAGGAGAACATAGGCGCAGGAGCGCAGGTATAAGTAGTGATAAAAAGAAAAGTACCGCTGGCAGGCGCAAAACTGAAGGCGTACCGAGTTCCTCGATAAAGCAAGAAGATGGGATTGTTGTGCCGTCGTCGAGGACATTCGAGGTTCCTATATCAAGGCTGAATCAGCGGGAGATCAAGAGCGAACCAGAAGATGAATTGGAGGCTGGGGAAGACTTCACACCTGAAGAGCAGCTCGAGCTCGTTAGAGAACGTGCAGCGAATGGCGAGGTGGATATCCTTCCACCACGGAGGAAAAGGCAACCCAAGAGATCCACAATTCCGAAATCAGCTCCCTGGGTCGTATTTCTGGCACTGCTTGGCGGCTATGCTACATGGTGGCGCCAAGAGAAGCTGGCTGTCGGCTACTGCGGCATTGGCAGACCATCTAATGCCATATCCACCGTCCAGATGCCGGATTGGGCAAGCGGCCTAAAGCCAACATGCGAACCCTGTCCTCAGCATGCAATCTGCTACCCAAACATGGACACAAAATGTGAGCAGGACTTCATTTTACAGCAACACCCGTTGTCACTTGGAGGACTGATACCTTTGCCGCCAACATGCGAGCCGGATGGCGAAAAGGTGCGAAGAGTCAAGGCTGTAGCTGATCGTGCTGTCGAAGAACTGAGGGAGAGAAAAGCTCAAGCGGAATGTGGGACATTGAAGGATGACAAAGGAAAGGATATGCCAGCCGAAATCGACGAGCAAGATTTGAAAAAAGAAGTCGCTAAGAAGCGTAGGAAGGGAATGAGCGAAGCAGAATTTGAAGAGCTATGGCGCCCCGCTATAGGGGAAATTTTGGGTCGTGAAGAGGTTATCACTTCATCAGATGGGTAAGTTATCTTCCCATGACCCCTTTCCCTACGCCTACGACCTGCTTCACCCCATCCCAAACGAAAATACCACCATCTGACCATCAATCAAACTAATCAGATACCTCATCGATCCTACAGAACCCACCTCCACCTCAGCAGTACCTCCCTCGCTCGACTCTCCCTCACCTGCGCCGTCAAACGATCCGCGCGCCTCACGCTGGCGAGACATCGACTCTCTCTTTCCTTCATAACCCTTTGCATCCTTAGCTACTTCTACATCCGCTCCATGATCCGCACCGCCCGCAGCGACACAGCTCGGATCCCGTCTCTCGTAGCCACAACCCTTGACCGCCTAGCTACTCAAGCCGCTTTACACGCCAGAGGCGACGCAGCAGAGAGTTGGATCAGCGTCGGTCAGCTACGCGATGACGTTCTCCGCGACGAATTCAGCGATAAAAGACGGGAAAGCCTGTGGAAACGCGTTAGTGCTGTAGTTGAGAAGAACGCTAATGTAAGAGCGAGCGTGAGAGAAGGGCGAAGTGGTGATGTGTCTAGGGTTTGGGAATGGATTGGGAGCGTGGGACTGCTGGATGAGTCTTGGTCTGACAGGAGGAGTGGTGGGGGGAAGAGAGTTAGTTTTGGGGGTGTGGTGGATGAGGGCACGCCGGAGGGGGGAAGGGATGGGACGCCTAGTGCGGGGAGGGAAATGATTGAGCAGCGAAAATGGGATGAGGGCAGGCCGCTATATTAGAGATGATGCCGGCTTTATCCCAACTGCGGATCAAGATTACATAGGAGCGTTTTTTCCCCTCTTGATGCTTGTTTCCTACAAAAGAATGGATGAAGAGGATGTCATACTGGGACAGGACCTTATATTTTCTCTAACTCTTATCTCCTTGCGTGGGCACGGTCTCAATATATAAGGCATTTCTCTTGGCCTGGGAGGTGGGATAGCGAAAGAAATATGTATTCTGGAAGGGACGAGGGGTTTCATTTATAGCCTCGTCTATTGTTACTATAGGTAATTGAATAGTAATGTCTTGTGGATTAGCTATTAAATAAATTATTCATCGAATCACATGAAAATTATATATTAATAAAAATGGCCTTTGATTGTGTTATTCTATCATTGTTAGCATCATCATCATCCAAAATCCAATAATACCTACGACCTCCCACCAGAATCTCCTACACCTCATTCCCACCGCGCCTCCATGATGTATCTTACTCCCCGTCTTCGAAGCACCAGCACCACCACCAACGTTTACACTCGTACTCCCACCTCCCGGCGCGATAGTACCACTACTACTACTACCAGCGTCTATAGAGGAGGCAATGAGATCAGCTATAGAAGTCACACCAGCGAGGTTCGAAGCAGGTAATGAAAACGTAGAATCCCCAATGACTAATTTTCCACCCGGTTCTAGGAGTATAGAAGTACCATTGATATCCAGCCCCGGTCCGCCGGCGGTGAGGGTCTTACCGTCGATAGAGAAAGCGGTGGGGTTGGGGGTGAATGTTTGGCCGGCGATGGTGTAGGCGGATAAGGGGATCGTATTGCTTCCGATTACTAGTTCTCCGTCTGGGCGGAGGAGGATGGGTGTACCGGAGATTGTGACGCCTGGACCGCCGGCGGTGATGGTTGTGCCGGCGATGGAGAAGGCGGTGGGGTTGGGGGTGAATGTTTGGCCGGCGATGGTGTAGGCGGTTGGGGAGGGGAGGTGGATGGTGCTATCTCCGATGTCTAATGATCCGGAAGTACCCAAGCTGATGAGGGTGCTAGAGATGGTAATGCCGGGTCCACCAGCTGTGAGGGTTGTGCTCGCTATTGAAAAGGCCGTAGGGTTGGGGGTAAAGGTTTGGCCGGCAACGGCTAGGGCGGTAGGTGACAGATTCACCGTACTGCTTCCAATGTCTAGTATTCCGGAAGCGCCCAGACTGATGCGCGTACCGGCGATGGTAATACCGGGGCTGCCGTGTGCAAGGGTTGTGCCGGCTATACTGAAGCCTAGAGGATTTGCGGTGAAAATTTGTCCGGCGGCGGACAGTACAGTCGTGAGTGGGAACTGTTGGGTCGCTGCGGCGGCGTTTGGTGCTGCTGCTGCTGGCGTGGCGAAGGCGTAGGTGGAGGAGCCGACGACGAGACCTCCTGGGCCGAGGGAGAGAACTGTGCCATGATCTGTGGTTCTGGGACCGCTTAAAGATAGGGTGGCGCCGTTGATAGCTACGGCGGTGCTACCAAGAGGCGTGAACACTTTGCTGCCCGCAGTAAGAAGTCCAGTTGCAGCGTTGCTGCCGGCTGTGGCCAAAGGAATGGTTGAGGACCCGAGGATTAGAGCGCCAGATGGCGCCAGGGAGTAGCTGGTGCCACTGATTATGGCGGCTGGGAGTCAAGGGAGAAGTGTGGTACCGGAGACTACGTAGGCATTCGGATTGTTATGTACTTGTGTGACGCTTTGACCTCCTGCAAGATTCAGAATGGAGGGAAGTGGTGCCTCTCCAATGATCGAGGTCGCAGCTGCTGGTCCAGGCGGATAGGTCTGAGTCCCAACCACGGGAGCACCCTGCGGATTGACGAAGACGGGGGTGCCTTCAATTATTGCAGTAGCACCTCCAGGGCTAAAATTTTGGCCATTTACTTGGAATTTGCCTCCTCCTACGTCGACAAGCGGCTTACCAGCAACTACTGGTGCTGGCTGTGTGGTTATTTGCGGCACAAAGTAAGTGCTACTGTCGGGCAGAACATGTGTCGGAGCAGCTGAGCCATGATTGTCAGGCTCTGGAAAAGACGCGGCCTGAGAGTTGGGGTGGTTCTGTTGTTGGCCTGTTGCGGGATGAGGACCCGCATCCGCTGTCCCAGCTGGGGCAGGGCTAGGGGCTGGTGCTAAAGATTGATCCAGCTGGGAGAGTTGCGTAGCACCTATCGAAGAGGCCCCTGCTTGCTTGACAGGTGCCATAGCTTGCTCCGGCTGTAGGACCTCAGCTGGCGTAAACCTTAGGTCCGATATGTTGAAATGGTAGTAGCCAGTGGTATTTAATAGCGATGTCTGATTGATTACAGGATTGCTTGACCCCATTGTCGTTACAGGCCGTAAAGCTGCTGTAATCCCTGTCATCGATGATCCATTTGTCCTCGAAAAGACGCCTTGTTGAAACCGGTAACCATGAGTTAAGAAACCGCTGGATGCTACCACTCCATTAGATTGTAGACTTGACAGTGCATGACTTGTGAATAAGGAAGTGCTCTTAGAGTCTGTTATATTCGTATTCAGCGAGCCACTACTTGTGATAGTCGGCCCTCTGAACTGGGGTATCAGCGTTGTGGGGTTCGTGGCGTTGACATGGGTGGTTAGGTCTGTGTTGGCTGCAGTTGTATTAGTGCTAGATAGAGCGATGGACACATTCAACGAGTCTCGTGATCTTGAGCCTTTTGATTGGATTGTAGTATTAATGCCAGTATTGACTAGGGAGAGTTAGAATATCATGACCAAACAAAAGGAGCTGGTACGCAATCGAATTGTTGGCGCATTCTTTAGCAGAGGGAAAAGCAGCACGGACCTATGTTCGACTGCGCAAGAAAAGAGGAAAGAATGAATACTAGCACGGTAAAGAATGGTGGTAGCATGATATTTTATGCCTCAATGGTTGCAATTAGGGTATTATCCAACCGGAAAATAAGGAGACGCGTATGGACAAAGTCGGAATTGTTAGGTTGACAAGCAATGACAACGCAGTGCGGGGCATCTTACCTTATCAACGAATTCTGATGGTTAATTGTAATCACACACGCCTGTGCCACTATGACTCTTCAGAGATGGCTCAAGGAAGCGAATTGGACGACTGCAGGGCCAAGGGGGAAGAAAAGGACCCCAAGCTTACAATGTATCTCGAAAAAAAATACATCTCGAATGAAGGCACCCGAGCCGAGTAGGGTGCTGAGAGGCGAGGACGAAACGATTCCCAGACTTATTAGATACATGGCTTGGGTGGACCTTCAGTCATGGTCTACCGTCAACAATCAAGGATGCAATTTGTACTATCTGTAACGACCTTAGTGTAGAACTTGGGTGCTGCTGGACAGTGGCGACTGATTTGACATCGTAACCCCATTCCCTGGAAAGATCAATGTGTGTGAAGGAGTAAGTGAGTATATGAAAAGTCCTTTATTTGTTTCATTACAGACATCTTGCAGGAGGCAGAGTAAAGTACACAGTAGGTAGGTTAAGCGATATCAGTAGATAATATATCGGCCCGCGCGGAGACTACTTTAGCACGATATTTTTAGTACGCGATCTATTTTAGCGCTGTACCATTTTAGCCCGCAGATTCTCCCAAAACCGGGTAGGATTTGAAGACCTGTGGGCGAATGATACCTCTGTTACCATTCGTTTCTACTGCGGGAGAATTCTCAATAGTAGTGATAGACGGCAGTACTGTGTAGCTTATGTACATGTAGAGGCAAAGGAGCGTCGTAGGACTATGTTCCTGCATACAGAGGACCCACTTTTCAAGCCCTATGTGGCAAAGAGCCGAGTAAATGTCCATCTCCCTCAACATCGTCTCGAGGTCAACGTCATTGGTGATAGTTTTCATGAACTCTATTCATAGATATTTACATATGGTCGGCAAAGCCAATGAAGCTCGACTCGCTTGAGCAGGAGATGAAACGTTAGAATAAGGCTTGTGATTGGGGCGCAGCTCGACGTTCTCTGAAGCTATTCACCGCTAACATGTTGGTCTCACCTATGCGTGACGGAATAGTGAGATAAGCAATAGCTGCGTCACAATCTTTTCAGCTCTGCTTGATTGCTCATCAGAGATGCGTTCTCGACTTTAGTCTCACATGCTGCATGATTATTGAGGCGTATGCTTAAAAGCTTGCTGTGTACTACCTGCTTTGCCACATGCAGCCGGCCGGTCTCACGATATTCCATTCCCCTATCCAAGAGTGTAACACAAGTGATGATTCCCTCTAACGCGAGGTCTCCGAACGGTGGCCCTCGCAAAGCACATACGCTCAACCATACGGACGTAGACAACGTCGCAACCGTGGGACAAACCTCTGAGCCTTCGCTGCTGGCCCATGTAAGCCCCATTCAATAAGTGTCACCCAAAAGCTGTCTTATCTCTATTACTTACGAGATCTTTTCTTCCTTCTTTCAAGCGAGCTCTATCTTCACAAAGTGTCTGCCTTCTGTTATAGTCCTTTTAATACCCATTCCTGAACAACTACAAACATACAATACCAAACTACAATACCTACTTACTGAGTGTAAGCCAGTTTAACAACACTAAATCGCTTCAGATGTGCGATAACTCGAAACAGCGGGCTCTAAGAGGCGGAGTCTACTGTAAGTCCTTTTATTCCTTGTTCTCGCGTGAATATTGCTATTAAGGCACAACGTCTACAGTCGATGGCACCCTTGAAAGAGGGAAGTTCGGTGTTGCGGTTGATAAGTCAATGGAGTCGCTATTACGCACCGAGGACCTCGATGGCGACGGTTTAATCACTGTGGACGATGACGGGCCAAAGGTACTTGTTTCAACTCCTGGATCCTGGCTAGGTGGCTGATCATGGTTTTCTTATTCAGTGTTTCTCACCAGACACACTAGGGAAGTCTGGTATTCAGATCAAAGGCACATATTACTTGGCCAACGCTCTTCAAGAACTGTTTCATGCTCAGAACAGAGGCGAGGAATATGTTGAGCTTCATTCAGAGCAATTATCTGAAGGTCCAGTAAGTCGGCTTGAGCGACTGATTAGAGGAAGCTGGTGGGACAATCTCACCAGAACCATTGACGCTTCCGGTATTGCCAAGTCAGCCAAAGACCCTAAACCTGGCGCCGACCCTTACGACCAGCCAAGGATCTATGTGCCACATGGAGCGCCAGAACAGCATGCTTACTATGCCCAGCTAGCGGCCGAAAGGCCAGAAATGAATCTGGATGTACAGTGGCTTCCCGAAGGTGAGATCACTGCTGAGTTCATCAGAAGTCTGAACGATAAGTCCGGCCTCCTCGCGCTGGAAATGGAGGAAGACCCGAATGAGGGACTGGGGCACAAGGGCTATCCATTCATTGTCCCCGGCGATCGTTTCAATGAGCTATACAACTGGGACGCTTGCTTCTGCGCTGTGGGGATGATAGAAACCCACCCCGAGGTTGTCAAGTCTATCATTCGAAACTTTGTCTTCGAAATCAAACATTATGGAAAGATTCTCAATGCGAATCGCTCCTACTATCTGGGAAGATCGCAGCCACCCTTTTTGACGGATCTGGCGTTGAGGACATACAAAGCAACTCGGGAAGAGGCCGGTGCAAAAGATCTGCTAAAGCTTGCAATCTTCGCCGCAATGAAGGAATATCATAATTATTGGATGACCGCTCCGAGATATGACACGGAGTCGGGACTCTCTAGATATCGGCCTATTGGGGTCGGTATTTGTCCCGAGACACCCGCACATGAGTTTGCCCACGTGTTAACCCCTTACGCTGAGAAGTACAACATGACTATCGAGGAGTTTGGCCATGCATACACATATGGCCAGATCCAAGAGCACGACCTCGACGTTTTCTTCCTTCATGATAGGGCTTTACGAGAGAATGGCCACGATACCACAAGGCGGCTAGAGGGTGTTTGTGCAGATCTGGGAACAGTCGATCTCAACTGCCTTCTCTATAAGATCGAGACGGACATTGCGGAAGTTATCCGCATTGTGTTCGATAATCATCTTGAGGTTCCAGCTGCATTCTGCGCCCCTGGTCAGGAAGACGGCTGCGTTGAATCGTCAGCAGCATGGAGCCGTGCTGCGGAACATCGGAAGCAGCTCATCGACAAGTACATGTGGAACGAAGATAAAGGGATGTACTTTGATTATAACACGGTGACAAAAAGCCAAACAGATTTCGAATATGCAACAACCCTCTGGCCTTTGTGGTGCGGTGTTGCCAGTCCTCATCAAGCCGCCCTCGTTGTGGAGAAAGCACTCCCCAAATTTGAATGCGTTGGTGGTATTTCCACGAGCACAGAGCACTCCCGAGGGCCGATTAGCGCGCAGAATCCCCAGTTCCAATGGGACTACCCGTATGGTTGGGCTCCTCATCAGATATTGGCTTGGGATGGCTTGAAGAAATACGGCTATCATGAGGATGCGGAACGACTAGCCTATCGCTGGTTACATATGATGACACGGGTATTTTGTGATTACAATGGTACTGTGGTGGAGAAGTACAATGTTACCACGCTGGATGGCTCACACAAGGTTTTCGCGGAATACGGCAATCAGGGATCGAAATTCAAGTATGCTCCGCGGGAAGGGTATGTCTCTTATCTACTATATCCTTCTGTGAATGGAAATGCTGAGTCCGACCTCTAGATTTGGATGGACGAATGCGAGTTTTATTCGTGGCCTCTCACTTCTCAATCCACGTGCGAAGCAAGCACTCGAAGAGCTTACGCCGTACGAGGATTATGAAAACGGCGAGAAACAAGGCTAACAGAGACAACCACAGATGACGTGGCGTTGGGCGTCCGAAAGTCGAGTTTACAAACGGATTATCACTGATCGAGTTCAGGCGCCATCTACTTCATCACATATGAAAGAAGAAAACTCAGAAATCATGATACATGCAGCTAGAGAACCTCTTAAAAACAAGTAAATCTCATACGGAATACACAGTCGTACACAGAGTCCATGTTTAGCCTACACCTTGCTTCAGAGCCCACTCTTTTCCCGATGCAAAAAATGAGTGTCACCTCTTTACATATCAATGTCGTAAGCTTAATATTTCTGTTCTTCAACGCTCTCCAACCATTTCAGATTTGAGCCTTTTCAACAGTCCGTCAAACCCCACCCCCAAATTCTGCCTATAGCTGCCACAACTCCCAGCACCATCCCCACCTCACCAATTCCCAGTCCACTTCCTCTCCCTCTCCTCATCACGTAGCCGGTTTTCTAATGCATCGTGCGCGGACATGCACTGTTTCCTGTACTCCTCGTTGTTCTTCTGACCAACTGCGGTCCCAGTCTGGTGCGATGTAGATGTGGTGGTGGATGATGTGGGATTCTTGCCGTCGGGAGTGTTGAGTTTAGAGGAGCCGAGGATGTTGAAGGAGGGGTTAGAGGACATTGTGTAGAGATTGTCTAGGAGTTGAGGTTTGGGGTGTAGAAGGGCGGGCAAGCTCCTTGATGGATCGATGTGAACAGTGGTGTTGTTGCTTGCTTGAAGCTTGGTTCTAGTATTTATGGTTCGCGCTTACAGATCGAGGAGGAATCTGTAATGTTACTTGTAGACTGTGTTTGACCCTTGATGGCGGATGTTGAAGCCTGTTATTTCCCCAGATTTGCACCCCGCCATGCACCGTTCAAGGACCCGGTAGATCATCGTCATCACCCTATCCGAGTACGGCCTAGCTTAAATACACACAGGTACGCGGATAAATTTCATGCTATCTACATGCGAGCAGCCTTCTTCTACCTCTGAATGTAGGACATGCTGAAGTCACCATGTCGCCTACTAAGGACGTTCCTTCGGCATGGTCTGCAAGTCGCACTACCGCGCAAACCGTATTCTGTGGCGGCAACTGTCGCTACGGAGTCAAAGTCGAGTCTTCCTGCAGCATATCGCCATGATGATCATCTACTGCGCGAAATCTTCGACTCGCCAAATGTCTGGAGGCAGTTCTCTAAAAGAGGAGAATACGGATCGCCAAGTCTTCCTCAAGGCCTCTTTCAGAATCACCACCTAACAGAACCCAAAGGCTTCTTAAAATATGCTGAACTCACCCGGACAAGAGCGCAGAAAATTGTGGAAGAGGTTCTGTCAGCTTCCTCAACAGAGGACTATATAGCATTGCCCCGTCGGCTTGATCTTTTAAGCGACACACTATGCAGGATACTCGACCCCGCAGATTTCGTGCGCTCCACCCATCCACAGCTACCTTATCGACAAGCTGCCACCGAGGCCTACGCCTATCTATTCGAGTACATGAACCTTCTGAATACCACTCCAGGACTGAAACAGCAATTAGACAAGGCTGTCTCAGATCCAGAAATCTCAAGAGCGTGGGACGAAGCAGAGAGTACAGTCGCACAGATCTTGCTCAAGGATTTTGGCCAATCTGCGATCGATCTGCCGCAGGAGAAGAGACAAAGATTTGTGGAGCTTTCCAACGAGACGAAAAGACTGGGTCATGTATTCATAGAGAATATGGAGCCAAGGATATCACACCTCCGATTTGACGTGGATCAATTAAAGGGCATGAATCCCCAAGTAGTCGCGAGATACTCCACCAAACGCGGGACGGTATTATTGCCTACTGCGGGACCAGCGCCATATATAGCATTGGACTCCGTAAAGGACGAAAGTGTCCGGAGAGATATCTACGTACATGGCAGACAATCTTCGCCAGTCCAGATCCAAACGCTAGAAACGCTCATGAAGACCCGCGCCGAAATAGCGAGCCTTTCTGACTATAAGAGTTATGGACACATGAACCTCATTGATAAGATGGCCAAGTCACCGGAAGCAGTGAACTCGTTCCTAACAGCGCTCTCCGCAGACAATGCTCCACATGTAATGAAAGAGATAGAAGAGATGAAAGCGCTGAAGGTGCGGGAGGGTAAGACAAGTGAGATTCATCCGTGGGACGTGATGTACTATCGAAACCGTATTAACGCCATGTTTCAATCGAATTCACGCAAACCAGACTTCATGGCCGCCTACTTTTCCTTGGGTACAGTAATGCAAGGCTTATCGCGTCTTTTTAACTGCCTTTACGGAATCCGCTTGGTCCCTCGGGAGACTACACCTGGAGAGACATGGGATGAGAAGGTTCGTCGTCTCGATGTATTCCATGAAACTGAGGGCCATGTGTCGGTCCTTTATTGTGATCTCTTCGTTCGTGCAGGCAAAACCCCAAATCCGACGCACTTTACCCTTCGCTGCTCTCGACTCATCTCTTCAGCGGATCCGGTCGAGGACGATAATGATGGTATGGCGGTGTCTAGTCCTAATGACAGCAAGGAGCGTTTTCAACTCCCAGTTATTGCTCTAGTCTGTGACTTCCCCCACCCTAAGAACGATACCACTCCCACGCTTCTTGGTTTTCAAGATGTACGGACACTTTTCCACGAGATGGGTCACGCAATCCATTCAATCCTGGGCCGCACACCATTACAAGTCGTCTCTGGCACTCGTTGTCCCACCGACTTCGCGGAACTGCCTTCCGTACTCATGGAGTCTTTCGCTGCAGATCCATCCGTGCTAGGACTCTTCGCACGTCATTGGGAAACCGACGCCCCTCTTCCTTACGAGATGGTCGAAAACTTCCTTCAGACCCAGCGACGTGGTCAGGGTTTCCAAACAGAAACACAAATCCTATTCAGCCTCCTCGATCAAGCTTATCATTCCCCCCTACCTCTCACAATGGAAGGCGGTTTCGATAGCACAAAAATCTTCTTTGACGTATACGATAAGTACGGCAGCGTGAGAGAGCCACGGGATACTACTGCGCAGGGTTTCTTTGGACATCTTGTCGAGTATGGCGGCACATACTATAGCTACTTGTTCGATAGGGCTATTGCGGGAAAGCTCTGGAGAGAAGTTTTCCGCGCAGGTAAGGATGGAGGAGGCATTGACAGAGAAGCCGGTGAGAGGTATAAGGAGGAAGTCTTGAAGTGGGGAGGTAGTAGGAGTGGATGGGCTTGTGTGAGCGGAGTGCTGAAAGATGAACGCTTGAAGGATGGGGGCAAAGAGGCTATGGAAGAGGTGGGTAGATGGGGTGTTCATGATTGAATGTATAGAGATATAGATATCTAAAAGATGGTTGAAAGTCTTTCTCGGGGACCGTCATGCTTTACTCGCCCTCTCCCTTCACATCACAACTGGTTCCACTATGCTCTTCTGGAGGCCCCAACTATTACGATCTCGGAGCGTAACCGAGCCAGGCCCTCATTTCTGGAATATCAGGACGATACTTTTTAGTGGTCAGTCTCGAAGGTATGTGGAGTCAAGGTATCCGAGCCTCAAACCCCAGCCTGGCTGCTCATTCGAGCGCTTCACTTATTCCTAGGATATCTTGCATGGGTACCCAATTTCCACTTCACGTCATACCTCAAAGGCATACGTACGAATATCAGCCTATCAGGCAACAGCCGTCCATTCAAGATATCTCAATCCTCAGATCGAGGTTTCTGACCAATCCAATTAACCCACAAAGCCAACCTACTCCACCTCTCGATTCTAAAAAGGCTGGGTCTACGCCTGCAACTCAGACTTCAAAACCCCAGACGAATTGTCGAGGTTCAGCGCGGAGTGAATCAAGTGGAAAGCTCTATTGATATACAGGAGACCACAGTCAGTAAAAAGCGTTTTAGCGTTACAATCTTACCGCCTCCTCTCCATAAATCATATGATAGTGAATATTGTACACTCAAAAGAGGTGTCAGCGTACCTCCACCCCCGTCCATCCAGCATTGAAGACCAAAGCGGTACGCAAGACAACTCATACAACAACAATATCCAACGGCAACTTATAATATATATCGTAATCAAATTCGTGGCTCCACCACACAAAGAACGCCTTAACAAGAGCAACCACACCGTCCGGAGTCAACGCCTCACTGACCTCCAATCCCGTAGCAGGAACATCAACATGCCGGCTCCAAAATGTCGTACAATCCATCTCCGCCTGGCTCTTGTCCCAAAGACTTTCAGTAATGGCAGAAATGATTCGACAGACATCACCACTGCAATGGCCGTCGCCCCTGATAGCTGATTCAGCCTGTTGAGCCATTGATTGTACAATGAATTCCTTGTCTTTCCAGCCACTTTTATGGAGAGCGTTTACGTGGGTCCGGACCGCTTTTCCTAATTGTTCGGCGAGGATTTCGCGATAAGCCATCATGTACGGATAAGCGTAAGCGATGAGAATGTCCTTCATGCCTCTATGGATAGACCATGCGAGTGGGGACCAGGGGAGGTGGTCGAGACAGTCTGCAATTGCCGTAGCTTCTGCTTGCCTGAGGTATACTGTCGAGGACTCGTCTTCGACAAGGGAAGGAACGGTTAACACGCGGACGTGCAGTGGCGGAACGGACTCATCTTCGAGCCGTTCCCGGAAGAAGAAATCAACCTCATGGGCCTCACCACCAAGCTTGTTGTATAGATCGGCAGCGCTACGTTGTGCACCAAATCGCTTGGGAAGTAGTGTCAACATGTATGGCCCAGGCTTCTTCCGCCCAGAGAACGCTACTCGATTTGATTTGTCCACCCTTGAACCCCGGTCGATTATTCCAACAGCCATCTGTACGCACATTCGTGGTCTGCGCGAGAAGCAGAGGGGAAAGGGATCTTTGCCATTCATGAATGTCTCATGAGGTTCAAAGTGGAGCGTTGGTCGCTCACCAAGGGGCCATTCAAATCGATCTGTCATTTTGTTAGCACACTCTCGAAGCAAAAGCTTGGTACTAAACTAACAGAATCCATTATAGCTTGCCCATCCCAGACGCAGTCCAGATGATCCGTCGTGGCGGTACTCTTCTCTTCCCTGCGAAAGCAAGACGAAAACGATCAACGTCATTCGAGATATTTTTGCGCAGGCTACGTCTTTGTAATAGATTAGTGGAATCGTAGGTAAGACTTGATGCCACTGCTGGTGCTGGGAGGTCTTCTGAGGTGGTCTGGGAGGCGGCTGGTGTAGTTTATCTAGCATCTGCATAGATGGCAAGACCTTCTCCTCGTTGAGGCTCGTCTCCTCCGATTCTATCTGGTTGCGCAGCTGGGCAGAATGTGGATGGAATACTGCTAGCAGGACGGTCCATGACGGAATTCCAACACGGCATATTGGTCTCCTGCTTAGATGTAGGGTCTCTAAATCTAAGCTTTTATGAAGGTCTGCGCGGATTACTGGACCCTCAGGCGGCAGTTTTGCAAGATCGTACCAAGCTGTCCGTCGCTGGCGTTGACTCCAAGATCCCAGATGCTCTTCGCTGCGCGCATTGCTAAATGGATCAAGCTGGTTTCTGATAGTATTCACTTGCACAAGTACAGAGCTCAGACCAATTGTTGTGACCACGGCTGATACCCAGGCAGCCGCTAAGTTTGCAGCATCGCTAGCAGACATTACCAAAGCACGCTTCGACAACGATACGCGAGATATATCAACTGAAAAGCTTCCAACAATATTGGACACGACAAAGGTTTAAAATATGCATTGTGGCAATTTCCAGCATCCTGTCAAGTTAGTATGCGCCAGGCAGCGAGCTGATTTCATGGCGAAGTCTGCTCATATCACATCAGGTGACGCTTAATCGCTGGCTTAAACATCTAGTACAATGAGTAGTAGAATGCAAATCACGCGACACCTTTTAGCTGGTAGGCCATCACTTCATGATTTGTCCATTCAGGCAAGGCTAGGCACGTTGCCTTGTGTTCGCCTTGTCGTGGTCGCAAGCCTGCACAGCCACTTTTAGCTCGTCTGTCAAATGCGGCACTGCGTCAGGAGGCTCCTCCGCCCTTGCATGGTGACAATTGATATCTCTTTAGGATTGGTTGAGCGTTGAATAAGGCTGTGACTGTCATGTCTTTGCTATGCTGAATCGCTGATCGCTAAGGTACCTTACCACAGATAGCGCCGGTGTTAATATTATCATGATACGGAATACAACTTACGGAGCATGAAAGGTTGCCTGTTCTCATCCACCCTCTGGATGCTGAAGTTATATGACTAAAATAACAGTCCATCTGGTGCTACGTTCATCTGTTAAGAAGACGACCTGTCGTGGCCCGATGTTGTAGGGTGGCGCTCGCTAAGCCGCACTAGGTAAAGCGCACGTGACAGGGAAGGTGCATAGGACGTGTTTATTGATCAACCTCAATGGATCAACACGATGAATCCATCGATTAGGAATCATCAAGTGAACACTTTGGCGTCTCCTGGAAGCTGTCCTTACAAACAATCTGTTCGTCACAACGACTAGGTCAGTTGTCTCTGGTTTCAAGCGTACAGAAGCTGCCCGCGCGGTTGTGTGAAACGCTACCCCGCCATAGCCTGATGAATGCTCAACCTCCCCATAAGTGAATACAGCTGGAAACGCCCTCGTTGCCAGAATTCCAGGATTTTACTGAGAGAGAAGGTAAAGGTTTGGCGCTGCTGATGCAAGACCATTCATTCTTTGGTCTAATTGATGATTGGACTTCGTGATCAAGGTTCTTCCCCATTCGTGAAGCTCATCTACCAGTGGGCTGGTGCAGCATTGAAAGGTGGCACGCTGGCACCATTGATGGCGTTCCAGGGCAATTTACGACACTCTAAGAACTTGCCCAGTCCTTTTTCTACGATCTAGGCTGTTGGCCAACGCTTTCTCGACCAGCTATCAACACGGAGGTAACACTTCGGCCGTTTGCGCATCCACTCCTACATACAACCAAGGTCTCATAACAATTTCAAGCGACTTTTTCAATACAACTACAATCATTTTCACATCTCGTCCACCAATACACCAACTCACCGACTCACCATGGCCGTCCGACTGCGCAAGCTCCTCCCCCAAGGCATTCGTCGATACTTCTGCCGCATCCTCTGCAGGTTTCCCTCCTACTGCGAGTACGCCTACCGCCGCCGTCTCAAGGAACGTCAAAAGGCTTTTCCCAAGCCTCTTTCCCCCCGCATGGAGCATCAAAACCTCTCCAGCATCGCCATCGACTCATCCACAAACGCCAACTGCTTATTCCTTACCATGCTCCCCCTCGAAATCCGCCTACAAGTATACACAGAAGTATTGGGTCACGTCAAGTTTGACAAATACATTACCCTAACCGCGCATGGCCTCCTCACCTTTCCCTCCTGCTGCCAAGTATGTCAGCCAATCTAATTTCCACCACCACCCTTACCCACTGACCTCAAAATAGGGGAGTATCCGCCATTATCCCCCCCTATACCCCCTCTCGCTCCCCAAAACCTGCCGTCAAATATACATCGAATTCCTCCCCCTCCTCTACTCTCTCCAACCCCTCCGCCTTGCCGGGCTGTCCACAGTCGTAGCCTTTACTCGTAGCATCCTGCCCACGCGCCTCTCCCTAATCCGTCACCTAAAGTTATTTCTTTATACCTGCTACCCTACTGTCCTTTCCCGCGACCCTCTTACCAATCTCTCTCTGGACAAAACATGGGACATTATTGCAACACAGATGACGGGACTTAGAGAGTTGGATGTGAGGGTGGATTTGCATTGTCATGAGGCGGAGTGGGAGGACACCACGGAGGAGCGTGAGAAGAAGTTGTTGAGCGGATTGGCAAAGTGTAGGGGATTGATGGCGTTCTATATTGTGGTTGAGCATTGGAATCAGAATGGGTTTGATTATGGAGAGGGTGCGAAGAGCTGGAGGGAGGAGTTGGCGAGGAAGGTGACGAGACCGAGAGGGCATATTGAAGAGATTGAGGACAAGACTTTTGCGGTTGATTTGGGGTATGTGGCCGATGAAGGGAGCATTCATGGAGCCCCTTGCCACTACCAATCAGTGTAAGCGTAAACAGAGGCTTTAGGGTGCTAGGATGGTCCTTAGCGATGACCAAGCGTTGTCATCGCATGTCAATACGCCAAAAACCTAACGATGGTGAAAAGAAAGATCTTCTTCAATAGCCATTAAACGAACTGCCCTACCATAATGACCGCGAGTACTCTCGAAGGGATCCCCCTTCGTCCTTGGTGTTGCATTCCAATCCTCCATAGATAGCTTTAACGACCAAGACAGGATATCTATCCATCACCGACACTGATATCACCATCCCTAAGCCCCATCCTAACCCCCCGCCAGCTTCATTCAGCCCCAGCTCTATGTGCGAAACCCTCTCATCACCAGGGCAATATCAAAGATTAATAGGAAGAAGTAGTATCGTGATAATAAGTGATAAAGGGATTCTTCTGGTAATGCTGGGATAGGTAGTAAGACGTATATTCCTGGGGGAAATTATTTCTATCTATGGATAGCAAGGCGCCATTAGTCGTGAAACAAAACTAGCGAGGAGATATATAGAAGGATATTGTGGGAAGTTCTGGCATTCATGGATATTTCGTACGTCCATGGATGGCAGGATCTACCAATAGAACGCAAAATTTGCAGTAATGGCATGAAATAGATCACAAATCACCATTCAACTCACGCATCAATAACATAACCCAACCTCTTGACTTGACTTGTAACACATAACTCTAGAATTTCGTTCACGCTATCCAAGCTACCGCCATACCTAAGATACCTTACCGACATCTATGTCCCACCCACCCATCTCGTAGAGAAGAAATATGTGTAATGCCTCCCGCCCCGTTATGTGCGGGTGCAAAAAGACCAACCCATATCAGACCAGCAGACCAGCCCAGACGCCGTCTCTCTCATAGGGTATATGGAACAAAGCAAAGCAAAGCAGCCGCTTTCCCTCCAACTACCGAGTTGAAAACTTTGCTCCGAAGATAATAGATCAGGACTTGCAAGCCCACCCAGGACGTTCGTTCGTTGCGAAACGCAAGCAGTAAGAGAATAAAGAAAACTAATAATGATGAAGATAAGAATATGATACAGCCAGTGCGCCCCGGGTCCCCCATGTTACTCTTCGCTATGCAAGAAATTAGTATCGTAGTCTGCCTGCTCCAGTGAGCACTCAATCAATCGATCTCCACGACATCATCTTCAGCTTTGCGCTTCAGCGTATTTGAATCCCCGGGTGTATGCTTGGAGGACCGGAATACTTCATCCAACTTAGCGACAAGGTTCTCGATCCCATGTAGATATGCGATCATGCCCCCATTGCATCCCCACCAATCCTCTCCCTTGCCCCTCATAATAGATTTCAAGCCCTCATCAAACGCATCATCCCCGGTCTCTGGTTTCTTGAGGCTAGCGTCCGAGATGAACCACATGGGATCGTCGCGCCGATACCGAAGACGGATATCATAGCTCACTTTGGGGAATGGATCGGAGTAACGGATTTGGTACCATTGTTCCGAGCGGACGAGGACTTCGACGCCGCCGGTTTCGATGGCAGAGAGTGCGTTTAGGATGGGAATGGTCATACGCATGGTCCCAATCACGGCTGAGAGGTCTTGCGAACGGAGTAAGGTGGTCAGGTGGTCGATGATCCGGAGGTGAGGATTCGGTGGGTTAAGGGACATGTGCTTGGGATCGTCGAGGGCGAAGTGGACGGTTGCTTTGAGTGTCCGAGGATGGTTGGAGTAAGAGAAGTTGATGTGGGCGAGAGAGACGGCGTTGAATTTTATTTTGTGGGATTTGATGGTGGAGACGAAGTCTAGGAGGAGGCCGATGGCCGATAGGCGGCTGAGAAGGTAGTCAATTGTAGTCTCGCCTACTTTGGTGACAATGTGGAATGTAAGAGTCTCGGACGCAGATCGGAAGGCTATAGAGGGAATTGCAGAGATTACATCTTTAATATTGGATATGGATTTCGACATCCGGACATGGGCAAGCTGGACTGCGGAGGTGTTCGAACGATCGAGGCCACGGTACTCAAGCTTGACGATCTCATGGGCCCACGGAATTGTAACATCCTCGGGCGATTGTAGGACCGAAGGAGCACGATGAGTAGGAAAGCGCATAAACATCGTTGCTGTTGGCGATTGACTCTTCGCACTTTTAGGCGCACCCAGTTGAATCTTGTGTGTAATGTTGAGAGCTCCAAGCCGACGAGAATCAATGTTCTGAGATATCATACCGGCAGCAGTTCGCTCGACTTGGCCCATCGCTGAAGAGGAAGTTTCCATAATAAGCGAGGTTTGGCCGGCTAAGACTATCTTATAAGCTGCCTTTAGTGATCTTCGGATTGTTGGCGGTATGGTCGCCTGCCGCGAAGCTGCCTCGGTGTCTGCAAGCTCTACAACCCACCAAGAATCTCCTTCGAGACTTGTAGTGAAGGCTAGAAGCCAACTTGAATTCCACAACGGTCTTTTGAAAAACAGTGGACTTTGAACCCCTTTCGAGAATAGTCGTTGAATAGTGTCTTGCCCCAGGTTCAGATTTCGTACCGGCTCCCAGCCCATTAAACGAGCACTAGTGTTTACTTCCTCTTGAGTCGCTGAAGAACGTAGATGCGAAAGACGGAATGATCCATCTGTTGCAGGTAAGACGAGCCGATTCAACCCAATTTCTGCACCACTGTTCAGTCGCGAAGCCGGCAAAATGGCAAACCTGCCAGACACGGGTTCCTGTACGACTTTGATAGCCTTCGAAGTAGTGATTTGTACGAGCAGAGATGCGTCCATTGGCTCTGTTGTTGCTGAAACACTCTTCAGCCTCAAATAAGCGTCTGAATATAAAGGTGCCTCGCTCAGCTTGGCGGCCATGTTCTGAAAGTAGTGGTTCGTGTGTAACGCGATGATTTGCTTGAGAATGTCTGAAAGTGATAGCTCGCTCAGTTTTAGGTCCACTCTTACATCGTCGACCTCCTTGCCGTTGCGGAACCATCGCAGAGCGATATTGGGGATCCTTTGAATGCCCAAAGAGGACGCCACCCGGATTTCCTTACCACGTTTGAGACCGATTTCGATCCAATTCTTCCCTCCCAGTCTATTGATCCAGTACTGGACGACTACCGATCGATGCACCTCTTCTACAAGCAGATTGTCCGACCAATGGCCTCTTGCCATTTCGAAAGCTTGACTCTTTAAGACAGCAAGTTTGTGTGTGAGTACAAAGTTATGTAGGAAATCAAATAAACCCTGTAAACCCTCGCGCCCAAGTATATCGTTGGCTCTACCTTCTATTTCATCGCGCAGCCTTCCGGCTAGCAGATCTTTAGGTGTTGGTGAGAAGATGAACCGGAAGTCTATGAAGTAGAGCTGCGAAGATGGCTCTTCTTGTGCTATTGAGAGATCGACCTCGAATTCTTCGGGTATTCGGAATGTAGCTCGGCCATTAGCAATTGAGAAATCTCTAAAGACAGGTGGGATGTTTTCATATACGTTGAGACGAATGGACAGTAGTGTGTTGATTTTGCGAAGGGCGTTGAGGAGCTGATGAGGCGAAAGGGTTTCACGAGGTAGATAGCCAAGGTCGGGTAGCCACGATGCCTTGCCCAGAGAAAGCACTTCCAAAGCAGTCTTTATATCCGGATTGGGATCTCTAAGTGGTATGAGCATCCTCTTGAGCTCCCCAATCCACGATACGCAATTCTTGTATTCTCCGATACGTGTACCCGCCCAGACGTTCAGGTCTATGACCTTGCTTATTGCATCTGCTTGTCGAGCCCACCGTGACAGTATTAGAATCTTGATGAATTGTGCACGTTTGTCATTGGCAAAATTGAGTATGCGCAGTTTCTTCTGGACATTCCCGTCCGTGCTGGCATTGCCATTGAGTTGATTATTCACGTGGTTGAGGGTCCCGTTCTGACCTGAGTGGGAGACAGGTATGTCCGCCATATCATTGATAGTGTCTGTAAGGCCATTGAAGGTCTCCTGGACAAGCCTTGATATGAGGGTAGAAAAGGGCACGTAGCCCTCCGTAATGTGCTGTATCTCAGGAGGAAGTTGGCCCATAAGATTCTCGATCGCGGTTGAAGTCTGACGCTGGAGCTCTGGCGGGGTTGTAGGGATTCCGTTGGCGTAGGTGCCATTTATAGGGATGTGAGCGCCGTTCGTCTGCGTATTCCCGTTCGCATAGTCCTCCATCTTGATCCCTTCCATATTGTTACTAGTCATGGCCTCGTTTTTCATACCAGCTGTCGTTTTGGTCCCTCCAGTACCTTTGTTGGAGGGAAGGTCCGACCTTGGTATAATGCCCGGCATGTTTTGCGACCCACCAAACACACTACGGTCTGTGTCGCCCTTGCCCTCAGCAACGGCTCCATCCACAGCACTCCCCTTCCCCTCCAACTTTTCCCTCCCCACGCGCTTTATCGACTCTATCTTGCCCTACCAATCACCATGCGAGGTCGGATTCTGCGCGAGATATGGGCTCCCAATGTTTCCGAAGGGACGAGCGAATGCTATCGACAAAGTGCTGCTCCTATGTGTCGATGCGACAACATCGAATAAGACGGCACCGGAAAGTAGCTGGGGTAGCAGGAGCAATGGGTAGAATGTATTAATGTTAAGTTGTGGGGTGACGAGGGTCTGGGCTTAGCGCGCCAGCGAAGAATCGCCCGTCGCCTCACTTTGCGGAGCAGGCCTCTTTGCGCAGCATGTAGTACTTTGGTAGAGGTTTCCAGAGCGAGCGCTGATGTGAGTGATGATCGATATGAAGATTCTCGAAGAGACCGAGGTGAGGGTTGGTTGGTGGATGTTTGTTTCAGTCTGATGCGGAATGAGGCAGTCTGAGTCGGTATTCTATCCTTAATCCTTTAGCGCGGGCGTTGGATGCGCTGCCAACGAGTCAGGACTCAGGAACGAAACAATGAACGAACGCTCAATGGAAACGACTTCAGTATTCTGTTTGCATCAAGGGTACTATACGCCCTTATTAAATTACGAGTGCGACAGTGAACGCATGACCATGACCTTATTGTCTACAACATTTGAGGGGAGGTGCCCATCGACTGCTTGTATCCTTCACAGGGCGTGGGGTTTTTCATGGCTTGAAAGTGGCTGAATAAAGGCTTTCTGTTGCCTTGTAACGGGTACAATACATACAATACACCAAGACGCCCAACCCCGCTCCAACTGTATGCAGTCGCAAGTCCAGGTACTTTGTATTCGGGCTTTACTGATACGCATGGTCACCATCCCCAATGCTGTTGGTTATCTACAACTAAGCGGCACCAAAGTGGAAACCCTCGGGCTTTAGATTAGTTTTCTTAATGTGACAGACCACTACGGCAGAAGGTTAGATAACCATATGACCTCTCGGAACCCCCCTCACGTATCACATAATCTCCTCTTCTTGAGTAGCTCCACTCATTTCTTTCTTCAATCGTCAACCTGCAGCTCGTCGAGTGGAAGAGGATGTGGGATGATGGAGGAGGAGCAATGGAGAAAAGTCGACTTGTACTAGCCTTCCCGGGGAATCAACCCGATTGATGGAGAGAGCTCCCCCCCTACAGCCCCTACAGCCCCTACAGCCACAGTAACGTGCGAGGGATCGCCGACTCTTGGTAGCTTACAAGCTCCCAAGCTGCTGATCATACATCATACGTTGTATTACCAACTTGTCATCATGGTTCGTCAGGCATCTTCTTTATTCTTGCCTCTGCCTAATCTCGCTCTCTTCCCTCCCTCTGCTTCATGCTCATTTTCAGGTTCCTCGCAATGAGCCGCCTCCGCCGCCCGACTACCGAACAGAGCCACCCCAACACGCCAAGTCTTCTCTCTTCTCACCCACTCCTTCCTCCCTCGCCGATGACGAACATTCCATAAGCTCCTTCTCTAGCCAGCAGAGTATGGAGCGGCCCCCAGATCTAGAGCCTGCTCTGGATGAACCGCAGTACCCTGGTGAGGACACGCGCTTAACAAGCCAGAAAGAGTTGTCTGGATGGTATAGCTATGGATGGGCTGCGGAGGTACCTTACTTCATCTCCTCTGCTATACTGCATATCCCCTGATTATGGATTGTTAGGTCTTCGTCATTTGTGGGATTGGATCCTTCATTCCGATCACCCTGGAACAGCTTGCCCGCGAGCGAGGTGTCCTGTTGCACGACAGAACCAAACCCTGTTCGGCGTCTTTCCAAACCGTAGCACCACATTCCAATTCGTCACTGCCGGACCATGTCATACGATCTTTATCAATTGAAGCCGAGTCAGCGCAGTGTATCATAAACTTTCTGGGTGCCGAAATCAACACCGCAAGCTTCGCCATGTACACATTCTCGATCAGTGTACTAGTACAGGCTCTCATAATCATTTCCATGAGTGGAGCTGCGGATCATGGAGTATACAGGAAGAGTTTCCTCCTCTCATTTGCTTTTACTGGTTCCGTCGCAACAATGCTATTCCTCGCCGTGGTGCCACAGATCTACGCGTTCGGTGCATTGCTCGCAATCATCGCCAATACTTGTTTTGGCGCTTCCTTTGTCCTTCTCAACTCCTTCCTTCCCGTCCTCGTTCGCCGTCACCCATCTATTCAAGCAATAGCCTCCAAATCCGATGGGCGTCCGAATGATCATGAGCAACCGGATAGCGATGAGACAGGCACAGAAGATGACGACCGAGAGCTTGAGAGCTCTACAGACGCTTTGTTACAATCCGCGGAGTCTCGCCGAATGTCTCCAGTATCAACAACGAACGCATCGGCCTCTCCTGCACTACAATTATCCACTAGGATCTCGTCGTACGGCATAGGCATTGGGTATATAGCGGCCGTCATTGTTCAGACTTCAGGAATCCTGGTTGTGCTATTGGCTAGTCGTCTTACCACGTCCTCAACACTGATTCTTCGGGTGGTGCTGTTTTTCGTGGGACTATGGTGGTTCGTTTTCACTATTCCCGCGGCCCTGTGGCTTCGGCCGCGTCCAGGTCCACCTCTGCCCTTTTCGAACAAGAGTAAGCAAACGCGAAGCTGGGCGGGCTACATCGCCTACGCATGGCGGTCGCTGTTTAAGACTATTATGCGAGCCCGCCACCTCAAGGACGTCGTCTTATTCCTCGTTGCATGGTTCCTTCTGAGTGACAGTATTGCTACGGTCAGCGGCACTGCAGTATTATTCGCTAAAACCGAATTACGAATGAAGCCCGCCGCTCTTGCATTGATCAGTCTTATTGGTACTCTAACTGGTGTAGTTGGAGCTTTCAGCTGGAGCAAGCTGTCCCGATGGCTGAACATCCGTCCTTCTCAGACAATCATCGCATGTATCTGTCTGTTTGAAGTTATTCCTGTTTATGGTCTTTTAGGTTATATACCTGCCATACAACGCCTCGGATTTCTTGGCCTGCAGCAACCCTGGGAAATGTATCCGCTTGGTGCTATATATGGCTTCGTACTGGGAGGCTTGTCCTCGTATTGCCGCAGTCTGTTTGGAGAGCTCATCCCTCCAGGATCGGAGGCAGCATTCTACGCTTTGTATGCCATAACTGATAAAGGGTCAAGCGTGTTTGGGCCCGCTATAGTAGGCGCGATTACTGATCGATATGGGGAGATCAGACCAGCTTTCGTGTTTCTGGCGGTCTTGATCTTCATACCTCTGCCGCTCATGCTGCTTGTGGATGTGGATCGAGGAAAAAGAGAGGGTATGGAGATGGCAAAAGAACTGGAAGGTCAGCAGGATTCAGAGATACCTCCCCAAAATGGCGACGGCACTATTCGTCTGATCGACGAAGAGGACGACACTAGGCGGTGAAGTCGTTCATGATTGATAGATTTTATGTATATCAAGGGATCGCTTTTTGGATTTAGCGACGGCGTTGGCACGGCAGTAGTGATTGATCATAGGTTTTAGTTCATAGTATAAAGATTAAAAAATAACACTTAAAGTCTTCATCAAGCTATAGATGCCCATATCTGGACTCTCCAAGGCTAGTTCGTCCAGGTTCATACTTAATGGTATTTTCCTTATGGCGCTGGTACAATGGTGTAGCAGTTTCGTTCGTTTCTTTGGGCTCGCGTGACCCTCAGTCCGCATTAGCGCCGGGAAGGAAGTCGAGGGATATCCTTATCTAATCTCAAGGCTGCGTTACGATTATCGATGTGCCCATCTATCTTTGCCATTTGCCTACTTAGTGCGTGGTCCACAATTTCCCCTTCTCACACGTCAGAGTACTCCAAAGGACCCTGCAAACACTCTGTCAATACATCAAAAATATGAGTCGTGGAGGCAAATTAGCTCCCGAAGTGAATCGGTAAGCCACTTTCTACTGAGCATGATCACAAACATCAGTATGAAGCTGATCCGCATTGCTGCGCCAGGGCACTCTTTGTTAAGAACCTCAGGTCAGCATATTCTTCCGGACCTCCCTTACCCAGTCTTCCAGCGGCTGCCATCTCTGGGAGCTGAGCAAGCAGCTAACGTGGCGCATTGCAGCTACAATGTCACACCAGAAGAGCTCTTCGACCTATTTGGCAAATTTGGCCCTGTACGGTACGCTATGATGACCTCCACCGAGACTATACTTCTCCTGGCGCAAAATCTCTGATATACACTGCAGACAAATAAGGCAAGGAATGGCGAATAATACCAAAGGCACGGCATTCGTCGTCTACGAGGATGTCATGGATGCAAAGCAGGCGTGTGACAAATTGAATGGCTTCAATTTTCAAAATCGATATTTAGTCGGTACGTGAGGATGCTCTAGCAAGAGACAGAGGCATGTCTGCGCAGGAATGCTGACGGGGGTTTTTCGTTGCAGTGCTATATCACCAGCCGGAGAAGATGGCGAAGACGAAAGAGGACCTCGCGGAGAGACAGGAGAATTTGGAAAAACTGAAAAAGCAACATGGCATCGATTGAGAATGGGAGTCACTGGGTTTTTCATGGCGTTGGATGAGGTCAAGATTGACGGTGGAGTGCTCCGGTGGACGGTTTTTTAATTATGCAGCATGCGTTATCAATATGACGTGGAAGCGCGCATGGTTTTGGAAGGCTATGGAGAGGATTGACTGAATGGTGGGATTGAGACGTCATGACAGTCTCTAGAGTGTATTCAAAGCAGCTAAGAAGAGCCTTGTTGCATTTTTCTCTTTGGGTGAAGCTGCAGCAACCTTGCTTCGAAATCAACTTAGGCAGGCAATGGAAAGATTACTAAATAATATACCCTGTCTTTAGTCGCGATTGTTTGATGGAGTAGAGTCTTCTCAAAACTCGTTGGTAGCCAGACCAGTATTTCATATGAAAGCCAAAAGCGGCCTTAGTCAGCAACCATTCTAGCACTAAAAATATCGGGATGAAGCTCGACAGCGAGCGTTATTTTGCATTCTAAGTAACCGCAACATGGCTTTTAGACATTTGGCCCGGCGGGTAAGTAATATACGATCAGTTCGTACCGGGACGATGGTTAATACTCAGCAGCGTCCAATACCTCCCTTAGCAATTGGTGCTCTCACAGCAGGGGTGTTCCTGCTTCCTCAGACGACGCTACACGCCGAAGCACCTCCAGAGGAACATGTACGATTCAGATCATTCATTGCTAGCCATCACATGTATTGACTCTAACAGCTCGCCCGCAAACCCATATACGAAGACCTCGCCTCCCTCCGCCAATCGCCCAAATCGAAACCAACAACACCCACCGAAGACCTTCCCCCATCCTCACCTACACCTACCGATCGACTAGCAGGCGAAATCCGCAAAGTCCGAATTTTCGTCCATGCTCACTCCGTCGCCGCCGAAGACCGCATTAACGCCTTCATGTCCTCCGTCCTACAAAGCGAACGCGCATTCACTCAAACCATCGCCTCACTAGCTCCTCCCCCAGAAACCCACGAGCGCGTAATGCCAGGAGCTCTCTACGTCCTCGTAGCCGCAATGACCGGCTCCATCATCTCTCGGAACCGGAATATCTTACTGAGAGCCACAACGCCCTTCGCAGTGGGCTTAGGAGCCGCGTGGATCGTGCTGCCGTATACAATGCGGAATGTGGCAGACTTGGTGTGGACATATGAAGAGAGGGTGCCGGTTGTTGCTCTTAATCATATGCGGATACGGGGGGCGGTGGAGGAGAGTTGGAGGCAGGCTAAGATACATGGTGAGGCTACGAAGAGGTGGTCTGATGAGATGGTTAGGGAGGGGAGGGAGGCTATTGAGGGATGGGTAAGGAAAGAGAGGTGAAGTGTTCTATATCTTGACTGGTATCCATTTGAAGTGTGATATGAGTCATTCACCAGTTGGCTCGCCTTGTGGCGTGGAGCTAACGCTGAAGTCACTCTTCAATAGTTATTGTACAAATCAAGGCTTCTTCCCTTTCAAGACGCAAGTCATTCATATTTGGTCTTCACTTGTCATATATTTCGTTTTCTGAAACTCTACCTTGGGAAATGTCCGCGCTATAAGACTGGAGCAGAATTTTCGTTCAACAACTTACATCAGGACAACTCGTTAACCACGCACAATGTTCAAAGGACACGGAGAATCCTTTGGAGCAGCTAACGGACAGCGGGATGAGCTCTATTTCTTCTCGCTAACCATAATTAACCCTGCTCGCAGGAGACATTTTACAGGAGAAAGCCTAAAATCTACTTTTGACAATTCCATTCAAATGATGGAATGACATTTATACCCGTTTATAAAAATATATATATGGACATATCTTTTCGTCAATGTGCTTACAGACCTTTCCTGCTTGCACTTTCCCCGGCACGCTTTGAATGTCCGTTGGGAGACCCCCCCAACGAGTATGATCCAGAAGACTCAGCACTTACTACTTCTTATCAACCTTGAAAGCTTAAGCATGGCTAGCAAACTGCTAACAACCATATGCTCATCGTTTCAGCAGCTCGACTCGAGTTCTACGCTGGAAAAAAGTCCGGATTGGTATTCAGGACAACCACATCCTAGGGATAACAGCTCTTGTCCAACCGTGCTCACGAGACTGTGCAACTTGCAATAAACCCCCCAAAAAGCTTAAATTTACTCCATTAATTTGCAAAGATTTGCACGATATTTCATACCACACATATTACTGCTGCAGAAGTCTTTGCCCAGGTATCTTCTGTATCACCGACACTATGGAGAGCATCGGTTGCGTCTCTGCTATGTACGAGCTCAGCAACTCCTCCACGTCCTAGGTTACAGATATCTGGTCGAAGTAAAAGAGAAAGCAGATAACTTTCAAAATCTTTCGTTTCCAGCGGTTTAAGCAACGGAGCTGTTGCAAAAGAAGCTTCATTACGAACCCAAAATGTCCAGAATGGACAAAGGCTAGAAAATGGGGCTCGCCAACGAAAGCAGTTCTACAAAACTTCGGAGCTACTGTGTTCTTAACCCGATAAGATGGGAAAGTGGATCTTGGGCATGGATCGTGATACGTGGCAAACAATCAGAAACGATGAGGCATGCTTCACAACGAAAAGGGTCCCGAGAGAACGAAAGCCGCAACAACTTCTCCCACTCAGAGAAAGTGATGGGGGATCTGAAGCAGCCTAAGCATCTCAAGAGGACGACGATTGCCAACCCTACTGGCAAAGTAGTCATCGAAATTAGCTCTGCATGTGAAAGCAGCAGAGACTCCGAAATCGACACTAGCAACAGGATTGGCATTAAGACTCATAATGGCACTAGCACTGTGCTTGATACCGGGCCTAGCACTAAAGCTGAAGCCACCGATTGTGATGATTTCGATGAGGGCAACGATGAACATCATGAGTACTACGATGACATTGTCGAGCAGGATGTCCCAAGTATGTGACTTGGAATCGTTTCCCGAAGAGAAGTGCAGATCGAATCCACTCACTCCCGCCTGAAGGTTTTGCGAATTCCAGCCTCAAACTCAATATAGCTCGCAAGGCTGTGACTAGCGTCCTCATTGATTCGCACAAGGCTTTAGCAATTGAATGGTATTACAGCTTGATTGGATAATTTAGGGCCCACTTGATCACGAGCAGCTCTACTCAAATGGAACTTGTTCCATACTTGGCTGAAAATGCCAAGTGGGCCAGTTTACATGAGGAGGCGCTGCATCTTAACTTCGAGTAAGCCTCAAAAATTTCGCGCTAATCACCTTGAATAAGCTTTGTTGGACTGAGAAATATCCATTACTTACCTACCTCATTCACATTCTTTCTCCCTTCAATCTACTAATACCTAAGATTCAGGACTTGATAAGTATACTCACAGTTAGTATCTGCAACTCAAAGCTTTATTAATATACTCGCTCTAAGCTTCTAGTACTCGGAACTTGATAAGTATACTCACTGTTTGTCTCTGGGGCTTAAGGCTTCATAACTATACTCACTGTTAGTATCCGGAATTCAGAGCTTTACAGGTACGTTCAATGTTAGTCACAGCATTATGCGTACTAACGACAGTACCACAGTTGACACCTCATCCGACAGCATGGCCCAACCAGCTAATACCCTCGCACAAGCGTCTCTCCGTGATTTGCCTGCAGAAATCTATGTCTTTGTGATGGAGAGGATATCTGAGTTCTCCGCGCTCAACAACTTCATCAATGCGTTTCCTAGAATGGGTCCAATCTTCAGGAGTTTCCAAAAACGAATATTCACCGGCGTCCTCAGATCGTCTGGGCTATCCTTACAGCTTCAGAAAATCATCACTGCGATCATGATCCTTCGGGGTCAATACCCAGCAACTCCTTGCCCGCCAAAAGCCTTCTTCGACAGGTACTTGGATCGAAAGGACCAACCAGTTGATATGATGAGATTCGCTGATCCTATTGGAATGCTTCACTATATTGTGAGGGCTACGGAAAGTATCGACCAATACGTAGCATCGTTTGTGCAGATGCGAATCCTAGTCCATAAAGTAAAAGACTTATCGCTCTCCGATACAGAGTCTTACCGTGTGCGTCGAGCTTTCTGGCGTTTTCAACTCTGCTACGAGCTCACTCACCCCGGAGGCTCTGTAGACGTGAGGCACAACGCTGAAGCGCCTGAGAGATGGGAAAGGAGGTATATTGGTAACGAAGATGCCGTTCGCACGCCTCTGACCATGAAAGGCTGGCTCTTCGGTCGCGGAGAGACAACACAAGCACCACTTTTGAAGGACTTTCTTCAAACGTTGTGTCCCTGGGAGATCGAGGAGATAATTGTTGCCCGCTTCCACTTGATTACCATAGTCAACGCATTTCAGTACCATCGCATCGCGGGCATTTCAGATGATCTGAGGAATCAAAACTCGCTCTTGCAAAGATTGGTGATGGATCTCGATAATTGGCAGCGTGATCTTGAAAACCCTAAAGATCATCTCCTACTTACCAATTTGCGGGCATTTCATAGGGATCCTGATCTGTGTCACGACCCAGAATGGCTAGGAAACCCACCGGGAGTAGCGTCGGAGAACATTGAGCCCGTTGATGATCTCGAACTCGGATACACGAGACCACAGTGGTGGTGCATGTGGGACGTTCAACGACTTAGCGCATGCGGTTTCATAGGTCATTATGATCACATCGAAGTAATTTGGATTGGGAATCCGTCCACAATGATCTTCTGGAACATAAAACCGATCAAAGCTCTCATTGATACTCAATTCAGCGCAATTGACAACCAGCTCTCCGAACGCTTTCTACGGCAGTTTGAATGGGAATTGCAAGCTCATGAACATGGAGAGCACATGAGAAGAAAAGAATGGCTCATGAACTGGGTTAGCACCAGAGACCAGGGTCTGTATCGGGAGTGGCGTGATATCTGCGCGAGTACTCCATTCAACTATTACAGAGCCCAAACTTGTTACCTGAGAGCGCTAACCTTGAAGAGAGCGGTGGATAGGGAAAGGCGCGCTAGCGGTCAGCTATGAAGGCTTGTATAACCCGTTACCCTAACAGTAGTGGGCATCATGGGAAACCACTACCTCCTCGGAGGCCAGATAAAAGATGTGTCTGCGGTGAGTCCAGGATTGGAAGGATCGGACCAATAATGACATCTGATCCCTCTCGCGGAGCAGATTCTGGCATGTAACGGCATCGAAGCTTACGAGGATTATCGAAAAGCGCAACATGACAGCGAGGCTAAAAATAGTCGCTCCCACGATGCTAGAAGTTAGTTGGCGGAGAAATATGCGCTTCCCACGATTTCTCCCTTTTTTTCGAGAGTGTGCTTGGGTCATCCTCGGACAAAGAGAGAAGCAAAGCGCTCAGCGCTCAGCACCATGGCAAAAGCAGAAATTTCAAGCGAGCGTAGTAAGCTCAAGAAACTGGCTCACAATTCAAGCAAACCTTTTTCAGATACCTATTCATGTTTCCAAGATCGACTTCGAATTTATGGGAAGCAAACCGTTGATTTTGCCGCGACGAAGGCTGCAAAGCCTGCTTGACCCAAAGAAGAGTTCTACATAGGCAATTTGGCTGCAGCTTTGGGAAGAAATTTCAGTCCGAGAAAAAATCGAGTCATCCTCGACTGGGCTTTATTGGATTGCACAAATACGACGAAAAATGACCCTTTGCTTGAGGGGACAAAGTACAAGATCAAACCCGAGTATATCTCTAATGGTTCGGAAATTCCAAATGTTCCTGAAGGCTATGAGCATTCAGTCATGTCTCACAAAGCTCGCTCTCAGTGACTCGCAGGAGACCCACACAGTTCGAAGTAATTCTATCACGACATCTGCAACTATACTTACCACAGATGAAACAAGCTCTCAAGACCTTATGAGGGTTGCGAGGGAATAGAGCACACGCCTCTAGAAGCATTGAAGCCTAGATTACGCAAAACGCCACGTCACGCCCGTGCCAGATATTCCTGCGTGCTTTGAATCCGAGTTTCGATACGGAAAAGGAAGGTGTAAACAGTGTCGAGATTACGTTTCGGGATTAATCTCGTTCGTAAGATACCAAGGTCCAAGAATAACGCCTTAGCTGAAGCCTTAAACACCTTTCGAACGGTCATATAACAATGCATAGTCTCCGCGTGACAATTACTCCTCCTAGACCTGGAATTGCTCAGTCTATTCTGACTCCGAATGCCTATCTACTGTCCGGCGAGATGATGGAAACACTGCACTCAAAAAATCTAATAAACAATCAGGAGGAGCAAAGCTCTCTGTTACTACACCCAGAGCCTGTACGAACTAACTATTCTATCGGCACCTATTACCAACGCGTATCACAACTATTACCCAATGATAGAGAAAAGCTCGCAGTGCTTATGCCTATGACTAACTGCAAAGAATCGATAGAGGTGAGTAATCAATTTACTTCCCACTCTTTAATCAGCCTCTTTACTAACTATTAATAGGAAGGGCTAGTGAATCAAGCTTACAATAATCAATTAAAATTCAAGATTTATACCTCAGATCTGATGATAAGTTTCGTAGAGAAACTGGAGGTAACATTAAGTTAAAAGGGAGCCTAGACAAAGGGCGTAAATGACCCAGGCTACGACCGGAAAACCAAAACATCATGGGCTAAAGAGGTTCTTGATAACATCTCAGCCCAAGCCTTTACCAAGAGACCAAAGTGATAATGACCGACGACGATTTTAACGCCTGGAGGAATTACCCCCGCAGTCGGCCTCAAAAGGTTGTTTAAAGATAAGGATAAGGTAGTGGATTGCTATGGCAATATGAAGGTTAAGCAGGAGGAGTGATCTGCTACTAGTGCTACTAACGCTACATGCATCTAGTCTGCAGCGACACGCCCTCGAGGGCAATGGCATTTTTTCTGTTGGGGGGATATTGTTGCGGATTCGGTTTCAGTTGCTCCGTAGTAACACCATACGGAAGTCTTCCGCAGGCATGTAACATACACCTTGTGGCAGAAGAAATGAATATTTTTTTCCACGGGATGAGATCGCAACATGCGCGAGAATTTGGCTTTTCAAGCCTTCTTAAGTAGTGAGCATGATAGCTTTAGATGTTTAACGCCAAAAGCGGTTTGCAACATGCTCACGCTGTTTAGTGTCAAATACATGATAGTATCTGGTTCATGAAGGCAGTAGCTGGGTGCTTAAAAGGTCAAAGAAATTATTCTGGAGGATGTACCTTGGAAGGCAATGGACGATGAGTTGAACGATAGGAAAGGTGGTTTCTTCATTCGTTTTTCGACTCAACGGATTGAGCGGTGCTAGATAATACCCGTGTGGGGTCTTGGAGGTTTCCTTGATGTCTATGTAGTACCATTGAAAGCAAAGCAGGTCGGTGCCACCACATAGTTAACACCTTGACAATCGACAAGGTCCTGTCCGCAATGACATCCTTCTCCTCCATTCTTTTGTAGGAAATAAGAGTAAAGACAACAAGGTCCTGTCCAATATGACATCCTCTCCCTCCATTCTTTTGTAGGAAATAGCGATAACGATGATAAGGTCCTGTCCAGTACAACATCCTTCTCCTCCATTCTTTTGTAGGGAATAAGAGTAAAGAAAACAAGGTCCTGTCCAGTATGACATCCTTCTCCTCCATTCTTTTGTAGGAAAAGCACATCTCGTCAGGAAGATGGCACCAATACATAATCAAGACACCGACCGCTCGCCGAAACGCTCATATTATTTGAGTAAGATACTCCGAGAACGCGCTTTGTCCAACGCGTTGGTCCTCCCAACAACCGAAGTCAACATGATCTCCTAAACACCTGCCTTCTCCGGCGGAACATCTAAATTCCAATCGATCACACCATCGTCACCATATCTCTGCTTCAACCACTCATTGGTCTTCTTGAAGTGTCCACAGTCAAACTACGCCACGTATCAGTCTTGCTCGTCGCGAAGATATGAAAGGACTTACAAATCCCCTGTGAGCACTCAAAGGACTAGGATGCACGCTCTGCAAAACACAATGCCTGACTCTATCCACTTTCTTCACCCTGTTGGCAGCAGGCGTCCCCCAAGCCAAGAACACCACGCCATTGGTCCTCTTCTTGGCAACAATGTCAATGACCTTCTGCGTGAATTTCTCCCAGCCGTGGTTAGCATGGCTGTTGGCTTCGTGCGCCCTAACGGTCAGGCAGGCATTCAATAGTAGCACTCCCCTATCAGCCCATGGAGTGAGTAATCCTCCCCCATTGGGTGGCGGAGAGAAGGTGTCGTATTCCTTTTTGAGTAACTTATAGATGTTTTGGAGGGAGGGTGGAGCGGGTGTAGGAGGGCGGACTGAGAAGCAGAGACCGTGGGCTTGGTTGTGATTGTGGTAGGGATCTTGGCCGAGGATGACAACTTTGACAGTGTTAAGTGGGGTGTGGCGGGACCTAAGCGAGTTCAGTCTGGGAAATCAAAAGTGTTGAGATGATTGTGTTAAAGGCCTACCATGAATACACGTCTGCAGCGGGTGGGAAAATTTTCTTCCCAGCTTCATGCTCCTTCTTGAGAAAGCGCTTTAGTTCCAAGAAGTCTTTGCTAAGCAGGTCATCTTTCAATTGTGCTAACCAACTCTCGTCTAATGACTGGATCTCCAAAGCCAACAAGTCCTTTTGCTCTGTTGTTAGCTTCTCGACCCATTTTGCCTTGTCAAATTTAGGTAAAGGTGTTGAAGCTGAAGAAACAGTGCTGGCGGCGGTGAATACGGGAGCAGGCGTAGTGCTAGTAGTAGTTGGTGGCTCATCTTCAGTAGCTGTAGGCGGAGAGGAAGAGATGGTGGAGGAAGCTTGCGAGGCAATAGTGTTAACAGATTTGGCGGGCCCCGAGGGCGAAGAGAAGAAAGAGGTTATAGAGGCATTGGCTTTAGGTTTCTTGGCCGTGGACGTAGCAATGTCGGCCGCTTTACGCTTCAAAGGTGTGGTCATGACCAAGATGGATGGGGTTACGAATGACCAGTGGTGAAGAGATCGGTAAAGTAGAAGAAGGAAGCCTTCAGCACACAGTATTTGAAGATGTGATGTGACGCGGCAAATGTCTTGGCGCGTCATAGACGTGCTACCTTAGTCATCCGCTGTCAATTCACACCCTAAGAAAGCTACGTAAGGAATAAACAAGACCTGACATTAAGGTCTTCAGAAGGACCCAATCGGAAGCTATGGCTTCAGCAATGAGCCGCGGTGACCAATAGTCCATCAACAAATATCTATGTTAGATCCAATTTCTCTTTAGCGCTATTGGAGGGATGTTTAATTCCTTTATGAAAACATCGCGTCATTCTAGGAATAAGGCTGCATATTACGATGACTACTTTGCCGTGTGTCGACTTATGCAAAGACCGTCTGCTTCAAATTTTCACAAGGCAATCTAGGCAGCCAAAATTATATCTTATAAGGGTATACGCCTGTGGAAAGGTATGACCAAATCCTCTAACGTCAATGATCAGCTCCGTCGGCGCATTTCACTTCCGTACTATCTCCCACAGCCTCAACGAGATTCCATAACAGCTTGTCCATTTTACATACAAAACGGAGCAGATTCCCTAGCGTACTACTACACAAAGACATTGATAGAGGTGATGGGAAAGTCAGATTAGGAGGCGAAGATAGCCCCTATCGCAACAGCACTATCTCTGATAGAGATGGCAAATAGAAAGCCGCATCTTCTATATTTTGGACGAAACCTGAGCCCTTGCAAGCCTGTGCCTGTCGCCATATGTTTTGGATGCCAGATTGAGGGTTTTCGGGGGCTGCTCGAATGATTTTAGCATCCCAAGCCTGATTACCACATAGAGGTCTAAGGTATGTATTATCAATGGAAGGCATGTGTCCAGTTTTGCTTGCTTCGCCCCTACAATCTCTCTGGTCTCGGGCCTGATAGCCTGGTGGGCCGAAAGTAGCGCGGAAGTGACGATGTGTTTTGATGGCAACAATTACACCGTGCAGCTAGCCACCAATCAAAAGCTCCTAACGCCTTAGGCATGAGTGACACTCCATCTTATATTCTATCTTTCATGTTAGAACTCGCCGTTGATCGTCCGTGCCTCACATTCTACCGCATAAACATACAAGCATAACACAACGCCGCCAGGGACGCTATTAACCCACCAGACCCCATGAGATACCCGTTCAGCAAATTCAGACCACACCAGCAATCCTCCTGATATTTCTCCTCGGCCCCTCCCCACCCACCACAACCTGTCCCTCCTGCTCCAAACTTCTCAAAGCCTCCGCGAACTCCGTTCCCTCAACCTGCGCACTCCCCTGCTCCCCAATCCTCCTATAAACTTCAGCATATCTCGCGCTTCCGCCCCCCCTGGTCATCTCATCCAATAAATCCGTAATCGCCTTCTTCAGATCCGCCTTCCTCCTCCTCTCACTCGCGCTCGTCCCTTCTGTCAACAATCCCATGTCAATCAACCCGGTCCTCGCGTCCGTCGCAGCCTGCTTCAAGGCAGATTTAATTAGGCGAACGGCCTCATGGACGTCGTTGGCGGTGACTTCAGACGAAAGGCGCATTTTGGCGTGGGCTTCGGCGAGACGGATCATTGATTCAAGTTGACGGGTAGTGGCTGTTATGCGACGCTCGGCAGCGCGGACGTCTTCACCCAGTTTGCGCATTTGGACGTATGCGGTGACGAGGGCTTCAGCCGCAGGTTGGGTGATGCGGGGTTGGATGTAGGTACGGGCATAGGAGATGTAGGAGGTTAGGAACTCTACGGGCTGAAGAGGTGGTCAATTATCTCCTGAAAGAAAATGAGCAAAGAATGCTTACGAGAATTTCTTGGCTGCTGGCGTTTTCGGGGTTGTCTTCAAGATACATGCTTACGAGATGTCTGGCCAAGCGCCGGTCCGTCTGCTCATCGACTTGATCGAGCACGAGGTAGACGAGATCGAAACGAGAGAGTAAGGTTGGTGGCAAGTCTATGTTCTGTGGGACTGGAAGGTTGACATTGTACTTGCTCCCGATAGGGTTTGCAGAGGCTAGGATGCTTGTACGAGCATTGAGAGTCGTAATGATTCCAGCTTTCGCAATGGAGACAGTCTGCTGCTCCATGACTTCGTGGAGCACGGAGCGAGTCGAATCTGACATTTTGTCGAATTCATCAATACAGCAGACACCACCGTCTGAAAGTACCAGAGCACCAGATTCAAGGACCACTTGCCTGGTCTCAGGATCACGACTGATATAGGCAGTGAGACCGACAGCGGAAGAACCTTTGCCGCTAGTGTAAACACCTCGGGGTGCAATTTTGTGGACATACATCAAGAGCTGGGACTTCGATGTTGAGGGATCACCACAAAGTAGTACATTGATGTCTCCTCGATACTTGGGACTGCCGCCTTTCTCGAAAGTCTTGTTTGTCCCGCCGAACAACTGCAGTAGGATTCCTTTTTTGACGTCGTCCATTTCGTACACGCTCGGTGCTAATGATCTGGACAAAAGCTCATATACGTCGCCTCGAGCAGCGGTAGCCTTGATCTTAGCTTCTTCTTCCTCGCTGATCTTTCGAGTTTCTTCTACGTCGCCAGCGACTTGCTCAGAAAGCTCTTGTTCGATCGTGGAGACATCCTGACCTAACCGTCTTTTATCGACCTTTTGGATGTGTAGGACGTCAACATAAGTCTTGAACAACGCTTTTATCGTCCTTTGTCTTGGATTTATGCGGACAGGATTACTTCTGAAGATGCCCGTGACTTCAATGCGGTCACCAGCTTTGCAGACGTCAACAAGCTCCTCGTAGGCACAAAGAGAGACCGAATGCGGCGTCTGGCCGTCTGGCACACTGTCAGGCGTCTCTTGAAGCTTGATGACCTGTTTGTCTGCAAATTCACAACGATTATGGATAATCTGCATAGAATTCTGAGACTCGCACGCCTGGCGAGGGCATCTTGTTGGTTCCGCAATTTTGCCTCTGTCAAGCGATACATTGACGGCGTGGTTGCAGACCTGGCAGCGGAAGAAGGCTATGATGGTACTTAGTCTCTGCGCTTTGACAAGTCACTAGGCTCGATTCCTTACCTGTCTTCATATCTGGTATTACGGGAGTAGTACGGATGACAAGACCTTTGATGCTGATCATCTTGTCCATATCTAACAATCGTCAACATTGTGTCTTATGGGGGTTGGGGGTTAAGGCATTACCATTCGGGTTCAGCTCTCTCATATTCACGGACTTATCAAGCCCAAATGGTTTGACTTTATAGATCTTAGTCTCAACTTCTTGTACTAAGTCCGGTATCATTGATTGCGAATCCACATGTCCATTGGTCTCCGAGCTTGGGACTGGTGGCATTGAGCTAGCAGGCCTCGATTGTCGCTGTAGCTGCTGCTCAGCCCGCAACCTTTTCATTTCCTCCTCGGCTTGGTCTACAATTATGTCCTTGATCGCTTGATCCATCAAGGGAATGATCTCATGTGGATAGGCTTGCAATTGATGCCAAAGTTTGACGGTAGAGGGAAATGCTTTGAGGTTGCGCACGTCAAGATTAAGTCCAGTGACACCTAAGTGGCGCATATCGTTTAACATGTTGACATATTCTCTCTCGTTGCCTCCACTTCCCGGCTCCGAAGTTTCCTCTTCTGTAGCTCCATCGGCCCACATACGATATTTCTTTTGGTAGCCTAGAAGGAACTCCTTGAATGTTGACATAGTGTCCTGAATTGAGATGTTCGTGCCCCAGATAATTCTCGTAGACGAGCCTCCAATAGCATCAGCCTCCGAGGTATTTGGGTCAATGTTCGAAAAGGTAGCGGGGTCTGAGGGGTCATTTTGGGTCGGTACGCCGTTCTCATCAACAAAAAGCCGACGTCGACGGCCAGGTGTAGAACCAGAGCCGAAAATATCGGAGTGGATATCCCCCCGTCTAGAGTTGTTGAGACTAGAAGAGCCTGGGGCGGATGCTCTTGATGATCGCACAAACAGCCCACTGCTGCTCGTCGGTACATTGGGTTCTTGTGGGGCATTCAATGCACGTGTAGGGCTTGAGGAAGAGGCATATCGAATCGGCGATGAGTCTGCCATCGTTAGCCATCTGAAAGAAAAACGCGAAGATTGCCATACCACCTGGTGGTGCTCTAGGGGTATTGTCTACGATAGATGGCTGCTTCAGCGGAGAGCTGATATTCATGTTGGCGTTATTGCTAGTCGGGGCAGCCGCTGGTGATGAACGGAAAAACAGAGGGGATGAGGATGGGACATTTTGGCGTGCTGCTTGCGGTGTACCTTGCGATTGGGCCTGCTGTGACCGACGAGGAGCAGGCGAAGACATTTTTGCTGATGTCAAAGGGTGTCTGACTTGCGGATTTCGAGGGATATGGACTATCAAGAAAGACGCGTCTAACGCGTCGCGAAAATCAATTTATTACGGTCGCCTAGAAAGCAAATTACGCTTTTTCGATTTCGGATGCTTCCCCGTAGCCCTGGAGCTTGAAACTCTTGAAAGACTGAAGTATTCATTAAATTTAGTGTTTCGTAGCCTATCTAAAACAGACCATTCTTACACTTCGGGAATTAGATACACAAGACTTTTCCTGCTCGATGACAACGTCATCCCTGCTATGCCATGCCATGCACAAATGCAAGTCGGATATCATCGCTGTAATGCACATTGCTCTAAACACGGAAATGGAGACAGAAAGTGGAAACCGAACCAAGGCAAACATATTGACGAGTACAAAGTTTGTACATCCAACTCCCTTCAGCAGTAGAGCGAGTGAAGTCGGAGAGTTTGCTTCTAGCTGAGGGTTATCAGTTTCAGGTCGAAGGTTAGCTCAGAATTTCCGGGTATGCCAGCGGTTCCTTTCTTGCCATAGGCAAGATCTGCTGGAATCGTTATTCGACGCTCGCCACCAACTTGCATGCCTGGGACACCAATATCCCATCCCTTGATGACAGACCCATCTCCCACAGTGAAGGTGAATGGCTTACCCTTCTTGTTGGCTAATCCGATTGTTAGTCGTCAGACAATCTAGAACAAGGCTTAGACTCGCTTACCATCGAAGACTTTGCCGTCTTTGGTGAGCTTTCCGATGTACCTCATGCCAACCTTGTCGCCCTTCTTTGCAACACGCCCCGAACCAAGCTTTCGGTCGTCGATCTTGACGCCTTGCACGATTTTCAGGCCTAAGCTAGGTTTGGGCTTGCCTTCTTCCTTCTTGGTTTCGGCCTTATTCTTGTCTGTATCAGCTTTGGCGGGACCTTGCTCCAAGTTCTTAGCGAATTGAACCTTCTTATCTCCCTTGGCAGGGCTGTCCTTGGCTCCGGCAACACTATCCTCCTTCTTCACATTTTTGTTCTCAGCAGCTGCCTCAACCGCCTTACCAGCATTGTTTTTCAGTTTTTTGAGCTGCTTCTTACTAAGCTTCGGCTCGCTATTAGTAGCTCCATTACTTGTTGGCTCTGCTGTCTTGAGTGATTTCGCCATTATTTCGTCTAGGCTTGCAGGTGCCTCATGTTCAGATGATTCTTCGCGTACTCGCTTGTTCTTGCCTTTCTGAACCTGCTCGGCTTTCTTGACAAGCTTTGGTGCCTCTTCTTCGTCTACTTCTTCTTCAGAGCCAACTTCAGTTATGCGAGGGTCTTCAAGATCGTCTAGCTCGTCGCTCTCCTCATCATCGTCAAGTTCGTCCTCGTCTGGAGACATATCGTAGTCGTCCTCATCATCCTCGCTATCGTATAGCCCTCGCGGATGATTGTGACCGTTGTCTGCTGGTATAACGTAGTTGCCAGTAAGATATATTGCATGAGTACCGGAAACCTTGAAGTAGGCACGCTGATCTTCAGGAATTGTAATGTCAAGCGGTTGCTGGTAGTTCTATAGTAATTCGGTCAGCGATTAACTGGGAATACACATTCAATATACTAGGGTGGCTTTACCTTCTCTGGATCTAGAGTACAAAGGACTAGCTCTTCCAGTCCATCCACATCTTCGCTGTCAATCTCACTGGCATCGTCTTCCAAATCTTCATCTGTAGCCTTGCCCTTACCCTTGTCTACCTTTTTGGAGATGCCATTGGCACCTGGCAGACCGTCGACGTCCATTTCATCGTCGCTATCGTTTTGCTCCGCCAAAGCCTTCATCATCTCCTGCACGGCGGCTTCCTTGCGTGCTTTCTTGGTCTTTGATGGATCGCTTGGCCCGCCGTTCTCTTCCTCATCATCGCTCGAGGACTCGTCGTCATCCTCGTCATCTTCGTCTTCCGAATCACCTTCGGCACTCGCCAACAATTTACGGAGATAACCGTTCTCTTCGTCTGAATCCTCCGATTCGTCTTCCTCGGGTCCAGCTGGATCGTAGACAACCTTCAAAGTCGCTCGAGCAGGGGCATCGCCATTGACAGTACCGGTGTGTTCGGGGGTCATGCTTGGATCAATTGCAGCCATGGTAATGCGGAACTGGGATTTTCGTCAGTCGTTACCCGACTAATTGGACGACAGAAGCTATAGACTTACTGTCGCTGGAAAATCGGCAATTGCTGGGATCATAACGTCGCCAGCAGGGACCTTCAGTCCGTAGACTGCAACGGGCAACATGCTTGACATAGTAGCTCAGTGAGCTTGGTAGGAGCAACGCCGATTAAGATCTCGAAGGAGAATGATAAGCTTGATCTTCTGCTATGATCTGAATTACTAAGAGCCTAGCTCTTTTTCTTAGATAATGCAGTAAACAGGCTGTATTGTGCCTAAAAAGTGGTTCTTAGAGGGATTCGAAAAGTTCGAAGAAACTTTCTGTTATCGGAGCCGTGTATCTAGGTATCTTAGCGTTCAACTAGCGTGTGTACACTTTTGTGACGGCACCGACTACCAATCATTGAGGTCCAACATAATCCACAACTCTGCCTCTCTCTGGTACCTACCTCGCTGTGCTGGCTTTAGGAATGGTACCTCACTACACTCGTCCACCCAAGAGGGAATTCCTCTGCCGGCAGAGACGTCAGTAGGCAAATATAGAAAGCCATGGGCTCAAGACTGGAGGCAAATTCCTCTGCTGTGCGCAAAAGAATTGAGAAGCACAAGTTCGACGATGAAGGAGGAGAGGAATATGAACCATCCAAGTTTGGCGGTTTCAATGATTATTTTCGAAGAAAGAAGATAAAGCTCCAAAATCTCGATGCTGAAACGAGGGCCTCGTCCGCAAACAACCCTCCTATATTCAAAGGCGTGGTAGCCCATGTGAACGGATATACGCAGCCATCGCTTAACGACTTACACAAGCTGATAGTTAGTCATGGTGGAGGATTTATGCAGTATTTGGACGGCAAGACTACAGTTACCCACATCATTGCAAGCAATCTCACGCCAAAGAAGAAGGTCGAATTCTCAAAGTACCGCATCGTCAAGCCAGCATGGATTGTAGACAGTATCGAAGCTGGCAGACTATTACCATGGGATGCATACAGAGTCGTTGACGAGGGAATTGGGCAGCGAGTGTTGGGCTTCGAAAATGGAAGTGTGATAAGTCAGGTAAACAGTCTGCCTATTGGTTATAGAGATCAGACAGATACTAGTTGGTACACTGCGCAAGTCAAAGACGTTGCAGATAAACTCAACTCGCGCCATCGTAACCTTCCGTCCTCAAGCACCGAGATGTCACCTGTGAGTAGTGGCGATACCGAGCCTCTGGAAGCGGCCCCCATAACCGACAATCGTCAAGCCGGGTCCGATGGGGAGGGTCATTTGTTACTGGGTTCTTCTACGGGTAGGAAAGTGGACGAAGACGTTGATATAGATGGCTTGCCGGCTATCGATGATCCACTGACAGAGTCTCAAACGCAAGAAACGAAAGCTAGCCTTAAAGATCTCGATGCACGAACTTGTGCTACGCTCAGTCAGTCAACACCATCCGAAGAAAATGCGCCAGCAGAAGCAAATCGATTTCATTTGGATGGTAGTGGAGACATACCATCCATTGAAGAGACTATGCCCAGACATGGCTATGCCTTGGGAGGAGAGCTCTCAGCGGAGCTTGGAGCTGCAAACGAGGCTGAACCCTGGCATTCTTTGCCGACAGTTGAGACCCCTTTTGAACAGTCTGATGTTGTTGCACCACATACCGAGCTTAACCCCCAAGGACTTGATATTACCGAGGCAACGAGTCCAACGAAACCCACCGCGGAGGAACACAATGCTCAGCTCTTAGCTGACCCCAGAGTATGGAAGTCTACTGTTGTAAACCCCAAGTTTCTGAAACAGTACTACGAAGAGTCACGTCTACATCACTTATCTGCGTGGAAAGCTGACTTGAAGTCACAACTTCAGAGACTAGCCGCAGAAAAGACGCTGTCTCAGAAAAGCAGGGAGAAGCGCACTCCTGGGTCAAGACGTTACATCCTTCATGTAGATTTTGACAGCTTTTTCGCTGCGGTTTCCTTGCTCAAATTCCCCCAATATGTTGACAAACCAGTTGTCGTCGCCCACGGAGGGGGCTCAGGCTCCGAGATAGCAAGTTGTAATTATCCAGCCCGCAAGTACGGTATCAAAAACGGAATGTGGATGAAACACGCTCAGAAGATGTGTCCAGAACTCAAAGTCCTGCCGTACGATTTCAAGGCGTATGAAGATGCTAGCCGGAATTTTTACGATGCTATCATGGACACAGGTGGGATTGTGCAAAGTGTAAGTGTGGACGAAGCTTTGCTTGATATCAGTGCTCAATGTATTGCTGCGGGCGGACATGATGGTAAGGGTATTTCTGAAGGGAGCATCTGGCGCGAACAAGCGAAAGCAGACGAGATCGCAACCAGTTTACGGGAGACTATAAAACAGAAAACTGGCTGCGCGGTATCCGTTGGGATAGGAGGTAATATCCTACTGGCGAAAGTGGCTTTACGGAAAGCAAAACCCGCTGGGCAATATCACCTAAAACCCGAGGAAGTTTTGGACTTCCTGGGAGGCTTGACAGTCCAAGAGCTTCCAGGCGTTGCTTACAGTATAGGCGGCAAGTTGGAAGAAATTGGTGTCAGATATGTTAGGGATGTGCGTGAACTTTCTAAAGAGAGAATGATTACGACATTAGGGCCAAAGACCGGAGAAAAGATATGGGACTATTCACGCGGCCTCGACCGTGTCGAAGTTGGAGAGCAGGTCGTTCGCAAGTCTGTTTCCGCAGAGGTCAATTGGGGAATACGATTTGTGACGCAGGAGCAAGCCGAGGAATTTGTCCAAAGTTTGTGTGAAGAGTTGCACAAACGCTTGGTGAACGAGCAGGTGAAGGGTAGGCAGCTCACGATGAAAATCATGAGACGTGCCGCTGATGCCCCACTGGACCCTCCCAAACATTTGGGACATGGTAAGTGCGACACCTTCAACAAGAGCCTCATCTTGGGCGTTCCGACCAACGATAAGGATATCATTAGCCGAGAAGCCATTTCAATCTTGCGTGGGTTTGGCTTCTCCCCAGGTGAGCTCAGAGGACTAGGTGTCCAGATGCAAAGACTTGAGCCTCTCAAAGGTACAGTTGAAAGTCCCCAGGATAGCAGCCAGAAGCGTTTGCAATTTAAAACGTCTCCTGCTCCGCCGCCCAAGCCCACATTACCTCGAAACGACACCGGAGTCGATGACATCGATAGTCCGCAGAAGCCCAAAATACAACCAGGGCCTCACCCGGCAGCTGCCTTCTCGAAGGATGTGTCGCCAAGTGGGAAACCACGTAAACCCCTCAACACACTTGGAACGCAATTCGTCATGCCTACGCAAGTAGATCCTGAGGTCCTTGCTGAGCTTCCCTCCGACATTCGGTCAAAACTGCTACCCAAGCAAAGCAACAACAAGCCAGTGGAGACTCGTGAACAGACGTCAGCCGTCAGATCCCGCTCTACTACTCCCTCTCTCCCACCAGACGTAATCCCGTCGCATTCCCAACTTGATCCCGAAATACTCAGCGCCCTTCCAGATGACGTCCGCGCTGAAATCCTAGCCTTTTACCACAAATCTCCCCACAAACCCTCCGCCGAAGCAGCTCAGGCCCTTCTTCCCCAATCACCCCGCAAAGCCCGCACCACCAAACTCCCCAAGAAACTCACTACTCCCACCAAAAAGCGTACCGGTCTCTTCTCCCGCAATAAACACTCCGCCTCCGCTTTCTCTACCCTGACCCAATCAAACTTCGTATCCAACCCCCGCCCATCCTCTTCCTCTTCCAAACTCAGCGCCGATGATACCTCCACCGACATCCCAGACGACTTCCTCGCCGCCCTTCCCCCCGACATCCGCCGCGAACTCCTCGCCCAAGCCCGCCGCGATCGCCTCCAGAAAAAAGGCGGCATCGACTTCACTTCCTCTAAACGCAAACGGCTCCCTCCCGCGCATAATAACCAAGCACCAGCGGGCCAACGCACACTTACTCTACCGGCCCAACCTCCCAAACCGACATTCACGGCAAAGAAGTTTAGTGCGTTGCCGGAATTGAGGGAGGCGGTTAGTGCGTGGGTGGAGGAATTTAGGGAGGAAGGGCCGTATGGCGAGGATGTGGATGCATTGGTGAAGTATTTGGAGAGGGTGGTGAGGGAGGAGAGGGATATGGCGAAGGGGGTTGCGGTTGTTAGGTGGTTGGGGTGGGTGGTTGATGAGGTGGTGGAGGGTGGTAAGAGAGGGGTTTGGGGAACGGCGGTGGAGAGGGTGAGGAGGGGGGTGCAGGAGGCTGTTAGTGGGAGGGGGCTGGGGGAGGTGGTGTTTTGAGGGGGGTTTAGGAATGGTAGGGAAGATATAGCATTGGAGTTAGTAATATAGATACCCTTTAGTATTTGAATTTGTCCAATTGGTTCTTGACTAACATGTGGCTTCTGTGCTTCGCTGTATACGCGTAGTGGTATCTAATCCATACAACCCTCCAAAATGTGATGAATGTCAGCGTCAATAGATCCAGCCTGATGCTGAAATCGAGCATTCAAAATCGCCTTGCCACCCAGAACCAGGCATTCGTCACAAAAACCCTCCGTCCTCACACCCTTAACAAGCCCTCATCAACACAACCCTCCACCAAACTCACTCTACAGCACTCAATCGCCCCTCAACCCCCCACCCCCACCCCCACCCCCACCTCCCATCCCAACCCTCACCCCAAAACTAATCGCCACCGCAACCACCAACCCCGCACACAACAAACTTGGCCCCCATTTATCATGATACCTCACCGCCCTCCTCCCCCTAATCATCCTCACCCTCCACAAATACAACACCATACAATAAATCAAACTCGCACACGCCACAATCGTAAATCCCCACGCGCTCGCTAGCGACAACGCATCTCCGAAATTTAAAAGCGTGGCGGCGATGGAGCCGAGGATGATGGAGAATTCGAGCCAGGAGAGGAAGGTGCGTTCGGCGGCGAAGAAGACTTTGGGTTCGACGCGGACGGGGACGTGGATGCGTTTTCCTTTGGGGGCGCGGAAGCGGCGGGATTCGAGATGGGTGGAGGGTGGGAGGGTGCCTGGGATGGGGGTGGGTTTTGGGGCGGGGAGGGCTTTTTTGAGGCCGCTGGTGAGGTAGGAGCCGAGGAGGGAGAGGTGGTGGGTGAGGACTTTTTGACGGTAGTGCCAGCCGCCTATGCTTTTGGCTTCTTCCAATTCGTCGTCTTCGGAGTCGGAGTCGTAGATGGGGTTGTCGTCGGGGTGGGTGATGGGGGCGGCAGCGATGCGTTCTTCGATGTCGAGGGTGTTGGTGGGTTCGTCCTGCGCGTCAGAGCGTTGAGCCATGTCATATTGTTCCATGGCGTCACGGGCTATGCGAAGGCGTCGGATGTCTTGATCGCTTTCGGCGCTGTCGTCGCCATGGAGCGTGGGGCTGCCTTGGCTGTCGGTGCGGCCTTCGGAGGCTTCTTCAGTTTCGGAGTCGTCCTCGGAGTCCTCGATGTCGTCGCTGGTGGAGTAGTTGGTTGATTGGGCTGGTCGTTCGATACCAAAGCGGTGGGTGACAGGTTTTCGTATGTCGACGTCCATTTGAGGCATCCAGAACGGGAGGAGATGGATTCGAGAAGGGAATAGCGTTGCAGTGCCGTGAATGAATTTGCTAAATTTGGGGACGGCTTCGACGAGATGACTACCTATGAGCTCACGGACCCATTCCGGTGGTTCTTGGCCAGCTTGGGTCTGAAGCTTTACTTCTAGGACGGCATAGGGAAAGCGCTCGACATCCTCGGGTGGTAATTGAGGAAACGGATGATCAATGCCAATGTCCATTCGACGCCAGTTTTTGCCCGCTCGATCTCTGCCATCGAGATTATCTTCACGTATCATGGTCAACTCTGTGTCCAGCGATATCCGTACTCGAGCATCGCCTGGTAATTGGAAAGCCGTCCGGTTGTAGAATGACCTGGTGACGGGCACAAGTCGCCGAGTAATGACTCGGTATTGTATTTCCCGAGCTAGCTGTTCAAGATCTCCAATCTCTTTCTCACTTTTCTTGCCTTCCTTCCGCATTTTTTCAAAGACGCTCTCGACCTTCATCTTGCCGCTAAGGAAAGCATTCACATTCTTCTCTTTCAATGAGAAACGGGCCTTGACCGACTTCTCTCCTGTCCAATCCTCTCGATGAGTTTTCCTTTCGACGAAGATGGTCTCGGTCTCCATACCACCATACCATCGCAGCCGGATCGCCTCTGCACCCTCCGTCTTCTTCAACCGCCCAGTATACAGCTCCCAAGTCTCAGGATTATCATAATAGATCGATGAGATAGCTGAATCCTTTGCCTCGAACTCTTTGCTCGCATTAAATACCAATACAGGAAGATGCTTCTACATGTCAGTGTGCAGGTAGCAATTGAGTTGTAAGACGAACCTTCAGGATGATGAGCTTCAGCTCTGTGATATTATCCGGATGTACCCAATATTTGGTTGTTTGGCGAACGAAGTTCTGTTGACCACCTCCAGCTGCACTATCGCCTGTGACAGGATTACCCCTAGTCCGCACCAGATCGTAGAGCTTAGATAGCTTGACGATGAAGGCGTCGTAGTTATCCTTGAAGAATGGTTTAGCTTTCAATCGTGCAGCAAAGACAGGCGTAAGATGCCATTCCGTTTGTTTCTGCATCTCGTTAGCACCATCACAAGCACTGAAGGCCTTATATCCCCACATCATGCTTCTTAATTATCTTCTGAAAGCCAGTATAATTTAGCTGCGTAAACTTCGCCAGATCATGCACATCAGCGATGATATCGCTCAGGTCCTCTTCTAAAAGCATGAAATCCTCCTCCGTAGGGACATCATCCTCTTCAACATGCCCGTTATTCCCATTCTGTGCGGGCTTCGGCCCCCTTTTGTCCAGACGACCAATAACATCGTTGACTTCCTTTTCGGTGACTTTGATCCGCCTAACAATCTCTCCAGACTTCACCCTTTGGAAAGTGAACACCTTGTCGAGTTCTCCTTCGAGCTCTGCAACAAAAGCTTTCTCGTCCTCTTCTGTCCATGGCCTTCGTTTTGGGTGGGGGTCTTGTGGTGTAGGATCATGTTCATAGGGAGTTTTCAGGGCATCCTTCAAGTCATCATAGGCTATGTAATAATAGTAGTAGTCCTTCAGCAGCGACGTTCGCAACTGTTGGCCAAAGCTACATGGGTGTGATTAGCAAAAGGTTGACATGCATTGAGGCGGGGCTCTTACTGCATGGTTCCCGCGTAGAATTAGGCTCGTCTACCTTAAATCCTTCAATGCTGGGAAGACTCTGATAGAGGTGCCGGAAGTGGCATCGAAGCGACAGTGGTACAGTCGTAGATGCTATTGCTTTTGCGGAGAAATCCAGCCCTATGAGGAGTCAATTGAGGAATCCCCTCAAGCATTTCGAACTCACTATGCGTGACATCTTTCCGGTGATGGAGAGATCTGATTGGCCAATTGGAGCACGTGGGAAGTCCGTACGCACATAATGCACATATTGCATATCTCTACTACTTCAGTAACCCATGTTATCTACCAGCATTGTGCAAACAGTATAATGGAGTTTGACGTGAAGTTCCATTGACTAATCAGACACTCTATACTACACAAGATACCTTACTCACGAGGGCTTCGCTATGCTAACATCTAAACGGCCAATACTCCACGCTGTCAAGAATACAGCCATTATACCAGCAAATATTGTAATCGGCTTTCGATAAGCCGCCATGAACGGGTAGTCATAGGTGACGATTATGTCTCTGTCTCTCGATTCATCCACCAAATTCATAGCCGTGAGTTTCAGCGCGGTCCTGCCAACCGTGTCCATAAATGTCTTGTGCGAAGTGATCTCGCTGGATACTAAAGGCATCGGACATTGATACATCACGTTCCTGCAACCGGGTAAGTTAGAGTCCACGTTGCCCACAGCCAAACTCGGTGATTTTCTGAGGAAAGGCGACTTACGTAGCACCTTCAGGCAAGATAACACGCAATTCTACCTTCTCGTACGACAGCCCCTCGTTCATCTTAGGACCCTCCAAGAAAGGCACCTTGAGCACATAGCCATTTCCTTTCGCCAATTTTCGGAGATAGTTCTTCAAGTCCCCGTTCCACCCAATACGGAAGCTATATTTCCAGCCCCCGAAAATGGGGTACCTCGGTTTCAATTCGAGAAGCGCTTCACGGTAATTGCTCCTGTAGCGGCTTGTAGAAACATTTCCAATATCATCCGTAAAGTATGGATCCACGCTTCCGACCTTTAAGGGTACCGTGATCATCTTTAATGCGCTTGTGGGTGGGTTGTAGTACTGTGTGGCTGCCCAGGTCACCCTGGAAAAGTGGCCATCAAGATGAGCACCCTTGTTCGTGAGCCAGTAACGCTCCTCGGTAGCTATATTCCCGCCCCATTGACTGATCTCTATGTCTCGTTCTAGCAACGTAGCATGGAGGATTGGCTTGGTAAACTCGTACCGCACGCTAGCTTCCTGCTCAGCGCCTGCAGGAGTGTTCTCGTAGGGCCCGTAAGTGAAAGTGCTACCTTGCCGCTCAGGATTAAACGTGTAATCTGGAATGTCGGCGGTAGGGAACTTGATCTTTGTCTTTTGCTTCTGGGTCAAGTATGCTGAGGGAGCGTACGTTGAAAACGTATATGTGAGATACTGCTTGTCTTGCTGTTTAATCAAGGCTGGGAGAGGTTTGAGAGATGAGAGTACGTGATAGGTTATAGAAAGGGTCTGTTGAGCTTTTGGAGCAAGAGGGATTGGTAGGGTGACGCGGTAGAATTGAGTGGGACTAGCAAAAACATCAGTCGGGACTACAACGGAGGTTGAAGATAGCAAGCGCGGCACAACCTGTAGGGATCATATTCAACGAGTTCGCTGTAGAAAGCGGGCTTCTCATGATCTTTCTTGTCCCTAACTTCCAACCCTCCCACTTTCCCAATCACCTCTGCCTTGAAAGGTATGTAGTAAGTATCCTGCTCCTGCCCATCTATATTCTCTATCACCACATTGACAGTCTCTCTCACGTAGCCCTTCTCAAGATTGATGTTTCGCAGGAGGTTAGCGTTCTTGAACACCTGGGGCGGCTTGAAGTTGTCTGGAAGAATCTGATGTGACGAGAGTGGTTTGGTCAGATCTGGTTCGGCGGCACAATATGTCGACAAAAGAGACAGACAAGCTGTAATTGATGTTAGAGGTCTCATAATTGGAGTTTATTGCCAACATTGACCTTTCGTTGAAGGCTGATACCAGAGGTGAAGCGGGATGACAGAGCTGTCCTTTTGGCGCCTTGATAAACGCAGCCCTCGAACTAGACCTAGAAGGACTCATCTATCAACCGACCAGCCCTATAAGGCTGGACCTATAGCTGCTGAAATAGGCCCTAAAGGAACCTCCAAAGAACCCCCAAGATTCTCTTGGAATAGTACCCGAGCGTCCTAGCTTTAGGGTATCATCAGGGGTAGTTTCGCCAGCTTGAGGTACAGCCCTGTAAGGCTGTTTGGTTGATAGGTGAGTCCTTCTAAGTCTGCTCCAAGCGAGGCCCCACAACGTACCTTGAGCGCCAACAAGTCCGAGCGAAGACAAAGCTCAAAATTTAGTCTGATGTGATTACTCAAGCAGCACAAGAGCTTCAATAGATGCGTCGGTAACTCGAACATGATTCTAATTCACTGAATGCCACGGCTTGTGACTATGCAGTTGCGTATCATCACGAAGATTAGAGTCTTCTAGCACTCCATGGCTCGAGACGTGGGAGAAAAGCAATGTGCTCTGTAATATGTATCAAGCGAACGGGATTGAAGGCATTTCTAGGCCTAAAATCTACAGTTTGCCTTGTTTCGCGCATCCAATGTCGGCTAAATTCCTTGCATCTGTTGTCATAGCTTGATCAGACATTTTTATTTAAGACACCATCCGCAAGCTTCGATATCTGTTTGCTCTTGCTCCTAACTACGTTGAATCAGAACATCTTTGTTTTGTTTATGACAATATTATATTGAGAATGGGTAGGTCTGCGCTTTAGTTCCTTCCGTTCAGTCAATACTGAGTCACTGGGTACCACAAGATCTCATTTTGCCCCACAACAACTCCATCGCCAAGAGTATGCCGTGGTACGATGAACATGGACAATTCTCGGCCAACCTGCCCACAAATGACGAGGTTGACGCTTTACCTATGCCGATGGTCTCCACAATGGTTGCGGCGGATGAGGAAATACTTGCCTCAGAGTCGATAAACACGCGCATCCAGACGTTTTATGAAGGCCCCTGGAAAGATGAAAACCAAAAGTTCATCAATTGGGTTGAGAAACAACCCATGCAGATACCGGAAATTGCTCAGGCAAGATACAACAAGGCCATTGTCCGAATCTACAAGGTCAAGGACTATTCCGTAGAGAATACGATTGGAGGCTTGACTCCGATGAAGTTATCTTCTATCACAGTCTCAAGCCCATCGATTGTTGCTGCCATTGAGCCAATCTTAGCAGAAGAGGCCTTTCGGCCAGCAGACAAGGAGACTATGCGCTTCTATCATCCATTCAGAGAGCTTTATTTTGCCTATACGCGTATTCTAGAAGTAGCTGATAAGCAAAACCCACAAACAGAAGCTAGCGCGCATATGAAGGTCTTTGTCCATGTCTTGAAGGACTTACTTGGAGAAAGGATCGCAAAGGTTGGTACTCTCCAGAGTATGAACCAAATATCCTTTGAATATATCTGGGCTATCTTCCCGAAAGACATGATCGTATATTCCCGAGTCGGCGATGCCGACAGGTTATTCCAAGTAGAAAATGTCAAATGGTCTGGTTCCTGCTGGCAGATAAATTGCCGCTTCGTGCAATTCAATGGGGTGAAGTTCGGCATGGACTCCCGTAGCTTTCACCTCTTTCCATTCACAGGTGCTCGAATAATCTCAGATCTGCACGTATATCCGATAGATTTCAATCCAGATCCAACTTTGGAAAATAGGCTTCTAGAAAGAGGTCGCGAAGTTTTGAATTATCAAGACACCGAATACCGACAATATGTTGGTGTCCACCACTCACTAAGTGAGGATGACGACGGCGGTGAGGATTCCCACGACGAAAGCACAGAAGGGGGAAGACAATACTTCGTATGTATGTGAATTCGGCCGCAGATGCACAAACTAACGATATAGGTGGATGGTCGAGTAGTCATCGATGCATTTGGTTTCGAAAAGTTCAATCCTGGTCTTCGTATCGGACTGAGAAAAATGGACTCCGAGGAAATGGAGGTAACTAGTACCCAGAAACCGAGGCCGTCAGCGAAGGAACAGCAATCGAACAAGCATTCTATCGAAGCGAACCGCCGATATCTTCTCTTGATGAGCCCTTTATTGGCGGGATATTCCATGAAATTGAAGCTGTGGTGTAGGTTGAGATCACCTTGTTCGAAAAGTCACGGCTGACAGCATCTGAGTCTGGATGAACATATCCGGCTTGCGGCCGTTGACTTGGAATGAGAGCGCGTATGACGATCTTGTCTTTCCAGAAGAACGTAAAAACCTCCTCCTGAGCTTCGTAAGCAACCACAAACGCTTGAGCGAGCAGCACGACGACGTCATTGAAGGAAAAGGTATTCTCATGCAGTGGCGACTTGCTTGTTACGAGAATTTCTCTCACAGATTTCCATGAACAGGGCAAGGGCTTGTAATCCTTTTGAGTGGGCCACCGGGGACTGGCAAGACGTTGACAGCCGAATCTGGTGAGTGGTGGTCCGAGCATGAGCGAATAGTGACTACTTATCTGCGATTCACATAGTGGCAGACAAGGCACGGCGGCCGCTCTACCATCTACATACCGAGGAGCTAGGGACAACTCCCAGGGCAATTGGGAAGACTCTATCCAAAGCATCTGCTCTTGCAACAGCATTCAATGCTGTCCTTCTATTAGATGGTACGTGCATCAACTTTGCGCAAGCCGTCACCAAGCTTATGAACGTGCAGAGGCTGATACATTGCTATGCAAACGATCTGTTATCGACAAGTCACAGAATGGATTAATATCTGGTAAGCTAGCTGCTTGTGTTGCAATCCCACCCACCGACTGACTAGCAATGCGCAAGCTGTTCTTCATCACTTAGACAACTTCCGAGGGATCCTTTTTCTTACCAGAAATCTTCTGTCAAATATGGACGATGCATTCTTATCTCGAATGCATCTTCATCTTCGTTATCCATCACTTTCAACTGCGTCTCGTGTGATGCTCTGGGAACAGTTCCTCCTGCGTGCAGGTTCGTCCAACATCCAATTGGAAGCTCAAAGTCGAATGCCACCACAATCATCACAGGCAATCGAAAGCAGCAATCCTTCAATAGATCTGTCCTCTGAAGATATGAACGCTCTCGCAACATGGAACCTGAATGGACGTGAAATCAGAAATGTCGTCAAGACCGCACGGCTATGGTGCACCTATAACAATTACGGGTTGACGTTGGACCGCATCGAAGCTGCAATCAGTGTCACAGCAGCATTTGCAGAGAAGACAACAGAAGAAGCAGAATGCCAAGATTCTAGGAAGCGACAGCGACTTTTTTGAACCAAGGGACTGAGACCGCTAGCCTAGCGAGAGCGTAAAGAAAGGTCATTGAAGGCTGGGATATAAGTCATGAGTAGGAAGTTGCCATCGACTATTCAGATCTCCCGAGTCAGTCTACCTTAGCAGTCAAGATCTCCGAATACATACTTTCAGCGTAGAAGCCTTCGTCGTAGTGTTGCTGTCTCACGAGGTCCATAGAACACGGTAGATGCTATAGAAAAATTTCCGTATAATGACTGACCAGGAAACTCCTATATCCCAAGTACGCTGCGCTGCGATCCTCCACTTGCATTGTCCTTATCTGGTAAATCCGCTAATCTGCGATCATCTTCTATCTACTTGCCAAGCTCTTCTCAATGTAGTATTGATGTCTTAGGACAACGTGAATTTCAGCAGAATTGCCAGAGAACGAAAGCATATCAAGAGACCGAACGACGCTCAAACACAATATTCTTGTTGAACAGACCCGATTGCCACCCTAGATCCCACAACTCCCTCCTGGTAGAGTGAATTCCTCCCGAGAGGGAGCAAAACCACGAGGTGGTATCGAGAGGAAAAGAGTCAAACACCTCATAGCACATGTTCCCGTTTAGCCTACGCTCTCGTGCAAATCTAGTATCTAAGGCTTCGATGACATGCATCTCTAAACCCACGCTCGTTGTTTGGTGACCACTGCAGATGTGCAGGGTCTGTGCAGTTCCTTGAAACTTATTTTCGAGCTCCTTCCATGTGTAAAATCCATGTTCGATAGCCGTTTGATAGAGATTATTGAAATGGGCCAAGTCAAAGATATGCCCCAGGTTATCGCCTCCGAAAAGTGGCAAATTGATTTTCACCGTGCCAACCGAATTCATGAATTCCAGAATCATGCCTTTGCTATGGCAATAAATGCAATCTCGTCTTTCGTCAGTAGGATCAACCCAGAGGCAGATGCGAAGAAGACTTGGATCCACTGTCGGATCTGTTTCCTCAGATTTGGCTAAGATTGTGATCGTTTCCATTTCTGGATAGGGCACAGACGGATCTCCAAAGTAGAGGCACCCTAATTCTTCCGTTCTAGAACCTTCCTCTGAGGTCATTGGGCGCCAGTCGCCTAGCCATCGTCGCATGCCACGACTGTCGAAGCCAAGAAGGCTTTGACACAGACTACTATTTTCAATATTCTCAAGGAAGAGCTTGGTTTTTGAACTGCTCAAGCTTTCTGAGCTCTGTTGAGAGATCCAATAGAAGTTTTGAGACAGCTTAGTGGGGTGCGAAGTTCGCATGAGTTCCTGGTTCTCCTTGGTATCGAGTATGGTTCTTGTCAACTCGACCACGAGATTGCGTGCCTGCCAGAAGAAGCGAGTGGTTGTGTCCTCGTCCGAGAAGCTTCCTCGACAAATGATACCGTGCCCAGCGTTTTGATGCGGATGACGGTCAATTACTAGGTCCTGCTCCTTGAATTCCACAATACATTCGAAGCTGACGCTAATGATAGTCGTAGACGCTATTACATGGTAGTGATGGCGGGTGTTTGATATGAAATTGGCCCAAAGATTGAGAGACTGTGTACATCGAACAGAAGTTGGGGGCACAGAGCCTCTGTTTTGAGTTTCGTTGTCATTCTGTGAATTGAGGATGTTGTCAATCCCCCCTTCTGCTGTTGCATCACCAATCACAGGTCTTGGAGTGTAATAGCTCACTCCGGCAGGTGTTACTGCGGATGGATCAGTGAGAAGCAAAAGCATAATGTAGGATGAATATACCAGCACAAGGCGATGTGTGGTCATCCAGCCTTACAGTCTCTCGTCGGCTGAATCTCTCCAAACGCTCATCATCTAACGTGGCTCCCCGGATAGTGAATGTCGTTCCAACCCCTCTTTCCCGTGCGCGCTTATCCCTCTTTTTGGCAAGGATGCGCAAATCTGTTGCTTTGAAATGCTTTTCCAAGCCCCATTCCTTGACCTTTTTCTTATATTGACGGACACTGGAACCCGGGAATTTTTAGCAATGTAAAGGCACAATAGCACCAAAGATGATACTATCATTAAGAGCCCTCCTTACCTAGCTTCGAAGCTGTACTTGCATTTCATTTCGCGCCGGGCGTCTTCTAGAGTATTGCCCTCCTGAAGGTAAAGAAACGTAAAGTAATCCTTTATGGTCTCCCATTCCTGGGTAGTATGCCGATGGCGGCATTGCCTTCCTATGTCTTGTCCATTTAATGTTGCTATGCTAGGGCACTTCGGATCGGATTGAGTCGCGGTAGGTATACTCTGCTTTGCACGGGCCATCATAGGAGCGAAGGGGAGAGCTTGGGTTTGGATGTTTAAATGTCAAGATCGATATACAAAGGAAGTAAAACCATAAGGTGGTAAAACCATAAGGTAGTAAAACCTTGGAACAAAGTAGAAACCTTTCTCCGGGCCACTATTCAGTAGGGTCACGAATGTGTGCAGCCCTCATGGTACCTTGGAATTATCAACTCGTTCGTCTCTCACCTCTAGGGATGGTCGCGAAATTCTCCTTGGAAGGTTACTAGAAGCTGAAAAAGCCTGCATCTAGGTTGTCGGGTACGCAATCTATATATATGTTGGTAGATCGGTAGACGTTGCAGAAGTGCACTAGAGCAGGGGCACAAGCCTAAAACGAGGCTGTCATCTACCCGCGCAACAAAACCCTTGCGCAAAAGTGCAGAACTTGAGTTCCTGCCGCCGTCAGGAGCAATACCGACCTAATCCTCGAGCGGATCAACAGAAGTGCATATTATATTGGCCAATGGACCTGCCTTTATCTAACACATCAAGACCTCGTAATTCCCTTACGTAAAAATTAGCGTGTGGGTATTGCAGCGACTAGACCGGCATAATCGCACATGTAGCCAATTAGAGTACGAAGCAGAAGTGCAATCACAGACTTTCGGAGTAACAGTCCCACTCCAGACGCATATCTGAATAGGTCTGAGCTCAATGATAACAAGGTAGACTATGAGCTGTTCCTAGTGAATGGTAAACTTTTGGCTTTGGTACACCAGCGGTGTCGTATGCGCCTCGTCCCATGTTCATCGTGTATGTGTCAGACCAGCAGATTGTGCCAAAATTACCATATCCACCGCAAAATAATCCAAGCGCTGACTGGTCTCTTGCCATCTCATTGGGGAATGGATGTAATATTTCAGGTAACTTTCGACTTGACTTACCTTTCCAGGGTGAAGTTATGGTAGTGCAGGAGGATGACTGGGGGGAAGGCAGACGTGACCCACTCTTTCCAAGCCCTCTAGACTGGGAAGATGGCCAGTACTGTGCCCCACTGGAGTCATCATAAAACCCCTCGACACCCCGTGCACATGCCAAAGGACACACGTGTATTTTCTCAGCTTATTAATCTTTTGGTATCTACCTGAGTCTGGAGTCCCTCAGAAAGTGGCCCCACACACAGAAGTGATAACAACACCAAGGATGGAAAAGAGTCATAAATTAAAGGCTTTAGATTTGGCCCAGAACCCCCTCCAAATTTTAGCCACTGAGCAAGGCCCCGATCATATAGAGCAATGCTCTTGTCTCAACGAAACGCAATGCCAACCTGGAAAGTGCGGTTGGAATACTCTGTAAGCTTATGCCTATTACCCTGTCAGGGCTCGCTATGCGTCGGTGATGCTGACTGGAGGTCCAATTCGCAGGTTAGATCTGCAGCACAATTTAAGCTGTGGCAACTTGAAGAGAGGACAAACCGGTCAGGAGCCTGACAAATATCTGGCTCCGCAAATGGAAAGATGGTTGAGCGAGAGTGCAAGAGAAGAGCCATGGACTTATGTTTCTTACAATAGCAAACCTTTGCAAGACGAAGACAAAGAGCACGGAAAGGAACACCGGAAGACGACCTGCACAGGTACGGCGCACCTTTAATGCCCAGAGGGAACGGTGGCTGGAGATTCCGAGGAAATTGAATAAGGTGATCTCTGTGCTTCCTTAATAGTTCTACTTTTATTGCAACTATGCATAGGGAGAATATAGTCTTGGACGTTGTGTTGTGGAGTCGTGGTCGTTGGAAATTTAGGTTGGAAGCTTCATGATAGAAGAATTCACCCACTTACTGTACAGCCCTGTAGGGCTTGACCTAAAATAGATACAAAGGGCCTAGAAAAACACCCTACAACTGGTTGTTAAAGCAACAGAGTTAAGCCCTACCTGACATAATTACTTTAGGGAGTCTTTCAAGGCTCTTTTCGCGAGCTTTGGGTCCAGCCCTACAGGGCTGTACAGTATCTAAGGGGGTGAACCCTTCTAGAATTTAAAATGCAATGCATAAATTTATGCAATCCACAAGTCATTCTTAATTTCGCTAATTACTCTACGACAGCTGTCAAATCTTCATAGAACACTCAACAGAAACCTGTCAAGTGCGCTATATTGTTTCATTTGGGCGGTTCATTATCCCGGTCTCCTAATTTCTTGCATTGGCGATCCACAAATAAGTCAGCCAACATGCAAGGCTTCAGTAAACCTGCCGTCCCGTGAGAAGTGATGTACATACACTGATGGTCCGTAGACATGGGGCGCTATGTGCCCCCAGAGCACGAAGGCACCACATCGGCTAACAAGCTGGCCGGTAAGCACGCTCTTGGATCCCGTGCTCGCAAGGCCGGTCAAGGTATTCTTACGGTCCGCTTCGAAATGCCTTTCGCTATCTGGTGCACCACCTGTCCCAAGCCGAGCATTATAGGCCAAGGCGTACGGTTCAATGCCGAGAAAAAAAAGGTCGGCAACTATCACACTACGCCAGTCTATAGCTTCCGGATGAAGCATGTATCATGCGGGGGCTGGATCGAGATACGCACCGATCCAAAGAATACAGCGTATGTAGTAACGGAAGGGGCCAAAAAGAGAGATACCGGGGAGGACAAGGTAGAAGAAGGCGAGATTCTGATCAAGACTGAAGAAGAGAGAGAAAAACTGGCCAATGATGCATTTGCGGCGCTAGAAGGGAAGGTTGACGATAAGCGACAAGCCTCTAATGACAAGAGTAGAATCGAGGAACTACAGAGGGCCAAAAACAGAGATTGGAGTGATCCTGGAGAGGCAAATCGGAGACTAAGGAATACGTTCCGGGCGGAGAGAAAGATCAGACAAAAAAAGGATGGCTTGACAGAGGAACTGAAGGATAGGATGAGTCTGGGCATGGACCTTCTAGAAGAGACGGAAGAAGATAGAAGAAGGGCGGGCTTTGTCGAGTTCGGAAATCTTAATGATGAAGGCGCAGTCGTCAAGGCAAAGTGTAGGCCTCTGTTCGCGGAATCATCAATCATGAAGAAGCCCTCAGCGAAAAGGCGCAAAACAACTAAGGCTGTCGAAACAGCCGAACAGAGGCGCGTGGAACTACGTAGGCAGCTTGGAAATAATACAAGAGCCTTGTTGGATCCATTCCTAAATATTGACAAGCCAAGTGCGCCGACCACGCACCGGGTCTCTTCGTTTAAGCGGAAAAAGAGCTCCACTGACGACTTGCCTCCAACTACGGATTTCGAGGTAAAACCCGTTGAAGCCCAGACGAGGCCTCCAGCCTTGGTGGAGTACGACTCGGATTGAACGACCTTGAAATGAGAAGTCGTCTACAAGCGCACTGATACATGTCGAAGCAGCACTAGATCCCGGCCACGAATGAATGCGGCTACCGATGGACGAAATAGAACAGATATCTCCGGGGGACCATGAGCGGGAAAGCTGTTAATCATTGTTTCAAGTCCTGGTAAGCACAAAGGCTATCTGCTGCTAACCTAGATTGCTGATCAACCTTTGCCTTGACTTGCCCAGCACCCTTGGAGCCCTCCAGAGGAATAGCTATTGCAAGTCACTTATACTTCACCAACAAGAGGCGCCAGCTTATCAATTTCAAATATCTTTTCAATTCCAGAAACTTCGCCAATACACGCGTCTTGAGTTGGAGTGAGTTGGGCATCCACCGAGTGCCTCTCATACGCTTTGAACGCTAGGAAAGCGTAGCACGCCGGCCCATCTCTTTCATCGGGCAGAGTTACGGAATGAAGTTCCCCCTCGTCAGTTTTACGGTATTCTTTCTATGCAAAGAGGAACCCTCCCGTGCCAAGAGATGAACCGATGGCAAGCTATGGAGTCTATTGCGAACACTAAGTAATACAAAGGCTACAAAGTAGAGGTCTAAGTAGTTTGTATACGATGCCATTGCCCACTCTTGTTTCACGAAGAATGAGGGAAGCCGCGACAGAACCACGCAATCCCTGTCGGGGGGAGATCCTTCTACCTACTAACCGTGTTCTCATTTATGATATAAGTCACTTGAGCGAATGTGACTTGTGTGATTGCAATGGCAAAGAAGCCCGCAAAATTGGAACCTCACTTTTCAACTCTCGAGGAGCCATTGTCCCCCTTCGCATTCATCTTGCTACACCCAAGACCATGCCAGGGCTCGTCTTGGGGTCTATCCAGGAGCCATCTTTGCATCATTCCATTGCATTTCTCACTGCCAGCGCTGTGTTCCAGCTTTGCGTTGGGATATCGCTTGCTCTGAAGATGCTGATCTTGCGTTGTGCTGCAGAACGGTCTTAATTTAAAATGTCTCGCGAGATACCGAACTATTGCATACAAATTACGAAGCATTAGGGCTCGCATCGTCAGCCACCGTTGTTGGTTCACTGCCTGCATATGCCTTATTGGAAGAGTCCTCCACGTCAAAATTGTCTTCTGCTCTTGGGTAAGCAACTGTCTTCTTATTTCTGACGCACGAACCGCACTTGACATAGTACTCATCTTAGCGTCCTCCATGGTCAAAAGTCACTGTCTGTTTTGATCTCAATCGATTTGTTTCAACCAAGTGTTCCGCGTTTGCATGACAAACTCACAATGGGAATGAGATGGGAAGACATCTCTTGATAAGGAGGGGCTATCCGCTTAGGACAGACAAGGCATCCAAAATGCCCTCTCCGCACTGCATTAGTTTTCAAGCTTGCAGAGCGCTCTGGGGGAATCCTAATCGCGACAGCACACTGCCTCCCCAAGATGTCGAATACTAGCCAATGGGCGATCTTTTTCTTTGGGAGTGAGCATCATGATTGGTGTTTTCCACCCTGAAGTGTGATCCTGGCTGCCGGCCTGGGGATGAATTTGTAAGTGTGGTGTACACGTAGCATGTGCCCACAATCTGAGACATCAAGTAACTCCCGGACAGAGCTTCGTAGGAATGCTAGCAATATTGCGCGCCATTGGCGCAGTGCGAGGCGACTAAGGAGATTCCCGCGTTATTATACGGCGGGCGCCGGTTAAACGGTGCGAAAGCGATGACGGCCTGTCGATTACGAATCATTGTGTGTGAAAAGCTACCTACCCAGGTACGTAGGCTACGAACCAGAGACATGCGGAAGGCTAGCCATGTCAAACGTGTGGCACGTGGGGAAGCTCCGTGGCCTTTGTCCCATTGGAGCATTTTCTCCAAGACTAGAAATATTTTCTCCAAAACTGGAAATAAGTGCGCTTTGGCGTATGTTACCGGACCGCTACAAGGTCGAAATCTTGGCTTGCTGCATAAAAGCTCAGCCCGTGCAGGAATTACTGCAACTAATGACTGCAACGGGCCCTCTTATTCGCCGAAATTCTTCCCTATCATCCTTCGGGCTAGTCGAGTGATGGTGGGGGGGTTAGGTTGAGAGAGCCCGGATCTGCCCCCAAGGAAGTGGGTTCCCACGAGGCTTGAGTCTTAAGCCATGTCGAACCTTTATCCTATACATGGCATAGCGTACAGCAGGGTAGTAGGGGCGGGTGCTGCGAAAGGTAGCTAAGCCCGGGTTATCGGTCATTCGGGTTCGCAAACGGAGGCCGGAGACTGCTGATTGGGGCATTGTTACTCATCCCCTTGTGCTCGGGGCAATTCAAAAACTTCGCGAAGGATTTTTCGAGTTCCAGCCTTACATTGACATTAACTTACGGTCCTTATTTACAACACTAGCCTGTGGACTGCATGGCGCCATGTCGTGATGGACCACCTATCCGGGCAGCTAGTACTCATGAATGATTAGTAAGAATGAGTGATTCATGCAAGAATGATTAATTCATGCAAGAATGATTAAGGCTTGTTCTGCTCTAGATCTAGAGTTGAAAGAGATTTGAATCTAGCGGACGAAGACGGGGCAGCTATTACTTTACCGAGTAAGCTCTTACTCATCTCCCTGTGCTCCGTACAAGCTAAGTTATTTCAAATCTTCGCGAAGGATTCTTTACCTTACATGAGCATTAATTTACGGTCCTCAGTACAACAAAATATCATTGTCTGGATTACCAGAAAGAGCTATCCTAGATGTCAGCTTCATGCTGATCTCGTGGGCCTGAACACTAATGAGGCCAACGAATTTTATGATGGCTGTGGAAAATCATAAGACTGAAGTAGCATTTTGACCATTGATTAGGAATATCACCAAAGCATTAAACCCAAGCCGTTATGTCGGGCATATACCAATCATCAACATTGATGAGCCGACAATATTCTGCTAGGGTATTGCATAGTAGTGGCTACGTGGCAATTGAAGATACAGTGATGAAACATTCATGATTTTACTATTGGAACTAGTAAGCCTGCCGGGCCTAGTACTTCGGAATCCCAGTACAAAAGGAGGACTGTCGATAGCGTTGCTGTCATGGCTTCAAGACCGAGCGCCTTGAGCAGGTTCTCTCATGGAGGTGACTTCTCGATGGACCCAAGGTGCATTGATTGCCTTATGTTTTCGCACTGATTGGAAATTATCCCGCACTATTTTGCCATGAGGTGGGTAACGTACGATTTTGGATCGCCACTGGACAACCAACGGTGGAATCCTGGTTGTACCGATGATGGTAGGAATTGGTATGGAGAAATGATCGACAGTGGTGCGGGAGCTGCGCCGAGAGTGCACACCCTTTATGCAGCTCGTACTAAATGATGGTCAGCCCGCTCCGAGTCTCGGTCTAGAGCTAGTTCTGGTGCAAGGCTGGAACGTCTAAAAACTCTATTTGTTCTCAGGTCTTACCATAACGGACCCATTTTCTACCATAGCTGAGCTGCGACCCGTCCGCCTGCGCTCATGTTCCTTCGGTCGATTCTATGGCCCACCTGCGTGCTTATGAACAGAACAAGGGATGCGGAATTTGACATCCAGCCCCAAGCCCCTCCTTCTACCACATCTAGTTTACAGCCGTCGGTTCTTGGCTATCCCTTTTCAAGGTCTTTGGCACCTTTTTCCACCTATCTCCGTCCTCGATTCCTACTAAACCTCCTTTATATCTCCGCCCGTCCTGAAATAATAATGCTCGTCGACTTAGTGGCCGACTTCCTCACCGGTCTGAAACTCCTACGGGTCTTCCTTTAGTGCGCAAGACCTACGGATGTTATGGTTTAGCATGCGTTATAAGCTAGTACCGTGCTGGTGGCTTTACTAGGGCGTTGAATGCCCAGGGCAGGACAGATTGGAGGCTCTGGAGGACTGAGAAGTGGACGAGTTTGGGATCACGGCAGGGGTAACAATTCTCAGGACTGCGGCTCTCTCGGACGTCGAAATGCGAGGGCAGGGGACTGCAATGGAGATGCAGATTCGAGAGACTACGCGTGTCTGGTGACATGGTAGGCACTAGATGGTAGGTCGTGTTGGATGCGGTTGCTCTATCCTACCTTTAGCTATGTGAAATCATGTCGACACCGTTGTTCATCACACAGGTCGTCATAAGAGACCGAGCACAAGTACGTTCTCTGACCGCTTTCCTCATTGCATCTCATGAGCGTGCCTCTGAGTCTTGCAACAGGATAGAAACGCAATTGCCAGTGCCATTCGCTGACTAAGAACATCAAGGCATGCGATGTACATCATGAGGTACCGTACCATGTCCATTGATATTGGGAATTCAGTTAGCACATAAACAGCAGTACCGCAGCGAACCGCACAATTATCTTTGTGAGGCGTGTTAGTATGGCTCGTGGTAGAGAAGAGCCGAAAGGTAGTGCTAAGTGAAGATAAGAATTCCAAAAGAAATACATGAATGTAGGACTCAAGGTTGTCAACACTAATACCTCGAATGCAATCTCGTATGCTTCGAGTCAAATCTGATAGGGTCTTATATAATAGAATGAGGTCTTTGTTGAAATACTTCAAGAGACGTTACTCAATGACATGATGTAAATTGCACATTGAAGGAATACATTCCAGGCAGCCTTCACCCCAGTACCGTCGGCCCCGTACCGAACCACTTGTTACCTATAACAGTTCAACTATAGAGTATATAGTGCTTGTCTCAAATAGATCGTATCACATCTCAAGGATTCTTCGCTCCCAGGCATTAATGAGAGGAATATACCGACGGCGGATCTCTGGATTCAAGCGTTGTCGATTCTCCACTATGTCAGCTGGGTCCAATTGAGGCTAGGATTGCGGTAGCCTTCTAGTGGTTAGTATCACCGTCACTCTCATCATCACTGGTACTTTGCCCGTCATCGCTAGCGCTCTCACTGTCGGCACCATCGGATTCATTGTCCAGCCTAAGGTCAGCGATCTCGATGGGATCATGCTGAACAGGTTCGTAAACATCATAGGTGGCTGTCCGCAGGTCGAAATCTTTCATCTGAATAGTCCGTGGGGGAGGACTGGTCCCGAAAGACATGTAATCCTGGAGCGCAGTGAGACGAGCCTGGCATTCAGAGTCGTCCAGTCCAAGATCAAATGCTCTTGTATATCCGTCCATCGCATCTCCTTCTTGGTGGTTGCAGCTGTCGTACTTTACGAGAACATCAGTTATACGGTTCTGTGACCGCCAACAAGAGTGCTACTGACCAGGACACCCAGATTGCGCCACACAAGCATCTCATATGGGTTCAATCGTACAGCGCGACTAAAAGCGTCGAGACAATCCCTGTACTGACCAATCTGATAGTAAAGCAAGCCCACAGACAACCAAACAGTAGCGCAACGACCATTATAGTATACGGAGTGTTGATACGCATAGTAAGCCTCCTGATGATCACTCAAATCCATAAAGGCACGGCCAAGGAGGTAATGACTTTCTAGTTGTGTTGCATCTAGAGCTAATCAGCATCAAGCATAGAGTGTGCAATAGGATAAGTAATTACCTTGTGAGATAGAACGCTTCAGGCAAGTTATGGCATTCTCAACAGCGTCAGTGGACTCCTTTCCGGAACACAGTAGGTGCCAGCCAAGATACTGCGACGCATTTGGATCCAATGGGTCTCGTTCTAGGATTCTCATTGCTTCTTCGACACTTGTGATCGGTGGACGCTTTTCAACCAGATGGACATTACGAAAGATCTTGATGTCATCTTTCTCGGGGTCGATCTTATTGGACAACATCGGGGCAAAAGCGCCTCGACCGCGGTGCCTTTGCATTCTTGCTGCAGGAGCTAATTTGTCCTCATGGTTTGTTGTAATTCTTAACGGCGATGTCGTACTTATTTCAGAGGATAAACTTCGTCCGCATACATCACTATAGCCATATAAGCATTGTAGCAGGTGGGAAGATGGCCTATGCGGAGGGATAAGGGAATTTGCTTCACCAACCAGCGATTTCCGTCACTCTGCAAATGGCCTGAACAACCGGAAACGAAACACTTCCTTAGATCATTCTTCGTTCCTAACAAAACCATAGCCTGCGTAAGATGCGCGCCTTCTTTGACAGCAGATGTCCATGTCTGACTGTTCAACGGTGCTCCATCCTTGATAGTGCGAATCACGAATTGGCCTAATTCGACGCGCCCAGAACCCGGTCTGCCACCCGCAAAAACAACGCTTCGAACGACTTCTTCGAAAGCCTGAAAGTTGTTAGGGTAAGATGCCAATAGTGTGGGCGACAAAAGTTACACGTAGTGTCTGGCAAGCCTGGTAAGGCAAAGCCCAACTTTCACCAAGTGCATCATCTAGCCTAACAATGGGTAATGTGAGATGTAAGGGTATGGCTTCCACAGCACGGACGAGACTTTTCAGCATCGCATGCATATCGAGTAGCTTCCTTCTTTGATAAATTGTCAGTTGAAATACGTATCAACACAGCCAGCAAGTCTATTTTGCTGCCGAAATTTCGGGCATTAAGTGGTCTAAAAGCAACTAAATGTAAAGGTTCTATAGAAAATGAAAATCACCTACCCGTTGGCAGTAATCGTTTCCGAAAGGTCTTTCGAAAATGTTCGTAATCTGCAAAGAATCTCCTTGATATCCCGTGCTATTGAGATCAATGCACTAATTGATCGAGAGATTTGATTCTCCAATCGTCCTAGACATGCGATAGTGCAAGTGCCTTGGGAGACTAAAGCTTTCGACTGCGATGATACGGTATCAAGGTGCTCAATGACTTGAGTAGAAGTCTGGTTCTGTCTGGAGGCCTGCTCCGCCATTTTCGTCTGAAGGCCAGCAATACCTGCCGGAAGAGTTTCCAGATCCTTAAGAATGAGGGAAGAAGTGGAGAAGAAATTTTGGGATTGGGTGCAGAACTGCTTTACTTCACTGCTCGTGGCGAAGTCTCCACCGGATTTGATTCTCTTTAGTGCTGAGCTTGTTTGACGGTGAGCGAGTGCTTTAGCATTGATAATAACAAGGCACTCACAGCTGCTGCAACCCCAAGAGCATGTTGATAGCAATCATCTCTGACATGATTACCTTTCTCAAATCATCCACATCATTCTTGGTGATCAACGACCAGTGAAGCCTGCGGCCTATGGTGCTTAGTGTTGTTGATGGTCGAACATGGCCTAAGCTCTTTTCGCTTCCGCGCATTTTGTTGATGAAGGCTTGAATTGGCTGATGGCAATGGATTACAATTGCTCTAATGTGCTCTAGTTGTTGTTTCTCATCTTCACAAGTAGGCTCCAACTGTAGGAGTCGTCGTAGTGTTCCCTGGAGAAGTTGTAGCTCAGCACCCAGCTGCTGGAAGTGCTGCGGGGCATTGTGATAATTGCGGACTTCAAGAGCCACACGTTCAAAGAGCTGGAGAATGGCGATCACGTCGCCTACCGCGTAGCCAAAGCTCATCCTGTTTGTGGTTGTGTTGAGGATGCTGAAGCATTACGAAATATCCCAATTTATACTGCGCTAGGGGAAGCGGACACGATGATGGAGGTTGCCGTGATGGTAGATGTTCTTATTCGCGCTAGGCTGGAAGCACACTGGGTAAGGCGAAACCAGGCTAAACCAGGCTGCACGAAAAAGCCACCAAGATGATTCTATATGGTATTGCTCGCTGAGAAATGAATGGAGCTATATCAAAGATAATCTTCTAGCAGACAGTCAGCTAAAATCGAAATGCATGTCTAGAAATCATATAGCGACAACTGTACCACAATCCCTCAAGAAATCATACTGTACCAAACCTTACCTACAATTATGCAATGGCTGTCCACAGCACCCTAGAAGGATCCCTATTTCGCATTCTTACATCTAGGTCAGTAAAACCATAGAGTGTACTTTAGGGTCTAGGATGTGCCCGATATTGTCGGACACCTGTCAGATAGAAGGGTTCACCTACTTACTGTACAGCCCTGTAGGGCTTGACCTAAAACAGGTGCAAAGAGCCCGAAAAACGCCCTAAAACTAGTTGCCGAAGCAACAGAATTAAGCCCCAGATTCTATTACTTCAGGGAGTCTTTCAAGGCCCTTTTTACGAGCTTTGGGTCCAGCCCCACAGGGCTGTACAGTAAGAGGGTGAACCCTTCTATGGACTTGTCCAACGGCGCTGCTAGTAATGCCCCATTGCGACTACCGTTTGCTGGTTGTCTCAGAGTTTTGCCGAGTAAATTGGTTGAGCTTTTGAGGTTCATGGTGTTGAGTCTCATAAATAAGATACATGGAACTATCTATAGTCTGCAGGAATACCACCCCTAGCATGGTATTGAAAACGCGTTCCTTAGCGCGTTTGAAAGGCGGCATGATCGCACCAAGTCGATCAGCATGACTCAAGTTGAAATTTCCACGATACTCAGGCGCTTTGCGCACAAAACCTTGATGGGCAGAGCTATATATAATTGAGTTATCTTGCAGATGCACGCTGTGTGGTATTTTGGATGGATTCCTTTGTTTCTTTGTTCTATATGTTAAGCAACAACCTCAGACTGACTCTGATCCATGAGAGCCAGTACATGTAGCTGAATAAAAGATCGACCGGCTTCGAAAAGCATGAATTACGTTCCGTTTTCTTTAGCATGAAGCAATATTATGGCTCGTCAAGGATCTGCCAAGAAACCCTCCAGCTCAAAGGCCGGGAAGGTACCAGCCAACGATGTTGTGCCCGATGTCTATCGAGATATGCTCTTCGATGCTACCTCTTCATCGCCGACCCGGACAAATGAGGAAGGAAGAGCTGTCAAAAGACGTAGAGTCAAAGGGCATATCGTCACGCAGAACAAGGAAGAGTTAGCGTCTTACCATTCTGGTCAGAGCGGCGATGAGGCTCACGATAGCGAATTGAACGGACTCTTCGAAGGTAGTGAGCCAAACTTGCAGCAGATATTCCAAACTGAGTCCGAAGACTCTGGGGATAGTAATATCGACTGGGAAGAGATTGAGCTACAGAATGATGCAGGTGCGCCTGACCATGAACATCACGAGCCAGAGGACATTAGTATTCTCCTGGGAGGTGAGAAGAGCGAGCAGACATCTCTACATGGCGGAATGGCCAGGCGGAGGCCAATCACAGCTGAAGAGAAGATGCTCAGGCTCGAAATCCACAAAATGCATTTTTGTAGCTTGATGGCACATGTCTTTCTTCGTAACCATTGGTGTAATGATGGGAATGTTCATTCCGTTCTGAAAGGTCTGTTGACGAATAAAACCGCCACTTATCTTAATGCAGATGAAAGCCGCTCTCAATTTCAAATGTCTCGATCTTTTATGGACGGCTTGACACAAGCGAGCGAGGCTTTCAGAGGGAGATTCAAAATCACCGCAAGGGGCATGGCAAAACCTATGTGGGCTGATAGCCCCGAGACCTTGGCGCAAGTATGTAAACTCTGAAGCTACGTGCCTTGAGGCTGCACTCACGCTGTAGCCATTATAGCTGCAACCTCCGGAGGACATCGACCTCCCAATGCACCTGTCCGACTTTCGCGACGCTGCTGTAACACTTCGGGCTTCTCGCGATGTTGGAGCTCAGTTATATTGCGCCTTGCTGCGTTCAATCGGTGTTGAGGCCAGATTAGTATGCTCGCTGCAGCTTCTGCCCTTTCAGCCAGCGCCGAAAGTGGCTATCTCGCAAGCGAAGCGCCGCGCTCCTCGGACTTTGGATCCTGCAAGTCGACAGACCATCAAACAGGGAGAGAGCGACTCTGATGCCAATAGTGATGGCCAAGGTTCCACAGCAAATAGTAGAGCCCCTGGCGAGGGACACTCACAATTTGAACCCGATAAACCAACAAACGCTGAAGAAGCTAGGAGTGGCCCTTCATCTGCAGGTGTGCCTCTACGCTCAATAAGTGAGTACAGTTCTGCGCTGAATTGATTTTGGACAATCTGACTTGGTAAGAGTACCCGCGCCGGCCAATTCGCGAATCGAAATACCCTGTATACTGGGTGGAGGCATTCAACGAGGCAATCCAAAAATGGGTCCCAGTAGACCCTCTTGTAACACGAACGATAGCCAAACCGTCAAAGTTCGAGCCACCCGCTAGCGAGCCAGAGAACCATATGAGCTATGTGATCGCCTTTGAAGATGATGGCCGCGCTCGAGATGTCACTAGACGTTACACCAAAGCCTATAATGCCAAAACTCGACGTGACAGAGTTGAAGTCACAAATGGCGGTGAAAGATGGTTGCGTAAGGTAATGAAGATGTACAGAAGACCTCATATTCTTAATCGTGACCAAGTGGAGGATGCCGAATTAGCAGCCAAAGAGGCTGCTGAGCCAATGCCAAGGAATGTACAAGACTTCAAAGATCACCCGTATTACGCATTGGAACGACATCTGAAACGCCATGAGGTTATTCATCCGAAACGAGAAGTCGGAAAAATCGGAGCCGGCCGCGCTAGTAGTACTAATACGTTGGAGTCTATTTATCGTCGAAGGGATGTTCATATGGTTAAGAGTGCAGATAAGTGGTATAGATTGGGACGAGAGATCAAGCCAGGCGAGCAGCCTCTCAAACGCGTACCTGCACGACGGACACGGGATCAGATCTTAGATCCTGAAGACCCGGACGCTGGCCTCGACGAGAATGCAGGTACTGCTCTTTACGGCGCTCATCAAACTAAGCTCTTCTCCGCACCTCCGGTCCAGAATGGACGTATTCCAAAGAATATGTATGGAAACCTGGATATCTACGTTCCAAGCATGATTCCTCCTGGCGGTACCCACATTGCCCATCCAGAGACCGCTCGAGCTGCTCGAATTCTCAGCATTGACTACGCAGATGCAGTTACAGGCTTTACATTCAAAGGCCGACATGGTACAGCTGTCACCAAGGGAGCAGTAGTTGCTAGCGAGTACGGAGAAGCTGTCGAGGAGGTCTTGAAAGCATTGGATGATGAGAGGGTTCGAACCGAGGAGGAGAGGCGAAGTAAGGAGGCATTGAAGATGTGGAGAAGGCTATTGGCAGGGTTGAGGATTAGGGAGAGGATTGAAGGGTATGAGGTTGAAGGGGAGAGGGGTGCTGCAAATGGGCGGGGAATGGCGGATACTGAGGATGAGGACTGGGAAGATAGTAATGAAGGAGGAGGTTTCCTACCAGAGAGGGATAGACAAGAGATCGCCCAGCCAACTACGCGGAGAGGTATGCCACGAGGGTTAGCGGATCTTGCAGATGAGGGTGGCGAATTTGTTGCTGAAGGATCCGGCGAAGACCTGGGAGATCGCGATGAACAGATGACTACGCCGTCTCAAGCTAGAGATTCCTTTCTCAACAACACGGAGGATGATGACGGCGGCGGATTCTTAGTCGATGACGCCGACGCTGAAGCCGAAGAAGCATTGCGAGAAATAGCCCCAAAACACGCTGAAAGCTCTAACGTCCGTTCCACGAACACAAGAATCATACCTTCACCTCCCAGTATCACCAAGTCAGAGGATGAGGGTGGTGGTTTTCTGCCTGACGCCCTTAACACCAACAATACTCCTCCGCGAAATATCCCATCCCACGAAAAAGCTAACCCTACTACATCAATATCCTACCACTCTCCTCGACCTCCCTCCCCCCAAGACACCACACCGAACCCCTCACCACAGCCCCCACAACCCTTCCCCTCCCTCCCCGCCGCCGAGCTAGAAGAAGCCAGGCTCCTCCAACAACTCTACGAAAGCGGCGCCATGACCCATCATCGTCAATCTCAGTCCCCTTCTCAATCTTCCGTCGCCAAGGACGAGGACGCCATTGCCGCTGATTCCGCATATAACCACGAGGAGCAGCAGTTCGAACAGCCTCCACATTTCTCCCAAGAACAGATGGAAGAGCAACCACCTGCTCGTGATGATGATGAGAACGAGGAGGGCGAAGACGAAGACGTAGATGCAAATGAGAAAGAATATTCTTCCGACGACGAGCAGGGTAGTTTACTATCCAATGATCCTGAAGACGAGGACGCGGAGCCGGAATGGCTCGCTTGATCACAACGAACTCTTATATGTTCATATTTTAGGTAGTCAGCCTCTGCCTCATCGCTTTTGGTCTGAAGTGCGCGTTTGGATTCGTTGGGTGATGGGATGGGATGGTGGGCAGTTTGGATTTATGGTATTGATTTTTGTTTATTGAATGTGAGGGGGTGGATGCGCGACTGGAGTGTTTTGTGCGTTACTATAGTATGCGGAAGAAGGGTCGTAAGTAGAAGGGTGTTGAGTACAGTATATACCCATTCGCATCCCAGTTCATCAGATCCAAGCTCTTCGTTCCCCATTCCATGGACTACATCATCCCTAAAATATCACCAGCCCCAGAAACTCTCGACAGTCGTAGGTAATTCGAAATTCGAGTACAGACCCCTTCTTAGAATCAACCTTCTAAAACCCCTCTCTCTGATTCCCCAACCCAAACCTCATCTATTCTCGGTGCGGTGGGGTGGGGATTACATTCATGCATACCGTACGTAAAATATGCAGGTGCTAGGGTATGGAGGTGTAATGGACGAATGGATGGGTGGAGTATGAATGGGTGGAGTTTGAATAGGTAGGATCGTTAGTGGAGGTTCATTTACTATGAGAAGGTGTTGGTGGTTGTTGGGTGGATGGATGAGTGGATGGATGAGTGGATGGATGAGTGGATGGGTGGATGGATGGATGGGATTGGCGAGTGCTGTAGATGTGGCTGGTGCATGGCATTGATTGATTGATTCATTCATTCATCATACATACACTACTATAGATATTGTCATTGCATGACCCCCCTCTGCATGACGAACGAGCACAGATAAGGTGGGGTGGGTATGGAGTGCGGCTAGTAGAGCTAGTAGACAAGATAGAAGTACGACAAAGTCTGGAGTTTTCGACCCTGAACACCCTTCTCCCGCCTGCTAAGCCGATCACATTCGTATCCACATGTGTGAAGCTGCACTGCTTATCCAAGATACATACATACACGAAATCATCCTTTTCTTTTTTTGGAACGGAAAACCTCCACCTTCAAGCCTGCTTATCAGCGGCATTGATCTCCTGCAACCTTTTGTTGACTTGCTGACCCGACACTCCACCCTGAGTACCCTTACTCATTCCAATTGCATAACTCGGGTTGCGACTCGGCATACGACTTCCCCTCCTCGAAGCAGGGTGCGACCCATACCCAGCAACAGGCACAAAAGATGGTCTGCGTCCACCAGCCTCATTCTTCGCATCCTTGAGCTGCTGCGCGAAGGGTGACCTTTCGCGCAATTTGGGACCATTGAAGTAGATAACGTAGACAGCGATGACGAGGACGGCAGAGATGCAGAATAGAATGGTGCAGGCGTACGCGAGATGTTTTTGCCCGCCAATGTTGGTGAAAAAGGGCGTGGCGGGGATGGTGAGGACACCGGCGAGGAAGTCGCGAGACCAGCCGTTGCCGCCTGTTGCGGAGGCGGAGTAGGGGCCGTAGGCGGTGATCATGTAGTCGATTGTGGCCATGTAGATGGCGTAGTTTGCGATGCCGACTATAGCAGCGAAGATAGAGGAGCCAATCCAGTGGAGGGGTGGGCCGGTGCAAGTCCATGCAAAACCGATGAGACCGATTGGGAGGCAGGGTGCAGTGAAGAGGAGGAACCAGAGGCGGGATTCATATTGTGCTTTTTCATCATCGGGCTTCGATTGTCGTTCTTTGATGTTGCGTTTAATGGCGGGGATGAAGGCGAACCAGGCGAGGAAGTAGCCGATCAGAATCGGGATGAAGGAGAGGCCTTGAGCTACGGTTCCGAAACCCCATTGGGTGTAGACGAGAGAGAAGGATTGGATAAACATAAAGATTAGGGCGTCAGAGAATCCGGATAGGAGGGACAGGGTCAGGACGATGGGTTCGGTCAGGAACATTCTGAATGGACGCATCCAGGTTAGGAGAACTTCTTTGAAAGAGAACCTTTCTTTGAAAGGGGTGATTTCGTCTGGGCCGTAGATGTTCGGATTCTCGCCGGATGCACGTCGCTTCTTTGCGATTCTGTTCATCAAGATGGTGGTTCTGGTTTCCGGGACAAAGATCAAATGAATAATTTGCACAGCCCCACCAAAGATGAGCTGAATCCAGATGCACCAACGCCATGCGAGGTACTCTTCAACGAAACCACCGATGACAGGCCCAAGAACTGAACCACCAACGGATGAGAAGACGACAAAGGCAACAGCATATTGCTGGTGATCAGATTCCCATAGATCGGCTATCATACCCAGGGTGACAGAGCCTCCAGCAGACGAGAGACCACCAAGGGCACGACCAACCATGATGGAAGCGAAATTGGGAGCGAGGGCGACAGGGAGTTGCCAGATGTTAACGAGGAGGAGAGAGGCTTGGAGGATTGGCTTCCGGCCAAATTCTTCAGACCAAGGGGCCCATAGTTCACAACCAAAAGCGTATAAGATGAGGAAGATCATAGCACCGCATCGTGCACCTTGTTCGCTGACGCCAAACTCCTTGGAGATACCACCGAGGGCATTGGAGTACAAGCTCGTGTTGAAGTTCATGGAGACCTGAACGAGGAAGATGACGGAGAGGACTGTCCATTTCTTTAGTTCTGACCAGGAGTATCCAAGCTCATCGTAGCAGTCTTCCTCGGTCATCTCAATCCTATTGTCCTCATCTCCCCCCAAGGGCACTTGTTTTTCATTGTGGAGAGCAGCTGGCGGAGTACCGGTAGCTTTGCCAGCTGTTTCTGAAGAGGCATCATCTGAGGTAGCATTGGCCTCAGTGGCAGTATGAGCCAGTTGGCTTTCGTGAGTAGGAAAGTGGGCGGCAGGGTGGGATGTCATGATTGCGTAGTGCCACACCTGTGTAGTGTGAACAGGACGGGATTGCGGTCAGGCTGGTGTAGATCCCTAATTGGGAGTTGGTTGTATAATGATGCACAAAGGGTGATTGATGCTACAGCTCAGCTGAGGGCATTGACATGTCCAAGAGACAGTTGATGAGAGAGTAGATAAGGGAGGGAAGAAGAATGCGAAGAGGAGAAGAATGGGGTGATGAAGGCGAGATAAAGTAGTAGTGGGAGAGTCAGTCCACGATAAAAGAAATGTTACTGTACGCTAATTCAGATCTCGATCACAAGCTGGGAATCCCAAATGTTGGTCCAGCCAGTCACTGGGCAGTGTGGGTTGCAGATCTGACGTCAATGGCTGCGGCGTGCTAACCGAGCGGGCTAAGGCTGACCCGCTTTGGTGGAGTGGGGGAGTGCCGGTTGCCTTCGGTTAACTTAGTGTCTTAGTGTAACCTTCCCAGTGGCCCCGGAGAGGGTGACTTTTTCCGACAATTTGCACCAGTAATGATGCTGTATAGCGGAAAGTTGGTGGCTGATTATCAGGCTTGTCTACCAGTACATCTACAACGCTTAAGAGCGCTCTTGAAGGGTCTGGAGGTCTCTTACTGGTAGAACTCTGCTAGAGTTCGTTCGAAGACAATATGAGGGGACGCTACACTACCCCACGGGGTAGAAGTCAATATTCTTCCCCAGTTGCCACCACCATCCGCCATCTGCCTCACGTGCGCCACGTCTCAGATGTTGTGAAGAACAGACTCCAACACGCGTCGTTGGTAAGGTACTTGAAGGTTGAAGGCGGTCGAGAGAAGCGTATTGTGAAACTCCAATGCAACAAGGTGGGAGTTATGAGTTATGAGGCCGTGTGCCAAAGTATGCAATACAAGCATTCTCGAAGACTTTCCTTTCCCTCACCAGGCTAAGACCTCAAATCCTCAAAACCTCAAGACCAATTCGACGATGAAACTTAGCTGGAGTAGCCTCCTTGGATATCTGAGACAGCCGCCAGACAGTCCAATAACATAACCAACAAATAAGTCAATCGCCCGGACCCTTCGCAATCAGCCTCACCGTGCTATCAACCTAAATTGCTCTCTAGCGGTCTCGACGATGGCGGCTTGCTGGCAAGCTCCAATCTCAACGACCTTTGCATCTCATGGAATAAGGGAGAGGACTCCAAGATCTGCGAAGGTACCTTCCAACCCAAGAGATGCGCGTCCGATTGTGCGCTATGTACCAGATGTGTGATATTGTGTAATAGAAGTAGTACGCCTTGCTTCCTTGATAAAGTATGCTGATGTCAGTGCAGTGGGGGAATCTGCGTGTGACCTTCCCACTTTAGTTATGGTTGCGATTCGCTTGCGCTTGGCAAGGCTTTGTCAATCACTCCGCGCCATTCAAGCTTGCTTCCGAAAGCTTGGGCCAAGTCAAACCACCTTCTCACACAGCACGCTATCTTCCTCCAATTATGTGCCCCCTACACCCATTACGTAAGCAATAGGATCTTCCATATTCGCAATTCAGCAGACACATACAATCATCTCCATGCCTTCACCTCACGGCTGAAGCACTGGTCTTGCACTCATATTTGATCTACGTGAGCGGTGGCTTCGCATGACAACACTCAATGTCGAATTGTTTATTCGTCTTGGTGTTGGCGTCTGTACGTGATCATCTTCCGCTTAGGCCTCGTTAGATTATACAACTGCAGGGCTGTCACTCATCCTGACAGACATAAGGTTATGGAGTATATGGCTTTCTTCCAACTAACCACATCTAGGAAGTGATGATGGCTACCTTACCCCTGTGGACCCGCAAGATCACCTTTTGGTCCTCCTAAGCAGCGCTACCGCAGCAGATGATGATGATGATACCATAGAGTTTGAAGTCACCAACGACATCAAGGCTGTCATTCTGGCAGCCGTCGGATGCAGCCTGACCCAAGCTGCGCCAAAGGTGCGGAGGCCCGGCTGTCTCTTGATGTGTATTTGAGCTAGCAGGAAGCGGCCGGAGAATGGCAAGGCTGTCATCCTGGCAATCGGCGGAGGAAGCCCAACGCATGTTGCGCGAAAGCAGCGGAGGCCCGGGTATTTCTTGATATGTGTCGAGCGAGCAGGAAGCGGCCGGACGATCGCTACCAAGGTTTTGAGCCGCACCAAGCATTATGTTCTCGTCTAATGTTGCTGTTGCTGTCAGCCACCCAGTGAATATCTCATTGCTTGGCCAAGGTGAGCATTGTTCGACGAGACGTGCCAACAACCCAAGATTGCTGTGGTTACATTCGTAAACCGGTCTTGTTTTGTTTATACAGTCGTTCCTTTGGCGCTCTGCATGCAGGAAGAGGGATCTGTGATGACTTCCTTTACACGCTACCGTTCCAATGAGGTGTTTTGATAAGCAAGATCATGTCGCTGTGGTGTTATAATGTTGGCGTACGGAGCAATTCGTTCGGTCTCTGTTAACTCCTCAAGCAAAGCGCTTTGGATTACGCAGGGACAAAGGTAGTTGTGTGTATCCGGACTTAGCCAGATGGGAAAACGGAGCATTAGTTCTCGCTACCTCATATACACGACTCAAGACCGCTGAAGTCATGCTTCAAAGCTGGCAAACTCATATGAGGAATCGATACGCATTGTTCGGTACCTGTCAATGCTCCTCAATCCCTCCCTCATTGTCCACTTTCCAGTGCTCCATGAACTCATTAAAACAATCATCTCAGAGCTGGAAACTTTAAACTCGTTTATGCCCTTTCGAAAGAAACGGATCAACCACTTAATCTTGGTCTTTACATCCTCAATGATTAGGTGCAAGACATCTAAGATCCTTGCACAGCAAACATCGCATGCGCATTGGTTCCCATTTGCAAGATCTTTGTATTAGAGTCCCACTCTGTATATATGACGGTTGTCTCTTGCAAAACACTCACGGTAATCATTACTTATGGCTGCACGCTGTTATTTTGTACTGGTGCCTTCTTCAACGCTTCTTCAGATGCGAGCGGATCGATTCTGGGATAAGGCCACACTGCGCTCAAACCCCCATCTAAAATCACGCAAAGAACCTGTTCAACCTCAACTTCTCAAGGATATGTGAACCATAGCATGAGATCATAAAGGGGCGGTCCTTGTCAATAACCGATGATTCCCTAACCCTACGGTTACGAGTGCCAAAAGTCACAAGACTATCCAGTCCCGTCTCGATGTGCTCGATACGAGCTCTACAAGCTAAAACAAGGGAATCCACAACAAGTTAGTGGCCGAAGCTCCCCTTTCACGCAAACCTCAGCATACCACTCTACACATACAACAAACATCCTTGCCAAGCGACGCATTTCATCCTATGACACAGCAGACTCCCGCGTGACACATGACCATTATTGGTCGGGAAAGGTCGACCTCCAAAGATAGCAGCATCCTCTAGGTAATCCTACAACCTGTTCCCTACGCAGTATCAGGCAAATAAAAACACAGTCGTACAGCTCAGCAAAACAAAGAATAGGGGACTTGTATATGCGCTGTGTCCAGTGCAGGCTAAACATGCCTCCTTGGTTGGAGCCTCAAGCCATCTATAAAGCTATAAGCGCATCCATCTGTCTCCGCTATTAACAAGATAAGTGTACCTTAACATAATTAATTATGCCACACAAAAAAAAGAAGAAACCCCCCCCCCCGATAAACCTCTATCGACTTTACCCCTACTATCAACGACTACAAATAGATAATCCCACCTCCCATCACAAACAAGCTATGTATCCCATCGCCTCAGTAATAACTCTCAACCCTGTTTGCAGGTTGCAAAACTGCCGGCACCATACTGAAGCCTTCTCGCCATGCTCTCTAAACACCACCCTCTCAAACAACATGTATAAGTATGTAACACTACGTAGCCAGGACCATCTCCCTCCATCACCCTCTCCCCCCTCTCCCCACACCCTCTCCCCGCCCCCACTCCCCCCCCCCCCCCCCCAAATCTCCCCACACCCCCACCCCTCCCCACCTCACCTCACCTCCACTCCACTCCATACACCTAATCCCTTCCTTCCTCTCTTCCTCTCTTCCCATAAAATCCACCATCTTTTCTCCACGAGCCACATTCCCATTCACGGAAATACTTCGCTTTGCTTTGTGGTAGAAGAGGAGGAGGTGTTTATGGGACACATGGCGAGGGATGAAGGGGTTGTGGGTTTGAGGGGGGTTGGAGAGGGGGGGGGGGGGATTTCTCCCTTTTCAACTTCTTTTTCTTCTTTGTTTTATATTATTTTTTATTCTTATTTTTTATGGGACCGAGATGGATCAGGGTTTTCGATATGGGCGCGGTGAATAAGTTGACATTGGATCATGGTTTCTAGGAGAGTTGGGAGGAGGGTTTGGGATGGGTGGGAGAGGTGGTATAGGGATTGTAGCTGGGTTTGAGGGGGGTGAGGGGAAAGCTGGGGAGCTTGGGGGATTGGGGGATAAGTGGCTTTTTGGGTGGAGGGTTTTTTGCTAGAGGGGGGAATACTTATCGGAGGGATTCCTTACTCGGTACTGTGCTATGCTTCGACCTCTGTCTGCCACGGGGCCAAGGCGCAATTTCTCTTGTGTAGGATATTAAGTGTAGTTCTGGTAATAATCTATCTCGTCTAGCGGGGCAGCGGCGCGAATACATTGATATTTCCTTCCAATGTTGATTCTGATGCCTAGACTTGGCCCTCTCCTCACCTCCCCTAGGCCTATTATTCTCTCCATGGAATTTCGATGGATCCAACTGAACCGTAGATCCACGAAAGACTTTCAATTACATAAAGGCTTCGCTAGACGCCCGCACCTAACCATACCTTAGGAAACAACCTATTGCACAAGAACCGTCTGGATTTTGCACTGCGCAAGGAGGCCCAGTGATCCTAGACCCCAAGCCTCACCTTGCAATAGTATTCTCAAAGCTCGTCAGCTCGCCATACAGAGTGTTGACCATACCACCATTTTGATTATCGTATGACGTAGCCTCAATTAAGAAGTTCAGTGCCGCGATTATGACATCCTTGCTCAAAGGTTGCCCGGCAGTGGTTACGATCTGCATCACCGCATCCGGGAAAGCCTGGTTGAGGTAATCCTGACTGAACCCTGAGACAAGCTCTGTGTAGGTGGGGCTCTGGCCGGAGTCGGCGACTAGAGTTGTGAGAGCGGTGTGGCATAGAGTATACATCACGCCGTTGAGTATCTGGGTTGTTGCCAATCGCACTGTCATTCGGATGTCTTGCACGCCGAGTGCGACCTGATACGCGCGTTTGGCACGGCGAAGATCGCCATCGGTGCCACCAGGGGGATTTGAGGCTGTTGGTGATGCTGCCGCGGGAGCTGGTGGCGCGGGAGCTACTGCTGCGGGAGTTGCTGCCTCGACGTCGCCGAAGCTGGGCACGACAAAGAAGTCTACACCGCGGGTGCCATCGTCCATTGTGACGTAGCCGTTCCAGGTCATGTTGTTGGTGGGGTTTTCGTTTGTAATGTTGGTCAAGGCGCTGGTGATGATGCTGAAATCGCCCTAGTTGAAGGGTTGAGGGCCTGAGCCTGCCTCGCCATATGCCATGGCTGCGATGGTCAGACCTTGGGAGGTGAATCTGTAATAATTGTTATCAGACTCGGTTCCCAGGAGATTTCTGGTGTTGAATTGGCCCAGGGCGTAAGCTGTGGCATCTTGCAACATCTGCGTCATGGCTGTAATGTTCACGGCATTCGAGTCCACTGTCGTTCCGTTCTGGCTAGTAGTAGAACCGGCGAAAGCGTGAACAGTTATATAATCGGATATTGATCTGCTCGTCAATGCGTCATTAGGACCGGCCGAGGGCCCTGTGAGGAAGGCCTTAACAACTTGTGTTGCACCCGGCCCCGGCTGTGTTGGCATTTGCAACGGAGTGAAGACGAAATCCGCCAGATCCACACCATCCACTACGGTCGTTGGAGATATAGTATTGGTGGCATTATCACTCGAATCGGGTACAAAGGTGCCAATAGTGCCGCCTGGAGGGGCAACGGGAGGGGGTGGGGGGTTAGCAGGTAAACTGGGAGTAGCTTGAGGACTAGAAATAGCTTGAGGGTTCGGCAATGCATGTGAAAAGCCTAGTAAGAAGACGAGGATCTAGGAAAGAGGTGGTAGAAGGTGGGAATACATCATGTTTGTGGACGTAATGTGCAGTAGGTTGTTCTTCGCTGGTGGATCTTATTACTTCCATGCGGCACCCTTGCCCAAATACATAATCTTGACCAAAACCATTGAAACATGAAGAGAAATTGAAGATCTGAAATTAGAAGATTTGTACAGAACTAGATTTGATCAATCATCACTAGAATTCATCTGTGGCACGACGCACTAGCCAAAACTTCAGGATGAGACACGCCCATGGCAACGGCGTGGCATTCAGGAACGTGTATCCTATGATTTTCCTGCGAATACAAATGAATCTTCCGTGGAACGGACACTGGAGGCTGAGGGCTGTAACCGATAGCGATTTGCGCATATTTCGTCAAACACTCGCCAGCGGCTATGGAAATGGTTAACGGGACGGCAGGAGATCCAACTTTGGCGGTCCAATGGTTAGAGCAACATATTCTCTAATGTTTCTGCTCCCGTCGAATAGGTCGAGTAATGTTTTACCATGTTATATCAAAATGAGCGGGGTCTGAATTACTGTCGTAGATGCGCGAAACCTATATAGGTACGGCCCGTTCCCCATCTCATCTCCATGGTATTGTCAATGCGAAAAGCTATTGACACTCAGTGCGGAGAACAGTAACGCCAGCTTGAACCTGGTGAACATTCTTTTGTGACCGACCCGATAAGGAGTGCTATGTACTGGAAAATCTGTCGCTGATGTTTGTTAAGAGTCTTGGCATGTTACAACCGGCTGCGATTAAAGCTGACTAAGTAGGCCCTAGAGACACCCTAAAGCTGGGCAGAACTGAGTCCCAGGGCTGACCATGCTGGCCCTTAAGGATCGAGCCTAGACCGATGAAACCGGGACATTCCGGCGACTAATCTCATCGCCCGGGTGCCAGATTTAGGGGTCTTGAGGGGTGTTTCAGGGGCCGCCTCACTAGCTTTAGGGGCCTTACGGTAAGTGTATTTACTCTGAGAAGACACCGGAGTAAGGGGTGGAACCCTTCAACGGCGAGTCTCCGCATGCATGATGAGACCTGCGATCAGCAACTTTCGTCATTTACTGATCGAAAACCGATTCGCTGGATATAATTGCCTCCCATAACATTATCTTTGGTAATCAAAGACCACTGACCCCACTTTCCTGAGGGCGGTGTATTCGCCCCCACCTATTCGGCACCGTGACGGGTCCGGTAAGGCTGCACTGAGTAGGTTGCTGTAGCCAACCCAGATCAGCAGACCTATGTGCAGATATGGTTCGTTCTGCAACAAAGCATTTCAAGCACCTCCGTATCCTGTAATGAGGACGCCGAACTGCCGGAGAGGCCGTCATTGTCGGATCTCTAGCAGATGTAAGATACCTTATGGTCAGTAAAGATAAGCATTCGGTGCACCGTTGCATTCCGTCGGTGAATTTCATCCTTTATGGACGAGAAGGCCCCATCCATTGGTACCACGCATATCCATGTATGGCGGGAAGTTCCTCTTGTCCCTCCATACATCTCGTGGACACCAGATATCCTCGAAAATACGCGCGGCCTCCATGGGGTGATTAATAGTAACTAATTGGTTTTTCATCGCTACTGATCCTCATCTACAAATCACCTTATCGCTCCAAACATTGTATCGCTTCCATCCATCAAACCTGCCACCGATGGATCTAGGTTACCCGTGGGGGTATTGCCTTACGCGTGTACAGCATGGGCTTGTTGCGCTAAACGCAATCTGACGTCTATACAATACACATGACCCACCGATCATTTTCTAGACGCTTTGATCTACTGGTGGATGCCATTCCTCACGGTCAAATGAGCGTCGTGCATAGGTAGCCCCTTGACAAGCTAGCTTTGACAGCCTTCAATGACCCAAAAGGTTAGTGTTGCAGCCTTAGAGACTCAATCGAAGCTTGTATGGCCGCGATGGACGGGATGATGATAGGTGGGGGCGCCGTGGCAACAGTACGAGCCAGTCAGACATTTTCCCTCCTGTTAGCGGCCGCCCTACGGATGTCTAATGCTTTTTTCTAGAGGCAGTGATAATACTGCATGATAGCGCGTTCGTGATGATATCGGTATTTCCGTACTAAATGACTAGAAAGCATATTCCCCGTGTCATACGTGGAATTTTTGCACTGTGAGACGCATTTCGGCCGTGAGTGAGGCCACATCAGCCCCGTATGCCCACTTTAAGCGGCACGTGGCAATTGTTGCGAGAAACATCCAAAGCCAACGAAACGGACTGAAACGGACTGAAGCGGTGTAGATAATTGATGAATTCTTCACACAGCAGAGACGTGACGTCACGGCCCACTTATGCTTGTATCTACCGTATGCGTATGGGCCATGGAGAGCACGAGACTATCAGGTGGTCAGTGAACATTGCGCTTTAACCTGAATCTATGAACGCTAGAAGTTTTTCCGAATCTTAGTTCGTGTCAGATGAAATAGCGTATAGGGTTTATCTGCTTACAGCTGCATGCGCCAAGGGTTATGAGGAAGGGCTTTTAGTGGTACCGCTTGCTGCATAATGATGAGCCCCCGCATGCTTGCGGCAAATTAATGACTTTACGATAAGTATCTTACATTTCAGGTACCTCGTGCTCGACAAATGGAGCTTTTTCAGCCGTGGCTGTTCGGACAGCGAGAGTCACTGCGAAAGCCGAAAGATAATAGTAAGCCTTTCATAACGACACATTCCATAGACATGCAGCTGGGACCTTCCACGAGTGGCTGGACGGTAATCCATGCCACAGACACACTTTTATATAAAGAGTATCATACACCAGTAATAACATGCCAATCACAACTACATGAATCATTTGATTTCCCAGTAACTGTTGGTCGAAATCAGGAACGTGTACAAGTAAGACAACTCTGCAGCCATCGCATTGCTTTAAAGCATGGCAACGATAGAGCCAAATCGAACATGGGAGAATGGCTTCGCGGAGCGCAGCGCAACAGCAATATGGAAATCGGAAGACTCCAATCACACGGAGGACGGCGAAAAGTCACACTACACTGTTCCATCATTTGAGGAGCCTCTGTCGTCGACAGTTCACAATTCGCTTGGCTTGAACACTGTCCGAATTTGGCCTAGCCTTCACAATGGCACTGCATCACCGCAAGGAGCCCCAGATTGGTGGCAGCCTCGAAAGGAAGTAGATGTGTTGATATGCGGTGGTAGGGCAACATGTAATCCGGTGATATCATACAGATACTGAAATGTACTTTATAGCTGGCCCGTTCGGCCTATCAATGGCAATGAGTCTGGCCCGACAAGGGGTGACATTCCGAATCATTGGTAATTACTCGTCTTCTAGAATCGTCAGCTTGGTCGCCAAGCAGGTTGGCTTCATCTGGTGAGAAGTGACTGACAATTTCTAAGATAAAGGAAGTGCCCCCATAGTAGCTGGTCGCGCCGACGCTATGCATCCGCGGTCACTCGAGATACTCCATTCATGGGGCCTTGCCGAAGAATTCCACGAGGAAGGTCCGATCTTAGACCACAGCGTTGTGTACAGAAATGGCGAGAAAATTGTCTATGAGAGGGCTTTTCAGTCCGATTCGAGATATCACGGCATGCATGGCATCACCCAGAAGCAGATCGAGCGGATATTCATCAGAGACATCTTACGGCATAAGATGATTGTCGAGCGAGGCACTGTTCTTGATCATTTTGAAGTCAAGAATGATGGTTCGACCTCTCATCCGGTCGAAGCGCAAGTGAAGAACACACAATCAGGAGATAACGAGCTCATCAAGGCAAGATATCTAGTTGGTGCTGAGGGAGCTGCCAGCAATATAAGGAAGCAGCTGGGAATACCCTTCGACGGAATAACGACCGATATCCATTGGGGCATCATGGACTGTAAATGGGAGACCGATTATCCGCATATCACCACCTTTGGGTAAGTCTATTAGAATTCTCGCCGCCGTTTGAAAACGTGGCTGACTTTGCACAGTCTTGTCCTCCATAGAGAACATGGTGGATGTATTGTTATTCCCAGAGAAGATGGATACACGAGGTTCGCGTTCCAATCGACCCTTATCTTGAGGCTTAGACAGGTTTACTGATTCGGGTCGTAGGATATATACTAGGCTTAGCGCAGAGCGAGTCAAAGAGCTGGCAGAAGACCGTCGTGAAGCAGGTGGCAGGGTTGATGCCCATTCCATCACACCGGAAGAATTGTTGGAGCAAACCAATAAAGTCTTCGCACCATACACATTGCGATTTGCGAGTCCTCTGAGTTGGTTCGCGATATGGAAGGGTTCGTTCAGTCACAATTGTCATCCCTCGGTGCCAGCGCCCCTGAGCTAAATATCCTAGTATCCGAACGAGCAGCACGAACCTTCTCGTCTCCTGACCTTCGGGTCCACCTAGGCGGCGATGCAGCGTATGTAGTGACCAGTCTACATTCTTGTACAGAGGTAGCTGACCCGCTTTCAAAAGCCACGTGCATAGTGTCGTGGGAGCCTTCGGTATGAACTCAGCTATCTACGACGCTGCTAATCTGGGCTGGAAGCTTGGTCTTTGCGCCCGCAATCTCGCTTCCCCTGCGGCTCTACTGCCGACTTACGACCTTGAGCGGCGCACATTCGCTAACCGGGTCATTCGGGTCTCCGGCGCCTTTATGCGCTTTATTTCAGGTTCCACCTTGCCACTCGCAGAGTTACGCAATCCTGGCGATGTGTTAGCTACCGACATGGATGACCTCCCACCTCTTGATGGGACAAAAGAAAGCGACTTGAAATGGTGTGGTGAACATTTCGGCAAACAATCAACGTTCATCCTTGGACTTGAGGTGCCAAACATACCTTCCAAACTATGTCCTCTAAAGAATGAGCCCGGGAAAAGGAGACCTATTACCGTGGAGAGTGGTAGACGGGCTCCCAACCCACGCATATGTTTCTATGAAGCTACCACCGGATATTTGTATGACAGCATGGTCGGTGTTGAGAGATTCCATATCTTGGTCTTTGGTTCAGACCTACAAGGTCCAGTTCGTGAGCGCATTGGGCGATTCTCGCAGCAAGCCTTGGGGCCGCAGGGTTTCTTTGCCAGGTACGGCGGGACAAAGATGTTCAACATCGTGCTGATACTAAAGGCGCTACCATTTGAAAAAGATCAGCTACTCCATGGTGATGAGTTGCGTAATCTGCGGGACTACGCAAGGGTGGTTTATGACGACCGCGCGCCTGACGAAGATGCTGGGTATTGGTACGGTATCAACCATGCTCGAGGCGCGGTGGTCGCTGTGCGGCCGGACCTTTGTGTGGGAACTAGCTGTTGGCCTGAGGAGGACTCTCAACTAGGCAATTACTTCGATGGCTTCTTGTTAGGGAAGAGTGGACTGACGGATGGTGGGCTGACGAATGAGGGACTGACTAGCGGTGAGCTGAAGAAAGGAGTACTGACGAGTGGAGGACTCCCGAATGGAGGACTGACGAATGGACTATTGACTAATGATGAGCTGACAAGTGGAGAAATGACGAATAGAGGTCTGACGAACGGTGCCCTGGCGATGGAGGTCTAACGAATGGCAACTGATGTCGGCCGCTACCGAACTGTCTGCGTACCCAGAGCACATCAGGTCAAGTTTGTTGAAATGATCCAGCCCCTTCAGAGCGCTAGCGCTACCAGCCACCGTATTCTATGTATATATAACAGCCGTATATCCCCCCAAGTAATCTACATCTGTTTTATCCCTAGCACACCATCTACTACTACCATGTAGCCACTAGGCAGCACCTAATGTCTTGACAAATTTAATGTGCTTTTAGGTTGCCGTTGAAAATACAGCAACTGTTTCCTTGGTTGGTCAGGAAGCAAAATCAGCATCGATATTCAGATTTTCTGTATCGTACTCAGTCATAGCTGTACCTATAATATTCGATCAATTATATGAATGTAGTGCCTTGTAAGCCCTTGTTAAGGTCGGTCAGTGGACGCATTGGACTGGTGAAGCATTAGACATTACCCCAGTTCACTATACGGGCGATTGAAGCTGCAAAAGCCGAACCGTGAAGAAGTCGTAAGACGTCATGAAATACAACAATTTGAGGTTAGTTTCTCAGAGGATGAAATCTTGGCCGATCTTGGTATTTCAAGATTACGAACAATCTGGCCCACACATCAATCCCACAACCCATCAACAAATCTGAAGACCTTGTTTAACAGACCTCCGAAGTAGCTGACAAAGCGTTTCCAGTGCTGGTCACATCGTGCGAAGCCAGTAGGTATCTCCGTGAACGGAAACAAGACGAAGCCGACAAGAAAGAAGCCACCAATGAGAAGAATCAAGGCAACAGCGAGTAGTGTTAGTATTGAGAATATGAGAAACCTAATCCCATCCCACAAAGCTTGCCAGCCAAATTCATATCCATCAGATTCAGGTGGAGGTTCCGAGAGACCTTGGATCGCGGGAGGTGCGGCCGGGGGTATAAGTATTTGTTGGTGAGTACGTCCACTGGTGTTGTCGCTTATTATGGATGGTAGCATGAACTGTCCGCCAACTATGCCTGCTCCGTACTGGTGTCTGACCAATAGCCTAAGAGTCCATTAGGCCATAGCCAATGTTAAGGGGTAGTAATGTTTGCTTGCCTCGTATACAACGTATTCAAAGGAAATATCTGATCCTGTATTTTCTGTGGGAGCTTTTCCCTTCCATCCCAAGCCCACCCTATCTGATCACAGATCCCTGGTGTTCTGGTGCCTAGGCTGCTATACTTCCGCAATTGGCTCTCCAATTTACGAAGCGACTCCGAAAGGGGGAGTGCAATTGCTTCGAGTTCTACTCGTTCTTCATCCGTCAACCTCTTTTCCTCCCATAAGTTCGCAATAGATGTCAACGTTCCGCGTAGGCTGAGAGCTTGAACAGAAAATTCTCTAAATTCGCCCCTTGAGGCTTTGCATCTATCATAGATCTGCAGGCAGAGATTGCTCACAGCGACGACGTCGCCTACACCGAAACCAACGCTCATCATAAAGTTTCTATAGGTGTCATTATGTCTGAATTTGGGGGGACAATGGGGAGGCCGGCTCGATGTTCCCTATAAAAGCCTGAGGAGCTCGTAACTGAGGTTCGATAGACTTGACCTAGCCTAGCGTCAGCAATCCTCGGCAAATTTGGGCCACTGTCAGCGTTTGCCTTCCCTTTTTTGTCGCTTTCGGCCATGGTGGCATTACGAGGCTTGGGTCTGGACCGGCACTTTCCAGCCAGTCAGAATTCGTTTTCGTGGGCCTAAAGCTATTAGAAAGCAGTCTCTTCGCAATTATATCTTCCTCCAAAGTTTTACAATGGCTGTTGGAAAGTAAAGTTGAGAGAATATAGTGTAGAATTAGGTGTCTTTGCGTAATAGAGAGCCAGATCCAGAATTCATTCCATTGATTCGAATTGGGAGACGCGGAGCAACATCTCCAAGCTCTACTGCTATCAATTTGACATTCGGATTTGGGAGCTTAAAAATTTTCTCTGTACCACCCTTTTCTTGTTATCATCAAAGCATACTGTGTTACGAGGAATGGGACCCCAGCGCGCAGCAGGCAGCTGATAACATCCGAACGACACCAGCTGACAGCCCGGTCTAGATGACTTTTCGGTCGATGCCCTCCTCACCAAGTTGTCGTATCAATATAATGGACCGCCCGGTTATGACAAGCATCAAAACGGTTGAAGGTTCAAGTCCGCTAACATTTGAAGATCTTGCATGAGCACTGGAGTTCGGGCTCCATACCCCATAATGAAAGGAACAAGAAGGTCCTCAATCGATCCGTTTATTGATAAAGGCGTAGTCATGTGCAAGTAAAAGCGTCCAGAGGGTGCTGTCACTGCGAAACAAACCTTCATGACAAATGTTGAGCGTGACTTCATTGGCGAGGAAACTTCCACCTCCTTATGAGCTGCCGGAAGTCGAGGGTCTAAAGGATAGAGATATTTAATATCTGGGTGCGGAGCTACGATGTAAGGGTCGTTGAAAAGAGTGCCTAGATCCTGGACGTCGCTTCTAGAGCAGGTGTGTAGTATTAGCCCTCAGGCGTTGTTGACTGGTCCATCAGCTGCCTATGTCTCTCTTGGTTGACAAAAGTTGGCTGTGCGTTTGGCGCCCGAATTCTCTATTGTAGAGAAATATTCACTCTTTCGCAAACGCTGAGGTACCTATAACAGCGAGATCACTGTTGCCCGGCTGTGATTCGGATGCGAATGTGGTCACCGACCACTTCTCAATATTGGCGGTGGATGACAGGAAATGTTCATCCGTTTTTACGGACGGTATTGTGCTTAGAAATAGAATAGGCCCATATGGATGGGCCCCGGATTGTAATGTATTGGCTAATCTATCTCTCCTCTATGACTTTAGTCAAGGTTCATTTTCGAGCGTGCTAGGGCTGAATTGGATACCTTATCGCCATAGCCAGATGGAATCCCTCAGAGGACTCGATTGAGGGATCTTTGCATTATAGGTGGGGTACGCTGCCAAGTTTTGCTGACACTGCCGTGAAAGCCAACCCTATGCTTGCTGACTTCATGTTAAGTCTGCCTTGCGTTCTAGTATCATGGCAGTCCTTCTTGCGAGCAGTAATCATATCCAATGGTGACATTTAATGGCGGTTCTTGATGGCCAAGATCAGCAGACATGCAAGATCTGCCCAAAGTACCGTAAAAGATGATCGGTTGTCCATACTACCTAACCCTATTCTAGAAGGGTTCACTCCGTTACTGTACACTTACTCTACAGCCCTGTAGGGTTTGACTTAAAGTTGGTGAAAAGGGCCCTAAAAATCTCCCTAAAGTACCTTATTCAACTCCGGGGCTTAAATCTGTTGCTTAGGCGACCAGTTTTAGGGGGTTTTCCGGATCCTTCTCACTGGCTTTAGGTCCAGCCCTATAGGGCTGTATAGTAAGAGGGCGTCTCGTGGGGGACAAGATTATTGGCACCCCCCTAGACCTAACATTCGTCTAGGGGCATGGTACGCAATAGGTCGGGTTAGCCGAAGGACCCCCGAAACCCGACCTAAAGCCCGACCCGAGAGTGTGTGCGTGCAGTAAAGGGGGTGAATCCTTCTAGTGCCAAGCCTAGAATGCCGCTATTGCAATACCCCAGCCCGTTGGCTTTCAATGACAACATTCCTTCTAACCCGATCGCATCCTACCCTATAATCTTCACCATCTGGTACCGCAAGCTATTCTTCTGGCGTGAGGAGGTACAGCTTCTGAAGATAAAGTCTTCTTTAAGACCCTCCGCCCAGCATCAGAGCCATGGATGTAGCCTACGATCATATTCAGGAGGAGGTGCTTTCTCCGGATGAGATCGCCAGGAAAGAAGCCAGCGAGAAGCATAAACAAAGTAATCTCAACACTGAGTTCCAAGAGGCCTACAAGTCTTTTTCCGCGACTCCCTGGGGTGCTAAGCTAGGGGGTTTCTTCAGCGATGTTAAAAAGCACGGCGAAACATACTACGAGGGGGCTAGGCAGCAAGGAACTGTTGCGGGGGGGGAAGCTCTCAAGGGATTTACAGACCTGAGAACGAATATCGTGAATCGTGCAAGGTCGTTGTCTAAAGGGCAAGGCTCGCAATCTACGCCCCATGCAGGCGCGTGGGACGACGAGACGGAAGAAGAAGGCGAGAATAAGGACCACCCTCAGGACCAGGCCAAGGACCAGACGAAGGAGCGCACCGAGAGTGAAGCGCTACGAGAGTCCGAAGGTGTTATTTCGCGCTTCCGGGTAGAAGCTGCCAAGCGTTTGAAGGATCTGGAGAAAGCTGAGGAAGCTGCTGATGCAGCAATCTTCAAATTCGGCGCGAATATTGGCAATTTCCTTCGCGACGCAGTTAAAATTGCGCCCCCTACCGACGAGACGAACAAGGATGGCTCTCGAAAGATCCTCTTCGAGAGCAAAGACCAGGACGGCAAGCGAGTTATTCACACAACTCGGTTTGACGCTCAACTCCATGCTATACATGCCTCCCTCGAGAGCTTCACCAACGATCCTATAAGCCCCGAGTATCAAAAGTGGAAAGATGATTTCGACGTGGAGAAGAAGACCGATGCTATAGCGAAAGATCTGGAAAAGTATGAGGAACTACGAAGGACAATGGAGAAACTAGTGCCGGAGAAAGTTGAATACCCAGTCTTCTGGACGCGATATTACTTTTTGCGAATGGTTGTGGAGACGGAAGAACAGCGAAGACGAGAAATGCTCAAAGGTGGGCCAACCCTAGTATACGAAGACGGCTACACATTTGCTAACAGCATTCAGGAGCTGCTAATGATCCTGCCGAAAACATCAGCTGGGACGACGACTCCGAGGACGAGGAAGCTTCTACCCCACATCAACGCCCGCTGTCAATGGCCACTATCAAAGATACTGACGTTCCAACAGCCTCCCAATCCTCATCTACAACCATACACAAACCCAGCGAGACGAAGCCCGAAGCACCATCACTCAAGCCTACAGAATCACGTCGCTCGGAAGAAGGCAGTGATGCCAGCTATGACCTGGTCAGTGGGGCTACTAGCAGGGCGCCTGGCAGTCCGAAAGAAACGAAAGGCAAGGGTAATGAAGAAGAGGAGGAAGAGGACTGGGAGTAATGTATCTGTGGAGTCATTCCGGCGTCAAGCATGGGTATACCGTCTAGGCGTTCTCGCGTGGCGGTGGGTGTATGTCCGAGCTGCTCTAGGTTGCTCCTCAAATGCTACTGGAATTCATCTTAAATAGAACCGGCGCAGTATATATTATCAAGCCATCTCCTCGGCAATGCACGGTTGGTATCCCTACTATCTACATTCGAATCTTACTTCAATATCTTCGTACCTCGACAATCAATTTTGAATCCGCGTTCATCCATTGGCACAAGCGAATGACAGGCCAAGAATGGATCTAAAGTGGCAGGGAAGACGTTGGTAGTAGGTGAACAGGGCTCATATTGGTTAAGATAGACTTGCTGGTAAGACCTATCGCCCCTGCCCCCGCGGCTACCTACTACTGAACGACCAACCAACGTCAAACCTTATCCACATGTTCAGAAACAAATCTGTCCTTGTCCAATCCCATTTCACAGCCTTACCCCCTCGCTCTTGACTTCATTGGCCTCTGCATATTGGTTGCTGCATATAGTGGGATGAAAGCTGGTGGTGGCGCAGTCCATGCACCCCGTTCTTCATGGGCTGGCTGGCTTGGCGGCTACCTTGCTGTCGCAGCCCCACTGCCTTTCCTCATATTATGCGGCCTTCGCCCTTTCTTCCTCCATAAACCTAATCTGCCAATTTGACCAACTCTTGATCATATTAGCTATATCAACGTCATCAGATACGGAGCAGCGTTTTTGACCGCCAGCGCTCAACATTACACGCATGTGCCTTACATAAGCTGAAAGTGCCAGCCATGGGGTTGCTAGCGTATTAATTCCCTAGCAGATGTCCGGTGAGGTGGAGGTGTTATCATAACAACTCCGACTTGGGGAGGAGAACCATAAAGAAGCATATCATTGCTCTTCGATAGACTACTCGATAAGAGGCGTTCTTTTGGAACGAACCTGCGGGCTCTGTACCTCGAGACGAGGCAAAGAGTCCCGAATTTTGGGCGCAGCCTTTCCGGTCTCTGCCTTGGCGATTACATTTCAACCGGCATCGAATCGGTCATATAAGGTTTCGGCCATTCGCAATCTCTCACACGATGGTATCCACTTTCGTGATCCAGAACTTGACCGACTCGACTCTGGTGCGTGGCTTTGTAACGGCTGACTGTGGCCGAGGAACTATCGATATCCTATGGAGCTGTCTAACCGCAATTTTTCTTTCCATATGGACTGTGATACACCTTCCTGTTCCATGTTTCGATATAGAGCGCCCTGACACCTTCAGAAGGAAGGTGGTCAGGAGCAGGATAGTACCATCAGTGATAGCGTTGTTAGCTCCGGAACTCATGTTATATCTTGCATTAAGGGAAATTACCGATGCCTATGCAATGAGGAAGGAGTTGGAGAAGCTGTCAATCGATGCGAACTTGACACATGGCTTTTTTCTAAGAATGGGAGGCTTCTGCCTTAGAGCACCGACAGGCAGGTGTCATCAGCTTCGAGTCGATGATATCAAAAATGCTATCACCGCATCAAAAACTGCTGCAGAGATCAAAGATACTGGTATCGCATCGGATACTGCTGCTGGAATCAAGGGTGATATTACCGCATTAAATACTGCTGTAAAGATTAAAGACGAATTGTCGCACTTTGAAGAGTGGGTCCAAGAACTCAAACGCATCAATGAGAACGATATCGAAGACTTGGCGAAATCCGATTCAGTAATTAAGTTCTTTGCCTGCTTTCAAGGTCTTTGGGTTTTGACCCAAGCTATATCAAGGATATACCAACATAAAGCTCTCTCTCTCCTTGAGGTAACTACTAATGCATACATCTGTTGCGCCGTCGGCATTTATGCATTTTGGTGGAAAAAGCCTCAGAGCTGTAGCGTACCCATTATGATTACATGCTCGGCCGAGGCGATTGACGAACTATCATCGTCAGCGTATGCAGGCCAGGTGGACAATTGGGATGAGGCCCTTTGGGCTGGCCGGGATTCTGGGGAAGGCGGGGAAAGCGACGAAACATATCCTACTTTTACCTATTACTGCATAACTGGACTATATGTATTGTCATTGATGATTTTTGGGTCTGTTCACCTGGCGTCGTGGAATAGTAGGCTTCCATCCACCATCGAGCTCTGGATGTGGCGGGGAAGCAGCCTATATTGTGTGATTTACGCCGGCTTTGTTGCGTTAATGATTTTCTTGGGTGACAAGCCGCGCTACAACGACGCCCTTGCAATAATTATATTGTTTGGAAGCCCGGTTTATGTTATTATCAGGATATACATGATCGTCGAAGTCTTCATTAGCTTGCGAGCTCTACCCGCGAGTGCTTTTCAATCCGTTCAATGGTCGAGCTTCCTTCCTCACATCTAGTCAGGAAGGAGCAACAACCATCTAGTCGACATATGGACACTGAAGGGATCGATACTTTTTGTCAATATAGAAGTACAGGTGTCATGTGGGAGCGCGAGATGTATTTTTTCAGCCATATTTTAGACTGGAATCACCAAAGTCTGACGGGCTTGTGAGCTGGGATACTGTTGCAATCTAGGAAGACGATAATGATTGTATTGCCTGAAGATCTAGGATCAATGGAAGGACGCTTCTATTATACATGATGCTGAGCGCAGCAATAGGGGTAGAAGACGCTAGAATAGAAGAAATGGTGGAAATGAGCATGCATCAGTACAGGCATCTAAGCGAGGATCTGAGCAAGGATAGAATGTAGGCAAATCTTGCAACAGATACAAACTCATAGTTTGGCATGAAAGCTTTCGGTATTGGATTTCATTATCATATAGAAGATTTAATTTGAGACTCATAAGCAGTCGTGGAGCTGGATTAATGCAATTTCAATACAACTTCCTCATATTGGCTACCATCGAAGCTGAGCCTGTATCGATATCACAAGCAATATGAACATAGAGCATCTTCAATATCGCTCCCAACTCATGACATCCTCACCGACCCAAGCTTTGACCAACACCTCGAAATCCACCAACACGCCAACATCCTCAGCTTTCCCTCCAGCGACCACCAAGCCCATTCCACTAAATTACAGTACCTAAGCATGTCAAACCACACATCACACGAAAGCTTGAACAGACGCCGTCTCGAGATTCAAATTATAATTACAATGAACATTACAAATTGTCCAAAATACGACATAATATTTCCTCAGAGTATATACGCTGCTGTGTTGTTTTACCTTACTATAATCCCGTTACGATTTATTCCCACCCGCAGATGAAGCGATGCCATGATGAAGCACGCCTTTTGCATCTTCTAGCGTTCCCCGGCGGCCTTCAGTGGCACCTTCTTCTCTATCTCCTTCCACTCTCTCATCCGGGGTGTCTTGACTCCCTACTCCCTCCGTATTCTGCTTCCCAATCCCACCAACCTCCTTACCCGTCTCACTTATTCCCGTTTTCGGCACATCTTGTGCTTCATGCTCAACGCTTTCGTGCAACTGCTTCCCTGACTCATCACCTTGCGGTGATACGACGCCAGCCTGGCTCTCCAAAGTGACAGTGCTCGCATTCCGATCGTTTTCGACGAGGTGGGAGCCTATTTTGAATGGGAAGGCTACGCCACCTGCTGTGGGGCGGTTGGGACTTGAGGGTTTGGGTGAGATGTTATTGGTTTTTTGGGACTCGTCTTCCGGTGAAGGGGGATCGGATGTGATGGTTGGAATGGCCAGATGGTTGCGATCGCCTGATGTGGTGTCATCTGGACTTTTAGTGCTTTCGTTGGCGTTCTGTGTTGATGATGTGTCATCTTCGTTGGCATTTTTACTTCTGTTGTTAGTCTGTCCCGCGTCAGTGACTGTTCGCCGCCGCGATCTTGGTTGGGTCTGTCCATGTTGCTTCTTATTACTGGGTAATCTGGCATTCGTGCCGTCGGTATCGGTCGTAGTATTTGCGGAGGGCTCTTTATCTGCCTTTTCTTCGCGGGTGATCTACCATGCGTCAGCAAAAGAAGGCTTCGAGATGGACACTAGTATCTTACAGTGTCCTCATCATGAGAGCTCCCCCACAAACTCCACAGGCTCATACCCCAACTCCTCGACTTCTTCTCTTCCTTTGGCATCTTCAGACCTCTACGCCCAGCGAGAGCTGTTGGCGGAGGTACTTCATCGTTACCAAAGCTCTGATAGCCCTTTGCCATCTCTTTAGCACGCTGTTTCTGTACTCTTCGCTTCTCTCGGGCATATTTGGAATCCCATTGCTTCTTTGCTTCCATCCACTTATGGACCGGGCCTGGCTTGATTACGCCAATCTCATTGCTCGATATCTGTAACGCTGGTAGGGATGAAGGCGGATCAAGGGGGAAAATATTGCCATGTCTGTCTACCCTCTGCCGGATCATATGATGCTTGAACGATGGCAAGGTATCACCAGCTCTGCCGATGTGCTTATGCTCAACAGTACCACCATGAGCAACGCCATTTTTCATGGTGCTTTTGGTTTGCTTGGGTTTCTCCATGTCCGCATCACTGTCACTGTCAGACCCTGACGATATGACCGACAGCTCGTCATCATCCATAATCTCTATGTCAGTCTGCTGAGCTCTTGCAAGAGCCCAAGCACCAAATTGAGCTATGGACCGGTACATAAATTTTGCAGGTCTGGTGAAGCTGAGTGTAGGTGCAACATGGCACAGGTCGTCCCAGACCTGCAGCTGCACATCAGTCGGCTCCCATTTAGCAATCATGTCTCTTGCTTCGGCATACTCATCGAGGTATGCTTCGCCTGGAGGATACTTCGCCGGATTTGCAGCTTTGTGAGCGAGGTAAATTTGCTCGTCTCGAAGTATTTCCCCTCCGCCTGTCATAATAAGTAGAGGCGGCAATCCTCCTAATGATGGCTGCAGTACAGGAGACACTAATGGGTGTGAAATTAATTGATTAGTTGTATACATTTGAATTTGGTCTTTAATCTCAATGAGATTTCCTTTCAGCATTATGGAGAGGTTGTGCCCGGGTCCAGGAATAGTATTACCTGGCCGTTCGCCTGCACCATCCGATCCGGCAGGATTGTCAGCGTTCTCCCTCGGATGCAGATTAGTTGGGGTATGATCTACGGAGAAGCCCTGTATTGCCTCCTCTCTGGCTTCTCGTCTCTGGGCTTGGCTGGACTTTCGCGGCAGAGCTTCGCCCGCAATTTGTTCAACTGCATGCATGGCTATCTGTTCCATATCGTCGCTATTGGGAGGTGGCCAAGAAGCCGAAGGCCGGTGGTGGAAGCCGTGCGCTGGTATGTAATCATTGGAGGCGTCGCCTGCGACGCTTGGAAACGAATGGGTTAAATCAACCCATGGGGAAATTAGGATTGCGCCGGCCGGAAGTGGAAGGCCACGGTCACGAAGTATTACAAGTATGCTCGAGGAATGTCAGCGTGCGTTTACGATTTCTGTATCTGACCCACCTCACAATCATCCCTCCTCCAGCTGAGTCCCCGGCCAGGACGATCTCTGAAGAATTCTGGACGGTCAAAAGATATAGATACGCGGCCAAACAGTCAAGAAGGCCACATGGGAAAGGAAACTGAGGTGATAATCGGTAACGCGCTGAACAATGTTAGTCTATTTGAGCCTTTGTTCCCAGGAGACTACACTCACTATAAACGGTCAGCGAAAAAGGTACCATTGGTGCATTCTAAGTCGATAATCTTACCGAGCAAGAACCCTTGCCTCCAATTTGCGCGCATGCCTTTGTAGTTGATACCGATGCTCATCGACACTGCCGAAGAAGTAGGCTCCGCCGTGGACATACAACATCACTCTCTTGCCTTTTTCCCCATTTGCTTTCCTCCGCGCATAATCTCTTCTCATCTCTATCCATTCAGCTTGTAGGACACTACCGTCTCTTCGCCATTGCCACCACTTCTCTCCCCCAACCTTGTCAACACCTCGATGACCCAACTGGGAGATCAGCGCCTCGGCAGCCTCAGAAATGGACTTTTCAGGTATGTTGATCTCATCCACCTTGACCCAACGAGGACTCGGTACCCATTGAGAGGTAAATCCTTGGATCTCCTCCACTGTGTGATGGGAGGCATGTAGGAGAAACTGGCGAATTAAATTAACACCCTCATGGTAAGATACATGAGCTGTGGGCTTTTCGCGAAGTGGTTTTCTATTCAGGTACTGCGTTCATTGTGAGAACATGATCCGTCATGGGAGGTGGCTCGGTACGAACATGGGAGAAGTATGTTTCAATTACTGTAGGAGTCACAGCTGAGGTGACAGTAATGGTGTTGAATACCATGATGCTAAACTTCGTAATCGCAAGGGCGACAATTTCTGGAGAGTCAAAGTGTACAATGGGGTATCTGTAGCTCGATAGATCCAATATGTTCACAGTAGCAGACAACAAAGAGGGAAATCGACGACGCAGAAGCACTTATTAAGCTTTCAGAGGCATTGGCTACCAAAGGAATGTGCATAATTTGATTCAATCAATCCGCAACCGCGTACTAATAGATTATCTGTCGTACATTTTGTCCCCAGCCTGTCGTAACGGGAGCATACTAGCTTCGAAGTCCCTATAATCGTCATCCAAAACGCCGACTCGCCGATCTCCCGCCGAATAATTTTCATGAGAGGCAAAGCGTGACCGCAATACATATTTCTTATTGATGGACAATTAAAGCGTTTCTTCAATATTGATGATGTTCCATGTTGAGTGACGGCTATGGCTGCTTCATTATCAGCGTCCGCCGGGCAGGCTCCCAAAGAGCCACAAGGCGGAGTCGCTCTGCCACCATCAGCTGGTATACCCGCACTCTGCGCCCCACGTTTTCCACCATGCTGAAACGCGATAGAAAAGATCCAGAGCAAATTCGACCTCTCAATTGCCCTGACTCTTTCTACATGGCCGGCACTTACTCTTGCCGTTCAGAATTTATGGGGTGGTCCGGAGTCTTTAGAAAAGCGTGATTGGTTCGCTGGGGCTATATCTGATCTTATAACCAATACACCAGATGCCGATGTTGAATATGTCGAGGAATTTATGCTCCAGGTCATGAACGACGAGTTCGATATCAACGTCGAAGACGGCAGTGGCGAAGAGGTCGCTGCCAAGATCATTGGGCTGCGGAAATTGACATTACAAGGAGACTTTACGATGGTGGATGACATGTATCAGCAATGGCAGCAAAGGCAGCAGCATGGAGGCAGTGGAAAGTTCAATTTCAAGCACGTTGAACTAGGGGAGCATGAGGGTGAAACGGATTGGGATAGCGATGATTTAGATGAAGACGACGACGATGATGTCGAAATGGGAGAAGCGCCCGCGTTGGTTAAGGCGCCCAGGGAGAAGTTGCAACCAAAGGTTGATGAGGACGGCTTTACGGAGGTGATCAACAAAAAGAAACGATGACGATGCACGCCTGGCAGTCAAGCAACTATGAGGCCATGGGGACCTGCAGGGTTTTCAGAGAAGTGCTGGCGTGCTTCCCCGTGGGCGGCTTGACATATGTGCAAAGCTCATCGGGCAGCAACCTGTCGGAAGCGGAAGAAAGTCACTATATCTGCTCTTCAAGGCGCAGATGGAGGCTAGAGTAGTCAGAAGGCTATGGGAATAGATAATGCCGACAAGAGGGCCGGATATCACCAGTCTTCGGTCTCCGTCATTAGTTCCAATTGTTCAACTGTGTAATGAGTGTGGGCATTACTTCTAGTATGAACAGACCCTTACATTCATAGACACAAGCACTTGACCGTCAACTCGTATCACAGAGGACTTCTCGTAGCTCGATAACGTCTCACCCCGTAGAAAATCCTTCTTGTCAGCAGATTGAGGTTCCGCGGTTTGAAGTCAGGGGGTCAGGTTACTCCGACGCCGTCACTAGGAACAACATGCCTCCAGCTCCGGTGTGGCTCGTCCTCAAGACCGCAATGTAGAGTATCCAATTCCAAAAGCTCCTTTCCAGAGGCTCCTCTATTGTAGAGCAAGCCCAATTAATCTTGAACCACGTATGAATATGAACTTCCTGAGCTGCCACTCATCTAGCTTCGTTCCAATGGCGCTAAGCCCAAACCTACCTTCGACCTCCGGTCCTTCTTCCGACTGGCACGAACGCGTCCACCTACCGTCAATCCTCTCATCCCGAATCATTATACCCAGGCACTCGGATCCCCTGGATTTTATGATAAGAAGAAAGCCAGGATGAGCCAACCTACAAATTATCCATCACCTACTGCAGCCCAGGAAGAGGTGCACCCATTCTATAGCACCAGCCAGCACCATATGCCCATAGCCGAACACTCGCATATTCCTCCTCCAGCTGCAGCACCAATGCATGGAGGCGCCGGGGAGACGCGTGACTTTGGGCAAGTAAACCACAATGGACAAAATATGAGACAGCACCAACCGTCTACACCGCAGCAGCTTGCACAGCGAGGACTTGACGTGGATCAGAGTCAGGATGGAACAAATCCAGATTCCAGCTCCAGAAAGAGATCGAAAGTATCGAGAGCATGTGATGAGTGCAGAAGAAAGAAGGTACGTTGTACAGCATCTGGTGCGACGAGCAGAAAGCGCAATCGGCCACTTCGATCACTAATGTTAATCTTTGTAGATACGCTGTGATGCGGAGTCTGAGACACCCGGAACCCAATGCTCAGCTTGTCGGCGCTCAGGTGGAGTGTGCGATTTCAGCAGAGCACCGCAAAAGCGGGGACCAAGCAAAGGGCACGTACATTTCAAACCCTTTCAGAGGATACCTTTGTAATAGGCAATTAGGTATATAAAAGAGCTGGCAGAGCGGGTCAACCTGCTGGAGTACAACAGAGGGTATATGCCTGGAGCTACGCCTCCAGAAATGCAATATGCTCCCATAATCCAAGAGCAGCCGGGCGGATACCCTCAATCATCACCAAATGACTATGGTTCTCGCAAGAGAACTTATGATCTCGTTGATGGTCCACCTGGTTACAATAACAACCAATATCAGCCACAGGAGTACGCCACACAACAACGAAATGCAATGCCGGACGCCTTGCCACGGGAAGCCCAATCTCACAAAACTGTGCAGTCTGATCTTCACATCCACTCTCCAGTACACGCCAGTCACCTGCCTGTTAACGCCCCTCAGCAACCACGCAAAATGTGGCTTCATATACCTGAGAATAAAAGGAACTTAGACATGTAGGTGCAAAAGTTCGATGGGCCCTATCATAGCTGATCCTATCACAGCTACTATGAAATGATTCATCCACACCTCCCCGTACTTCCAAGTTCGAGGCAGCGTGTTGAGCAAGATCTGCATCATCATACAGTACCCATTAAAATCGGCGATGCCCTGTTTGCTGCCCTTGATGCTGCTATTTGCTCGTGCACTTCCGCCTCCTTCCATCCTCTAGAAAGTAGTATCGCTCTTCTTGGGACTTTACGATTGGAGGAGGAACTACCGGAACGCTCTCTAATTTCCAATCTCTACGGTCTCCAGATTTTAATCTTCTTTGTCTTAGCCAGCGAGAACGCTGGCCCGTTGCCCCCGCGGTATGGTGCCACGATTGCCACAGCGGTCCAGTTTGCTACTTCACTTCGGCTACATCAGTCACGTACTCTCCATATTGACGATAATGATGTCAATTCTCTAACCGGCACCAGTCGCCGTCTTTGGCTCGTCTTGACCATCCTTGACCGCTGGCAAGCTGCCGGCACTGCAGGAATGTCTGGCATTCCAGAAGAAGCCATCCACTTAACGCGTTCTGATGAAGCTATCCTAGGAACTTCCGCTTACCAGCTTGCTCGTAAGTGGTTCTTATCCCTCTCTTGACTCATACGTGACTGAACAGATGAATCAGAGCTATCTATGATATTGGGCGATCTGACAAATGGATGGCTGTATTCCGAGTCTGGAGTAGACACGCCCCAAAGCCGCGATATCACTCGTATGATGAGACGAACTTTGAATACATTTAGCTTGGTCGTAGAGGCCTTTCCTACATTGCATCATCTTCGCCTGGCATACTTACATGTACAGCTTCTTGCGGATAGGTACCTCGAACGTAATATCTCACACGCCAGCAGAATCGTTAAGGGTGCGATTGAGATTGCTTCTTTGCTCCGCCGTAACGATACCGAAGCCGTGTCTCCACTAACCCATCATTGGGCTGCGCTCGCCGCGATCACTCTTGTGGAGTGTGTGGAAAGAATGGGCCATCGCGAATCTATCGTAGCATTACATGAGCTGCTGAGCTGTGTCTCCTCTGGTCAACTTCGCTCTTTGGAATCTGCTCAGGCTGACGCGACGGCATGGGACAAAGTCATCAGCGCCTTCATTACTAAAAGGATCGAGCAGCGTGGACCTCAAGGTCCTGAACATGACACTGGTCGCGGCGGCTTAGAGCATCTTGCTGATGCAGCTGTGAGCAAAAGCAAGACGGCTAAAGACGGGAAACTGGGCGACGATGCTGGCAGCGCGGACGCCACCAGTGGAGACATGGCCAGTGTGAAGGTTGCGGAGCCTTTTGACTGGGAAGCGGGGATCGCGGGAGGCTATCTGAATGTCCTCAAGGAAGGACTTGCACGTGAGACAATGGCGGATCTTGGGATTGCGTATTCACAGCATCTGCGTGCGATTTGAGCAACTACCGGAGACAACATCTTATCATATCTACCAAGATTCTTAGATGACATGTATCCCTGCTTATTACTCCATCGACTTCGATAGAACATCCACCGGCTCCAGAAAGGATCGGTCTAGAAGTAGATCATTATATCAATGCAGGCTGGATAAACCAAAGATTATTACCGCATAGTAGACATCGGTCGAAAGACACAAGCGTTATCTTTGAGTTATAGGTTCACACTGATTAGGTACGGTGTAGCTGAAAACGGAGCTAGAAGCAGCGACGCTAAGATAGGTATCTAAGGCCGCACTCGTGAGCAGTAACTACTACGTAGGCTCGCAGGGGAGAAAATTATTGGCACCCCTACAGCTTAAACTAACTTCTCCTACACAACAGAGGGAACCTCATCAATTAATCCAAACCTATCAAAAAACATTGAACCGAGAAGTTCCAAGTAAAAATCATTAAACAAAACCACTCCTTACCAGTCTATTCTATGCTGAAAGCTGCCAATATTTTTGTCACCCGCGAGGTACATATTTGCACGTACACTGCTGATCTGCATGCTGTTCATAGTAACAAACCTGAGATGCGATTGGAGTGGCAAAGAAATGGCTATGCAACAACGGGATGGTGCTCACCCAAATGATCCTTTTTGCGAAGCTGACGAGAGCCATGACATAAAACGCTCCTGCATTCCCTCTCTCGGACCTTTGGGAATCATTTGTGTCTTCTTTGCGTTGTTCTAGAGATTTATATGCTTTTCTCGCGCTGGTCAATTATTGATATATTGATGTTTTTATGATTTTCCTATAGTCTGCTTCATACATTTCTATCAAAGCCGTGGCCATCCACCATTCTCGCTGTCACAGGGCGTGCAAGTAGCCATTCTCATTTCGTTCCCACCGCTTCCAAATACCACAATGGACCCCACTAAGCAGCCCTTCTCGACTTCCGAAACCCCCTCCGACGCTCCGCCCCCCTACACCTCCCTATAAGTCTGGGGTTCCAATCCACCATCCATCTCTGATAAAGCCCCTCACGCAAACAACAACCTCACCTACGAACCTACCTCCACCTCCACCTCCACCGCGTACCCAACACCCTCCCACACCCCAGGCCCCCGCCTCCTCCACATCTACAAACCGTCCTTCCTCTCCCAAAATCTTACCGTCCTCGCCCCCAACAAAACTACTACAGCCTACACCATCCACGCCAACTGCGGCTCCCTCTTCTCTTCGAAACCCCACATGAACATCTATCGCGGCGTCCCCCACCCCACAAACCCCGATCCCCCCATCGGCACCGTAACCTTCCACACCACCACCTGCTCCATGGACCTCACCCTTCACAACGGCCGCCCCGTCTCCCTCTCCCACCACGGCCTCTTCTCTGTAAAATACGAATTCTCAAGCGCAATTGGGGATCTACGTTGGAAATCCAGTTGCAGAATCGGAAAGGTTAATCTGGTTTGTGAGACTACGTCGGGAGGGGAGAGGGTGGCCAAATTTGACGCCGCTTCGTTTGCGGTGCGCAAGATCGGGGAATTTGAGATTGCTAGTTGGGAGGTTGATGAGGAGGTGGTGGATGAGATTGTTGTTAGTGGATTGGCGGTTGTGGAGCAGGTGAGGAGGCAAATCGGGGGAGTCTCGGCAGGGTGTTGAAGTTTGTTTTTGGAGTGCAGATCTTTGGGAGCATTTTCTCGTTAGTGGCCTGAGCTATCATTGCACTATCCAGACATTGCTGGCATTGAACTGAGTTCTCTACTATATATTTTTCAATTGAGTGGAGTTGAGAATCCTGTCTCATTGTCCTCGCGTTCGCAGTACAGGCTCTTGTGTCTTTTGCACTCTCGATTACAGCAAAAGTGCTCGAAAACACCAGATCTTCGGGATCTCCTAGCGTTGGAAGTTCAGTTAGCCCGCGATATATCTAATTGACGCGCTACGCGATACTAGCGCAGCAGCATCAACGAGACGAAAAAACGCTGCGGTCCTATTGGATCAAGCATTCAAAGAACCTCAAGACGAAAGAGGGATATTTTAACAACTTATCCTTCATACGCAGCAACTCATGTATATGTACATGTCGGCTGGCGGCGTCTCTGTCAGCACACGGTCTCCTACGACGTGCCAAGATTTGAGCTCTATCATCGAACGGTACGCGAATCTTCAAATCAATCTAAAGATGGGATCAAGAATACCTTTCGTTCAAAGGACGAGGCCAAGGAAGTGTTTCATGAAGCTGCACTATGAGGTCGAACAATCTCGGACTTGGCCGCCATCAGTTATGCTTATAGGTTTGAGAGCCAAAAAGTGCGGTGTTGCTCGATGGATATATTCCTCATGCTTTACCTTACATTCGTTACCATGTTCGGTATTCATCTGAATCATTTGGACGAATCAACTCCAGGCCAATGCTATAGCACTTCTAGGATCGCGGTACCAGATGGCTTGCAAGCCCTGCGAGATCAGATATATCTGATAATAACCCCATAAATTGATTTGCCTTGCTTTCTGCAGCGACAGTCGAGAGTAGAGACCCAGGTTTCTATAGCCTCTGGGCTATGGAATCTGGCTTAGACATCAGTCCAGGGAAGGCCGTGAAAGGAAACGCAGAGTTCATTAACCATGCGCGTTCAGCGTGTTAACGCATCGGCTGATACTTTTTGTCAACCTGGTCTTCGCGAACACAGCCTCGTGACGATAACCCGACCTTGCACTATTGTGATAAAGCGGTGATGGGGCATCTTTGCAAAGCCGTTTGGTATCGCTAGTGTGTCATACAGGACACTAGAACTGCCGGAGCTTGATCTTTACCAAGGCTGGTCATGAGGCTCAACAGTGGGCATAGGTTTGATGAAGGACTGTTGGTTGGAACAGGAGGGTAATATGAGCTCAGCAGAGACATGCACGTGGATAGACACGGTTGTAATGGAGCATCACGCTAGTTTGCACCGCGTCGTTGCGACGTCAGCACCATCCAGCGAAGTCGACAATCCTAAACCTCGACGATAAGGTGAGGAGAGAGAGCTTCTCAGAGATCGTAGCTGCGATGCCCATGCGACAGTGTGATTGCGCTGTTCCTTGTTATGCAGGGGAGGCGAAGCCGAAGCGGCACCGACTCCAGACCCTCCAGCAACTTATTGGCCTTTAAGTACGTACGTGAGCATACTTTCTCGGAGGGTTCCAACATCAGCCAGCAATCAACGGCAAGGCAAGAAGTCAATCAATTCGCAGATGGGGAAAAAGGAAATTGCAACAATATCAATTGGTGGCTGTTCGAACGGCATTTATAATCAATAGCCATATGCTGTTAGGGAGGAGGGTGAGAAGTATGGAGTAGGTAATCTAATATATTTAAGGTAAGTACTCTAAGAAAGCACTAGAGATGCGGATCGGGGGAAGCGCGGCAAACGACGCCAAGTCGGTGTATCGGGAAGTTTAGGGAAGGACGGAACGTGGGCCACCCAACAGGTCTGGAACCCGCAAGCTGCAAAATTTCTCTCACCCCATCACACCATCACCACAAGAGGCGCCGCGTAAGAAACTTCAGTCCTCCGAATCGACTTGATAATAGCTTGCGATTCGGATGGACCGCGAGAATCGATGACATGTGCATCTGATCAATGCGGCTTAGTGACCATCTTGTGCAAACGGCTTGCTGACAATAACGGCCATCTGGACCCTTTATCTCTGAGTAATGCTTTTGCAATGGCGTGCGCTGCCAGACCACCAGCCCGCCAACCACTTTCACTTTCCCGCCCCTGCTGCCTGGCATTTCGCACTTCTTAGTCCCATCTTTTATGCATATATCTGCTAATCTGTTCAGAGACCATAGATAGGCATTGTGTCGCTCTGAAACGTATATATTCCAGGGTCGGATCCCCACATCTCCACGTGATGCAGGCCCTATCTAGCCTTGTTCCTGGCGTAACCTACTTCAACGTTCTCTAGTGTACCTCTCCATTGGGATTCACAATATCTTGCAAAGCCTTTGCTACCTTTGAGTGACATCTTGCCTGAACGTAACTCACAAGATACATTCACATTTCGGCGTTGGGTACCATCCACAAAACGCCGTCACGTACCTAGAATAATACAAAGCGTCAGCAGAAGAACGTCGGATTTCGACGAATAAACACTCATCATGACTTCGACCACAATGTTTCAGAGGCCTTTAACGCCTACATCATCCAGTTCATCGACGGAAATGTCAGATGCTGGAACGCCGCTCGAGGAACCCAACAACACATGTGCCTTGTCTGCAGCGTTGCACGTGATTAGGACAGAACGAGATGCTTTGACGGCTCTTGAAGACTTATATGAGACTGACATTGTCGCTCAAGAGGGTCTCAATAGTGCAGTCAATGTTATTTCCAAGTCTGTCAGCTGTGGTGGAAAGATCGTCGTCAGCGGCGTGGGAAAGAGTGGAAAAATTGGCAAGAAAGTGGTTGCAACCATGAACAGTTTCGGTATCAAAAGCGTTTTTCTCCACCCAACGGAAGCTCTGCACGGAGATCTTGGCATAATTGGAGATGTAAGTGCCGCTTGGCATTCAGCTGTGACGATGCCTAATACGCAAGGCAGAACGATACCATCCTCATCATCACTTTCTCTGGAAAGACTGCTGAGGTATTTGCAATGCTACCGTACCTACCCCGGGGATTACCACTTATAGCGGTCACTTCACACACTCATCCTTCCACATGTACGCTGTTGGATGCCAGGCCGGGTAGTCATTCGATCCTTCTTCCAGCGCCAATTCCAGTTTCGGAAGTCCAGACTTTTGGCGTTGCTGCTCCAACAACGTCGACAACGGTTGCTTTAGCTCTGACAGACGCTCTTGCAATCGCTGTAGCACGCCGCCTGCATCCTAATCCTTCAATAGTCTTTCAAGGCAATGTAAGTCTCCACCCGCCCAAGATCTTCTCGCTCGACTGTCAGCGATAGCTTTGTTCCTGTCCACGAAATGTCTTTATTTTTCATGTTCCTCATGTCTGGCGAAAAAGCATGAATACTGACTGGCGTCAAAAAACAGCACCCTGGTGGAGCTATTGGTGGGGTTAGTCACATGATCAGAGTACTGCCAATCAACGGCATTCCCACTTCGACTACTATTCCCGGTCCACACTCCTGAGTAACTCTCTACATTGCTTGCGAGCAAATAAGATGACCTGGTAAGCTCATTCATGAGATATCTGAGCACTACATAAAGGCAGACCTAAGGCAACGTGAACGGCAACCGTAACCCGAAGTCGTACCTCGGACCACGATGCTGGTACAACTGGCCTCTCAGATAGATAAAGATCCAAATGGCAGAATTACAAGGTATCTCAACCGGATTGGGGCCCTATTCAAGGGCGGTATAGAGGAAAGCGTCAATTTATGTATTCTAGACCAGGGTAGGCGAACGCAGAGTATTTTGTTGAGGCGAGCAGTGGATGAAAGAAGAAGACAAATATAATGTTTGATTCCAGCATGCAAAGATCAGCCTCCGTAGACCGTAAAAGCGTGTCTAATCGTCGGAACGACATACACATTATACGTCCAAAATAGCCCACCTGTTATCCGGAGAGTCCATCGGAACGGAGCTGATCAGGGCTTTCTTATCGCTATCTTGTAGGGCGAACCCTAGTCCGAATTCGGCTGGGGTCGAGCTCTCACCAAGCAGCGGTCATGTGCAAGCACCTCTCGTGGACATTCTAACAACCTCCCACCGGAGTGTGACTAGCTCTGAGAACCAAATTGTTACATTCTATCATAAATAGGAAGGTAGCGTTCAGCTTTGCGTAGGGGCTAAGGATACTAAAAGGAACCTTGCACGTCGAGCTAGCCATATGACTCTTCCTAAAGAGTCATCAAACGATCGAGCAAGCACAATATAGCCAGCATGAGCGAATGAGAACCGGATTGGCACTCAATCTTGGCCTGGATCCATCTTGAAAGGGGACAAAAAGCCCAAGTCAGCCGTCAGGGCCAGCCTTGTATATCGATCGTCCTCTAAGCGTTCCGCAGGCATCAGCATCACAAGCCCATGTCCTAGAGCCATAGTGGGCCTGCAAATCCCGCCTGACTGCGCAGCTACAATGGAGCCCTAAATATTCAGGCTTTCCTTTCCCCATTCAATGTACCCTCTCACTTCACCACATACACCTGGCGAGACGCTGCGACTCGAGGAGACTATCACACTTCTGTCGTTACAATGTAACATCATGGAGTATGGCAACATTATCTAATCTTTGACGACGGATCGATTGAACTTCTTTACCCCGTACAGCATCAGCAATTGACATTCTCTATCCCCATTTTTGACAGTAGGCGCTCCCAAAACTATATACAGACTTGAACCGAGCACAACCTCCAACATGCATCAGCACCCTCGACCATCGCCGGTATCGGCGTCCCCAGCCAATTCACCACGTACAAACCCCACACGAACCAACAACCCCAGAGAAGGAGAGACCGGAGGATCAAGAGCAGGGTCGGACAGAAGTACGTTGAGCGAACAAGCAAACAGAGCAGGAGAAGGTTCGGAGGGCATTCTGCGTGGTGAAGAGAATACAAGTGATGGTAAATCATCGTTATTCAAATTGAATCAGGTTGTTCAGGTGTGTTGATGGTACCCATCGACTATTGGCAGACAAGATCTGAGACAGGCATTAGAATTACTTCACGAAAGCTGCCTTGACTATCCTTCATGCTAGAATATCACTACCGCCATCATATGCTAAGGATTCAAGCACAAAAAGGGTCAACAGATGGGTTAGTTGCCTCCCTATGGCGAAGTCAGAAGGACTCCACTAAGCCTCAAACTGACGTTCTGCGCGCATAGTTCAACATTGAGATAGATGAAACTGAAATCACTCGAGATGATGTGCGTATATGGAAAAGCTGTGATGTCGTCAGTAGGAGGCCCCCGCCAATGATTGTCGAGACCTTCCTCGATACGCAAGACCTCACGAACAACCAGAGCCTCGTAATAGTCGACGATCTAGGACGGCGATGGGACGTTGAAGAAGCACTGAACAAGTCACCCACAGTTTCTATTCGTGGAAAATGTCAGCCGTCAAGGCCGGAAGTGGTCGTTGAGCGATGGGTCATACAGCTTGGAGAATCCTCAGGGGAGATTCCACCTCCACATAGGCTCAAGAATATCCTCCCTCATAGCTACAAGGATGGAATTGTCTTTTTCAGGTCGCTATATGCGTACTTAAGACTTCTACCGGCGTGGAAATTTGGGAAGCGGTGGTTCAAAGAAAGATCATCGCCCAAAACGCCGAAATTAAAATACCGCATCACCGCAGCTTCGCAGGGGGGTGAAGCGCACAAGCGTGATTCGTTATACATACCGCTATTCGACAGTAAGGACCATGTTGTCGAGACTTTTGATTTTGACGCTGTAGATTGCCCTGCGGGACCTCTCTCTGTTCGCGTCACTTACCGATACCATTGCGATTTCCGCGTCGATGATTCGGAGGCCTTCCTCAGTTCGAGATTCATGGGCATGGATGAAGACTTCTTTCAGCCATCCCTGGGGCGGACGCAAGATGAGAAACAGCAAGGCCGAGGAAATACTGCTCGCGGTACAACAGAGGTTGGCTCATTACCATCCAGTAGGCGAGGTGATCCTGTGCCTTCCGGTCAAGGCCAGGCATATGGCAGTATGTCAACATTTCATCAGGTTGGTCCGCCAGCAGGCACGAGCCCCCTGTCAGCGCTTCGGGCAGCTCGAGTAGCAGGATCGGAATCGCCCGAGGATACAATGCCCAAAAAGGCACCACCGAACACTCGTTCTGCCCAGGGATCGCGGTCATCTCTGCGTTCTGCTGATGGAGCTTCTGGTGTTGGAAGGAGACCTTCAGTCTCCTTTATGCCGTTCAAAAGCCCTTCACTATCTGCTTCGCCTTCCCAGGCCGAGCAGATGATGACTTCAGCACGCGGCTCGTTGGGCAAGGGGTCACCATTGGCCGCATTGAATGAGGCGCGAAACCCTTCTCTGAGTCCATATGGCTCAGTACCCTCACGAGGCTCCCCCATTCCTGGAGAGCAAGCCGTGCCTTCGTCAATGTCTAGTTCACCCAAGCCCGCCCCACCCACAAGGATTAGCAGTAGCTTTGGGCACAGGAAATCCAAACTCTCGACAGGAGGCAGTAGTAGAACAGAGGACGATACTAGCAGTGGGAAAGCAAGTATCAATTCTTCCATTGTTCAGCCAGGATCTGGCGTTCTCGCAGAAGTTGGAGGAGCAAGTTCTGGTTCAATTCAAACGGATGATGACAATATTTCCGACTTTCTAAAGATGCTAGACCAGAAAAAGGACTTGAAGAGCTTCAGAAATTCGAATGAGCAAGCCGCGAGCGAAGCTTCGACAAGACGGACGAGTGCCGCTCTGAGCAAATTCCAACGCATGAAAGACTCGAATGACGCTTTATCGAACTCAATGCATTCTTCGTTATATCTACATCGTTCATCTAGTTCGTCGAGCCGGCAATTATCAAGCGTGCCGCCAATGGTAGCTGGGAGCTCAATGTCTCCTGCGTCCTCACCTGGGAAGCCAGTCTCACCACACACGCCCCACACACCTACGATACCCTCAAGGCTGAGCGCCGAAAGCACCATCGAGTATTCTCAGAGGGACCAAAGTCAAGGCAACCATCGGCGCTTACGGCCTAGTACTACAGATCTCGAGCCAGAGTCTACGAATCCCCGAGATCCTGGGACTGGGGCTATTGACATTCCCAATTCCCCACGCCCGTTCCATCCTAGCTACCGCCGGTCAAGTTCTGCTGCGCATCAACCCAGGAATACTGCATACTACGACGACGAACTTGCCCCTTTTGGCATGCGAAGCGCGAGCCTTGGCATTGAAGACAGGCCTCCACCAAGCTTGGATGCACTAGCTGGCTACCAAGAAGGTGATGCACCTGAGGAATCTGCCGTGGCTGTACCCAGTGTCGACAATCAAGAGTCTGTTTTTGGACCAATGTTCGACGCTAGCGATAGAAGTACGGAGCAAATAGACAACGAGAATCCTACCGCCTTCGAGCGTCGCGAAGATGCAGGATCGCTGCGATCACGAGGAGTCAATTGGCCCAGAATTGGTAGAGGAAGTGGAAGGGGTCCCACTCCCCCGCACGGTTCATCTTCTAGTCTTGGGGACAGGGGCAGCGGCAGCGGCAGCTCCGATCAAAGGGGAGCAAGATCTAGCTTCACTCGGCCTCCAAGTAACTTCGAAGACGAAGAACCACTGTTGTTTGCTATGAGCGACCTGACCGCTGCTCAGCAATCGCGGCGAAGTCTTGAGGATGGCCGGGGCGGATTGAGCGGGGTAAGTCATGAGAGGGGTGGAGACTCGGGGTCTTCATCAAGGAGAGGGAGCAGGAGAGGCCACTACTGAGCGGTTTAGTAGCCTCAAGTCTTGCAAATCATCCGCATTCCAGCGAGGCGTTGGGCAGGTTTGGGCATTGGATTGCCCCGCTCAAAAAGGAGGATTATTGTTGTGTGCGGAATCGTTTTTGTGATATATATTGGAATGCCACTCAGGATTTAGTTATACTGTTATACATACGCTGGGCAGGATATCTGCAAAGGGTCACATAGACTGGTAAGGAATGGCGTGGGCGCAAGGTGGGTGGTATAGCGCATAGATTGATACTTGGTGAGGTTGTGAAGAAAGAGTAAATAAGAGTAACTTTGACATCATCTTCGTGGGGTGGTCTGTGATGCTATCCCATGCATACCATCAAAGAGTCTGTATTTGCGCACACCTTGCAGCCTCGTGCTGTGATTGGTGAGGGGTGTGGATAAGGTAAGAACTGCGAGTGTCCGATTTGGGCCGGGCTACGGGACGCGATAGGGATGCGAGTCATTCATGCGAATACCATTCCTAGTCCCGCCACTACTAGGTATGAACCATCAAACGCTCTTCCTATCTCCACCCTCTTCCCTTCCATCATACAATACTCTGCTCTGTTTTTCCCCACCTCAACCGCCTTAACTCTCGCAGACAACCACCAGGCTCTCCTTCATTAGACCTCCACGAGAGTAGATCAGACTTCCGCAATCCCACAGACCACCAGTTCTTTTTATATCAGCACAGAAGGACAATCCCGATTATTTAGATACAAATCGCTGCATACGCGCCTTCCCTCCCTCCTTCCTTTCCGCCCTCCTCGCCAACCTTCCATCCTCCACCAAGCGCCTTTAAATACGCCGTGACCCCAGAGGTTACAGCGAGGCGCGTCTCTTGGAGCGACTGGAAGACCTACTTCCATCGCTCCGTCTGCGGCATATGAGTACCCTTCTCTGGAAATACTACTTTGAAAATGACGTCGACAATTTTCGGCAAGTCCTGGCACGAGCCAGCTATAATGCCTCGGCGCAAAGCACACGAGGTGGCGTTGGGAGTGGAAAGGCAGTCGCAGGAAGTCCAGGCGCAACGCTCGCTGCGTCCCCAACCTTGATGAGCAAGAGTGGGAAAGCCTTTAGTGGTAACCAGATCAGGACATCGTCTACCAATGCGACAACCAGGTCTCTGGCCAATGTGACGCTGAGTCGCGCGGACATCAACTGGAGGGATTCGCATGGTGTCACTCTGTTGCATCACATCGCATCCTCTGCTAGCGAGAATGCATCAGAATTCGGCGTTGCATTGCTCCAGTTGCCCCTTTTGGATCTATACCTCCAGGATGAGGAAAATGGATGGACGGCACTACATCGAGCTCTATACTTTGGTAATATCACCATAGCACGAGCCCTGATGGCTCGAGATATTCAGGACTCAATTACACACTCAACTGCTGCTACATCACAAGGTGCCGGCGGTCTCATAAAGATTAAGGACAGAGAGGGTAACAGTCCGTTCGATGTCTATGGTGCCTCCATTGCAAGCAGGACAATCCATCATGGTTCCGATATTCCCATGATTGACGCCAATCTAGAAGATGAGGAAAATGATATGGCACAAGGAGTCACTGGTGACGTGAACGACGACGAAACCTCTACCAGGACTGTCTTACCTGCGATAAGGATCGACGGAGATGAGTTGTTCGCATTTGGCAGCAACAAGAACTTCACTCTTGGCTTTGGAGACGAGGACGACAGACAGTTTCCCGAACGGATATCCCTGACGAGGCCTGAGTACCTTCTGCGTCGTTTCTATAATGAACATGAGTCTCGAATATCACAGGCCGGTCATGTTCGGTCGTCGGATGATCCTAGATCTCCCATTAAAGTTGACGGATTGCCCGCTGCTGTTCGGTATCGGCCGATTGTCATCCAGGATGTGCAACTTTCCAAGCTGCACTCCGCCATTTTGACCACCGACCCAGAGGCAAATCTCTATATGTGCGGATTTGGCTCTGGAGGTAGGCTTGGCGCTGGCGACGAGACAACCAGATTCGGCTTTATCAACATAAACAGCGGAGGTCTCGCGGGCAAAAAAGTGGTCCATGTCGGACTTGGACAGAACCATACTATAGCAATATCAAGCGAAGGAGAGACTCTATCCTGGGGCAGTAACACCTATGGCCAGCTGGGCTATTCTTCTAATACATCTGGCGCAAAGGACGAAGAGCCTGTTCAGCTACTCCCGCGCCAGATATTCGGGCCTTTGAAACGTGAGCTTGTCATAGGGGCTGCGGCTTCTCGCATCCACAGCGTGGTGCATACAGCTACCTCTTTATATACCTTTGGTAAGAATGAGGGCCAACTTGGTCTTGTCGATTCCGACGCTCGTTCATTGGCGATTCAAAATAGTCCGCGCAAAGTTGCTGCGTCTCTGTTCTCGTCGCCTATAAGATCATTATCAGCTATTGATAGGGCTACGATATGCCTACTGGAGAATCATGATGTTTGGGTTTTCTCCAATTATGGCTATACGAAGATGAGCTTTCCGCTAGAAAGCTTCTCAACCTTATTTCTGAAAAGTATTTGGGACCCAGGGAGCCGAAACACCGAGAATTATATTACTAAGATTACATCTGGTGGTGATACCATATGTGCAATGTCTAACCTGGGTGATGTGTTCACAGTATATGTAAGTCAAAAGGTGGATTCCTCTACTACAACCGCGTCAACCACGAATCCAACTAAAATTCGGGGCGCACTTTCAACACCACAGCGTGTTTGGTCTCTGAGGAAAGACCACATGGCCGTACGAGACGTGGATGTCAGCCAAGATGGTTCTATCATCATCTGTACAGAATCAGGCTCCGTTTGGAGGAGGGTGAAGCGTGCCAAGATCAAAGATGCTAGTGCCGCTAGGCTTTCTCAGCATAAAGCAAAGGATTACAAATTCTCTCGGGTGCCTGGATTGACGAGGATTACGGCTGTCAGAAGCAACACTTTTGGCGCCTATGCAGCTGTCCGTCGGGATTGTGATGTGCTAAAGACTCAGATAGATGTGGAAAACAACACACTATGGAAGGACTTGTATCCACTTCTTCCCTTCCATGGGTTCGGCGACGAAGATTCCGAGACTGAGAACCCTGTTCCACGGTTTTGGACGTCCAGTCAGCGCGATGACGTTGCCACCATTCGCAGAGCTGTTCTTGCTTCAGGTGATCTTGAAGAGCAAGTCGCGGCCTTCCTAGCAGGCAAAGAAGCATCCTGGCTATCGACCTGCAACGTGCGTATTGGCACCACGCTGTCTGGTGTTCGCATACCCGTCCACGACTTCATGCTTGGAGCTCGAAGCGACGTTCTGAGGCACGCGCTCATGAACTTTCGCCAACATTATTTCTTTGAAATTCAAGAAATAATGACCATTGAGTATGATGGCGAAGGGAAGCCCCTAGTCCTTTTCCAGGGTGTTGATTTTCTCACCATTTTTAACCTTGTGATTTACATCTATACCGATTCGGTTGTTGATGTATGGCACCATACCAGACAAGCTCCGGCCTCGGCTTTCAGGTACCGCCAAATTAGAACCGAGTTGATGAAGATTGCTTCCCATCTAGATATGAGTAAGTTTGAGCAAGCGGTTAGATCTATGACCATGCCTCCTCGGACGCTACATAAGGATTTCGAGTCCGCTATAAGGCAGCCTGGCTACTTCGATACTGGAGACGTGGAAGTGGAGTTAGATGGCGGAAGTATGAAAGTGCATAGTGCATTAATGGTCCAGCGTTGTCCTTTCTTCGAAGGGCTTTTTCAGGGACGGGCAGCCGGCCTTTGGCTATCTTCAAGGAGGTCGCAGATGCAAGAGCAGCAAGACGCCATCAATATTGACCTGAAACATGTGGATCCAGGAGTCTTCAAATTCGTCTTGCAATACATTTATGCCGACATTGACGAGGAGATGTTTGACAATGTAGTGACTGCTAATTTAGATGCATTTCTTGATCTTGTGCTGGAGGTCATGTCCCTAGCCAACGAGCTGATGCTAGACCGCTTAGCACAATGCTGTCAGAAGATGCTAGGGCGGTTTGTGAACACACGCAATGTGTGCCAATTACTCAATGCTGTTGCTCCATGCTCTGTCACACAGTTTAAAGATGCCGCACTGGAGTACATCTGCCTCAATCTAGAGGGGATGCTTGAGAATCATCTTTTGAGTGAGCTTGATGAAGAGCTGATGCTAGAGCTGGACGAAGTCGTCCGGCAAAACCAGCTTGCCTGTCTACCTATCGCGAAAAGTGGCAGAGCTGAAGCCGAGCTGATAGATCGATATCCTGGGCTTGTTGACCTTATCGAACGTAGTAAACGCATCAAAGTCGATTCGATATCCTTGCAGATTCGGCTTCACGAGAGCGAGGCAAAATCTGTTGGTGGCTCCAAGGCTAAAGTAGCCTTTCGTGAGGACTTTGAACAGTCACCTTCAGTGCAAAAGTCCAAAGGCAGACCACCACGAGGCCTGGATAGCCAGTCAAAAAGCCCGTTGCTGAGGGCAAAGAGCTCTGCAGCTGATCTTATGTTTGAGATGGACGAAGATAGCGATTTGGAACCCGAAACTCTCTACAACAGCACCCCAACTCGAAAACGTCGACCCGATGTTGAGTCCAGCGAAATAGTGGTAGCGCCTTCGAGCTTACCTGACGGTGATAAAGCTATGGGTCGCCATGAACAAGCCTCTTCGCCAAAAGCATACGGTTCAATTGCGGCCTCGACCAGTCCATCATCTTATCCAGCTCAACCCGCTAAAACTACGCCGTCTTCTCCGGAACCTATGTCATCCAACTCCAAGAAACCATGGGGTCCGCCAACCATGGCTACTTCGAAGGTCGACTTGAAAGATATTTTGGCCCAAGCCTCGTCCAACCGTGTCTCAAGTATTTCGGCTGCTTTGTCCGTTCATGGCAACCACAGCGAGGCTTCTACGGCTGGCTTTCATCAAAAGCTTTCTCAGCGCGAGCGTAAGAAACAACATCAGCTGCAGCAGCCTCAATCACCTCAGCCGATTGCCACACCAAGTCCCGTGCTTGCAGAAAATCGAGCAGAAAGTCATAAATTAGCATCACCGTGGCAGGTCGCATCAACAGGGCCGAAAGTGTCTCTCAAGGATGTCCTTGGCACTGATAATAGAAAGTTTCCCTCGCAACAAGGCAGCGTGGCTCGTACGCCATCACCCCTGAACCTCAGACAGACTGTTTCTGGCAAGGTCTTACCCACACGACGGACTGCCAGTGGACCTTCTATATCTCCGGTGCTGGCCCAAAGACGAACAGCCTCCACGCCGGATATACCTGGATCTACGGGACAGATCACGCCTTCACCATTGCGTTCTTCGTCGAACCAGCTACCCATTCAATCTATACGTCATACTGCTGCTCCTGCCGAGCCGGCCCTGCAGCTCTCCATGGCTGATATACTCTCGCAACAGCAGACGGAGAAGGACATCATTAAAGAAGCTGTTGCAAAAAGGAGCCTGCAGGAGATCCAGGAGGAGCAGGCGTTTCAGGAGTGGTGGGACGAGGAGAGTCGGAAGGTTAAGGCTGAGGCTGAAGAGGCTGCGAAGCCTGCGACTAGAGGGCGGCGGGGCATCAAGGGCAAGGGCAGAGGCGGGTCTCGGGGAAGAGGTAATGGGAGAAGTGATGGTGGAGAAGGTGCGAGTAATGGTGGGAAAGGTACTGGAGGTAAGAAGGGCGTACATGCGGGATGAAAGGGTTTGAGGCATGTAAATGGAAATGAAGGACATGTACATATGTATGCAGCGGCGTCATAGGCGCCTTGTATAAATGCACGTAAATCTCGGTAGGCCCTTTGTGGCCGTTGTGGTACTCTGTGCATCGTTGTCGGTAATTCTATTCTTGTCATTGTTTTATGCAAGCAAAAGCGACCCAAGCACATCAATTACAGTAAATCGAAGAAGACTGCGCAGTACCGCTTTTAGTAGGCAGTGTACGACGTCCAAGATTATTTGCTCGCCTTGGCTTTCTAAAGGATAACCCACGTTTCAAGCCTCGATGTCCACACAATGTCAACTCTGGTGGTTCAACGCGAAGACCTAAGCATAAAAGATGAGCTTGTAGAATATGCTATACCACCTATTCACAACAGGATTCGGCTCGCCAGAGCCTGTCCATGCCAACAAGGTGGGCATATTGAACATCGACGCTTGTATTTCATTTCCAGTCAGGATTTCCCAACCGCTTCATTTTGGATTTTGCTATTGAATGCTTGAGTGAAGATAGAAATACAGTAGTAGTGTACATACAACAGGCGCCTCCATCCCCCTACAGCACCACTGCAGTCGAGTGCATAATGCTCACATTGAGAGAGAAATAGAGTCAACAAACCCTCTAACAGTCTGCGCTAGCCCGTCCCTCTATGACCGTGCGAATACATAACAAATGCGTAATCTCGACGTATATGGATACACACCAGACAACAGATCGAAGCACTTTCGATACATATATGCTGTGTTTCGCATTATTAAGCAAGCAAATCCTTCCCCGTCGTCGCGGTGATTTACCACTACTAATGTACATTCCCAAACAGTAAACGCTTATTCCTCTTCAACAAAGCATTTAACCTCTTCTCCAAAGCCTCCGTTTCCTTCCTCTTAACACTTAAAGCATGTTCGGCTTCCTCCACACTCAAGGGGAATGTGCTCCTTAGGCGTTCATCTATCATTTCAGCTGAGAGACCAGGTCCGGCTTTCTGCGCATTTGATGGATTGGTTGTGGGGCCTGCTGTAGGGGTAGCGAATTGGTTGATCAATTTCTTTGATTTAGGGGCAAGTTTGTTGGTAGCTGCTGCGGAGGCTGCATCACCCGGTGCGGGGGCTAGAGTAGCAAGGGCTGCACCTGCTTGGGCTAGGTGACGACTGTCCAAAGCACGAGGAGATGGGACATCTCCGTTGAGAAGAGCTTGCTTCCTCAATTCGACATAGCGAGAAGCTTGTTCGGCAGTGAAGCCAAGTAATATCTTACGATCCGGAAGGACGACGACATGATCGTTGGGAGCTTTTCTAAGAACGATGGCCTCACCACAATCGAGCTGGCGCAATTCTTCTTCTGACAACATTGATTGGTCGATGCAAGCGGAGTCTGGTTCAAGAGGCTCGGCTCGATGATTGATTCCGGAAAAGCTCTTGAAAAGCTCTGCGGCCGAGGCCATGATTTCACCATCTTTCAGCAATTGTGCGAATAGAGAAGCTGGTGTAATCGAAGCTTTCTGCTGGTCGCCAGTGGCTGGAGCAGCAGGACTGGAGGGCGTGTTCGTCTCTTTATCCATAAAAACCTTTGAGCTACCTTTTATGTTCTCTTTGACTGGCGTGGCTGGTGTAGCGGAAATTTCTACTTTCTCTTCCATGACCTCCTCTCTCGGTGAGGGCGATGTTGGTCTCGTGACAGTCGGAGTGGACTCGGCAGTACCCACTATTTTGTCTTTCTTGGCCTTCTTTTTTCTTCCCAGAATTGGCGCCTGAATTTCTTCAGCCTTGGGAGCCGGCTCCTCGGCTTTTGCAGCCCCTTCAGCTATTTTCGCACGAGCTTGCCGTTCCTTCTTTTGTTGACTCTTGGTCATCTTTCTAACAGGTGCTGAACCGACTCTACCGGGCGGCGAATTTGCTCGTGATATTGAGGTAGATGTAAATGACGCGTTGTCCGATATTCTCTCATCCAGTGGGGTGCCTGGACGATGCATTGAAGTCATGCTAGGCCGACGGGAGGCTTGCTTGCTCGTAGTTGCTGATGTCGATATACTGGGCGAGCCAGGTTGTATTTCGCCCTTAGAGAGTGTGATGGTCCGAGGCTGAGTCACGCGAACAGCAGAAGAAACAGAGGCTTGCGAAACTGCTGTGCCTGGTGTTGGAGGTTGGGAGGAGATAGGAGCCCCGGCCACCTCACTAGTAGCATTATTAACTTCACTGGGCGTATCTATAAATTCTATGTCTGACTTGGCATTATCTTTGGCTGCTACAATGTCCAGTTTACCAGGTCGTTGTTTCTTGTCAACAGCCTTAGCAAGAGCTGGAGACGCCCCGTATTGACTCACAATCACGGGGTCAGTCACTGAATTAGCCTTCACTACCGGCGTCTCCTTGTGGGCGTCGACTGGAAGTTCTTCAGATTTCACCCTGGACTCAGATGTTGATGTAGCAACTGGCAGTGCTTGGTGTTCGTCTAGGGTTGGTTCGTTTGACTGGAGGTCCTTAGGAGTGGTCGACGCCTTGCCAGAAGGGGTGGGAATATTTGGGACCACAGGTTTGATGGCTGAACTGACGGTGGTGACTCTACGCTGCAGACGGGGTGGTGCTGGTGCTGCTGGCTGCACTGTTGGGGTGGCCAATGGTGGGAAATCCTGGGGCAAAGACAAGCCAGGAGGAGTGGCGGTTGAAACACGGCCAGGGTTCGCTGTGGACTTAATTGATGTGATTTCTGGTAGGGTAGGGGAATTGCTGTCATGGTGCGAGGATTCTGTTGTGGAAACGTGTGAAGACTGCTTGATCGTATCTGTTTACCCGTCTAGTTAGTATATATTATGTGAGGCGGTGGGTGTACTGAATGACGGTAACAGCATATAGCGACACACTGAAACAGAGTGATAAAAGAAAGACATGGGCCCACGGCGCTCGAATAATCAAATCTAGCTCTATATACTCTGGCAGGATCACTTTTCTGGATCCAAGTCTATGCAAGCGGCAGTCGTCGGTCTCATTGTGACACATGAGAAAGGAGATACTATGCGGCAGATTGTGGTGAGAAAATAAACTGATAATATTCCTGCCTGAACCTCAGGTCAGGGAAGGGGTGCTGTGCTTACATACAGGGCGCTAGCCGGATGAGAATGACGATTTGGGTGGTATCATGTAGCCAACAGGAGCCTTGTGCTGATGCCGCCATAAAGAAAAGAAAATGTCGCTGGTATATGCATTCCCAGATCCTGCCAAGGTCGATTTTTCGTTTGACATCCGGTGAAACGCCAGTATTTCCCTCTCCACTTTCGCCTATTGGGCCTATGCTCGCTAAATGACCACGATATAAATCCCTTGCGCCTTCATCATTAAAAACAGACAAGAAGCGAAAATTCACATGAGGTAATATCATCGCAACTACCACCTGCCAGTATAGCCGCTCCCATATATCGCGCTGGTCGGATTGAACCCACCTTGACCTTGAGCGCCAAACTGCCCCTGCCCTGCAGCACCGTGGTGCATTCTAGCTTGTAAGATACTCGGGTCCGCAAGATCTACTAGACCACCTCCCCCAGAAGAGGAAGTGTTAGCATGTCTGTGCTTCTTCCCCTTCTTCTTCTGCTTTTGAAGGTTGTGATCTTGATACCCATGATGGGCGCCAAGCTGCGACCCATAAAGCGAGCTGAGAAGGCTTGAGGCAGGGGCATCGGAGGTCATGGGCTGTTGGGCAAAAGGAAATTTGAACTCACGCTTTCCAGCATCGGACCCTTGCCCATTGATAGATCCATTCCGGTTTCGTAGAAGATCGCGCATAAGTTCATCGTTGCTGTTCTTGCTTCCCATGTTGCTGCTAAAACCGGCGCTACCGCCCATAGCACTCGCAAAGCCATGACCTTGACCAAACATCCCGCCTCCGCTAATAGGTGGTGTCCCGCTAGATTTGAGACCTGGAGGTGGACCATGGACACCGCTGTAGAAGGTATTGCCGTGAATGTTTGACTGATGAAGTTGTTGATTTTGAAAGCCCTTGATTTGACTTGAAGGCATCATGGCAGATTGCTGGGCCATTAGTTGAGGGTTCGCCGCTGGTTTCACTGCTGTAGAAGCTGACGGAGAGTCGTTCGCAAAGGTGTATCTGGAAGCATGTCTTGTATGCCCTTGTGCACTACTGAAAAGTTGGTTTGGGTTTTGCAATTGAAAAGGGTTCGACTGTTGATGGTGATGTAGACTGGTGTTTCCCGTATAGCCTTGCTGAAATTGGTTGGCACTAATTGGACTCTGCCGACTGCTTTGCGAGCGTAGGAGCGAGAATTGCTGTTGTTGCTGAGGAGTGATGGTTCGAGTAAGACTGGGCCCGTTTTGTGTTTGAAAAGTTGATCCACCAAAAGGAAATTGACTAGAGGCAAACGGAGGTTGTATAGCTCCTCGTTGTTGGGCGCTCAGGCGGCCTGTATTATCATTCGGCTCATCTTGCGTCTCAGGTTCACCTCCTAATTGTAAGCTCCCACTCGCAGGGGCCTCGTCTTCTTCCACAGCAGACATTGCGCCTTGTGTATTTCGCTCCTCCTCCTCCTTTTGACGATCCCGCTCCTTCTCCTTTGCCATCCGAAATCTTTTAAGACCACCAGCATCATCGAACAATGGTGGATAAGATTCAATTAATCTTAACTCCTCCTCGCTGTATAGTGACCGATCAAAGGTATAATCAAAGCTCGAGTCTTTCAATGTCCGGAATGCAGCTTCCAGCGGATGTGGTGGCTCGGGCGAAGGTTGACGCGCAGAGGTAGCCGAAGGCAATGAGGTGGTGTCTGGGGCCTGTGTGGTTGTTTCTGGTGCGATCGGCGCCGTTCGAGTCTCTGTGGGCTGCTGAGAAACACTGGCATTTGTAATGACTGGGCTAGGACCAGCCACGCTAGCAGGTTTGCTTGATCGTCTGCTGTCATTTTGAGGATTCTTGGCCGCCCAGCTAGCCGAGGAGGGCAAGGCAGACCCATCCCCACTGTCGCTTCGGCTCATCTCGTCATCACGTACAGCCTGACTAGACGTTGCTTGTGATGCTGCGGCCATACTTTGCGGAGCTTTTTGAGGCGGAGGTTGTGGCTGCGGTGGTTGAACGGATCGTGAGGAGGAGGCTTGGTGCGCGGGCTTTTGTTGCGTTGAAAGAGCATTCATTGAAGATAGATCCTGACGGCTGAAACTGTCGTTGTCCTCGCCAGTCTCATGGAGAAAGGTACAGTTTCGGTTGCCACATGTTTCATTACGGAGGAACGCCGAGCAGTATTTGGTTGTTCCGTACTGAGCCCTGTCATCGACACGTCAGTGACCCTTGATGTACAAGAGTTTCTCTAATTTACTCACCTCAGCGGTCTATCGAGGTTCTGAGAGCCATCAACTGCTGCAATACACCTGGCAGCATCCTCCCTGTTTTCGAAGGTGACGTAGACGCCTATTGAATTGCTACCATTTTGACCTTCTTTTGCTTTACTAACAACAATCTTCGTTATTTTGCCATATTGTCCAAAGTATTGTGGACCTCGTAATGTGCGTAGAAATTCTTCCTCACTGCTCTGCTGGCTCAGACCAACGACATAGACCAAGTTTTTCTGTACCACCCGTATGCCAGCAAGATTCTTTCGATTTAAGGTCTCGACTTGTCTTTGCTCGTTTTCCTTCTTTCTTGCCATAGCTTTCTTCCTCGCTTGAAGCGCAATGTCGGCTTTTTGTCTGCAGAACATCAGCAAGGCTTGAGCCGATGACCAGGAGGTAGTAAGGCCTACTCTTCGGGAGAGACAATCTTCCATTCTATGCTTTGATCATCGTATGGTCTTCGGCATGCGGGGCAGAGGCCATTCATATTGTTTTTGACATTATTGTAACAAAATTGACATATCTAACGGCAACACAGCGTTAGCACGTGCTCATGAAAACAACGGCCGCCTAAGCAACTATATCAAGTTATCCATAAAATGAGTGTGACGTACCTGATACCCGCAAGGACAGGGTCTGAAATTTTTGTCTGATAAGTCGAATTCTTCGACACATAGTGGACTATAAGAATCAGTCGAGAGCTCTACAAGTTTGCTGTGTCTAGTCAATAGGTAGCAACCTACCATGTCTCGTCGGAGTCATCTATGAAGGCATCTTGTAAACCACGACTCGCCATGGTGTAAGGGGATAGAAGGGGTAGACTGGAGTAAGCGGCGGTGAACGCGCAAGGCGGGGGACCGGTTATAATGTTATGATATCGGCATAGGTATATTGTTAATAGGTTAACGTGATGCTGTAAAGCACGACGGCATAGTTGTGTTTGCTGAAATGACTGTGAAGTGAGAGATGTTAATCATGAGCCAAGGCAGAGGTGCAAGTTCGAGATATCGCGCTACTTTTGCCACGCTAAGCCCTACGAGGTTGGCCGCATCGGATAGCATCACCATTTCCGTTTGCAGTGAGCTTCGGCTTGTAGAGTGACTGGCAATCTGTAAGGATGGCTATGAAGCTCGGGGCTGCGAAGCCTCTAGGGCGCCCAATATGCATTGCTACTTGTGCATCCTCTCGAGCCTCTATAGCTCGCCAATTCACCTGTACGGCTTTACGGACGAAGGAGGTGGCTTCCCAGGAAGATATACCAAATTTGCGGCACGCACCTCGCCCTCGTGAGTGCACTTGGCTTGAATTCTTCAATTGAACCAGTACTTATTCTACTCTGCAGCTGGCGGAAAGCTCTATGCCCCTGTAGTGAACCCAACCGACAAGTATCAAGAGAAAGCTGCCAGCCTCCACACCTACGGCCAATATCTCCTCTCATGCATGCCGAAATACATCCAACAATTCTCAGTCTGGAAGGATGAGCTCACGATATATATACCTCCGGCAGGTGTCATCCCAGTCATGTCATTCCTCAAATACCACACCGCTGCAGAATACACAATGGTCGCGGACATAACGGCAGTGGATTACCCTACGCGATCCAACCGGTTCGAAGTCGTATACAATTTGCTGAGTGTGAGGCACAATTCGAGGATACGGGTCAAGACGTATGCAGACGAAGCCACACCGGTCCCAAGTATAACATCACTCTACGACGGCGCCAATTGGTACGAGAGGGAGGTGTATGACCTGTTTGGAGTGTTCTTTGTTGGACATCCGGATTTGCGGAGGATTATGACGGACTATGGCTTCGATGGCCATCCATTAAGAAAGGATTTTCCGTTGACAGGCTACACTGAGATAAGATACGATGAAGAAAAGAAGCGGATAGTGGTGGAGCCACTAGAGCTGACGCAAGCTTTCCGCAATTTTGAAGGAGTAAGTCTTGCCTACAGCGGAGTCATTCAACGGTATGCTGACTATCTACAGGGGACCGCTGCGTGGGAACAGGTTGGCCCGGGCAAGGACAGGAAGCCAGAATCGTTCCAGTTGCCAACGCCTAAGCCAGAGCCCCCAAAGGAAGAGGAAAAAAAGAAATAGACCTCCGTCCTTTGTGTATCTTAGAAATCATAAAGCAGTTATTGTACATTGTAGAAGCCTCATCGGGTGCCCACGGAAAGCGTCTGATCAATGGTGCGAATTTGAGGACACAGGTTGCCCAAGGTCCATGTTCTCACTTTCGTTTTCATTCAGCCATCTCTAAATCACATACCCAATTTCGAGTTCTTTCACTCTTTCTTGGCTCCTTCTGTCCTTCTTAACCTCCATCTACCACAGTATCTTACCTTTCATGCGCAGCAAACGTGTCATGGTTGGGTCAAACACTGAGCGGTATTGCTCTCTGGAGCGCTCAAAAAAGGTCTTAGGAAGGATCACCAACCAATGAAAGCGAGTTTTTGGATGGGTTTGGAGCAGGAAGTTTGCACGTTTTCGCTCTATATCACTGATGCTCCCTTCTCCTGAGAAGCAGGAATCGAATGAAGAGATAGTAGTTTTTTTTTTTTTTTTTTTTTTTTTGTTTTTTTTTTGTTTTTTTTTTTTGAAAAAGGGTTGGAAGACTGCAAAGAGTATGTTGAAGTTATCTGAACCTGGAACAGAGATTACAAGAGCAAATCAGAAGATAGCGACTCTGGATGCGATCCTGCTTGCATATCGTCGTTGTTGCTATGGTTGATCTTGAGGTCTTCTAATTGCTATCTTGGGGCACTAGCTAGAAAGGAAGTAGTGTGAATCCACACGTTACAAATTTTAGTCTTCGTCTTTTCCAACTCATGCTCTTCTACATCTGACAGTGTCCATGCACCTGCTAGCGATACTAAGTGAGCGGGAAAGGCTTGGAGATGGCCATGGAGCTCGATCCGCTAAAGTGTCTTTTCTCTTATATAACTATTGTGGCATATTCTCATCATCTTCACTCCCTTTTCTTATCATTCTCTTCAGCTTGGCTAGTAAGTAATTCGTCTCTAGCCCAGATGCAAGCCGTTGCATAACCCAAGGGTCCAGTCAGGAACATTGCCATTATGCCATATAAAATCAATGATGCCCCGCTTTGATGAGATGTACATTTTCGATAAACTATCATGAATAGTGTAGTACTCCATAGTATCATAGCTGCAGAGCCAAGGAGCTCGTCATACTGAAGCAAAAGATGCGTTCCGGATCCTATTGAGAGCATCTTGATGGACGGTGAAACTGCTGCCGGGAGGAAAACCTTGGAAGGATTGAAGGCTCCTTTGAATTCAGAAGCAAAGAGGTCGGGAAAGAAGGTTGAAGTCGCAACCAACGTTGCAGTAGCGGCTTGACCCAATCCTGCAATGACCAGAAGGCCAACGTACAGTATTCGCATAGTATGAAGCTCCTGCGAGCCGAACGACTTGGTCGACGACGTTCTCACAGGCTTGGAAATCACATACGGCAGGACAGCTTGAACCATGGAGACCCATATTGGGAATAATTGCCAGATTGCAATATTTGTCTGTTTCTGTTCATAGCTTATTACCGATGGCGCAGGCAAAGACATTAAGATACTCGGAAGAATAAAGCCTATTAGTAGCGCTGGGGGAATAGCGGCAACGTGATCCGTTTCGACCAAAAGGTCAGAGACGCTCTTCGAAGACACCAGGGGTGATGTCGAAAGGTAGATAGCCAGGTAGATCGGTAGTACAACGGCATAAGCGGCGATCTGAACCAAAAATCCCCAAACCCCAATACTGTAACGGATCAGTCTGACCTATAAGGTGGACTTGAATCTATCAAAAGCCTTACAAAGAGATCATCCTCCATCGATGACCACGTCTCATACTTTCAATCACAAGCAGACCCCAGCCACAAGCAGTTTGCATTGCAAAGTGAAAGCAGAACAGCGAGTTACTGGGACTAGAGCCATCAACTTGCTCCCAAAAGACCATAACCAGAATAGTCAGCTGTTTGTCAATTGCTGGTATTCCAGTGTAGACAATTTTGATGGGCTCTTGAGTACCAGGGAGTGTCCGAGGTCCCACTTTCAGAACATAGCCAAGCTGATCGGTGCTTCCATTATGCATGAATATGTACCATACAGCATAGAAAGCTGCAGCAGAAAAGAAGAGCAGCCCGATTCTACTGGCATTCAGAAGAGCAGACATGGCAGACAGCGGGTAACGATCGATTCAAATTCTCAGTCAGATCTCGCGAGAGCTATGGTCACGCGAAAAATCGGTAAAGCTATCAGTATTAATGCTTAAAGATACATGTTAATCTGATAAAGTAGAGATATCAATTGCAAATGCAGAAGCCAGATACTTAAGTTGAAGCGCTCCATTAGAGGCCTGTGCCTTACCCATACCTTATCACGGAGTTGAAACTCCTTATCTCCGACACGCTAACAGCTTTCCGGATGGTATCCATCAATGCGCGGACACCATCTCTTCTTGCATAATGACGTCGAAGCGTAAATATGCGGAGATTAGTGGGAGAGAAGCAATTTCTAATGGCAGTCCAGGCAAGAAGTTGGGATTGCAGCAACGCCAGGTTGAGCATTTACTGGAACAAGGCAAAAAGACCTTGTTTAGATCGCTGAAGGTAGCTCGAGGATTCGAGCGTCAAAAGCTGGGTAGGCGGCAGAAGACGGCAAAGGCAGAAAATGCGGAGACTGATCTCATACGCTTGGATGCAGAAGTAGCTGCTCTCAAGGTTTGCACTCCCTAGCCGATGACCTACACTCTTGCTAATTATTGCAGACCTTGGATTTAGCCACAACAGCAGAAATACATCTATACAAGTCACTCTTAAAGATCAAGTCAATTGCGTCCGCCCCTTCTTTTCCACGTCATGTTCAAACTGCTGTGGAAGCGACTCGAAAGCCGCTGGATACGGCTAGTGCTAACGTCCAAGCGAGGTTATTCAAATCCAGTCCCGCCCAAACGGCCATGACAGAGACATTGAGTAGTATACGGTCCGTACTTGGCATAGCGGAAGTGAGTTTGGGCAGTAAGAAAAGACTAAGGGCGAAGGATTATGCGGATACTGTACCAGCAACAGTCTCGGACGATGGCTTATCCGGAAAGGGGGGAGTTGCAGGTGAGGAAAGTGGTGACGAATGGAGTGGGCTTTCTAGCGTAGAAAACGCGACCGAATCTGAGAATGTCGAGAGGAGTGATGACGATGAGGAAGATTATGAGGCATACGCCCCACGACTGGCTGCATCGTCAGATGAAGACTCAGCAGCTGGGGAATCAAACCTGGAGAGGTCTTACCAGCGAGATTTAAACCCAGAAGAGATCACAGAAGAATCAGAGGTCGAGGAACAACCTCGAAAACCCAAAGCCCCCAACAAACCTCCGCCCGCTGCACCCAAATCAACGACTTTCCTCCCCTCTCTCTCGCTGGGGGGCTACTGGTCCGGCTCCGAATCCGCCGAGGATCTATCCGACACAGAACAACAGCCCCGTAAGAACAGACGGGGCCAGCAAGCTCGTCGTGCTTTATGGGAAAAGAAATTCGGCAAGAATGCTAATCATCTGAGAATGCAGTCCCAGAATCGGGATGAAGGCTGGGATCCACGGAGAGGTGCTAGAGACAGTGATGATAGGGGAAAGAGAGGGAGGGGAAGAGGGCGCGGTGGACTACGGGCTTCGAGAGAGGGTGTAGGAGAGAAGGGTAGAGGGCGCGGTCCTATGAGTAGCGGAGCCAATAGTAACCCAGTGACCGCGAGGAGAACGAAGCCCGCTGCTGATGCACCCCTGCATCCGTCGTGGGAGGCAGCCAAGAAGGCGAAAGAGCAGAAGAAAACGGCAGCATTCCAGGGAAAGAAAGTCGTTTTCGACTAACCTCAGCTCATATCTATCGTCTATCGTCTATCGTCTATCATCTATCATCACCGCATGCATGCATCTAAGCCCCAAATGCAAGTGTCTCACTCTCCTCTTTTCTGAATCACTACGCCCCATCAACCCACTCATCCCCAAACAACCACCTCAACCTCTCCACCGCCTCCCCCCCCTTTCCCCTCCCCTTCGCCAACCCCAAAACACCTCCCCTAGTCTGTCTCTTCCACCTCTCCGCCCCCACCACCACCTCCCCCCCCTCCTTCCTCAACTCCTCCAACACCGCCACAACCGCCCTCTTCGCATTCGCCCCATTCGCAACCATATGCCCAATCACCATCTCAACACTCACCCCCTCATTAGTATCATGCCAAGAATCATAATCCGTCGACATGGCGATGAGGGCGTAGGCGATTTCGGCTTCGCGGAAGAGTTTGGCTTCGGGCATGGTGGACATGTTGATGATGGAGATGGGGGGTGTGGTGGGAAGGGACCGGTAGAGGATGGATTCGGAGCGAGTGGAAAATGTTGGTCCCTCTACATATCCACATATATAAGCCAACGTTTTGCCGTTGTTGTAGGATAGATCTTTAGAAGGAGGGGGTAGTACCTATAACGATAACAGTGCAGTCTTTATGGGCTTTCACTTCCTCCCCCTCCAGGACCCCAGGCCGACTAATAGCTTTATACACGCTCTCCGAGAGCATTTTGTCAAACGGATCAGCCATGCTGATATGCCCTACCAGTCCCTTTTCGAAGAACGTCCACGGGCGAACCTATATCACACATCAGCCTCTACACTCAATTCTTCTCCCCTTCCCTCCCCATTTCCTTCCCTTCCCTTTCGCCACCTCCGCCCATTACCCAGCCAAGCAGAAGACATGACAGAATTAAAAATATCCCTTACCCCCTTCGTCCAATCCACCACCCCCCCACCCACACAAAAATCCCTCGGCTTCACCTCCTCCCTCAAACTCCCCACCGCACTAAACCCCACCACGCACTTCACCCCCAATTTCTTCAACGCCGCAACATTAGCTCGATTATTAATCTCATGCGGCGCAATATCATGGTGGGTGCCGTGTCTCGCTAGGAAAGCGATTATCGTTGGTTGTTGGTGATTTGTTGAGGTTGTAGGGGTAAAAGAGAGGATGGTTATGTCTGAGGAGGGAGCACCCCATGGTGTTGTGGTTGTGGAGGCGGGGAGGGAGGCGAGGGGGTGGAAGGGCGGGGAGGGGAGGGTGGAGAGGCCGGTTCCGCCGATTATGGCTAGGGGGACGGGGTCTGGGGGGGTGTTAGTGTGGGGAGGGATAGGTGGGAGAGAAGGGGGGGAGGAGGCTCGCCTGAGTAGGTGGTTGGGAGGTCGGACATTTTGGTTCTGAGGGGACGAGGGTTATGGTGGGAATAGGTTGTGGGGAGGAAGAAGTTGGAGGTAAGGAAGATGGAAGGGTGAGGTATGGAGATGGGGAGGTGGTGACGCAGGGTCTTAGTGGTGCGGGTATGGAGCATTCATTTATGGACTTTGTGCAATGTGCATGTGAGCTAATGGTGAATTTTGTGGAGATTTGTGTGAAGGGAGAAGTGAAGCGATCTGGACGCGGCAATTGTTTGGCTGGGGATTTCAACAATTGACCGCTTCGTCCCCAATTACACCTGTCTTGATCAATAGTACTGGCAATTGCAAAAGTTGGACGACGTGATGACAGAGTGCTTATGTACGAATCAAGTACGGTACACAGAACCAGTAGGGATATCTCGTGAAAGACGCATTAGGCGCCCCATCCGTCGTTCGTCCAACATCTCTCTAATTCACTGCTCAGATCTTTTCCACTGGCTCGACCTTTTCACCCATCGTAGCATCCACGGTTGAGCTACTATGCGTTTGATACTCCTTGCTTCCCATCTGTCTTGTATCCCATCCATTCTGCTCAAGATACGCTCTGAACTTGATATCCTCCGATGTGATCGTATCTTGGCCGATATTTGGCAGAAAGAAGAACGCCAAAAAGGCACTGAAAATGCAAAGGCTGCTACTAACAAAGAAAGGATCTTGACCGCCTCGAACACCAGTAGCACCGCCTGGGGCATTGTCTTGGATGATGGGGAAGAGGTAGGTGCCGACAAAAGCACCAATTTTTCCCATGGCCGCGGCAATCGCGTAGTATTGGCCACGAATGGCTGTGGCGCTGGTCTTGGAAGCGACAAGGCCGATGTTGTCGCCTGGTCCCGCCTCTCCGAGGGAAAGGAAGATACCATAGACGACGACAAAGCCGGCAACGTGGGCACTTGTGTCAAGCTGGGAGTAGCATCCGGCCATAATGAAGCCCACAATTCCTTGGGCAAGGACGAAAGTACCCAGGGCAAGACGGGGACCCATCCAATCACTTAAGAAGGCGCCTCCAACAGCCCCAGGAATGTAGAACAAGTTGATGATGGTGTTCCAGCCGAATGATTTCCAGATAGGAGCTGACGAGCCTAAGATGATAGTGAGCCAGGCCGAAGAGTAGATGCTGAAGGAGTAGGCTGAGAAATCGTAGATGAACCAGATGAGTGAGACAATAGTGAGGCGAAACCAGTAAAACCTACTCAAAGTCAGTATCCATTGGCTAATAGGGAATGCATCCTGCTCACTTGATGACTAGCCACCATGGTGTCCTGGTGTTCTTCATGGTCTCACGTTTGAATTCTTCTGGTTCTTGAAGCTTCAATCGGAGGTAGAGGAGACTGAGAGGAGGTATGACACCAAGACCCAGGCAAATTCTCCACGCTGCGCGAAGGTGGCTGTCGGTACATGCCAAGACAACGATCATGGGGACAAATGTAGAAAACACGAATCCAATATCAATTTGCACGTTGGTGAACATTATGAACCACCTGTTCCTGTGTCCTTCCTTCAGTTCTCCAGTGCTTTCAGCGCATGCAACACTACCAGCCGGATATTCTCCACTGAAGCCCGGTCAGTGAATAGAGATGTCATTGGCTCTGTAATATTACGTACCCAATACCAATACCCAGCAAGAAGCGGTAGGCGACTAGTGCATTGAACATGCCAGGAATCGAACCGCCGCTGTAGGAACCAGCACCAAGCGCGGCGAAGATGAAGAGAATGACGGTGGAGGTGAGCAGGGCCTGCTTTCGCGAGTAGTGGTCGCTCATGTATCCGAAGAAGAGTTGGCCAACAACTGTGCCGGCGAAGGCGATGGATGCGACATTCTTTTGAGCGGACGATGCGGTGTACTCGGTCTTGTAGAGAGTCTTCAATATGGTGTTGACCTGGCCAATGACCCTAGACGATGTACGTCAGAAAGAGGCTTCTTTCCAAACATGTGACTGAGCGTGAGCTCACCCGTTCAGGTAGCCATCGGAGAAGAGTCCAGCACCGCAAGCAATTGTCGGCCAACTGCGCTCCCATCGACTTTTCTGGAGGTTCTCCAATGGTTCGCCGTGGATGTCGACCTCATTGCGCACGGGCGACTCGTCAAGCTGCTTCGTTGTGCTACCTGGGAGGAACTTCATGCTGGGTATATATAGATATGAGTCCCTGTCGAAGTTTCGTGCACAAGCCCAGTTGTTTGGATTGAAGTGAGGCTGTCAAGTGGAGAGGGCATCTCCCCACCTTTATGCAACGCTGGGACCAGGCCATTCCACGGTTCCACGGGTCAGGTTTAGCAAAGTCTACCTACCTTAGGTAGGTACCTTACTTCGTAGGTAGTAGTTTGGATAAGGTAGCGGATCTTTGCCTCTTGTCGGTCGAACGCTAAAATCGCTTCGTAAGACCCCCGAACGAGCTCGACTACCGTAACATTGACACCACCAACATCATTCTAACCCTGCACATTGAGCCCTAGACCATCCACGATGGGCGGGCAAGCCCGCTGAGTGGACCCTGCAAGAGTTCTGGAAGATCTCCGTACGCCATTGATACGCCATACCGGCGCCGTATCCGAGAGTTGTTGCACGATAATGATAAAGGACGATGATGCACAGTCGTCATGCCAAGTGGTTCGTCAATCTACTTTATTAGACGTGTGATGGGACAGACCACACGGTTCGCATTGCCTTTCTCAGCCAATCTATCAACTAAAGAATGCGACTGGAGGGATTGCCCTTGATGTTACACTTTGATTGATGGGTAACCGGAGCATTAGCGGACTATTTCGCCTGTCACATGGCTCCTTGGTTGGACATGAACCCTCCGCCAGGCAAATGGAGGGTAAAAGCTCGACAGTCATCATGCAACCCAATCTTGGGGAAATCCTTAGTGTAAGTCCACGAGTACTGTTACACGTGCTACGGAGCGAGACCACTTATGTTTCGAGCCTGGGACCTCATGGTGCAGGGATATTGAAGGTAACGGTTGCCCCACCAACATTCATTACGGGAGATAACCACATCAAGCAATTGCACCCTGGACTGGCCTGCTTGGACCAGGCTCTCGCACTCGGTCCACCCGAAGCCTTCTTATTCCCCCACCAAGCGCCAAGCTGCTGGAGAGGTAAGATACAACGCGATCAACAAGACATCTCATGTCATGTCATGTGCTCCCAGAAATGTCCTATGATTTCGAGTGACACTCGTTGCTAAGACCTTTGGACTACAACACTGAGACTGCGCACCATCGCCCTCGTGCTTACCATTCCGGACGGTGTCTAGGTTGAAAAACCCAATACCTCGAGACCACTGGCTCTGGCATCTCACTACTATCTTCTACTTTACCACTCCATACATTCATGCCCGTATCAACTGCTAGTGTTCCTCCAGGTGCGTCGACATCATCATGCATTGCTATGGAACATGTAATGTCAAACAACCCAAAGTACCTTATGACGCTGCTAGCAGTTCGCCTCTACAATGACATTTGTCTTTTGCTGTAGCACTGCTTATGTAAAGGACAAGTCATTCATTGAAGGATATTCGAGAGCTAAAATGGTCTTCAATAATCCCTATTGTCTTTCTATTGAAAGAAATATGACATCGATGACGATAGATGCTTCCGACCTCAATGTCACTACGAACATGGAAACAGAGCCTTAACAAGATCGCAGCCTCAAGCACTGGACGGCCCTAGCAACTCCACAGTACCGAGATAAAAGACCAAAACCAAGGCCAACAACGTGCAGAACCACGCCCGCTCCGACCTCTACGCATTCCAAAACAGCCGACAACACACTCCATACCCGAACCGCGATACATACAGCGCCCCTGCGCCCGGACGTTGTTGCGACTGCCGCTTCAAGATCAGCCAACGGATAATTAAGCCCCAAGTTCTTCCATGCAATTACCTGCGCAAATATGGCAGAGTCTATCATTTACCCCACAAGGTGGACATCCAAATGTTCGCATTTTCCCACAAACCCTAGTGGCAGAGATGTTCTCCATATTTCGAAGGAACCAGTTGCCTGCCAAAACCTCATACTACTCCAAATCGAAGCTGATGCATCACCAATGCCCAATCCCCACGCTCCTATTCTTTTTCCTCTCCACGATAGCCCAATCAGGACATACCCAACCAACCAATAACAACGCAAGCACCATCCTTACCTCCACAACAAACACCACCACCATCCCATCTCCTATCCAAACCTCCCCCACCATTAATTCAATTGTAATCTGCACTCCCTTCAGCCGTTTACAGTTCCGTCCCAAGTACCAAGACTGCAATGCCGCTCTCGACTTCCTCCCCGACTCCCAAAAATTGGGCCTTTTCCACACTGGTGGCTTGGCCGACGAATTCAGACTTCCCGTTCACGCGACTGCAAGAACTTGCGAGATTAAGGTCCAGCTGGTGGAATCCTATGAGGGCAGAGAATTGGGTACATGGACAGAGGTTAGGGCTACAGCGGCCATGGTCGCAGACGAGTGTTATTATGGGCATGGGATGGAGCATACAGGAGGAGAAACTTTGCTGCGCAGGAATATTCTGATTAGCTTGGTTAGGACGGGTAGTGTTATTCTTAGCGGTGTTGGTAATGCGACGATAGCAGGAGAAAATTGAAGGATGTGACATGCTCGATCGTTAACCTGCAGCCAGAAACCAGGAACATCATACAAGCCACGAAGAATTCCTTGTCGACTCACTCTTCTCGTTGGTAATTTGCAGAACGCAGTACCCTCTTATCGATCGAGATACCAGCTATATGCAAAAATAACTTGCATGTTATATCAGAATTAGATGACCCGATAGACAGGCCAGCACGACAAAACGGTAAGGAGACTTTTTGTTTGTGTGTTGGTGCAAAATACCACCCTCCCCATTCCCGCAGAAACATTGCGCCTGTCACATCGACAGATCGTAGCGTTGAGAGTCTGGGATACGTTATGGGGGCGGATTTTGGGTAGCGGATATGGCTTTGCAAGCGTTCATCAAGTTGAGGTCTGGAACGCTTGCAGCTGACGTAGTAGACTTCTTAACCATTGTTTTAGGAAGGCGCGTGGCAACAACATGTATTCGGTCGAGCGTTCATTAAGCACCAGAATTTTTCAAGCAGCAGTGCTACCAACTATCCGTCTGGGAAGCTTTTGAGGAGCAAATTGGTAGGTAATCATGCAAACAAAGCGTTATGCAAACAAAGGCTTGGCCTGACGCAGCAATCGGCCACCAGACCATACGCCGGATTTCTCACAACTCGACAGCTCAATACCTTCCCTAGCTCAACCACATGGTTATATCTGGGAAACGCGAGGCACCGAAAAGGTTGCTAGGCGGGGCACTTTCTTGGGATCGATGTGACATCATGGACTTGGGCTACAGCCTTGAAATGTGGAATCGATCAGGAGCTTCGATAACAGGGCGGGACATAATTCTCATCTGAGAAACGTGAGGCATGGAAAACACTACCAGCCAGCACTTTCCAGGCGATAAATGTGACATTGAAGATTTGGGCTACAGCTTTGAAATCAGGAGCTTCGAGAACGGGGCGGGACCGCGGTAAGAAATCGGATAAATGTGCCACAGTACTCGGGCGCAAACAAGACTGAAGTGCTTTCAACCCACCAAGAACTTCTCTCCGGTGCCGCTTCATCTTGGGCACACAGCCTCAGCCTTTGGAGGTCCACAACTGGTCACTCTCGGCTGCGGGGCGTGCAGTCGACAGTTGTCGGACTAGCTATACGCTTGTCTGCAATTATGTCTTATCTATTTGGTTACTACATAGCTCAACTGGGTCCGGGCATCTTTTCCTTTTTTTTGTCGGAGTATTCAAGTGAAAAATTTGCATAAAAAGCCATGCCTATACACCAGCTATCGGTCGAAGCCGCCTTCAACCAATTGGATCCTCGAGAACAGCTCTATGCCCATCATATGGCAAAAGCAGCATGGTCCGGTACTAGAATCATCCAGCGCCAAGTGTCACCAGAATCAAGTGGGATCTTTGACTTCATAATGCGACTCTATGAAGCATGTAAGAATAGCTATCGCGGCGATTGGGATGCTCTAGCAAATGCTTGCAAGGTATCCCACGCTGATGTGAATGCTTTCATCGAGTATGCTGCGACTTTCCTGTCCAATATGGGGAATTACTATGTATGGTCTATTACTGCCTACTAGGATGCTTCGAGCAGCTAAACAAGTGTATAGGGTCACGGGGATCAGAAGTTCTAGCCATTGATGGCCAAAGACTCGCTAAGGGCAATGGCACAAATCTCTGAGAGTGCCCAGACGATCCTTGCAAGCATCGAGACACCTATGTTCTCCTCTCAACCCAGCGGTCTTGGGTTCCCTGGTGATAAAAGTCAGAGTTGCTGTTATCCAGGGGAACATATCATCGGTCCTGAGGATATCTCTCTCGTGTCACAATATATGGAGGAGCATAAAATCCCCCCTGAGAATACCCGTATCTACAAGACTTTTGTGGATGGACACTGTGTCTACGAACTGTTGCTGGCCTCTGTGGAGAAGAATGCAGGCGAAGAAGAGATCACGAGATTGCCGGGTTCGCAAGCAAGTATACGTCTTATAAAAGGAGATCACGGTGGTGAACTTCTCGCGATCTGTCACTCTCTCAAACAGGCTGCTCAGTATGCAGCGAATCCAATACAGGAGACCTTCCTGGACCAGTATCAGCGGAGCTTTTATACTGGAGATCTCGAAATCTACAAGGAGTCTCAGAAGACCTGGATTCAAGACACGAAACCTTCTGTTGAGAATATCTTCGGTTTCGTAGAGCCGTATCGCGATCCATACGGTATCAGGGCGGAATTTGAAAGCCTGGTGGCCATATCAGACCGCAAGGAGACCGAATTACTCACTAAGCTGGTAGAAGAATCCTCAAAATTTATCAGAAACCTGCCATGGGCAAACGGGAACATCTGAGAATAACGGCAAGGGACCTTTTGAGAAATCTCTATTCGAGCCTCCTGATTTCACGAGCATCTATGCGCTTGCATTCTGCTCTAGTAGGATATGGGGTGGTGCAAATCTACCTAATTATAACGACATTCGCCAGCAAAATGGCTTCAAAAACGTCATAATCGCCAATCGCATGAACGCCAGAAACGATAATATACCGGCATCGGATCCATTTAGTGGGGGTTTCCGAGGCGGTAGCTTTCCAAAAGCATAAGTATGCCGCTAAGTACATTTGGATTGTTCTACATGAACTGCTTGGGCACGGTACAGGAAAATTGATGACAGAAGAAGATGGGAAATACAACTTCGATATCAAGAGTCCCCCAATCAATCCACTAGATCAACGGCCAATCGACTCTTGGTACCGATCGGGGCAGACATGGAATGGTATTTTCGGTGATATAGCTCCCACTGTGGAAGAATGCAGGGCTGAACTTGTCGGTGCCTATCTTATGGATGACGCTGAGCTGCTGGCGCTGTTTGGTTACACCTCGGAAAGCGATACACTGCGCAAGACCTCACATACACTGTGTATCTCCTGCTCGGAGTCAAAGGTCTGGAGGGTCTGCAGGATTACAATATTGAAAATGGAAAATGGGGTCAAGCTCATAGCAGAGCTAACTTTGCTATGCTGAGATGTCTGCTGGCGGATGGCAATGGTTTCATGACAATCGATTGCAATAGTGCTGAAAACCAGATCACCGTCCACGTTGATCGCTCTCGAATACTTTCCGACGGCAAGCCAGCACTCGGCAGGATGCTTCTCCGGTTACATATGTACCGTTCTACTGCCGACGTCAAAAGTTGCCGTGATTATTACGAGGATCTTTCAAGGGTTGATGGACGATATCTGGAGTGGCGACGCATTGTGCTTGCGAAAAAGTTGCCCAGATGGGTCTTCGTACAACCCAACACCTTTCTTGAAGGCGAAAAGGTCGTTCTGAAGAATTATGAGCCAACACCACAGGGTGTGATCCAAAGTTGGGCGGAGCGCGACATTTAGTCTATTCATTTTCCTTCGTTGCGACAGATTGGGAACATGGTCTTGGCTGTGACCTGACTAGTATGCTATTCGATATGGTAGTCTTGTGTAGTTGTATCTGCGCACAATTATAAACGGTACGCTGTTTGATCTTCGACAATGCTGAGGGCAGGGATATTCTCCACTATACGTAGCCTCCTAATGCAATACGGTCCATACTGTTATCTCCATAGAAATCCGCGGTTGCACTTGGCAAGGTAGCAGATGCACTTCAAGTCGAATCGTTCCAGGACACTGACATCTCATGGAATCTCATACATTTTGATTCGTATTCTAAATCTAATCAGGACCTGCGGGAGACCGTGGCACATATGTTATGGCCCCTCCATTCAGATGAAGGTGGGAGATAAGAATGAAACCCTCCGTCTTACACGGAATGAGATGCAACAATTCTAATGGGTTGGACGCCGTGGTAGGATGATAATCGTGCATGCAATCGAGGGCACACGAATCTTCAATGATTACTTCGGGCCGAACCCGTGTAAAAGACATACCTTATATGGCAGTCCGATAATTTTGGGATATGCCAACTGTCACACATGGAGAGATCTGGCCTTGAGCTTCTTCACTCTGGCTTCGGCAGGCTTACCTTCACTTCCTATGCGGCGCCTTTCACGCTAATTGTAAACTGATATGCATGCAAGAATACAGTGAATAAATACCCACAACTTGCAGGAGGAGCCTCACAATAAACAGAATCCACTGCCGATGTAACCTTACACGCCACTTAACTCGCCGAGAATGATGGCCGTACGTAACAGTGCGGTGAAATGTAACACCCTGTCAAGCGGGGTATTCTCCGAAGGTCATACACGGTCCGTCGTCAGGATACATTTTCACGTGACTGTGGCTCAATTATTGTGATACTCAATCGCAATATCCTTGTGAGTGTTGTACTTCTATTTTCAGAATTCCTCCGACCCAAGAATCCACTGCCCACCTCGATATCACTGAATCTCACATCCGTATTCCACAGCAGAGAACCGCCATTCCATCTCGTCGCCCAAGAAAATAAGTTGTAATGGAGCCCAGCAATACGGACGTCAACGATTACAAGTCTCCTTTCCAACTCACCAAGTCGATCCACAAGGATCTATACCCAGCCCTTGATCCAAAGAATCCTGATCTTTCGGCATCTGGCAAAGTTGTGATGATCACGTGCGCTGAAGGTCGGATTGGATCTGTCAGTGCTTCGCCGATTTCTTTGTACATAATCAAAACCCTATTGCTGCCACCTTGCTGCGATGATCTTGGAAATCCGCCTCATGTGGATTCCTTGCATTGAGCCCCTTATCGTCCTTTCACATCAGTACTTTGGGTTCTCTATAAAGCTGACTATCATCAGGATTGTGCCACAGTTTGTGCCACAGCTTGGGCCACGGCAGGAGCGGCTGGAGTTATTCTCGTCGGCCGCAATATGGAGACTCTCATTAAGATCACTGGATATTGCAAGACCATAGCTGGTTCCCTCGCCACCATGACATACAAAACTGACATAACTTCGGAAAGCGATGTCGAGGCGCTGTATCACGACATTGCGACAAATTTCATGGTTGTAGATGTTCTAATCAACAATGCTGTAACCTGGAATTACCCATATACAGGAGACATTAGACCCGTTCGGTGGTGGCAGTACTTTGTGAGCCACCCTTCCCAGTAGGAGGAACAGCGTTTTGGGATAGTATCTGACCAAAGTGGCCCAGGAATGTCACGTCAGAAGTCCTTACTTGATGAGCCATTACTTTATCAAGTATTTCGGGGCGAAAGGGACTATCATCAACATCTCTTCAATGGACATCGGACTTGTGATGCCAGGGTTCAGTTTGTACTCCGCCAGTAAGCTCGCAATGGTAAAGACTTCAGAGTACCTCCAGAAAGGTAGGTACTGATGTGCCATCCACGGGAAGGGAGTGAGGAGAAGCTGACGCCAATAACACCACCCATAGAACATCCTAGTCTGCGAGTCTTCTGCTGCATGCAAGACATTGTTGAAAGGAAGCCGACTGCTTGTCTTCCCTACAATATCAATGGTACGTTGACAGGTCCGATGTCACTTTATCTGAGCACGCCAAGAGCCGATTATCTGAAGGGGAGCCTCGTTAGTGATAATTGTAAGTAAAAACTATATTTAAATGAGGATAGACAATCCACTAATTGCTCTTCTCCTTAGGGGATATTGTAGAGATGGAGCAGCATAAGGATGAAATGGTCAAGCATCAGCTTTTGAATTTGGGATTTCTGAACGCCAAGCTGGGACCCGAAGCCCACCCGTGGGAGACTAGACCTTTGGACTCACCTCAAGGGTTGATGGACTTGTCCTTTTTTTGATCGATAGCAGTGTATGCTCTGCTTCTTCAATTTCAATAGGTCACTACGGTTCCAGTAGATACATATATAGTCATGGCTAGGCTCTATCTAAAACGCTCACACGATCTTCATCATTGTAGAAATGTCCAATTCGCAATTACTTTGCCTTGAAAGGAAGTTTATTGACGTATTGTACGTTTGTCTCATTGAGCGTAATTAAAAGCTTACCATTGCAAGTAGAGCAAAGTCTTTGCATCAGAAACGAAGAGCGCCCGTCATTCCTATGCTGTTCCTGGGTTGTGAGATAGTCTACTTATATTTGCCCGAGTCATGAAACCCACTCATTTGCAGTCAGGATTCGGCCACCAGCATAGGATTGTCGTCCCACCTGACAGGAGTTAGCCCTTGGAAAAATTGAACGGCTTTGCGGGATAGCAAGCTACAACGTGCAGGATTAGCATACGGAGTAATTAGTTGAGTCGTCATCCCCATTTGCTTTTCGCACCCACTCCAGGTAGTACCAAGACGTCAGGAGCACCTTTTCTTCCGAACGCGCTAATTTTCCGCCCAGGGCTACTGCGGCTAAGCTGGAGTGAGCTTCAATACCCTAGAAGCAAATATCATCAAACAGAATCCGCATCTTCGCACCCAGCCTTTTGAGTCTAAATCTGACCTCACAAGTCTGTGCTCGATCTCATATTTTTCCCCTACCGTTCCTGTGGTGCCGCCGTCATGGGTTCAGACCCGCAGTATGCCAAATATCCTGACCTCTCTCTCGCCCAAGACATCTTCACCCTTACCAATCCATCATCAACGCACAACACAAGGCAAGCGTCACTAAATAAGCTCCAAAATGCCATCTCCGAGCACAAAATGGCGCCTCTGTATCGGTACCTGGCACATCCCGCCGACGGCATCTTAAACACCTCCGGCGAAGGGTCAACGCGAAGAACTTCAATATCAAATACAAGAAGACCCAATGGGACAGCCAGCATGATCGCGAGACGGAGAGGAAGTGGTACATTTGACTTTCCGTGGGATGAGCAACTATATGAGAAGCTGAAGGCTGAGAATGAGGAGGAGCTGGAGAGTTTCCAGAAGGAAGAGGAGGAGGCTGCAGAAAAAGCTGGGGACACTGAAGTCCAAGCTGCGCGGGGTAAGAGAGCGGAATTCTGGGCAAGAGTGGGCGACAAGGTTTGCCTCACGAAGTAGCTGCTATATATATTTGCCAGTGCTGACACGGCCACCCTCCGTAGGAGAAGGCACTGTCAGCCTATGAAGCTGTCTTTGAAAAGACTGGCGTCCTTGGCACGAAAATTGACCTCGTCCTTGCCATTATCCGCATTGGCATCTTCTTTGGCGACAGACTTGGCGTTAAGAAAAATGTTGACCGGGCAAAAACCCTTGTGGAGAGCGGTGGAGACTGGGACCGACGGAATCGTCTAAAAGCCTACCAAGGTCTACACTTGCTCACTACACGCTCATATAATCTTGCAGCCCCTCTTCTTCTCGACAGTCTATCCACCTTCACAAGCTACGAACTCTGCTCCTACTCCTCACTGGTCGTCTACTCGGTTCTCGCAGGCTCGATATCGCTCAAGCGTGTCGACTTCAAAACGAAAGTCCATGATGCACCAGAAATCCGCGCAATACTTGGTGATGGAGAAGACAAGCTCTCTGCCCTCTCAGGAGCTGTATCAAGTGGTCCCGGCGCTGGCGATGAAGAAATGAAAGACATATCATCTGCTACGCCCACGCCGGCTCCCACGGCTGTTAACCTTACCGCGCTCGGTTCCTCCACAGCACCGCAGGAAGTCGAGGCTCCGGTTGATTTTACACCTTTGGCCGGTCTGGTCCGAAGCTTGTACGTCGGCAATTACCAGGCTTTCTTCTTAGCGCTTGCGGCTGTGGAAGAGAACTTCCTGAGTCAAGATCGTTATCTATATGAGCATCGGGGATGGTTTGTGCGAGAGATGCGGTTAAGAGGGTATCAGCAATTACTACAGAGCTACAGGGTGGTGGGGCTCGGCAGCATGGCAAACGACTTCGGCGTCTCTGTAGACTTCCTGGATCGGTACGTTAAGACCGTCCACCCATTGATAATTTCGAAGGTTTGATATGTTCCGCTTTGCACAATCATGCTGACACGATTCATTTCCAATCAGTGATTTGGCCAAATTCATTGCGGCGGACCGCATCCCCTGTACCATTGACCGTGTCAACAGAATCATAGAAACCAATAGACCCGACGACAAGAACAAACAATACGCGGATGTGGTGAAGCAAGGGGATGGCTTGATCACCAAGTTGCAAAAGTATGGACAAGCTGTGAGACTGAGAGGAAGTGAGAGAGGATGACGTCAACGGAACAAGAGTGCAATGGCAGAACGGGGAAGCAGCTGTAATTATAGCATAGCAGGCGTGTTTGCAAGCTTAAGAGGTGGCATTAGATCTGCTGCATGCTGCAAAGACCATTAAAAATCCGCCGCTTCCGACTTAAACATCTTACGCGCACTGCGCCAAAGCTCTCCATTGAAGCAAAGATCCAATCAATATGTGAAATACTTATACAAGATACATATCAGGATCTCGCTTGATAATTATGCCTCTACAATCAATTGATTTCTTTTCGTAGCTTTACTCGAGATCAAAAGCAATTTGCTCCAGTGGACCGACCCCCGCTGTAGAAGATGGCTTCGGTATCAGCGTCATCCATTCTTGCCAGATCGGAACTGCTCTCCTCAAGACTGCAGCGTAATTGCAAGGCTTTAGCAACCGCCTTTCAAACTGCTCACGAAAATCGTGCTCAAGGTACGTATGGTCATCTGACTGTCACATTCCTGGACCTAGTACCGCACGGCGCCCGCCGATATAGGCGCATAACATTATGAAAAACAATTCGCTCATTTTATACAAATAGGCATAGCTAACCACGCCGAACAGTCCATCCTTTACCTTTTGCTCCCTCTAAGCAACTCACTCGCCGTACCATGTCCTCCTCCGCTGCCCTCCGCAGCCTCAATGTCAACAACATCAACCAGAACGTCCGAAAAGCCCAATATGCGGTGAGAGGCGAGCTGGCCGTCCGATCAGAAGAATATAGAGCCAAACTCAAGAAAGGACATCCCCCCACTCCTCCAGATGAGGCACTGCCCTTCGATAAAGTCATAAGTGCCAATATCGGCAATCCTCAGCAGCTCGATCAGAAACCAATTACATTCTTTCGACAGGTATTGAGTATACTGGAGTATCCTCCACTATTGGAGAATGAGAAGGCTCTTACGGAGGGACTTGGATACAAGCAAGATGTAATTGAGCGGGCAAAGTGGTTACTGAGTGAGGTCAAGAGTGTGGGGGCATACAGCCAGAGTCAGGGAGTACCCGGGATCAGGAACAGCGTTGCAAGATTCATTGAGAGAAGGGATGGCTATCCTTCCGATCCAGGTAACATCTTCTTGAGCGCTGGTGCTTCATCGGGGGTCAACACTCTCATGAATGTTATTTGCGCGAAGCCGGAGACTGGTATCTTGGTTCCTATACCGCAATACCCCCTCTACACCGCCACTCTATCCGTCCTTAACGCGCGCTGCGTACCCTACTACCTCGATGAAAGCAAAGCCTGGGGCACCGATCTCTCTGCCATTCGCTCCGCCTACCAAAAAGCAAAATCAGAAGGCACAGACGTCCGCGCCATCGTCGTCATCAACCCCGGCAACCCCACAGGCGCAAGTCTCTCTGCAGAAGACGTGCGCAGCGTGCTCGAATTTGCCGCCGAAGAGAAACTAGTTGTCCTCGGCGACGAAGTCTACCAAACCAACGTCTTCATCGGCGAATTCACCTCTTTCAAAAAAGGTCTACGGGATCTACAAAAAGAGAAACCAGGCAAATACGATAACGTGGAATTAGCATCCCTCAACAGCATTTCCAAAGGCATGGTAGGCGAATGCGGCCATCGGGGAGGCTATTTCGAACTCGTGGGCTTCGATGAGGAGGTAAAGCAGCAGATCTATAAATTCGTTAGTATCATGCTTTGCGCGCCTGTTATTGGACAGTGTCTTGTGGAGATGCAGGCGAACCCGCCGAAGGAAGGGGATCCAAGCTATCCATTGTACAAAGAGGAGTATGATGGTATTGCCCGGGGACTTCAGTCAAGGGCGACAGCGTTGTGGGAGGCGTTCAAGCAAATGGAGGGAGTGGAATGCCAGGAACCTCAAGTGAGCACACCCATCCATCCCAATCAACCTCCCCCCCTATTCATCAATTATCCCCCTTCCACTAACCATCTCATCTACTCCACTACAGGGCTCCATGTACCTCTACCCCACCATCCACCTCCCCCCCAAAGCCATCGAACAAGCCAAAAAAGAAAACCGCTCCCCCGATGAGTTCTGGTGCTTCCGCCTACTAGATGCGACGGGGATCTGTGTGGTGCCGGGAAGCGGGTTCGGGCAGAAAGAGGGGACGTTGCATTTTCGGACGACGTTCTTGGCGCCGGGAACGGAGTGGGTGGGGAGGATTACGGAGTTTCATAGGGGGTTTATGGAGGAGTTTAGGGATTGAGGGGATGCAATGGGTAGATAGGAAGATGGGAAAAGATAAAGGTGGTTGGGTTTGGATCTCGCAACTCCAATGGAGATATGAATAGATGAACTACCTAGACATGAATATAAAATTTCTAAATACTACCCAAAGACAAGACTCGTAAACCTCGCTCTCGTTACGCCATATCCTCATATTGAATACTCTCGAAGCAAACTCCTCATTATATCAGCAATGTCTCAAATGCCTGATGCAGGAGGAGAAATTCGGTGTTGGTGGTAATCTACATAAGACATGTCTTTCGTATCGAGACAGATATGAACTAGTAAATGCAAGGAGCTGAACATGTCTTACTTAACAGAGACAGACAGACAGTTGAGACATGCAGAGAGATCTAAATGCCACGCACAAGCTGACGTAACAGACTTATGGAGTTGTGGTGGTTGACAACGAACGGTCTCTAGGAAGATTACGATCCAGGACGTTAAAATTTGAGATCTTCAATTGGAAGTTTGATTTTGCAGAACTGTGCAATAAATAGTAGGTATGTAGATAGAAGTGTGGTGGCGTACAGGCGCTTGTCAGTATACTATGTTGATTTTGAATGGTCTTCATCAATCAATCAAGTTTTGGGGATATTTGGTTTCAAGATAGATTTCATTTCATTGTGGCCATGGGGACGGATTGAGAGTATGAGACAGAACACTCGTCAGCATGGAAGGAAGTTGGTTGATGGGTTCTGTGGTCTGCATAGTCTGAGAGTCAAATTTGGAAGTGGGTAGATTGATTATAAGCACAATGAACGGTAATAGAGGAAATCATTTTTGGTCATGAGCTGAGTCTAGAACGACTTTATGAGCTCCACTTATCAAGCCTGGGACTCCACATGGTAATCTCGGTTGTATGCCTCACACTCTGGGGAAATCTCGTCCCAACATGATAAGGTGTCAATGAGGTCGAACTTGTCGAAACACTGGAGATATAGCCTGATCTACTTAGATTGGTAATTGAGCACGCGACACAAAGTTCAGGGCAGGATACCCGGTTAATGAGGCTCAATAGATAAGGGTGAACGATTGCTCAATATCATTTCGATGTGGAGCGTGCGCCAGTGTTGGTGGCAGGATCTGCTCCGAGGGCAAACCAGGAAGATGATAGGTCACTGTTTAGCAGCCTTATTTGAGTTAGCCTTCATACATTTAAAATTGAAGCACCACCAGTGTTCTGACTTTCTCCAGATCTTCAGAAATTAGGCTCTTCCGGTTAAAGGCACTGTCATGAACTTCATGTTACTTAACCTTCTGAGGCGCAAATGCTGCCAAAGGTTATCTATAACGTTGGTGTCTTGGTAGGTTTGGTAGATGTTGAGGCTTTGTTGTCTTTAATCTGGGGCGATGTTGGAGGCTTGTGTTCAGAACAACATTGACTCGAATTTAGGCTAAAGTTCCGCGCCAGCTATGGTAGATGCGGCAGATAACATTCTAGAATGACGCTAGAACTTGTGATAAAACTTATGATAATATCAAGGCGTCGGAACTAAGATTTAACTTCCTTGTACAAGGGTGGGGCTGTGAATCGGAGATATTTACCTATGTATCCCTCCGCTATTTGAGCGATTTATTTGCTGAGAAGTCTGCTTGGATGGTAGAACTGTACGGTGTAAGCTCGGTTAGCAGAAAGAGCTGCCACCAACTTCGCCCACAGTATCAGCCTTGTGTCATTTTGACCGGCAGGCGTTAATAAGCTTTGCCCACATTAATCCTTGTAGGGTCAAGCTCTTATACCAATATTCCTTCGGTGAGGCCGACAACGGTGGCGTGGTAGTGGCGTGGTAGGCTCAGGGTCCGGGCGTCAATACAGCCGTAGTAGCACCTTATAAGGTTGAGGCCCTGGAATTCGAGTCGAGCCTGAGCGAAGGAGACGCAAGCATCAAAACTTTGGGCCGACGAGAAGCGCGATATGAGCACACATGAACCTGCTGGACACGAGATTGTCCAAAGGCGGCAACACATTGATGCCACCACCAACAGAAGTTACACGTACTCGCGAGGACTACTGTGAAAGGTAGGTAAACGAATGCTAGGGTGGCAGTCACGAGGGTTTCACAAATGGTGAAACATTCATAATGATCCATGATCGCTAAAAACGTTGGCACATGATGACCACTTCTTTCATCGTCCACTCGTGACTGCGCGTCGTTGATGACGGCCTTGGTACCACTGGAAGTCGCATGATCAGAATCGTATTCAATGCTTTCTGTGATAATACGTCATATATCACTTTTCGGTGGTCTTCGCACAAAGACAAGGAGTTTTCTAGTCGTGTGAGCAAAGAAAAATCGAGGATCTGGAGGATCTGGTTATTATTCCCGTCGGATGATTGTCCGCCATTCGAGGCCCCAGAGATTCCCACGTCACTCCCCCAGACGGCTGCCCTTAGGGCCCCGGCTGGCGTGGCCTTAGGTAGACTTAGCCCGCCCCTAACACACACAATTACTTGCGTCCCCGCCTTTGGTCTGAGCGTTGGAGGCGTTTTACATACCGCCGCAAAAGCTACACACTGTTGGAAATGAACGGTCTGTTATGTGTACGGATTCTGGAGGGGGGGGAGGCTGTGGTCTTCTATGGATGCAAGATAATGTCAAGGATCTACACTAGAACGGGGGAGCTGAGGGTGCTGCTGCGGGGCAGGGGCAAAGTATCATTAATTGGCTGCCTCGGCGGAGCGCGCCCAATTGAGGCACCATTAAATTGATTGTGGGCTGATGGAAATCACCTGATGCCTTATGGAGCCCCGGAACAGTCAGATTCCAACATGATTTTCTTACTTTCGCAGAATATGCGCGTGGAGCGTGATCTGGCTCTTGATAGATTCCTGGGCACCAATTGGAAGACTGGCGTGGATCAGCTAGAACGGTCTCTGGGATCTTTACGCCATCTCTACAAGTCCGATGGCGATCCAGCGTCTAGAAATTCCCCGCTTCTAGCAGATGGCGATGAATAAGCGGGGACGATATGTCGACGGAAAATGTATGGATGTCTGCATATCCTGACCGTAAATCTGCCTTCTTGCGGCAATGCAACAATGCATTCTGCGCCTTGGCACGCGAGTGGAGGAGGCAAGGAAGCTGGCTGGCCGGGAGCAGCGATAACAGCAGTTCCCAGAGCGCCTTGCTGCCACAGGGACCCTATAGGGCCTGTCAAAATACAATTGCTAAATCGCTTAATCCGTATACAAATAAATGGTTTGAAATTTGGCCGCAAACGAATGTTCCATCTTCTGATCCAATACCAGAGAGCTGACTCTCTTTCTCGGCCAATCTGCCGGCATAATCCTCCAGCAGGGATCTGATTGGTAGGGTGCTCAGGGTGTCCAGGGTGCTCAGGGTGTTCAGGGTATCAGCAGCCCCCTAGGCTTCACTAAAAGCCGGGGCCACACCGTCAAATGCCTGCAGTGTTGCATTAGTCCTAGCCCAAACGGTAATGGACGGCATCACTGGTTACAGCTGCTAGGCTGTGTATGGGAGCTGCAGTGCAGAGCATTCTTAAATTCACCCTGAGCGACAAATACAAATGATCCCCCACTTCTCTCACTTTCTCTTCCAGTCAACACTTACATTTGGTGAATCAAGGCTTCTCCCAGCCTTCCCCTTACCTCACAATTCATAGGCTTACCTGGACCATCTTGGGTCGTCAACCAGGATGGCCGACGTGAACGAGAAGGGCGACATGGCCCACATCGACCAGAAGTATGCCATTCTATAACGAAGAGCTTTAGTCGTGTTCAACCCTGACTCTTCAACAGCACTCCGCCTGATGAGCTTTACAACAAAGATGCCGAGTTGGAAGGGTCAAGACGAGGCTCGCGACAACAATCCGTCAGCCTGAACCGCAATGTTACCGCTAGGTTCGTTCAGCCTTCCCCGCCCTTAGTCTCCCGGCCCAACGCCCTCCCCGGGGAGAACCCACATTCTAACGTTTAAACAAACAGGATCCAGAACCCTCTTGCCGGTATCCCACGCGACACACTGTTTTACAATGTCGAACAATTCGCGCAAGAGGCGGGAATGCAGGACATGCTGCCTCTCTTGAAGAAGGGTGCCCTCGTCGCGCAGGATCCACCAGCTTTCGAGCAGATTGCCGAGCTTGACGAAGTCGAGCGCGATGCTCTTCGCAATGAAGTCCTCCACAAATGGCGTCAACCGGGTGCTCTCTACTTTACCGTCATTCTCTGCTCCATTGGTGCAGCTGTGCAGGGTTGGGATCAGACTGGTTCCAACGGTGCCAATCTGTCATGGCCTGACGACTTTGGTGTTCCTGATACGGCTCCGTCCACTGGCGCTGTGCCAGGCGTCAATTATGCTACGAACTCGTGGATAGTCGGTGTTGTCAATTCAGGCCCATACATTGGCTCTGCTTTTATGTAAGATTATGCGTTGGAAACAGTAACTGAATTGGAGACTGACTTGAGATAGTGGCTGCTGGTGCTCTGACCCTCTTAACAACTTCTTTGGCCGTCGTGGCACGATCTTCGTCGCCGCCATCTTCTGCTTCTTCTCCGTCATCGGCTCCGCTGTCACCCAGACCTGGCCTCAACTCTTCGTTACCCGTCTGCTTCTCGGTATTGGTATGGGCGCTAAGGCTTCAACTGTTCCCATATATGCCGCGGAAAATTGCCCAGCTGCTATTCGAGGTGGATTGGTCATGAGTTGGCAAATGTGGACTGCTTTCGGTATCTTCCTTGGTTTTTGTGCCAATCTGGCAGTTTACAACGTTGGAGCGATCGCATGGCGTCTCCAATTGGGGTCTGCTATGATTCCTGCCCTCCCACTTATGGTCGGTGTTTACTTCTGCCCGGAATCGCCTCGTTGGTATATCAAGAAGGGCCGCTACTCCAATGCTTTCCGCTCGCTGTGCCGTCTTCGGAACACTCCTCTCCAAGCTGCTCGTGACCTATACTACATCTATGCGCAGCTTCAAGAGGAGGCAGACATCATCGGCCGAAGCAACTACATCACCCGCTTCTTTGAACTCTTCACCATTCCCCGTGTTCGACGTGCAACTGGTGCCTCTTTCACCGTCATGTTGGCTCAGCAGATGTGCGGCATTAACATTATTGCGTTCTACTCCTCGACTGTCTTCGTCAATGCTGGCGCCAACAACCTGGATGCTCTGCTCGCCTCATTCGGTTTCGGTCTCGTCAACTTCGTCTTCGCTTGGCCTGCCGTCTGGACCATCGATACCTGGGGTCGTCGTGCACTCCTTCTCTTTACCTTCCCGAATATGGCCTGGACGTTGCTTGCGGCTGGTCTCTGTTTCATCATCCCTCAGCAGGAGAAGGCTCATCTTGGTCTGATTGCTTTCTTTATCTTCTTGTTCGCAGCCTTCTACTCGCCAGGAGAAGGTCCTGTTCCATTCACCTACTCCGCCGAAGTCTTCCCACTTTCCCACCGTGAAGTCGGTATGTCCTGGGCTGTCGCCACTTGCCTCTTCTGGGCCGCCGTGCTCTCTATCTCCTTCCCACGTATCCTAATAGCTTTCCACCCGGTTGGCGCCTTCGCTTTCTACGCAGGTCTCAACCTTACGGCATTGGTCCTCATCTTCTTGTTCGTGCCTGAAACCAAGCAACGCACGCTTGAGGAATTGGATTACGTCTTTGCTGTGCCAACCCGTGTGCACGCCAAATACCAGCTCACGAAGGCTCTTCCGTGGTGGTTCAAGAGATATGTTCTCTTTAGGAAGGGGGCGAAACTGGAACCTCTTTACCACTTCGATGGTCCCGTGGCTGCGGACCAGAAGATTGCTGTTTTGAAGCACTAGGAGTGCATTGCGATAACGCTCTCATTTATGGGACATCCATACGACATTTATGCGATATTCATACTACATTTTATCTCCATGTAGACAGTACAAAGGTGGCGAAGCTGGTTGGCTAGAAAGTGGATACGTAGATAATGTGGAGTGGAATCTCCGTCGCATCAAACTGCTGTCTACATCATGCTTCTCCACGAAATCAGGGCCGTGTATGCAAACTTGACTATGCAGACAATTAATGGATGGATCTAACCAACACATTGAGGTCCACTTGTTCACTACGATAGCACATTAAAGCACGTATTGAAGGGGACATAGTGTTGCCTGCATAATTCCTTACTCTGTGCTCTACAATGCTGAGACCAAAGTGTCCCACACAACCACGCTAAGGGCAACTAGTGCTTCGCGGACTTCAGGGCGCGTCACTGCATCCAGCACCCCAAATAAAGTCACTTGGGCGTGCCAAGATCCTGCTTCAACAGTAATATACAACTCTTCGCAATGGCGCCCGCAAGGTCTCGACCCTCTGCCGCTCCTGAACGTGAACCTTTGACCCTTCCCACCTATGAACCTCCACAACACCCTCTCAATGCCACTGCTAAAAGAGCCCTGGAGACCCTCCCTCGAAATCACAGACTCGACGGACTTAAGAATAGACAGAGGATCGCGAACAGTCAGCTAACACAGGCAGCTGCAGACATCAATGACCGGCTCCAAACGAAGGCCGCCGAATGCGAGAAGATTAAGAGAAGACGGCTGGAGAAGCAAGCATCACAGGAAGACAATGAAGAAATGGACAGAACGATAAACAAGATGCGTCAGGAAACAGACAGCATGACCGACAGATTAGAGGAAAGCATACGCAAGATCATCGACGCAAGTGCAGAAGTGGAGGGGATGGAGCGGGTTCTCAAAGAGCTCCACGCGAATGTCATCAACCCTAGAAGCAATGGCTTATCTACACAAAGCACAGCAGCAACTAGCCAGCTCAATCAAGGCCGCCGGAGGCGTACTGTGGGCTCAGACGACGATGGCAGCGACTATGAGGATGGACCTACTGAGGGTGTTGGGGATTCCGTGAGCACTATGGAAGCCTTGAAGCAGAAAATTGCGGAGCAGAGAGAAGCATATCTGGCAACGTCAATGGCTCATCGGTAGGTCGTTATTCTCATCGTGATTTCCAGCTGCTCACGCAGTCTCATCTAGCTACGCCTCCCACAACGACTATGTGGGCTTCAAAAAGATTGTCCACGATGCACATTACCCTAGAGATAACGCTCCACCAATGCCTCACGCTTCGACATGGTTTGCAAATGAATCGGACGATGCCTCCGTCCCTAGGACTCGTGGTGCAGAAGCATCAGCAGCTGATACAATCGAGGATGATGAACTCACTGTGGCATCTGAGCGGATCAGCGTCAATTGTCCCATTACTCTCCTGCCCATGAAAGAGCCCGTCACGAGCAGGAAATGTCCTCACAGCTTCGAGAAGACAGCAATATTGGATATGATCAGGATTAGTGACGAAACCGTCCCGGGGACAGGAAGACACGGACAGAAGGCAATAAAATGCCCTGTTTGTACAGTCGTAAGTTGATACCAAGTCTCAAGCCTCATCCTCTTTCGGAGCGAACGCATGACTGATGTGAATCACCACGATACAGCTCCTCACTGCCGACGATCTCAAAGAAGACCAAGTCCTCATTCGCAAAATTAAACGCGTCAAAGCCGCTATGAACGCCCAGAATGAAGAGTCGTCTGACGAGGATGATACCAGCAGACGCCGAAGAACCTCTGGACACCAACCAGAGAACATTAGCAGCTCGCCAGCAATGACCAGAACCCCAGGACTCAAAAATGAGAGACAGAGTCAGGCCCCTGGATTAGGAAGCCGGCAGGTCTCAATGGTGCCAAATACACAGTTGCAGGGAGTTGCGGACGAGGCACAAGAACGACGTGGCAATTCTGCTGCTGTTAATCATGAAGATGAAGATGAGATGGAGGAATGAAGTTTTGATCGTGAGCCGTTCCACTTAAGAACCCATCGACATCGAAGATAAGAGAATTGGTGAATCCGGCCTGCCCTGATTGTCACTTCCTGCGGTCTCAGACACTGTAGACAGCTATGTATCTCGAGCTGATGATGAATCAGGGTGACAGTGCTAATAATTTAGATACCTATCTGCAATATTTACAGAACTTTACCAAGCTCCTACGCCATGCCAATTACGTCAAAACGAGAAACCTGAATCCCGCCCGAGTCCTTTCCTATCCATGCATATTCAAAATCGGGTACCATCCTGCTATGAAAATCAAACGTATTCCTCATTGTTCATTTAGTGAGGACACCAAGCCAGTCAGCTACGATGAGTGTAATCATACTATTGCGTCGAAGGTCAGCATTAAGTCAACCATGGACCGAGCAAGCCGTAACGCTTGTGAAGAGAGGGATTGTGAACTCACGCGTGTGGCGCAATTCTGACATAATAAGTTCCAAAGCCTCGATAGAATCTTAAGATCCCCTCGTCTTTCGTCACTTTTCTAAAGCAGTCCGCCATACTGCTATACGGCAATTTCCCATCTGGACCCCTCTGCTGCTTCTGCAACCTCGTTTTCACAAAATCGAACGGCAGACTGAAGAAACTGGCAAAGAATCCCGCAATTGCTGAAGCCGTCAACGTCTGCGTCTGCATCGATAGCTCTGTCCGCGCCTTAAGCTGCGTCTTCGCTTCCGAGAAGAAAGCCAATTGACCGAAATTCAGCGCCATGGCTCTTACGACAGTCGGACTCGCTCCGGCCCACAGCGCGTATACCCCCTCCCCCTTCGCAATCCGCGACAGCGCATCAATCACACTCCTATAATTCGCCCTCTGCTCTTTCGGCTTCAACCCATCACTTTGCATCCGAATGAGCGCCAGATCCGCCGGATTCCCCACCATAGCAGCCAATCCACCCGCCGTCAACCCCGCCGCTGCCCGCTCCTTGAATCCAATAGTTGCCCCTTGACTCTCGGCTCGTGCCTTCAGCATATTCATAAACGTATCGAAGAAACCCAGCCGCGCAGTGGTATACACAGCTTGTCTTAACAACCCCGCACTCAACCCGGTATATAAATCCTTCACCTTCCCTTGAGCAATTATATCCCGTGTCACCTGCAGTGGACTCGGTCGAGGCCCCGTTTTTATGCCTTCGCCGGCTAATTGCAGACGGACTTTTACCATGTCGATAGGCTGAATGGTGGTGGTGGCAGCCATACCGGCGAGACCGCCATTTATAAAGGGCAGGGCGGCGCGTGTATAAGGTTGATGAAGGAATGCGGCAGCTGTGGGTGAGTTTTCGGAGGCAGGTTTTGTGACGGCAGATTTGGCGGACGAGGAGGCGGATTTGGCTGCCTCGAGGGGCTTGGACATCTTTGCAGGGCTTGACTGATTGCAATTGGGGAACGATTGAAGCAGTGGATCGAGTTATGTTGCGCCCGGGGCAGTTGTACGTTGTCCGGAGCAGGTCCGGTAGTTGGGGGTGGGTTCAGAATGGCGATGAGGAATCCTTATGAGCCTGACAGTAGGAGCGGGAATCAGCACCTTATATGCGAGCACCGAACCCTGCCAAAAGAGCAGAACAATTGAAGTTCGGGATAAGGGAGCAAGCAGGAGGAGAAGAAGAAGAAGAAGAGGCTCATTCACTTCCGCTTGAAAACGCCCGCCCCGCCGCGTGGGAAGCCCCGCCTTTTCTTTCACCGCGTATGTACAGACAGTAGGTACCTAATGCCGAACGAAGAGCACGTGCTGTCTCTTTCCTTACTTAATATATCAAGCACAACAAGCAAAATCCCTAAAGATAGTACGGTATGTATGTATGTAATGATGAGGATTGGAAGCGCTATGGAATTTGTCGTATTCGTATATACATGTCGGGTGGTACCTGCACTTTACTCGTGCCAACGGCGGGCTTGCTTGTTTGGATGGGTAGCAGGGCGGGGTCGGTAGCTCTTCCTTCCTGCCAATGGAGATGAAATGCTCCGAAACCCCGCAATTGGATTGGGTGGTAGGGCTGAGGGGGAGGGGGGGGGGTCTACGTCCGTTGGTTTTACTAAAGTACGTACATAGGTTTTCCATTGACTTTTGGGATTGTTTTCTTCTCTTGATTCTTTTGAGTGGTTGTGTTTGTGATATGCACAGTATGCGTTGTTTTATGAGGGTCATGATAGCTTTTGTGTGTGGATGATATTCGCGATGCGAGGACATGTCCGTCAAGGCACGAAATGTCCGCTCCCGACGCCGTTGCAGATGATCATGCTGGAGCGCGGTGATATCATAGCTCGACGACGAGGGATCTTCTACCTTTAAACCACTCTGCTTCACAGGTCGATAGCCTGACGGCGAAATTATGCTGGTGCAATCTGTATTGCCGTTGCTATCAAGTTGATGGTACTATGCTCTCCCCCACAATGCCAAGGACGGACAGCGGCTCGTTTGGGGAATTGAAGTTGGAGGATGAGATGAGATTGGGGTTGAGTGTGGTAGTGGAAAGATACGGGATTATCTCTTTCCTCATTTTCCACGGCTATCTCTACTGGGCTTGGGTCCGGCTCTGAGAGAGAGAATGTTTTTTATGTTACTTACGGGGAAAGGCAGATAGTGACGTGGGACGAAACCGTGGGGCGCTGCTGTGATGATAACGCAAGACCTTAGAATTCACGGGGGGTGGTAAGAAGGTGGTTGCGCTCATCCAGACGAGCCCTTCTGCAAGTCACCTGGCCACTGACAGCTTGAACTTCGTGGTGAAGTTGGAATTTTGTTTGGGAGGGCTAATTGTTATGCCTTGAAGAGGTTCAGTACCCAGACACTCCCCTATATTGGTACTAATCGAGCGTTGTCGACCCAATCGAGCGTTGTCGACCCAATCGAGCGTTGTCGACCCAATCGAGCGTTGTCGACCCTCAATGCTCTCTTGCTAGGAAGTGAGGAGCCTTGTTGTATCACCAAAAGTTCATCAGTCTCGAATGAACATCCATTATCGCTCTATTTCCTCTTTAGTCTCACTTCACTCATGTTCTGGTACTATTACATTATCTTTCGATTCCTTCATTCCTTCTACATCTTGTCTCTCATTCATAGCTGCACTTTGGGTACGTGCCTGGTGCAAAATTGACTCTTTCTTCCACCTGCGCCACATGTATAATACCCACAGGAGCTTTGCTGCTAGTATAAGAGACATCGTAGCGGTATTGGTCAGAGACAAGTAGTAGAGCGGCATTGAAAGTCGATATCCGTTTCGGTAGTTATCTCCTTGAAGCTATTCAAGCGAAGTATTATTCATTTCTTAGGCATGTCAAAGCGTTATACATCTTTGGAATTGAATGTATTGGGGTGCCAATCCGGGGCAGCAAGATGTCAAAATCACAGGGGAAGATGGCTCTTCTGGCATTTCTCTCATTGTTTATATGAAAATGTCACATTCTCACTCTCTACCCTCATCTGTCGTCTACCTGTTAAAGCAGCACCACCCTCAATTTTTCATAGGCAGGCCAGTGTTGGAATACAAACCAGTCACCGAGTTGGGCGCCATGCCCTGAGATTGGGCTGAGCTCTAGCGCGGTGGTGCTGTGGTTGGCTCTTGTGTCTTCGTTGGACTGCATGTGCCGTTGCTAGCCTATGCAGCTAACGCGTTCCTTGCTGATTATCCTGGTTGTCCATTTCGTTTCAGAATTGCAAGCGAGGCATGTCTGTTGGATGGAGTTGTTAAGGGAATGTACGTCTTTTCGGATACTTATGAAAACGCAAGTGTAAAAGATGTCTGTGATTGAACCGTAATTGCCGTTGTTTTGTATCTTTTGTTCCTTCTGTGGGCGATGTTCTTCGTACGCGTTAGAAAAAGAGTATGAGGTTTTGCTTCACCCTGCATAAACAGACATATTATTCATCTCCAAGGTGTCTTTCGTAGGCAATTCTGTATTCATTTTTGTTCCTCGGAATCTGTAGTCATTGGCATCTCACAAGGCTACATCCCCCTCCTCCAAGAAGGAACAAGCCCGCCAAACACCGATTGGTCCAACACAGCAAGTCTCCCTACGCCAGATAAGGCTATGCTACGCGTATACTGTCCGGGCCGCATCAGCATCCCTGCCCGACGCGTGGTGCGTGAGGGTAGCTGGGAGCTCTCGTAGATCCCCTCCCTTCTCTGTTCTAGGCTACAGCTCTTCCCACATCACAACACGCGTCTGTTTCGCAATTTGTTTAGAGTCTTTGTTCTTATACAATTAAGCTATTCCTCACTACTCGTGTACGAATGTTTCGTAGGAACAAAGAGCAGGGTGAAGACAGCGGTGACGGGCTGGGTCTTGTAGGTAGCCTTACCGCTCAATCAGTGCTACCTACTGAATATCATTATCGCTATAGGAGATTCTCGCGCCTCGACCGAACGCAAGCGATCGAGATGCCATCGTCGACATCATCTTTGTGCATGGACTGGGCGGGAAGAGATATCATACTTGGACGAAGGATGGTGTCTTGTGGCCTCGGGATCTGCTCGCCAAAGACTTTACGCGAGCGAGGATAATGACTGTGAGGGTCCCGCGTCTTGTTGGAGAGGATTGAATACTGAAAATTGTGGTGAAGTGGGGCTACGATGCGAATATAATGAAGTTCTTTGGACCTACAGGACAGAGCAATATACGGGATCATGCTAAAGCACTGAATTTTGATCTTTGCCAGGCGCGCCGAGAAGGTCATCAGGTGTGTGAGTCCATGTAGCGGACTTTTATAAGTGTTGACTGTGTAATCAGATCGCCAGACCCATAATATTCGTCGCGCATAGTCTTGGAGGTCTGGTAGTGAAGAAAGTGAGGGCCAATGGAGGCGAGGTTTATACTATTCGATTCAGCCACAGCTAATGGAGTTTTGAAAATGCAGGCACTGTTTATATCTTATCTAGAAGCAGTGAAACAGACTGCCGGAGCAACAGACCAACGACTTGCGGCCCTGTATGCGTATACCAAGGGTATATTGTTCGCTGGCACGCCCCACCGCGGGTCTAATGTGGCAAAATGGGTATTCACTGCTACCAGATTAGCATGGTTGGTCCAGAGCGACCGCAATGCTGAACTGATACGCACGTTGAGGCAAGGAAGCCAGCGACTTGATGATATACAGGAAGATTTCAAGCAAATACTAGAGAACTTTGCCGTCTATAGTCTGCTAGAGGAGATGCCATCCCCCAAGATTGGAAAGGTGAGACAGAGTCAAGCCTACCAGAGGAAGAGGGCAACTGCGAACAGCGGCTTACGGAACACTAGATTGTGGAAAAGGACTCTGCGTTGATTGGATGGCACGAAACAGAAGTACTTATCCATGCTAACCATAGAGATATGGTCAAATTCGCTTCCGATACCGATAACAACTACAAGAGAGTCAGAAATATCATAGGAGATATCATTGGAGACAGAATTGATGGAGCGGTGACGGAGAGAATTGGTCTGGTCACATCAGCAACCCTTTCTGATTGATTCGGGATGGAGAATGGTTACTAACCTGTGATAAATCGGCAATAGGAACCCCGCGGATTACCAGGAGTCGTACCTGGTGCCCATCTGGTGATAAACAATCTCGAGACGCCCCACCATTCACTGAGCGGCCCATGGAACGATCGACTACCATAGGAGCCATCCCACAAGCTACACAGACAGCTTATACATCATCTCCCGAGGATGAATTCGGTGGGCACAAGTGATTCCTTTTACCTGACGACCATTTAGATATCTAGCTAACTTCAAGATTAATATAGCAAGCGCACTAAAGCAGGGGGAATACTATTTCAGACAAACGAATAAGAATGACCCTAAAAATCTTGAAGCAGCTATGCAGAATTTCACAAGGGCTCATGACCTCATGAAGGAATCAATCAATCCCAACCCTGGTGTTCTAGTAGAGATTCTTCTTGAGATGGTGCAGGTCCGTACAGAGATGAGTTACCAGCGGGTTTTAAGCCCTAAAGACAAAATGATGTACGTCAACGTTGCGATCCTATCTGGCAAGATAGCACGCGTATACGCACTTTCTTCGTCTGTCGTTGGGCACTTGGCTTTAGTCAAATTACACCAAGCGATCTTACTAGGACGGGAAGCGGAAATTCACGAAAAATTGGGCACAACTGCTGTAGAAGTCCGTAAAAAGAAGAAGAAGGCCCTGCAAGAGATAGCAACATCATTGGGGGCGTTGCGGGAATCTGGTCAGCCGGACACTGATCGGTATCGGAAGTGGGCTGATGACTGGCGAATTCGACTCACAAGAACATAAGCACTTGACCTCAAGCGGCAGATTGATCATGGACTCCTATGCGAGAAATATCTTATTGCTAGCATGGCGATTCGTCGGCGAAAAATTCACTTTTTGCTTCTTTGGCCTTTGACTTAGGCGATATTGTGATGAATAGTAGGAAGACCTGTTCCATTATAACTTTGAATAATTTACAAAAAACGAACATAATAAATTTAATTACCGAAACCAATTATGTTAGGACCGTGAGTCCCTGCCGTGGCCATTTCGTCGTATGATGTTTTTAAGAAAAAGGTGACATTCATAAACCGGCACATCCTGTTCTGCGGAACACCATTGAAAAGATGAGGGCGCGACCCAAGTGCTTCTAGGCTGCGAGTCCAAGTTGTACAAGTCAGTCATATGGAGGAAAGCCTGAAACTTGTAATAGCTCCAACTTAGACGCGGGTGGGCGATCCCAAAGTAGACATAGACGTTTCAAACGCCCCAGTGCTCGCGAAGGGTCTTCTAGTCCAGCTTACGAGCTATTTGGGGCACGCTCTGGCTGTCTTGAATTCCCATTCAATAAGTCGCTTGGTTCGGAAGTCAGTGGCTCGGAAGTCAGTGGCTCGGAAGTCAGTGGCTCGGATTGTGTAGGCAAATGCAGGTTCCCCAATGAAATGAGCCCTGGGGGTGGGGGTTGCTGCGGTCCCGAGCCGTCGCTCAACATACCAGTCGACTGTTGAGATGTCAATTGTCCTACGTCCCCAAGCGCATGCGGCTCTGGTAGTGGACCAAGCCTGGTCGAGGTGGTTGCTGATGATCCGGAGGAGTGTAGAGTTGTTGCAGAAGAACCTGATTCAATTATATTATTAGGAAAAGGATACTGCCCACATGAAGTCGAGTCACTGCCGTCCCTCTCAGAGGGTGGGTTATTGTGGCTGCTTGATGGAGTTGATGGTGGTCCTGGGCTCTGCCCGGACGAGGGAGGATTTTGCGATCTGATAACAGCAAATCCATTGGGGTTATTCGACGTCCGCGGGTAGAAAGGTCCTTCGGTCCCAGTAACATCGTGTCCAGCAGTTGATGGACGACAATCATCTTGGCGCTTATAGAGCATGATTAATAGTCCAATAGCAAGTAGGATTAGGGTCAATAGGAGCGAAATCACGATCAAGAAAAACAGTCCAGCTCCAGCGATACCCTTTATTGCGTCAAACGTAGAGGTTGGAAACGGTGAGGGAAACGGTGAGGCAAGACTGGGGAGTGGATGGGGGGTGGAAGACCTTCGATCTGTATATGTAGAGCTTTGAAAAGAACTGGAAGACGTAGAGATTTGAGGCGATGAGGCAAGACTTTGCGACGTGGAGGTACTGTAAGATATTCCAACGGAGCCTGTAGAGCTCGGCGTTCCAGAACTGGGCTGGACACTTGAAGGTGCCGCAGAGCTTACTGCGCTGTTCAATGGGTCATCTTCGCTGGTAGTTGTTGTGTACACGTCGTACGCGGTGTAAGTGGATGTCAGCGTTGGAACGCAGGCAAAAGAGGATAGTATATTGGAGAAGGGCCAGTATAGCGTCTGGCAGAACGGAGAGTCGGAGTTTGTGCTATACGGACGTTAGTATGTCGAGTATGTTTGTCTGCAGCAACATGTACCATTGGAGAGTCGAAGACCCGCAAGATTCCTGCCCACATAGACTACTAGCACTACTGGAGTCGAGACATGCAGTTGCGGGTATGCCGCAGTCTGCAAGATCGCCGCAGCAGTAGGCGATGTACAAAGATGTCGTGTCGTAGAGACAGGACTGGCCTATAGGGCAAGTGACTGGCTTCGCTGTACAAGGTGATTAGCAAGATGCTCGAAAAGCTTCCAATTCTAGCCATCAAGCCTACATAAGTCCCCACTGATCCAGCCACATGTTGCGGAGCTAGCTTGTCTTTCAACGATTCTTCGAGCGACGAAGAATGGGTTAGGTGGAGCAGTCGGCAAGGGCGATGACTCGGCCATTATGATGTAGACGATGAATATGCTTTACATGTCGGTGTGTAAGGGAATACCAGGTTATGTCTTCCTTCTCCCATAAGGATGAAACGGGTTGACTTCCATTGCTGCAGAAAGAAGGTTTTGCGATGATATAAAGGGAGCGACCAACTAACCGAGAGCTGGCCTGCCGTACTTTGCAAGGCCGCCACTCCTTGGGGGCCATGTTTGAGGAAGATCCACACACTCCAATGGCGACCTTCGGACTGCTCGACAGCGCTAAATAAAAGGGGGCAGCTTGCTCTCTCCACCAATTGTTGAGCCTGTTATCTTGTATTGTAGATCCCCGCGGTCAATTTGGATACACCTCTGCTGGGCCTTGTATTATGTTGGGATGCATATTTAACCATGGTTTCCTGCAAGGAATCCCAAAGCGGTGTCAGATGGATGCGCACTCCTGATTAGACAATATATATGGTTATAGCTGAGTGTCCGAAACGATCAAGCCATCTTTGGAATGATGGGCAAGCTCGAAAGGGTCAAATTCTGTTTCATGCTCCCTTTCCATATATCCTTTGATGTGGACGTTGGCGCGTAGCTTTGCCGATGGCTCCTCAGAAGCGAATAACGTGCCCAGAACAAAGAGTCCTTTCAGCCTGATCCTGAAGAGATGTCATAACTGGTCGGCCGAGATCTACCGCTACAAGTAGGAACCGAGACCCCTCTTGCGTAGCATCCTCTGGTTCGCCAACTAGTCCCATGTAGGGTGGACCTTTAGAACTATCATAATTAAGGTAGCATCAGCCGGTAAGACTTCGGCTTATTTTCCGCAACAAAAGCTTACCTTACGCGAGTTGCAAACGGGTTCATTGAGGTCAGCTTCGTAGCCTTGTTGTTAACCTGATTGTATGTTAGGTCGTCGTAGGTTCAAGCACGCTGAAGTTGATGCCGTAGGATCCTTTGAATCCTGCGTGTTTCGCCGAGCGCGAAGCATCTGAAGAATAACAACTAATGATTGCCCTAGGGTGTAGGAAAAGCGCATTCAGCTCGGTAAAGAGCAGCCAGTCAGGTGTATTGAGATACTAGAATCCTTCACATCACCGAGAACAATTTCCGACGCGTGCGACAAGCTTTCTATGTGTTGTCAATGCATATTAATACTTAAATATGAGTTGGATTGAACAGGGTACGGCGTAACGCTGAGAGGCGGTACACTCGCCGACCCCAATCAGTAATCTTTAAGTTACGGCAGAGCGATTTTTCTCGCAGATGGGCGGCAGGTGACAATACAGATGTTTTGGGAATACAACTGAAGAGGTTTGAGCGCACTCCCTTAATTATCAGGACCAGGGTGCAGGCAATACCCTTTGAGAGTGAGGGCTGGAGAAGGCCAAGAGAGAACGTCGGCCCTGTCGTCAAACAGGCCCGCCGCCCTAAGGTACCGGGCATTGCAAGCTGCCCTAGAAGAAATCACCTATCAAGCGTACACACCTATCAAGCGTACAGCCCTATAGGGCTGGACCTAAAGCTGGCGAAATTGCCCCCGAAGATACCCTACTGTGTAAAGCCAATACGCTCAGCGGCAATTCCAAGGGGAGCTTCCGGGGGTCCTTTAAGGGCCCGTTCCAGTGGCTTGAGGTACAGCCCTATAGGGCTGTACGCTTGATAGGTGTGTACATAGGTGTGTACGCTTGATAGGTGATTTCTTCTATCTTAGAGCGGCCCCTAAAAATTAAGGTAGATGGTGTGAAGCGCTCAAAGTGTTGCTTGGGATGTTCTGCATCACAGAATTGCTCTGTCAAAAGAATCGGCGTCGACAATTCTTTGGATACACCACATCAATGTATTTCGACGCACCAAAGTGCAGTCATTCATAAAATTCAGATGTGTTCAGGTTATGCTAATGCGTCTCCTAACGTTAAGACGAGCGGTTATCGTGTTTCTGACGCGTTTTCACTAGTAGCAGAGAGTCGACTTATGAGTTGTATTTGACATTCTGAAAGCATTATACTTAAGGAAGGAGGCACGCTGGTCACAGATTTGCTTGAGTTTCATGGTCTTAATAATAGCTCCCAGGAGTACTACCTCTCCACCTACAGCTTTAGCAGGAATCTCGGTATGAAATTTCAATGGCGTCCATATTTATTCGATTGAAAATATTACAGCAAAAGCCGAAATTTCATCTTGGCCTCTGCTCGTGAACAGTCTACCGGCAACCTTACTCTACGAGGCTGTATTGCAGAGAAAAAGTATTCACAGTTGAGATCCAGACTCATCCACCGTTTGTCCGTCTTGTGCAGTTATTGCAAGGTGTAAGGGTTGAGATACCTCAATGACGAGAAGGACTCGTTGGATATGCTGGATCGGAGGAACGCAGTCATGGTGCGCGTCCTAACAATGAACTTTGCGTGCTTGGCAGTCCTACAGAGGCATCGAGCTTGTAGTCGCCGAGCCTACTATCGGATCTCATGGTCGTGAGGGGTTTCGTCGCAGGTGGGTATGGAAATCCTCACACTGAAATAGCCAGCTACGCGGATGGCCCTCGGGTGGACCACTAGGAGACCCTAGATCTTAGGAAGTTTCTAAGCCAAGTTTCTAAGCCAAAATAGGGTTATCCGCGCAGCGAGTATGAGGGCAAAAGTTGCCAGAAGCGCAGATTTTGGCAGCGTTATGCAAAAAAAAAGGATTCGATTGCGCTAGTCTTCAATGAGAAAGCCTTAACCCTCATTCCAGATAAGACTCCAGGCGCGTGCCAGTGCCTTCGGCGAATGGGCCCCTTTGACAAAGGGCCTGCAAATGCCGCGACTTTAGTTCAATATGGTGCATGCCTTTGACAAGGCTTTGTAATCCGCGACTCTTAGTTCATTCACTTTGATAAGGCTCTGTAGATTGGGCGACTTTTGGTTCACTCACTTTGACAAGGCTCTGTGGATTGGGCGACTTTGGTTCACTCCCTTTGACAAGGCTTCCGCAAATGCCGCGACCTTAGTTCAAAATAGTGCCTGCCTTGGACAAGGATTCTGCAGATACCGCGACTTTTAATTCGATATAGTGCATGCCTTTGACAAGGATTCTGCAGATACCGCGACTTTTAGTTCAATGTGATGCGTCCGAGCAATTATGTGCTGACACTAAGATAAGTGTGCCCGCGAAGATGTTCCCTTCCTCAGCCATTCAGGGCAAAGACTTTCAAGTTTCATCCCCATCCTTTTCTCCTCCGCCAGGCCCCGAGGCCCCTTATGCAGTCGTGCTGACGCTAAGATAAGTGTGCCCGCGAAGATGTTCCCTTCCTCAGCCATCCAGGGCAAGGATTTTCAGCCTTTGTCCCCATCTTTTTCTCCTCAGCCAGGCCCCCTTACGAACCTTGGAAGCTTATGCAGCGTGCTCCTAAGCGCAGGGGGCTGAGCCTCTCACATCCCTGGAACTTCCCTAAGCCTGCCCTAGCTTATCCCTGTCACTTCTTTGACAGGTGTAAGAACCGGTAGAATCACATATATCAATCAGACAGCGAAAGATCAAAAATCGGTAATCTGCGCCCAAAGGGCATCCAACCGATCCTATCTGCGAAATGCCCTTTGCAAATGGTACTGCTTCGGCCCTGCTGACACTCGCCGAGCATGACGACGCACGAGTTATAAAGTACTCAGTTTTCCTCCCAAAATGCTTTCCCAAATTCTCATTGCAAGCCCCACTACCAAATTCAGTCTTCCCAGCCTTATCTTCAACCCAAAAATAATATGCCTTCTCTATCAGGTGACATCATAACGACCGTCATTTATGGCACTGCTGCAACAATCATAGGACTTGTCACCATCTATCAGGCCCACAAAGCATGGACTTTATGGCACAGTCACCGTCAGAGCCAAGATCATTCCCAACCTGGTACGTATCAGCATACATTTCCTTCCCCATCAGGCTGACACTTCATAGATGTAGAACTTGGCCCACGTTCATCTCGAGTTACCAGCGACCGACCAGAAGTCCCAGAAGCCGTTGCTCTGCCGGCACAAGTCAGTGACGACGCCTTTGGCCTAGCCCTGCAATACTCACGATCTGGGCTCAGACGGCCGAATGGGCCTTCCATGGACCGATCGCTGGCGGTGCTGCCAACAAATAGTCATACTCGTGACCATGCCCAGAGATGCGACCAAGCATCAAGCAGACATAATCCCCTATCATCGAAGGCGGATGCAACTACTCCAATGACTGCGGATCTTGGGGAAGGACAGAGTACCAAGCCTTCGACATCGCCATGCAACAGTCTAAAAGAATATCAAGTGACTTGAAACTGCTTCGAAGCTGGAAGTAGTGTCATGCTTTCAAGTTATTTTTTGTGGTTGTTCCATGCTAGTGCGATGAGTGGCGCACCATCAATACAAACATGTACAGTCCGACTGATGAAAGTAATGATGGTACAGATATGGCATTGAAGAGATCGGGAGTACAAATATATACGTGAAACCCATTTGTACAAGAAGATTGCCTTCCTACCTTAAGCATAACATCTTACACAGACTAGATTCATGCACTTAATAGTCCATGGCTTCATCATACAAGCCTCTAAGCTGCTCCTTTTCTTCATTTACTTCCTCACTCAGCCCAGGTGCGAGCATCAATACCCGTTTTTGAGGCAAAGTTCCTTCAATAAGACTGTCGATGTCTCCATGCTTGAACCCCAAAGCCTTCAGTCCTCTTGGTTGATCTCCCAGATCGACTAAGAACTTAGAAATTGCTTCGGCAAGCACTTCACCAGCGCTATCTCTGCTTACGTTACTGATGTCAACGCCAAAGGCCTCTGCAGCAGCCAGATGCCTCTCTGGATTGGACGGTCCTGTGAACTTAAACACAGCAGGAGCTGTGACGGCTACACTGACGCCGTGTGGAATTATAGGCTTGTCGGTGACATAGCCTGCATGTTTATAACCCGGGTTCTGTCCGCTGATCGGATAGCTCATGCCATGACACAAGTGGACACCGGCATTGCCAAAGCCCACGCCTGCCAGAGTAGCTGCGAGGAGCATTTCCGACTGTGCCTCATGATCCTCTGGGTCTTTCGCAGCACGTGGGAGATATTTTACAGTTGCTTTCAGGGCCTGGAGTGAGAATATGTCTGAAATTGGGTTCGCGCCTTGGTATGCTGGGCGGTTGATTGGGTTCTGTGGTCTAGGTGTGCGATTTTGATAAGGTATCGCAGTCCACGATTCGAGACTGTGACAGAGCACATCAAGTCCCGAAGAAGCATGTACAGCAGATGGCATTGTTCGAGTGTTCAATGGATCACATATACCAATGGTGGGCTTGAGGGCTCGATGTGCGATACCGGTCTTTGCCTTCTTAGCCACCAGATCGAATATTGCTGTTCCTGTCGTTTCGGACCCAGTACCAGCGGTTGTAGGGACGGCAATGAGAGGGGAGAGAGGCTTGGTGATCGGCAAACCCTTACCGAGAGGAGCGTTGACGAAGTCTAGGAAATCAGCTTGAGGGAAATTGGTGTACAGGTTCATTAGTTTCGCCGTGTCAATGACACTGCCTCCTCCGACTGCGAGGAACGCGTCTGGTTGATAGTTTTTGGAGAATTCGATCGCCTCTTTGATGCTGATCTTGGTTCAAAATCACTGTCACGGTCCATTGGACGAGTTACTCACGAGCTGTCTTTGGGCTCCACCCGAGTTTGATCGAAGACCGTAAAGTCAATACCTTCTTGTGACAGTCCCTCGACGACCTGCTTCATGGCGTCCAGCTTCGCAACATTCGGGTCGGTGACTACGCAAACTCTCTTGGAACCCATATTCTTGAAATCCATGCCAACTTCCTTCGTGCATCCAGGTCCGAACCTGATGCTCGAGGCAGCCATCTCGAATGCATATTCCCGTTGTCTCGAAGCATCGATAGGTGTTGCAAGTGATCGTTTGGCATGGCTGAGTATCGATGGGGTAGGATGATGTTGTCCAGGGCTGGAATGGCAAGGACAAGCTGGCGGATGTGTGTATTGGATCGTGCGCAGAAGATTAAGAGCGCGGTTGGCGGCTGTGGGGGCGAGGCGGACGTTGAGACCCATTGCATCCGATACTACTCATTGATGGAGCGCAAATCTGTGAATAGAACTTCTTTTACCTCATACACGTGTGCCCCTCTGCATCAAGGAAATCTGCTTGTAAAATCTAGCAAACTTGCAAGAAAATATGACATGTTATTGTTGTCTATGATATGTAATGCGGGGTACCCGATCGATCTCCCGACAGCCTCGGAAGGATCAACGGCTCTCCCAAGCTTCATTACCGTAGCCCCTGTTTTCCATGCTATCATAATCGCCAACCCTCTCTTCCAGATTTAATTTTGATGCTCGTTCATTCCCATTGCGCCCATTGCTTCGCAAAGTTTCTGGCTTTGAAGGATAGAAAACAATGATTGCCCAGCATCCTACGAGAATCTCGTCGCCATGGTGCCACCACCAAGCACCCCAGTTAAATATCAACAATCCTGAGAACGGAAATCAGAACTGGCCACAATAAACAATTGTGAAAGAAGCCATAGATTTGTAGAAATCATACGGCGAATCTAATGATATGGTCGACTCGATCTAGGAATCACTTCATAAATGGATAGGAGTCAGTCCATTCGTCCATCACAAGGAAGGGCGACACCACGGTACGGGTAATTTTATTCTGCTCTGCCTACGCTTTATCTCACCTTTTCTCCCGATGTCGTGGTATTTATTCGTCCCGTATTCTCTTATCTATTCGAATTATTCTGTCCCCTTAGCATGGTTTTAGGCGTCTGGGAACTTTCTTCGACTATCATGCTGGATACGGTCCCTTGGACCCCAGACTCTTGAAAGCAGATGCGTCAGTGCTGGTCAGTGCACCTCGATGGCAAGACAACCCAGAAAACTGCCAAGCAAGAACCGAGACGCCTCTACTTAGCATACACAGGGCATGCATGTACGCGGTCATTGTGTTTCGAGTGGCGGTAACGCCACGAAATTTTGATTGGAAACAGGATCTTGATTAGCCAACTCGTCCTGAAGTGTTGGAAATGAGATAGAAGCATGACTTGTCAGTGCGTGGGAGCGTTGGACCTGCCGGACAATAGATATAGGTATCGCCTCACTTAAAGGATAGCGCAGAAAGACACCCGAGAAAGGCAACAGAGTAATGATAGTGATTAAATCCAAAAGCGAGACCTGAACGTATGCAATGCCCCTCAGAGCTCAATACCCGCACCGCGGCGCGCAGTTCTGACACAAATTGCCCACATGATCTAAATAACTACAATGTTGAATAAAATGCTTGATACACTACTCTCAAGAAATCTATTTCTCAGATGGCCACTCTCCCCTCTCTCCTCCCATTCCTCTCCGGACATTATATGTACCTACTTCTTTGCCTCCGAATTCATCTGCAGATATTTGTATGCCCCAAACGCAGCCAACCCGCCCAGCAGCACCAAAGCGTAAAGCCCCACGCCCATGCCTGCACCTTCCGTCTTAGGTGTCGTACTTGTGGAAGTAGAGGTGGTAGATTGGTGGGGTGCCGGGTCTCCTGGCTGTGAAAGAGGGTTTGGTCAGTCAATGCCGTGAAAGGTAATGTGTCCAACATTGGGGCACCATTGGTGCTTGGCGCTGGACATGGGAATAGGGTGAGGTGTCCAACTTGAGAGAAGACGGGGTTAGAAACGCACCATTCGCTTGAGATCACCAACGAGGAGGCCCTCGAGTATCTCTCTTGCTTCATCACTGTGTCCTACATCTTCGAAGGCTTCGGTTGCGTCCTGGCCGCCTACGTCTAGGAGGACTTCCTCTCCACCGCTGCGAGAAAGATATTAGTCATGGCCTATAAGATATGGGGCGGCAGCGCCAGATCACAGAAAGTTCTGTTGAATATCTAGCAAGGGACCCGAGTTGTGTAATGACTTGGCAAATTGGGGGGGCCGATTATGCTGACAGAAGACGTGTCTGAGAGAAGGCAACGGGGCAATTGGACGTACGGATGCTCGTCAATAAACGTCGTAGCATTGTACACCTTGTCGTGGACCACTAGGTACAGATCCTACCACCGGATTAGTCGGGGCCCAAAGTTTGTAAGCTGAGGAGCTCACACCTTCTTTCCATTATGGGAAGATACATCGGCAAACGTCAATTCTTTCGTTTCTGACATGATGAGTGACAAGACGAAAATCGACCGAAAGAAAGAAAGATCTGTGTGGAATAATAAGACTATCCGGGTGTTGTCGCGAAGTGCAGCAATTTGATATCCCGAACTTCAAAATACTCCGGCATCGTGGCCGTATCAAATTCGGGCTCTTGGCATCCTACAGTTACCAAAGTCCCCAGGGATCTTTTCGCCCATTCGGGTAGCCGCAGCCGAGTTCCTCCTTATTCGAGTTGTCTCCTTGCTTAAAGGGACAACAAGCATCATGGGTAGGTCAAATGATAATATGAGTTGCGTGTTAAGCTACTATTCTAAGCTGAGGCATTACCTTGCCCTTGTCTCAATTTTCACTTCAACCCCTGACACGCCAATACGCATTTCTGTGCATCATCAACATCAGTAGCGTATCGTCTATAAACCCAGCAATATGCAGCTAATCTCTGACGCCTTGCAGTACTAGTAAATGTTAGAGGTCAAGTTGCTTGGCACTAAGCACTGCCTATCAATTTCATCACTCTTCTCCGCGCTATGCACGCAACGAAATCAGATTGCAATCATGGATACAAGACGCTTCGGCTCCTGATACAGGCTTAGGAAAGGTGGAAGGCTCCTTGGCCTTCTTGAATCGCAGTAAGAAGACGCTTGCGCAGAACTTCGATGTTGGAGTAGTCGGGTAGCTTGACATAATTTGCACAAGTCATGACGGAGATTAAGAAGTCGTCAGATGTGTATGGTGGCTCGCTAGGTTTGCAAACAACAGTGAACATGGGATTGAGGCTCTTAAATCCTATAGTCTCATATTAGTTGCTGTAAAAGAGTATTTGGTTGTGCGTATCGGCACTTACCGCCAATGGGAAGCTTAGGACTTCCTGTAACGAATTGCAGGAAATCTCGCCTTTGGGGGGGCGAGAGCTCACTCATCGTCTGGAGCAGATTGCGCACACTCTTACTGTCCATATTAAAGCCATGGTCTGCTTTGATAGAATCGAGAAGAGCTAATCAATAAGTCAGTCACTGCCCCCTAGCAGAGGTAGGAATGGACTCACTTTCAATGCTCCAATCTTCTTCGACACGTCCGAAGAGCATCACTAACTCGCTGGGAGTGAATGCTTTCAAAGCTGAATATGGGAAAACCTCTGAAAATCCCACTCGGAAATGGTCCACTTGTCGTTGAACCCCGCTGCCCAGGGTCATGTCTATGACTTTGTCCACGTATGTCCCAACATTGTCTAGTGTCACAGGTGTGTTGCCTCCATTTGGTATAAGCTCAATTGATGGATATCCTGGCAGTGTAAAATCCAGGCCGAGATCTTCAATGCGAGCGCCGTTGACCATAACTTTGCGAGCAGCCTGGGCTTTCTGAGCTACCGACAAGTGCTTTCTATCAATCTCCTTCTTAGAGTTCGCAAATTGTTTCAGGAGCTTAAGGCTTATCGCAAGTTGGCTGTCGACAGTCTTTACTGCGCCTAATGACAAAGGAACCGTGCTCGGTTGATCACCGATGCGAAAGAATGTAGGGTTGAGCGAAACATCAATGATGCGAGAGTCAAGCATAGATCTCGCGATGAATTTGCCAAGCATTTTGAACTGATGGAGTATTCTCTTACCTCCCTCGCTCTCAGCCTGCTCAGCCGTTAGGGGTGCAGGAAACATCCCCGACTTTCCGAAAGCAAATTCGTCACTTTCGTTGGCGTCATTCTCCCTCCAGAGCTTGGTTTTCTTCTTGGAGAATTCCTTGGATACGGTGGAGTAGAATTCCAGTGTGGGTCCGAGACCCGTCCCAACCTCATCGAAGTACTCAACCTCCAATACACTGGCTGAGCCACCATAGAGCTCCATCACTTTCAAGGCGGACTCGAGCATGCGGGCTCGGGAGATGCGAACCTTTTGTCGTTGTAGACGTCCCATGAAAGGCCTGTCATCTCGGTGACGATCTCGTCGACTCTCTTCGGCTGTCTGGTTTTGCCATCTAGTCATGGAACGTGCATAGCCGAAAGAAGTAGATTGAAGGAAAAGGTGGCGAGTCTCGAAAGGAAACAGGAATGGATAAAGGCGTGCGAGGTCTTCACTCCAGCTTGGGAGGCAATTACTCGCCACAATCAGTGGTTCTTCAAGCTGTCGATTGAGCTTTGCGGTCAGTTTAGTATTGACAAACTGGGCCACAGGCTCCGCTTTGACGGTGAAGGTTGCTTTGCTATCGTCTAGCACATCGTCCAAATTGGCGTTCATCTCGTGAAATATGTTGAGTAGGCGTAGGATCATCGATGTTGCTGGGTGCTCGTGCAGAGAATGTGGCATATCGGAAGTGTCTGTCTCTGATATTGCCCGTGAAAGAGGCTTCAGAGATGCTGATTCTGATGGGGGTGGACCTGGCACTCGCTTGAATTTGACGGCGTGAATTGCTGACCAGACGTTGCGTGGTGAGGCCTCCCCAGGCTGAGATTGGTTGTAGTGTACAGCGCGATAGATCGTCGTTTCATTGGGTATGGGCTGATCATCAATGCTGAATTCGATATGCCAGTCCTGCGGTGGGGCCTGAATGGCCGCTGCATAAGACATAGTACGGCCAGCCGAAGAAGTATTCATAGCCGCAGCTAGATGTTCTCGGTTACGTGAGCCTGGGGGACCGTGCGGCGACGCTATTGAGCTGTGAGATGGTGTGGCAACCCGTGTTCCATCCTCTTTGCGAGCGGTGACCTTGCCAGTTGACGCTACCTCCATATTAACTGCAGTAGGCTCCGGCAGCTGTTCTCCCTCCATACCGTCCTCGAGGTCATCCACAATGGCATCCAAGGCGCTACTATCATCAATGTCATCTTCGTCAGACAGTTGTCTTTCATCGGCACACTCCAACGGAGTTTGGACTCGCTCAGGAGGAGGAGCAGATGCATTAGGAGAATCATGTTCCGCTGGTTGATGTCGTCGACTTGACCGACGGGCAGAAACGGGCTTCTCTTTCGCCGGAGTTGAATCAGAGGTTGATGTAGCATTCTTCGACCTAGCAGCTTTCCGTGCGACTCGATTCCTAGCAGCATTGTCAGATGGGGTAGCAAGTGCCGGTGCATCCCCTTGGGCCGTCGCAGCGGCACGCTCTGCAAGCCTATGATGGGGCGTGGGCATTCCAGCAGCGGCGGCAAAGGCGGCCAACGCATGTGATACTCCTTCACGGTGTCTAGCGCTTCGAGGGCGTTCGGATAAACTTATCCGAGGCCGCAAATAGTCATCTAAAGCTTTGAATGTAGCAATTGCGTGTATGGATATCATTAAGTTCTTGAACGGCCTCGGCATTTCCGCATCATCGTCAGCGACGAGCTTTAGACGGAGTTGTTTTGAGAGCATCGCAGCTGGGCTGCTGCGATTATTGTCTAGTGCATTATGATGCACTGTGAGAACTTCGAAATGCTCAGCGCGACTAAGAAGATCCTGAAGCTTGTGAACGAATACGCTGAACGGCGTTGCAGGCACGTTATGCCCTGTCGTTGTCGAGTTCGGCGTGGTCATGAAGACTTCCAGAAAAGCTGATCTCGCACTTGCGCTCACGGCTTCTAAATGTATGTCAATAATTTGGGGCTTGGGCTTGTTGAACACGAAGACTTAAGACTCACCTTCAGGGCTGCTGAAAACATCTAGCAACACACGAACGATTTCAGAGTGGAGCAGCTCTGCACTGGTAACAGTCTCTAGAGCATCGCCATGGAAATGTTTGGAAAGCTGGGTGAACAGCTTGGCTCCATCCCCATCCCCATCGCCAAGATAACAGTTTTCGATATCAGAAGCTAATGTCTGGAGTTCATTTAGGATAGCACACGCCTTTTCCCGCATTTCTTTCGACTTCTCCGTCTCATGTACTTCCAAGAATTTCTTGGCACGGAAGACGTTTAGATCGTAATCGGTAGCACGGGATAGCATAGGATAATTCTGGCTCGAGGAAGATGAGTCGGAAGGCGAGGGAGAGATGTCCTCTCGTATCTCATGCGGCCCACCGTCATCGTCGTCATCATCACCGTCGTCGTCATCATCATCTTCGCCCTCTTGGTCACTCTCGTCCTCCGAAGGGCCATCATTAGGACCGTTTGGCTGTTCCAGAGCATTGCTTGATGTGCCAGGCGTGGGCTTCGCAAGTTCGGACTCCGGTTCTGCCTTGATGGCTTTTACATGGTTCTCGACCTTTGGAGTAATTTTGTTAGCAAGCTTGCTGACTTCTGCCATTACACCTTCACGATAGAACTGATAACCGTAGATTGACGCGAGTCGATTGAGCAGCAGATCTGCTGCCTTTAAGCCTGATGTCACAAGGGAAGGATGGTCTTCTTGTGACAATATTGATGCCAAGTATGATGCGTAAGGTACCGTACGAAGAGCGTCTTCCAATATTGACGTATCAAGTGTGGACAGCATTTTCAATTGGGCCAGCAAGACTTTTTGACGGACAACGAGATTGACGGTACTAGAGTATGCGTCGGTCAGTGTAGGGAATAAAACAATGGCGAAACGCTTTAGCTCCTTCGTGCAGTCTTCTAGTAGCTTAACCCGCTCAGCGTTGTGAGAGGCCATGGAGCCGTTTTCCAAGTGCGACGGTGTTCCATCTGCAGAGAAACCTCGTTCATAGGCATCTTCTAGAAAAGACAGGCTCTCACTCTGGATGGAAGGAAGCAACTCGCAAATAACATTGAGCGTCTCAGATATCTGTTCGCGGGGTCGGTGGATCAAAGCTTGCATGATGAAGACACTGTCGATCTGAGACGCTACATTTTCAGTGCCGCTTGGGGGTGATATACCGGTCAATATCTGGTATAGAGTGTCCACGATATTCATCTTAAAAAGTTCCGCAGACAAGGTAGGACTGGCACGAGCGGTTATCGAGAGAACCCGAAGGAACTGGGTGTGTATGTTCGGCCCTATCAAGTTCGTAGTACCTGGCTGAAGGAGCCGCAGGATAGCTCTGAGTAGGTCCGGGCTGACGAGCTCTTCCAGCTTATCTTGTTGGTGTTTAAAGCTCTCAACGACCCTTGAGACACAAAGGGAGCCTTGTTCTACAACTTTCTGGTCGCTATTTGACAAGACATTCAGAAGTATAGGCATGACGTCTCGCACGATGGGGAATGAATCCTGGGGGATGTTCTTGCAGCAATTAGCAGCTGTTGTCACAGCAGTCCTTTGGGTGCTTGTGGCAAAAAAGTCGAGGAATGTCAGACAAGCCGTAAGCCCTCCGTCACGGACGATAGACGAAGGAAATTCAACAGATATCTTTTCTAATGTCTGGTCACAGGTTAGTGGATCTTCTGGAATTTACTGGTCTAGACACATACACTCAAAGCTTGCTCAGCGAGGTCAATAAAGTTGATCTCTATCAGCTTTTGACACAGGATGGGAACTGCGCCACCGTAGACGACATTTGCTGTTGATGGAGGTAGAGCTTCCATAAGATTTGCAATGCAACGACATGCTAATAGCATCATCTCAGGATTTTCTTCCCCAAAGTCGTTAGGCTGCATGAGGGTCACGAGTTCCTTGACGAAAGAATCAGGAGAAAAGTGACCGGATAGATTGTCCTCGTTAGAGACAAGTAGTATCTCGGATAGCTCTTGCAGTGCTATCAATTGGACGGAAGGATCATCTTTCTGTCTGAGGTTGGCCAGGATATCTCGAAGACGTTGCGATACCCCAGAAACATAGCCACTCAAAGCTCGCAAAGTGCTGGACATGCTGGCGTGTGGGCCCCCACCAAGGTAGCCTCCTCGAAAGGGATCATCGCCCTCATCGTCGTCGTCTTCGTATCGTCTCCTAGACTCTGGTTCATCCTCATCACTATGGTCCTCATCCCCACCAGTCTCGGCAGTGCCTTTGGAAGCCGATTTGGGAGTTTCTTCAGGCTCCTTCATCACAGTGTCATCCCCTTTCTTGCTCGGGGGCTTCTTCGATCGTTTCGAGGGCGCCGTCGGTAAGGAAGGCGACTCTGTATCTTTAAGTTTGTTAGATCTTGCAAAATGGAGGATATCACTGTCGTGTACCTTGAGTAATCTTTTTGCCTCTACTTGGTTTTCGGCGTGATGCATCGGTCACATTTGGTGGAGATTTCTCTTTCTCGCCAGCATTGCCAGTAGACGAGCTGTTTCAAATCAGTTCACCGCTCGTAGAGATATAGAAAACCCCACTTACCCTGGCTTGGCCATATTGGCCGGCTGCTTGGTACCTTTCCGACCGGTCCTAAGTGCAGTCGTCGTAGACGTGCGCCCCAATGATGACTTTTGCTTCTTTGCACGCTTGGTTGGTGGAGGCTTTGTAGGCACAGGCGTGTCGTCAGGACTAGGGTCTCGATCAGGCGGCGTTTTGCGTTTACGAGATTTGGCCTGAGGTTGAGGTACTGTCGGAGTATTGGCTGTGGTGGCTGCTCCTAGCGAAGATTCTGCCGCAAGCTTCGTTGCAGAGCGGGTCACCCTGAGAGACATGAGATTCTGAGTCTATAATGAACGATATGAAGGTCCTGTAAAGGGGCCTAGATAACGTGGGTGATCTTGAGCAGTGCGGGGGGTTAAGGAGGATAGCCGCTACCACCTCAGTTCAGGAAGGCTAAGAGTAAAGAGAGAAAAGTGAGAAGGTGTTGCTAACCTCGACGCAGAAGAAGAATGGGGCAAGGTGTTGTCGAAAGAGGGTTCGAACTTTTTGGAAGGAGCTGGGGCCATGCGGTTCAACCCTCCATAAGCGGAGAGATGAATCAGTGACTTCACTACCACTTTAACACATGATCAGCGTCGATGAAGGTGACCACGTGTGGTCCAAAGTTGCGTGCTTTCTCAAGCCTATGACAAAATTGATACAGAGTGGGTTGAACGATCGGGTGTATCGATGTGGGATACGGCAAAGCTCACGGAGCAAGGCTTTAGATAGTTCTACGGACCCTCGGCTAATTCGTCGCAACGCTAGAACTACTAGTGGCTCGAACCTTGAACGCAATGACTTCCAGCCTTTTGCTAACCTTCCATTTCACTTCTATTTCCTCACTCTGGTTGCTGCTGCAATTGAAAGCCGAGCCGACGCCTCACGTCCCAAATGGCGCCTAGAAAATATCTCGACATAGATTCCTCAGTCTCCCTCACCATTTTCACATGCCAATTGTTGCCTATCAATAGATGACTCAGAAATCTCCGCTTGTCCTTGTAAACTACAAAAGGACCTTCGTCGATGATAAAATCTAGAGCTTTCCTTCGACCTATAAGTTCTCTCTCCCGAAAGAATTGTGCGCCGCTTTACACTGCTCCCACATTCTACTTCCGTAAAGCTTATCGACAATTGCCATCCTTTGCGGCAAGGATATCTGCTGGAGATTCCACCTGAGCTGGATTTTCGTGCCTTTCAGCATCAAAGATGGACTCGACTCCTCCGACACCAGCCGGAGACACATCGTCCACCGCGGCAGGGCTTCCTTTGACCGACGAGCATATAGACACCCACATACCAGCAACCGTTGAAGACTATTCTTTCCCTACTGACCGGCTGAGGACGTTGAATGACTCAAGCAAAACTCCATTGGTCCTAATGGCTTGCGGTTCCTGTAGGCCCTACGTCTTTGTGCAATCTTGCACCTACTTATAGTATAAGATCTCGAGCTGACAGCTGTAGTCTCGCCCATTACTTTTCTACATTTGAGGTTCGTAGTCATTAGCATCTTCTACGAGCATCAAGTGCTGACATGTAATTACTCTTCTTTTAGGATGTTCGAGTAGGAAACTTTGTTGGTCACTCGTAGAACCTTGTTATTAATTGGAATATAGAATGGCCCAAGACTATGTGCGCTTCAGCAAGCCTGAATTCGAAATTGTTGGGGGTATCTCAGGATGACAGCACTCGTAGCAGACGGTGTACTGAAAACCTTCACAGGATACCTCTCGCCAGTCAGTGATGCCTATAAGAAAGTGAGTAGGATTGCGCAGTTATGGCACTCGGAATTTTCACGTGCAAAACCAACAGCTGACATGTCTTTTCAGGCAGGCCTTGCAAGCGCGGAGCACAGGCTCAGAATGTGTGAGATTGCTATTGAAGTAAGTCTGGTACTTATGTCAAGGGTGCATATACCAATATTTCATAGACTTCCTCTTGGATCATGCTTGACCCTTTCGAATGTCTCCAGAAAGAATACACTCCCACAGCCCAGGTAAGCCGCCAATGGAGGTTTAGCTGTATTTCAGGATTATGTTGCTCACTGATGACCCAGGTCTTAGACCATGCCGACCATGAGCTCAACGTTGTTCAGGGTGGTGTCCTGACAAAGGAGGGAGGACGTAAACCTGTACGGATTTGTCTTCTTGCAGGAGCTGGTAATTTTCGTTCGCCACATGTCTTGGCCTGTGCTAAACATATTGTAGATCTGTTGGAGACAATGACTACACCCGTAGGTCATCCAGATTGCGAAACGAGTGCTCGCTAACCATTTTGGTTAGGGGGTATGGAGTCCCCAGGATCTCGATCATATACTCGGCCGCTATGGAAGTATGATCGTGGAAAGAGCTGGGAGCGACGTTCAAAACGCGCTTTCGTCCTTGACCCAGTGGAAGGATAACATATTCGTCATTCCCGTATGTTCGTGTTCAATTACATTATATTCGTGTTCAATTACATGTGAGTCGTAAGCTAACCGTGGGCAAGCAATTAATACAAAATGACATCAGCAGCACTAAGCTTCGGTAAGTTGGGATCAAACACGGTCCTTTTGACTAACAATGCGTAATGGCTGACTTGGTAATTTCCAAGGCTATTCCTCAAACGAGACATGTCAGTGCAGTATCTGACGCCACCTGCTGTCGTGGATTACATTTCCAGGAATCACCTTTATGAGGACGATACTGCTACTGCAGGCGGAGGTTCAGGTGCTCATGGAAAAGGCAAAGAAAAAGAGGGCAACGCAAATGCCAGTGCATCGCAGTCCTAGCGAATGGAGAACATGTCAGTAATTGATCTTTGGTGTGTGAAGGTATCAGCCGCTTGAATTCCAGTTTCTTTGCACGACTTCGGCACTTGCTGAACCTTTGAAGACGCGCTACGACTTTCTGAAGGTTCTTCATTTACTATTTTGCATGTGTTGGGCGAGTGACTTGGACATACTCGGGACCCTATGGGCGGATTTTGGTGGAAAGTCAGTTAAGTCGAGCCACAAGTCGGCTTGCCTGGGCGGAAGTTATATCCCTTTCGGTTCTTCTGCAATGATTTTTAGGAAATCTCTTTGTACATAGGTCAGTGATTATAGAAATACGTTCGGTCACTTCTTCGGAGGCCAAATGAGCAGCCATAGGTTATGAATGACTTGGAGCGAAATGATGAAGGCTGTAAGAAAGGTAGTCGAATGCATTCAGGTGTCTACTATGAATAGAGCGTCAAGCGCGCTTATTCTACACTTGGACGCCGGCTATAGACCAATCAAACCAGCAGCACGCATGATGCCCAGGGTGTTCCGCGATGTCAGAACATCCTGTATAAAGAAGCGCTGAACGATGTCAAATTCGACCGAAAAACAATCTGCTACTTTACAAGACCTACCTCCGGGCTGGACTGAACATAAAGCACCCAGTGGTAAGATCACCTGAGGTAGACCTCTAACTTGGCTTTGAGTCCTAGCGCTCTACTTACCAACTCTTCCCTGGTATAGGTCACTCATATTACTACAACGTAGCCACCAAACAATCTACATACACACGGCCTACGTTACCGTCGCAGACTTCGGCAAAACCTCTTTCCGGAGCTTTCGGTGGAGCTCTTAGCCAGCAATATAACGAACACAATGCAGATCAAATTAGCAGTGCCAAAAGCGTACCGCCCAGTTATGGACCGTTTGGCAATTACTACCTGGGACACAATGGGTACGGTGGAAGGAGTGGAGGCAGAGGAGGCATCTTCAATAATCCACGAGCCCGTCATAGAGATACGCCGAAGAAGAAGTATCCCATTCCAGGCTGTGAACCATGGTATCTTGTAGAGACCAAACTTGGCAGACGATTTGTTTTCAATCCTGACAAAGGCGAGAGCTATTGGAAGTTCCCTCCCGAGGTCATGAAAGGTGTAGTCGACTTTGACAGAGCTGAGTATGAAAAGCGCAAGAAAAGAGAACAAGGGCAAAGCAGCGACGTAGAACACTCTGGACAAGCAGCTACACAAGAAGAGCCAGCCGCAATCAAAGCAGCAATTCCAACAGCTTCGCCAGCACCCAGACGGACTGCGCCCCAGGCTAGCCCAAGACTTGTGGACAGTGATGGCGAAGAGTACGAGGAAGTTGAGGTTACCGATAACGAGGACGAGAAGCATCCTTCCAGACGGCAGAGAAATGAAGGGGGGGGTGGCGCCGAACAGCCAGTAGAATTCAACGAAGAGGATATAGCCTATCAACTTGCTGCTATGGGCGAGGAATACGGTCTGGATCGTGGCGAGTATGGAAATCTCGAGGATGAAGAACTTGAGGAGGGTGCTGGAGGCTTAACTCTCACAGAAGATGATACAAAAGCGTTATTCAAAGACATGCTTAACGATTTTCAAATCAGTCCTTACATCCCGTGGGAGAAAGTCATCGAGGCTGGTCACATAATTGAAGACGACCGTTATATTGTCTTACCGAACATGAAATCGAGGAAAGAGGTCTGGGATGAGTGGAGTCGAGACCGCATCCAACAACTTCGTGCGCAACGTGAGAAAGAAGAAAAGACAGACCCACGGATACCATATTTCGCATTTTTGGAGTCTCACGCTTCTCCGAAACTTTACTGGCCAGAGTTTCGAAGGAAGTACAGGAGTGAGCCTGAAATGCGCGCAGCTAAGGTCACAGACAAAGATCGCGAGAAGTGGTACCGCGAATTCATCAATCGGCTCAAGCTTCCAGAAAGCACATTAAGAGCAGATTTGGTCAAGCTCCTCAAATCTACCCCACTACATGCGATTAATCGCTCGACAACTATTGATACGCTTCCGCCGAACATATTGACAGACATGCGTTATGTCTCCCTCAGAAAGTCCATCCGAACCCCGCTTATTGAGGCACACGTGGCCACGCTCCCACCTGCTTCCGCGGACCTAGATATCTCAATAGAAGAGGAAGAAGCTCAGGCAAAGGAGAAGCAAGAACGTGAGCGGAGGGAAAAGGCATTGGCAGAACGCCAGAAACAGGTCGAAGATGAGAAGAGACGACAGCAAGGAGCCTTAAAACAAAGTAAGGGCATGTTACGGGAGGAAGAAGACGAGGTCCAAAAGGCTATGAGGATTGGGAAGGAAGGACTACTTGGTTATATTGATGTGGTTTGAACATGCTTGCTCCGATAGAACGACAGCATGAAGGGCGACGTATGAGTTGTACCTGCGGGTAAATCAGGAGATAACCCAAGACCGGAGAGTGATTTTGGATTTAGCGAAAAACATTCCACTGGTAGCAAGTATGCAGGGCGTAAGTTTGGTGACTACGTGATACGCTGGAAAAGCTCGCTAAGTCGCAACAGCAGAGGGCGTTTCCGTTCACCTGCCCCAAGTACCCCAATCAACATCGAAGTCTTCCTCTTCGTCATCGCTGGCCTCATCCACGTCGTCCTTCACATCACGCACTCCCCTGTTCATCTCCTCGACTACTTTCACACCCCCTTCCCTTTCGCGCGCCTGCTTTTTCCGCAATTCCTCCCTCATCTCCCTTAACCTTCTCACCCTCTCCTCCAAACCCTCCATCTCGTCAAATTCCTCCTCCAATGCCCTTGCCGCATCCTCTTTCTCCCCTTCAGTCTCCGCTTCCCGTCTCTCCTTACTCTGTATATTAGCTTCCTCTTGAGATTGTGCAGCAAGTTCCGCAGCCGTGATAGGCGCAGCCGTTATGGTTGCTTCGGCCGTGAGAGCGGACGGCAAGCCAGGGTCAGGAGGAGGCGTAGCGACATCGCGTTCGAATGCCGCCCATTCGTCTTCATCGATTTGAGCTGGAACCGGTGGAGTGGAAATGGTGTGGGAAGGGAGAGTCGTGGTTGGCGGGGTGGTTTTTATTGGTGCATCGGATGTCGCTTGGAAATCTTCGGTGGACGCGTCCTTACTCGTCTCGTTTATTTCATCGAAGAAGTTGCCAGGACTATCCAATAGAGGCTTTGTCCGCTTCCTCGAGTCACCTTCCCCATCACTCGCTTTCCGTTTCTTGCTGCTGTTGCTGACTTCCCGCGTAGTTGGTTGTTCTATGGGTTTCGATGTGCTGATCCGTAGTCTTTCTGCACGCATGGCATGCTGTGGAGTTTTGAGATGCTTATTCCAGACTTCCGCGTCTGATTTGAGCGGTATGTGACATACTGTACACTCCAAAGTGCCTGTAGCCGAGTAGTGTGCTTGAGGGTGGTTAATACGACGCTGAGCACGCTCGTTCCTTAACAGTGATCGAACGTCAGCCATAGTCTTGATACCCGGCGAGCTGTAGCACTCAGTGATCCCAGGATTTCGTGGAGAGCAATGTAAGTAATTCAATAGCAATGCAAAGGCAGGTAGGATGGACCGAGCTCTCAGTAATCGATCGGAGCTCGGAGCTAGGCCGGCTCTTGATCTGCCAAGCCGCTAATCAATCTCCGCTTTGCTAACTCTTCCATCGCTCATCAAGCAAACATCAAACATCGTGACCACCTTCCCATCGTGTCATAACAATAACAGCTCGCTACAGGCCAGACTCCTGTTCTTCCTACATTGCGATCGCCAATCAGCCCAGAGAGCAATCGCGCATCTTCTGGGGCCGTGGGCCAAGACCGCTTTGTTTGCCAGCACAGTTTGGGGTTGGTGAGCTTCAGCTACAGCTCCAAGGTGGAAGTCGGTGGGAGTACAGAGAAGGTTAACTACAGTACTGGGTTGAAGTAATTTGATCCGGCTTTGTGGCGCTCCTCACAAACTGTGGTCTTTGTATTGCCATTCTTCAAAACCCACCTAGAAATCTAGCTCTGAGATCCACGCATCCGCGTGGACCACATAAGCCAGTTCGCCCTCTCAATTTGAAGTAGATTGTCCAGCGTACGAAGAAGAGACAGAATGGCTGGTAAGCATAGCCACGACAGCAATGTTGATTGCCCTAAAGGTCAATCTCTCACCACCGTTCACTATAGCTAACATTTCTTTGGTTACAGATAGTACGCGTCGATCTGGTAGAGCCACAAAGGGTCAACATAGCAAGCTAAATGAACCTGAAGAGGTTCCTACCCCCCCCAAGCGTTCCGGCAGTACGAAAAAGGGAAAGAAGAGCGAACCAACACCACCACCAGAGGACGAAGGTGATGCTATCATAAGATGCGTTTGCGGTTACATTGAAGAAGATGAGGACGATGAGCGGAAGATGATTTGCTGTGAACAGTGCGATGCATGGCAGCACAACGAGTGTATGGAAATGCCTGACGATGATGCGCTCCTGCCCGATAAGTATTACTGCGAAATATGCGACCCAAAGAGTCATATAGAGCTTCTACAAAAGATTGGGCGAGGGGAGAAGCCGTGGGAGGAAAGACAACGACAACGGGAGCTCGAAGAGCAGGAGAAAAAGGGAAGAAAAGGACGCAAGGGAAAGAAGGGAAAGAAAGGTCGCCCAAGCGAAATTCAGAAAGAAGAAATCCACGAAAATGGGGTCATGGATACCACCCCCGATACAGCTCAAGTGGAACAACCTGCAGAGGTCATCCAACCACCCTCTGAACCTGAGAACAACAAGAGGAAGTTCCCCGAGGAATCTCCTCCTGAAACCAAAAATGCTAGCCCTGTGGTAGGTCAATAATCTGAACGAGGCTCCCGAAGATGCTAATTGTGCGATAGGAGCCTGCACCTAAGACGCGCAAGATCTCTACGCCAACTACTGAAAAGGCTTCAATCACCCCTCACTCTCGCCGCAAATCAGCCGGCGCATCGGCCAGCCGACGTGATTCAGCCGGAGTGGTACTTCAACCAGAGCTAGTGGAAAATATTTCCGATCTGCAAAGTGATGATCGTAAGAGGGTTGCGACGGCGCTGGTCAAGATGTTCGTGGACCAGACCAAACAGGCGGAGAAACAGGCTACTTTCAAATTGCCACCCGGCCAGAAAGCCGATGCATTCGGTCTTCGACTTGGCCTTGCCGTAGAGTATGCCGTATATCTCAATTTCTGGGGCCAGTCCGGAAAGCCTAGTGAACAATACGGTGATAAATTCCGAGCCATTCAACATAATGTCAAGGCAAATCCTGATCTACGAGATCGTTTACTGAAAGGTACACTCTCACCAAATGACTTCTCAAAAATGTCCCGGGATGATATGGCAAGTAAGGAACTGCAAGAGAAGAAGGCCGAAATATTGAAAGAATCCGAAAAGCAGCATGTGCTTGTACAAGATGAAGGACCAAGAATGAGAAGGACCCACAAAGGGGAAGAGCTCATTGAAGATGATTCACACCTTGCTGATACTGCAGACCCAGCGTTTACAGCGCCATTGAGGAAGAGGCCCTCAGAAATCGATACCAACATGAAGCAAGGAAGTCCAGAAGCTCCGACTCCGCAAAGCCCTGCTGCGGTAGAGCTGCCAGAGCACTTTGGCGCAGGGTCTCCGGGTACGAAGCAGCCTTTGACGGTTGACACGAGTGGCTCTCCCCGTACCTCTGCTCCCCCAGAGAGGAAGTCCTCGAATAATTTCAACATACAGGACGTTTGGTCTGGAGTCAAAGGGCCAGACCCCGAAATCCAACGCGTTCGCCAAGTCTCCAGACCTTCGGAGTCGGCGGTCACACCTGTCCAGCAAATGCCTGGCGTGCAAGCTGATGCTGAAATCGATCGATTGCTTAAGGAAGATGAGGTGGAGGATGAAGAGCCATATTCGCCAGTCGACTTCACAGCCGAGCCTGGCGCCCCGATCTGGCATGGGAGGATGTCTATGTCTGGCATCGCCAACTTCACCGGTACTGCGAAACACGTCGCAGGCGCTGACCTCAGCTCAAGTATCCCATGGCATACTCTAATTTCACCCACCTTAACTATCGAAGGCCGCATAGACATCGATCGCGCTAGCGGGTACCTTTGTGGGTTACGCTGGAGTACTACCACCGACGTCGTCGTCGTCGCCGTAACGCCCAATGGGGAGCCAGACAATGTCACTCAATTCAATAAACTATTCCACTACTTCACAGAGCGTAAGAGATACGGCGTGGTCGGCAAAAGCCCGGTTGCAGCTGTGAAAGACACCTACGTCGTACCCCTGGAAGCGGGCATGAGCAATAAACCCGAATTCGTCGAATTATTGGAATACTGTATCATTGAGAACCCTTCCCCGGAACGCATGCTCCTCCTCACCTTCGTCGTCAAAGCCAACAACTCGCCGTCAGCCCAACAAACTCCTCGTCCTCTCGATACTGCAATCGCTAGCCCTATTGGCGTCAATAACCACGGCCCCGGTCCCAGTCCCATGAGCCAGCACCCTGGCTTCCAGACTTCACCAACCCCAGGAATGCCGTACCCACCTCAACAGCACCTTCCTCCCTACGCCAACAGCCCCACTCAAGCTCAGCATGCTTATATGCCACCACATCCACAGCAACAGCAGTCTCCATATCCGTCACAGCAATTGAGTGGCATGGATGCAGCAAGACAGGTCCTTGGTGAGCAGGCTAACTCACCCGTGGTGAGTCAGCTTCTCACGGATAACCCTGGTTCTGGTGTGGTGGAATTCAGCATCCTCCGCGAATTCTTCGTTAATGTACCGGCCACCAAGAACGACTATAACCTCCTGAAGGGTATGTTGAACATGAAAATGCAACAGGCACAGGAACAACAAAATGGACAAAAGTAAAGCATTACTTATTCTGTATGGGTTTTTCGGTTTCTCGTACGAAAGGAAATTTATACCAAGGCTTTCATCCGAGCTGTGGGATGGAACTCGTGAGGCTCAGATGCTATGGCAACCATATGGCTGTGCTTTGAATTGGTATACTTGTTATATTCTGGGAAGGTGGAAGGGCACTGACTTTACCGCGACGAAACGGGCTAGAACGCCGTTTGTGTATGGGATCACGTTTTAGGGACGTGAGGCGTCGATAGACGCTTGATGGGTTTGCTGGGTATGGTGTTAAAAAAGTGTGCATGTGATTACACGACCCAGGGCGAGACTACGGTAACTGGGGTTGCTGCGATGGTGGGACGTGATTGGGAGGTAAACTTGTAGCACACACCTTTCACTGAAAGGCCAGGCGGCAAATTCCCCGGGTGGGAGCTCAACTTTTTAACGACAGGCTGTCGTACCTTATGTGGCAGCCATGTTCTGTCTACTACTTGCTTGTTCAAAATGAGAGGATGCAGTACCTTTCAATGTAAATACTTCTATAGATGCGATCTTCTTGTTTCAGAATCTAATCCTTTAGCGTTGACTTGTTCCTTGATCTGAACATTCAATTTTCAACTGGCGATGCACATGACTGCTATTGTAATTTCTTCTCTTTCCCGCCCTTCATGAATCTGTATCTCAGCGCCATCAGTCTGCCCCTTATCCGCCCTTTCAGCGCGGCTGCATCCCATCCCTCAACTTCATCAGAGCCCACGAACCTCCGGACTAGTAGGTTGAAAATCATGCCAAAGGCCAATGCCATCACTGTGCTTGTAAGAATGATCACGTTGTACGGCATACTGAAATCCGGCGTCGGTAACGGTAGAAGCAGGCTGCTCGTGCGTATGTAAACTGGTGCTTGAGAGCCTTGTTCTGGTGCGTCTCCAAAGGGTGGTAATAGTCGTATGACGGCAGGTGCTACATCGAATCCCCGATTAGCATCGGGCGGGTATTCGGTGTATCTAAGTATTGCTTTGTCGAAGTCGTAGGTCAAGATCACAGTTGAGGCAGCAGGGATGGTGATGAGGAGCTCGAGCTGGGTTCCTCTTCGGCGATCGAGCGCTGGGCGGTAGAATGTCTCTTTTATTAGACGTGGATTTGGTGTTGAGGAGCTAGAGAGGCGGGCGGTGAGGGTGTGGAGGTATGGTTTCATGAACCAGGGTAGGGTCTCGAAGTAAATGAGTGAGATTGGAGAAGTAGTAGAAGGATTGGTGAGAAGAGTCTGCACACCACCACGTTCTTGACCGTGGCCGGTGAAGGACCGAGAGGCATAGAGGGGTGGTATGGAGTGGTTGTTGAAGGATTGTGGGCCGATGTGTGAAAGGACCATTTCGAATGGTTCCGACTTTGGAAGGGTGAAGCTTCTGCTGGTTCCTGACGGGTGCTTCGTTTCGTTGCCGGCATATATATACATCTCGCGCTCATTAGGGACGTGTATATATACAGAGTCTATGGCATTGCCCTGGGAGTCTTCAGCAAGACAGGAGCCTTGTATAGGGCGGCCGAAAATCTCAGCAATCGTCCAAGATTGTCCGTTGGACACATCTGACGGATAGCAAGCACCCTCCTGAAGGTAGGACTTGGATTCGTCACACCTAAGGCCTTCAATTGGTACTGGACGTGGGATAGGATTATCTGTATTTGTAAGGATCAAATATAAGTCAAGGTTGATTTCAAGACTGACCTCGAGGCCGCTTAGACCGCTCAACATCCAGCACCATGTCCACAGTCTGCTCCATTTCGATACTGCACTCAGATCCGTCGCCTGGACATATAGAACGAACATCGATAGCCATACTTTGCCATGACGCATCAAACAGCTTATGGCCATCTAGCAGACTTGCTATGCCAGCTTTACCTTTACACGGAAGCAGTTTCAGGAAAGGCGTCAAGTTCTCTGTACAAACGACTTCTCGGGGAAGCGTCCCGTGTAACAGGTACAGGCCCTCATCTGAGGCATTAAAACCTATACTGGACGGTTCGAAGGTCATCCTCGGCCTGGTCGTCCGCGTAGAGTCAATAAAATTGAGCGAAGCGCAGAACAAACCGGAGAGGGCATTGTTGAGCGTGACCCATCTAGCAAAGGACCTATAACTCAATCAGCTGCAATTCCTTTTCAATGTTCTACTTTCTGACCCAGCGTCCGAGTCTGCTTCAACCCATGCCCAAAGCTCTACCCCTGTACCACCCTCTTTTGCTCCCCCCCATGGCCTCGCGCCCCAGCTCTCATCATCCCATCTACCTGTGCTGAATCTTAGATGAAGTTCTCTTGTCTTTGCATGCTGAAGTATCTGGCCCAGCGATCGCGGTATGTACTTGAAGTGTTGTCGCTCATAGGATATCAAAGGAGCACTGCTCCGGAAAATGAAAGAGGCCAACAAAGATGCTGGGGTAAGCGGTTGGAGATCTAAACGTTCATTGTAGTCTGGGTCTCCGAGAACAAGACAGCTCGACAGTAGAGACAGTAGAAGAGGAAAGAGGGAGGTTTTCATGCCGGCATCTCAGGCCGTTATATATTTAAGAGAAATCTGACAGCATAGGAGAGCTGGCGGAGTGCAACTTCCATAGGGCTGATTGCCAAGCTATCAAAATGATCTTAAGCAGACACTCTGCTTTTACTATATTCTTCCGATCAAGCACGGGACTCGAGGACTTCAATATGGCGGCAGAACAGAGAAAGCTGCTCGGTGGGTGCCTGTGTTCTCTTGTCGGAGAATTGATACCACATTCTATAGCATTTACTAACTCAGTTCTCAACAGAGCAGCTTATGGGCGCCGGAGCGTCTTCACGTCATGCACAACTATCAATTACCGACCCGAAAGTGTGTCGCTCCTACCTTGTCGGCACCTGCCCCCACGACCTCTTTACAAATACCAAGCAAGATCTCGGTCCCTGCCCCAAAGTCCATAGCGAGCCATTAAAGTCAGAGTACGAAGCTGCAGCAGACAAGAGCAAGTATGGCTTCGAGTACGACTATATGCGAGACATGCAGAAGTACATCGATGAATGTAATAGGAGGATTGATGCGGCACAGAGAAGACTGGAGAAGACACCGGACGAGATTAGGCAGACTAATGATCTGGTGAGTACTTTCCTCTGCACATCTATTGTAGCATACCATTTTGACAAGTCCATTGTAGCTCAAGCAGATATCAGATCTTACAAACTCTATCAACACCGGTCTTCTCGAGATAGCTATTCTTGGCGAGTCATCCTCCGTAGCGCTGGCAGTGCTCGAACACCACAAAATCCGCACTGCCAAAGCCGCCAAGGAGGAGAAAGAGCGCGAGCTCAAATCACTCTCTGATACATCTGGGCCTTCGGGTCATCAGAAGCTACAAGTCTGTGATGTCTGTGGAGCTTATCTGAGCAGGTTGGACAACGACAGGCGATTGGCGGACCATTTCTATGGGAAGATGCATCTAGGGTATGCTCAAATGAGAAGGACATGGGAGGGTCTACAGAAGGAATTGAAAGGAAGGCCACCGCCACAGAGGGATGAGGATCGAGGACCAGCCAGGGAAGATAGCTATGGTGACAGAGGCGGGTTCGGAGGAGGGAGAGGGGGTTTTAGGGGAGGAGCATTTAGAGGTGGGGGATTCAGAGGAAGAGGACGTTGGTAAAGAAAGAGTGATTTCCATGCTTGGCCCATTTAGCGAGGCGCTCTACTTGGAGAACATCTTCCTTCTTTTGCGAAAGACTAGCGATTCGCCCCGAATGCGCACAAGTGCAGTCACATGTGGAGCGCAGTGAGTCGGCCCTTACAGATTTTATGAGGGTATCTAATAATAACACAGGTAGTCCAAGAGGATCCGTAGTCAGCGCTATGCATGCAAAAACTCCGAGCCCTTGCCCTTTTTCCAAAGCTGGGCAAACATGCCTGAAACGGCAGTTTAATATACATTTCTGAAGATAATCATGCTTCTTGGGTTGCTTTTGTCTCTTGAACCTCATCGGCCCAGCTGCCCCCTGCGACCGCTGGTGAAAGAGGTTGCTCCGCTTTCCTTGAGGGTTGCACTGGGGTAGGTTGCTCCTTTGACGCAGTAGGCAGTGCTGGGAAATCTGCTTCTGGATCTGGGGCCTTTTGGACAGTTTTGATGCTCCGATTATCTGCACCTTCGTTGGATTCACCTCTTCCCCTGCCAGCACGTACTCTATCACCTCTTCCCCGACCACCAGGACCCTGTCCGCTTCTCCGCCCCTCGAACCCAGGGTTGTGTCCATCGTCTTGATATCCGTTCTTAGCTCCCCTACCCCTTACTGCAGCATATGCCACGCCACCATGTGCTCCTCTTCTATACTGTGATCCCTGGCTCGCCTCCTGCTCCTCCTTTCCCTCATCCCACTCCCTCCCCGCCTGCTGGCCCAGCTTCCTCAATCTATTCTTCTCCCGTTCTACATTCATAGCTCGTCTCGCGGCGCCTTCTTCTTTTCTCTTCTGGCTTGCCTGCGCCTCTCGCTGCTGAAAGCTTGCTTCATCTGCTTCAGCTAGTCGGTGTGCTTCTGCTCTCTTGGCATTGTTCAGTTTCGCTGCTGCTAGGCGGGCAGAGAGTTCATCTTCTGTAAGCTTGGGCTTCGCTATCCCACCTGTTGCAATTCTGTCACCACGGACGGCCGTTGGCAGTCTTTGTTGTACAGGGAGGGGCTGTTGCTGAGAGGGCGTTGTTGGGTCTACTCCCGACGGAGATATTGGATGAGCATCAGATTGCGAGGATTGTGAAGGCGTAGTATTTCTTTCCAAAGCTGTAGGCCGTGGTTTTGTATTGACGGAAGATTGCCTACAGCCTCGCCCTCGTGGAGTAGGAGCATTACGGCCGCCTCGCTGAGATGACGGAGGCTGAGGCTCTAAGGTCTCTGTAGTGGGCTCTGCTATAGGAGTAAAGTCATCATCGAACAAGTCATCTGCACCTCGAGTTTGAGCGAACTCGTCCATGACGGTATGCAGTAGAAGCTGGGATGTTGAAGGTAGCCTCGAGAACAATTGAGGTAGGTGGGGTGGACATATCAATACGCTTGGCGGAACGCGTGAAGCTCAGAGCCTGGAGCTTACAGCTACATACTTGTGTATTCTCATAGAACCGATCAACATCTTCGTTTCAGTCGAAATTCGCAAAATATTAGAAGCGTGTTCGATTCCCGGACCAAATGTCAAGAAGATACGATTCGAGGGTTCGTCGTCAAGCCTTGTGCAATGTAGAAGCTTTCAAGCTAATCAAGAGCTCCTAGACGACGATATTCTCGCCCGAAGGGCGGTTATATCAAGTCGAGTATGCGCTCGAAGCTATCTCCCATGCAGGCACAGCTATCGGCATATTGTCGACAGATGGAATTGTCCTAGCAGCAGAAAGAAAGGTCACAAGCAAGCTATTAGAACAAGACACATCGGCGGAAAAGTTATACATCCTGAACGAGTAAGCAAATTTTCAGCGTGATTTCTCATGATGGCAACGCTGAATCTCTATTATTTAGCAACATGATATGTGCCGTAGCAGGCATGACGGCCGACGCCAATATCCTGATCAATTACGCTCGTACGCAAGCTCAAAGATACCTTTTGACTTACAACGAAGATATTCCTTGTGAGCAGCTGGTCCGAAGATTATGTGATCTTAAGCAAGGTTACACTCAGCATGGTGGACTCCGTCCTTTTGGTGTCTCATTTATCTATGCTGGCTACGATCCTCAGAGACAATTTCAATTGTACCAAAGTAATCCTAGTGGCAACTACGGGGGATGGAAAGCGACAAGTGTGGGCGCAAATAATGCAAGCGCGCAGAGTCTCTTAAAGCAGGACTACAAGGAAGACTGCGATTTGAAGGAGGCCTGTGGGCTCGCCGTGAAGGTCCTCAGCAAGACAATGGATTCAACTAAGCTAAGCAGTGAGAAGAGTCAGTCTTTTCTTTTTTAAGGTCTTTTATGGAAGCGAAGCTAATGTCTTCTATAGTCGAATTTGCAACGGTTGGGAAGACAAAGGATGGCAAGGTCTATCACCACCTTTGGGGTGCGGACGAGATTACCACGCTATTACAAGAGCACGGGCTGGCGAAGCAAGAGGAAGCGGACACTGGGTAGAGTGTTCAATCGGGCGGGGTTTCGCTCTTCTAGGCAGAATGCTTTGAAAGGTGTTGCTGTAGAGTCCAAACGCTCAGTAATGTAGGCATGGTATGCTGACCAGCAGAAAAACTTGGCTCTACGGCAATCTGCCACACGCCTGTGCGTTTCCCTTCACCCTTTTCTGCCTTGAGGCGCGTGTACATCTTGGAGCTCGATTGTTGTGCGAGAATCCACTCCTCAATCTTTAAACCCAAAGCAGATGGTTTGCTAGTTCCTCGCTAAGCTCGTAGGGCTGGTAGATCGAATCTGCAGTTTCCCCTCTCTTGACAACTCATCAACAACAACAACCCACCTCATCTCTTCTTGCAATCTTTCCATCAACTTAATTATATCATTTACCTTCTTGTATTCGATTCTACTGACCTAATCGCAACTAATTGAATAAGGATCGCGAAATGAGCAAGGCTACGCTCCTCGGGAAAAAGGGTAAGCTGGGCGGTTACACTGCGTCTCAGCTACGATGAATTTGGATTTTCCAACAAATGACATCCCATGTCGAACTCCCGAAATAGTATGCGTTTCATTAAAGCTATGTGTTTGATAACTAAATCTCCTTTGTAAAAAATTCAAGACATATCATTTTCAGCTCAAGCTTCAGCCTGCTTAGCAGTCAAGGTGGAAAATACCAGCAACGCCCTCTAGCGGGTGCTCTGGAGCCTCATTGCACGTTGATTCATCAAGTCCATCATCTCGCGCTCCAGCTGCTGGACAATCTCTTCAGAACGCTCGATCGAGGCCGTGTACCTGCCCGGCTCCTTTCTCCAGCGGTTAATGCGGTCAAGCTCCTGAGCGCGACGCCGCTTTTTCGTCTCGAATTTGTCGCAATGCCTACAGTTTCCCCTAATTGGCAGCGTGGACATGACCAGCTTGGTGCCGCATGTTTCACCAGTGCGATATTCTCTGTTGCAATGCTGCCTAAAATGACCCCATTTGAAGTCACCGCACGAGAATTTCTGCTGGTCGTAAAAGCACATCTTTCTTGCTATTATTTTGTTAGCCAATCTTAAGAATAAGAGCCCGGCGCTTGTCATTACCTGATTTGGTGTATCACCGCGATGGATTATTTGAATGGCTGGTATCGCCCACCGTCGAAACTCTTAGGGTTCGAGATGTCACCTACGCCGGATCAGTTAAATCTATGGCCTTCAGACGAAGTTACAAAGCTGACTTGGAGTAGTCTTGGAAATGTGTCACAAGTTGTTGGAAGCTGTGGATATATGTGATGCTTGGTTGGTGCAGAATGGATAAGGAGCTCTGGACTTGCTATGGATGCAATGGAGAGAGTCATCCAAGGAGATTCTGTCTGCTATTTATGTTTCAGAAGGCACGCGTTGATCTGGCTCGATAGCCTCGACTGCTCTTCCAAACAACAAAGCATGGATCGACATGTTCAGCACAGACCTCAACATTTCTTTCTCAACCACTCAATTCCAAAAGATTGTGCCATTTGCCACGGCGAACTCCCGTCGATCGAGAGCCATCACACCATGCACGTTGCTGACAGGCTCTTGCTGAGGCGTTTTCAACCCTCCATGTACTAGTTGGAATAAGCATCACATCGCTCATCGCCAGCCAACGATATGGCCCGATCATCTGGGGTTCAAGCTCGGCATGAAGATAGGCAATCGAAAAATACATAATATCCACTCGGCTTGCCCACAGCTATCAGCTCTTTGGCCACATGCTACACAATCGTGGTTTAGTGCTGCAGCTCTATCACTACACAATCACATCTTCACAGCTGCGTGCCGACTTTTTGGTTGTTTACGCGTCACATGAACGGCATGGCTGCCAGTAGCTGCCGCAAACTCTTGCAGCTACTCCACTCCTACTATTCTACTGGCAGGTCCACCAGCGATTCCATGCATGGCCAACCATGCCAACGGATGAGAGTTGATCAAGTGATCGGTGGCCCCACTTCTTCACACGACAACGATTCTCGTATCCGGGTCTCCGCTTCATATTCGGCTCATTGCCTTGTATCTTCTAGTATTTGGGTTGTGCATTCGCCAATCGTCTGGCGCGGACTATGAAGCTATTGATTCCATGGTGCGGTTTCTGTGGAGACTAGGAAAGGCGGTCTTTGCTCGCTTTTCGACTTCTACACAGCCTTGATGGCTTCTTCCGTGCTACTTCGTTTAGTGAGACCATATGTGTGTCTGACCGCCTCTCTGACTCGTCGGAGCCTTTTCCAGGATTACTCACGTCCGACAACCCCACTCATGTTGGTTGATCTTGTCTTCTTTCTGCCGGCGTTACATCAACCCACTCTGATCCGGTTGCTTAGCCCCAGGCATGCGTTGGACGGAATACATGGGATCGATTCAACTAGTGCTCAATTGCACCCTACCTCTTGATCTTGACTAGGTTCACCCCCTCTCCGGATGTTGTTCAATTACGTCCCCAGTTTCCCTCATCCCATGACCATTATTGCATCCAGCCACTCGGCGAAACACACTTCCGGCAGTATGAACATGGGTCAATGCTGTACCACGATGATGCATCAGGAATCCGAGATGTTCCTTTTTCAGCCCATGAGTCTCTTTACTGCTAAAGCTCCGAGCGTGAGCCTGAAGGCTTTTTACTGGCGGTCTCTGCCTCAATCTGGATCGACAATGCAAGTCTCAGTTCGCCTCCGAGGTTGCCGCTATTTGCCGTTAAGAACATGTCTGCTTCAGAGGATGCCCTGATGCCTGTATGGACAAGGAAGCGTGCATTCTCGTCCTACCCCTGTCAGGATCCAACTCTCGCGTTCTTGCGCCCAAAACCTCATGAATTTTATGGCCAATGGCACTACGTGCTTCGCCACGATGTTTATGTTCTTTTGGTAGTTGTGTCAATTCATTCTGCGCCACGGAACGCGCTCTCCATAATCAAAGAGCCCCCTCAGGCTACGAACGACGTCAAAATTTACTATATGCACGGTCCGGTCCACCAGGTGTTCGTACCTAATAGCTGGGCTCTTACACCTCACATGAGTGAAATTTCCTGCGTACGCGACAAACACAACAGCAAATGAGAGGTCGGCATTAGGGTCTTCGGAATTTAGAGTGCAAGCGTGTTTATGTACAGCCTAGACTCTGTAACCTGATAGGTTTCCCCACTGGAGGTAACACTCGGGAGGAGTGGACCAATCATCGTCAAGCAAGCGACATCTTGCATCAGTCTTGCATTAGCGTCTGATCATGTCAATACGAGAACTGGCTGGCTGGGTCTATGTCTTATGCTTCTGTGAACAGGTGACCGAACAAAATCCCCGTTGCTAGTTATCAAGGCGTTGCGGGTCTTTGCCAATTGTTGATGACTAGGCTGCATCTGATGTTAATATCTTCTCCCGTGACACCGACATGCATGCATAAGAACGAAGCCTCAAGCCTTATATCAGCCGAGTGAGTTTCAGCATAAAGAATGTAACCCTAGAGCAAAGTTGAAGAGGGCTGTGTAGACTCCATAGTAGGCATAAAGGATAAGCTTGGCATGTGGAATTGACGGATGCTGACAGTGCATTGCATGAGGCGAAAGCATATGCAATGGATTGAATTAGGTAATCCAAGCTATGATGCCTTGCAACTCGAGCTGTGACAAGTATCCCTACTCGAAAATTGACCAGGGGCGAGCTCGGTCATCCTGGTATTGTAGCAGAAGTAACGATATCCGCAACTAGACGCAAAGACTGGTGCTGGTTTGAGAAGACCTCAGATAGACGACATCTGCTTTATTACACATGACGCAAGTCTTGGTATAAACATTAGATATTTGTGAATGGAATTGACTTTAGAGAAGTCAATGATACTTGTCTGAGCTATAAGCACCTTCATGATCTCATGTAGGCAGAAGATCTTCGAATACTTTGTGACACTTGACCCTATTGCGTCATATTTTTGGTGTAGCAAATCTCAGAGCGACATAGAAGAGTTATGAAAAAGGAACTATTCTCTTGTAGTGTTACACCGTAGATCAAGTACATAGCAGGTTCCAATGATGACCCAATCACAGCCAAGCCTACACTTCAATCCTATTCGCATCGCGATCGGAGCGGACAAGTGGCGATCAGGGCTACCAGTCTCGTTCTATCTGAAGGTTCAGCTAGGGCATTGCGGTACCAGACAAAGGCGCCCTTGAAGAAGCATTCATCAATGAATAGACTTATTCTTGTCCATGCAAAGATTGAAGCGCTATTTAGAGAACCTGGAGGTGGTACGTAAGGTCAAGCGGTGGCAAGGCCGATGCGAGATTTGAACTTCGGCAGTCCCTTGTTCTTTGCATGCTGTGCTAGGTAAACATAGTTTCGCAGTCAAAGGTATCTCGGCCGGACGACTTTGAGTAAGGCCCGGGCTGGTGTCTCCGAGGGAGTCGACTACTCCGAAGCGCTCCGGAATATCGTTCCATACAATGCGATGGAGTGAGGATATATTCGTAGGTCCAAGATAAGATAAATTGATAACATGCGGGGACTCCGCTCCATGTGTAGCAATAAGAGCGAGGGTATCGTCGCAGGGGGTCCAGGCTAGTCAGGTTGAGGAGGTCACAGGTCCGATGTCGAATTCATCCCATGACAACTTTGGCTGCTTCCCAATTGTCGTTGTTCGTGAAATCATTTTGGGGGCGATGAGCTTTGATCCTCTTCACGCTCTTATATGCAGCCTCCTCTTGATTGACCCGTCCGTTGTGCTCGATCTTGATACCTTTTGCAGGTGCTGGTTCACTTGTGGGAGTCTCCGCTCGAAATATCTCATTTACCGAGCCTCTTCCATCAACGTTGGACATGCGCGGCAAAGTACTAGAAACATCTACGACATCACTGCTACCATGTCAGGAGGCGCAACCAGAGCATAGATACGTGACTTACTCGGACATCGCATGACAAATGCGCTGCTGTGCTTCTCTCTCTTGGGGAGTCATCTCCGTTGGATCTGGTTCATCTTGTGCTCGTCGTCTATTCTGATCAGTCCCGTATTGGCTCCGGTAAGGATCGTCGTGCAGCAGACGAGATGTCTCGGGATTCTGAACGCGCAAGGGAGCGAGGGTCAGCAGGAATGGGGGTTGGGGTTTTGGGGGGACCTGCATACTTCGACGTCTCCTCGAGCTCGTCGACCGAAGCCGAGGCAAGAGGAACAGGCACCCATGGAATGTGGCGGCTTGGATCTCAATGCTGTGTGTGTGGGTGAGGTGATCAATGACCTAGGCTGGTGTTGTACTGAGGTTCTGTTGAATAGGGCTGAAAGGCTTGGCGCAGACCTTCCAGATCATTCGCTGCTCGTAAAGTTCAGAGACGACAACCCCCTTCGATCATTCCGTCCGCTTCACAACATTGAGTTCTACTTCCTGCGCAAGGAAGCTCTATTTTTGTGATACAATTTGCGACTTTTCCAATTTACTACTACCATCTCGCAAGACTTCTGCGGACTTTGCATTTGTTCGGTGGTAGCTGGCAGGTTTGTCTTACAGACTATATTATCATACTGTGAAGATATAGCTAGTCGTTGAGCGCCAAGATTGTCTTCCCTTGCTCGCTTGTGGGTATCAGCTGTATGATCCAGTACCATGCATACCTCGGACGACATCCCTAGAGCATGTTGCCATTCCAGGCCCGCATGGATCAATACCTACCCCCCTATATCAGTGATGCTCCGTAAGGACTCTAGCACCACCATTTTGGTTCTCGAGAAAGTATATATACATGATGTTCCTCCTTCTCGTCTACCTTCTCAAAGCTCCTCACGCTCGCCGCTTGTCTTTTCTTCAAGTCATCCATCCAAAACCTTTTAGTCAAGCGTACGATGATGCACCTCAAACTCTCATTCGGGTCTATTGCCCTTGTCTTGTCGTTTTTCTTTGGTTCCTCCCTGGGCTTGCGACCTGCTACCGCTGAGATCTACCAGCGCAATGTGGTGGCTGCTGAGGGGGAAGCCAAGGAGCAGCCTCAAAAGAGAGAAGTCTGTGTCAATGATAATATCCTGCAATACATCGAGGGCGACCCATATGACAATTACCCCTTCTGTAGAAGATTTTTAGGTTTACCCGAACTAATCACCACCGCTACCGTGACTACCAGAACGTCTGAAACCCTTGCTTTACGTACTATCTTTTTCTGACGATTTTTAGCACCACCATTATGTTGACTACCAAGGTTCAGAGCACAGTTGTCGCGACAGCAACCATGCCCACTCAGACCATCTCATTTACTGAAACAGCAGGGATGATTCGCAGGCGTCAAGCAACAGCAACTCCGCTGCTTACAGCATCATCGCTAATGAGTGCCGTAAGAGCTGCTTCAACGGGAGACCTGGATCCGTCAGTCCTCAGGGACGTTACTAGTGCATGTTCTTGTTATTTGGAGACTGCCACGACTGAGGTCGAAACTGTCGTTGTAACGTCAACATCAGTATGTACATCTAATCAAATATGCCCTATTGACATGCTGAAATCCTCAGACTCTCATTGAGACGGGCTTCGATTATGTAGAAGAGACGATATCCGATACCATAACATCGGGTGTAACATCTGTTACGGTCACTGTCTTCCCGTCACTTATTACTGGAGTCTCTAGTGGTCCCAGTTCTGGCATTCCATCGGTAAACAGTTCAGTCACTGTCTCCCCGTCATTGCTCATACCGAGCTTGCCAGCAAATTCTTCGAGCACTTCATCGATAGCTAGTTCTACACCCACTGCCTCGTTCAACATCAGCTCATTTCCATCTATAAGTCCTACTCCTCTGAGGTGAGAGATCTCTGGGAGTAATTCTGCCATGATGCTGAATCGGATTGTAGCAACTTTACTATTCCAACATTCACGGGTTCAAGTGCTATCATTTCACGCACCTTAAGCGTTTCCAGTCTCAATTCTTCAATTGCCTCGAGGACGCCCACCGCGAGCTATAATTCGACGCGTCCGTCCTCGATGCCCACTGCACCCCGGAACTCTACATCTCCTTCCTTGATGCCCACTGCACCCCGGAACTCTACATATTCTTCCTTGATGCCCACTGCACCCCGGAACTCTACATATCCTTCCTTGATGCCCACCGCATCCCAGAACTCTACATATCCTTCCTTGATCCCCCCTGGACTCCGAACAGTTACATATCCATCAGCGATGCCTACTTCGGGCTTCAATTCTTCGTCTTGCCTAGTAAGCTTTCTAATATGTATCCATTGCTCCCTCGTTGCACGCTGATCATGTCATTTCCAGGCTACCACGATCACTGTCACCGAGGAGCTTGTCACCGTGACTGAAACAAGTCTCCTGATATCTACGCTAATCTTGTCGAGTACCTTCACGTCTACGGCGGTAGTGACGAGTGAAATTGCGACCCCATAGGCGCCCATTCATACTTCAACGACCACAGACGCGTCCGTCTGGTAAACCTCTCAATTGACCCTGGGGATGTAAAGGTCCTAGATTGAGAGCGAGAGTCATTTCTATGTGGAAGTATTATTCTACGATGATGAGTGTTAGAGACTACTTATTCTGGCAAGCATACTACTGTGTTCTTTCATTCTGCGTTCCTTACCGATAGAGATAGAGAGTATACTCATATTTAAGTGCGGATAGCGTTATATTAACCATTTGATCTTTGCCTAGAAGAGGCTTACGTTCTACAGACATGGACGGCATTTATAGTTACATCTAAATGGCTCAGTCCACCTTACCCCACATTGTGCAGTATTGGCTATTCCTAAAGAAGTTTGGTTGATGCGGTTAGATCCGTCTTCGTTTTATCGCAACGGCTTTTGGACCTTTTTCCAAGTGAACAGTGTGTAGTAACGACTCGGCCAGTAGGTTGTTGTGAGCGTGTAGATGAACGCAGATTCTAGGAGTCATACATAGTCAAAACCTCAGACGACATGGTGGAACCTATGAACATATATCCTATATATTCGCTGTAACCCTGCCGTCTGAGGACTGCCTATGCCCATGCTCTTGTGGGACTTCTCACCCACAGCTATCACCAAGGAATAGCCACGCCACCATGCAATCCACAGCACACATATCAAATGACTCACCAACGGAAACAAGTCCACTGCTCAACAATGGCAAGCCCAACACCGACATCGAGGCTACCGAAGCCAACCAGCCTGATCCCTCCGACTCCATCCCTCTCGCCTCCGAACCCAGCACCGCCAAAATCCTTCTGGTAATGTCTAGCATCTGGCTCGGCACATTCCTCGCCGCCCTCGACTCCACCGTCGTCGCCACCCTCTCCGCCCCTATATCCGACTCCTTCCATTCCCTCTCTCTCCTCTCCTGGCTCGCCTCCGCCTACTTCATCTCCCAAGCAGCCTTCCAACCTCTCAGCGGCCGCCTCACAGACATATTCTCCCGCCGCACGGGGCTGGTTGTCGCGAATATCCTGTTTGCGGCGGGGAATCTTATATGTGGGCTTGCTACGGAAGAATGGGTTATGATTTTTGGAAGGGTCGTGGCGGGAATGGGGGGTGGGGGTTTGACTGCTATATCGACTTTTGTGGGGAGCGATCTGGTTCCACTGCGTAGGAGAGGTGTGTGGCAGGGCTTTGGGAACATTAGCTATGGTGTTGGTGCCGGTGTTGGCGGGGTCTTTGGGGGGTGGGTTAACGATACATGGGGCTGGAGAAAGGCTTTCTACATTCAGATCCCTTTGACTGCGATTTCTGGGATTATGGTCTTCTTCACCGTCAAGATACCGGTCAAGCACTCGGAGAAGTCGGCGATCAAACGAATAGATTTCCTGGGTGCTTCCACCCTTATAACGGCTCTGGTACTTCTCCTTCTAGGTCTCAACTCTGGTGGTAATGTTGTGCCGTGGAACCATCCTTTGATATACACTAGCCTACCATTGTCATTTGTATTCCTTCTAGCCTACATCTACATCGAGGATAAACGTGCCTCCGAACCCATCATCCCGGTCAGGCTACTCCTCAATCGCACCGTACTCTCTGCTTGCTTAACTAATTGGTTCTTCTCCATGACCACCCTAGCAACCCTCTTCTACGGACCTCTGTACTTTCAAGTCAGGGGCTTCTCAGCCACCGAGGCCGGGGCACGAATGGTCCCTCAATCCGTCGGCATCGCTGTCGGCTCTGTCTGCACTGGCTTGATCATGCGATCCACAGGCCGCTACTACATACTGAGTGTGTGCATTGTATGCATCTTTGTCGGCGCCAACGTTATGACTTCCGCATTCACTCTCACGACCGCGTCATGGGTAACATTGATAGCCTTCTTCTTGGTCGGCATCGGCTACGCCGGCACCCTAACCACGACACTCCTGGCGCTCATCTCAGCTGTCGATCACAAAGAGCAAGCTGTCATCACCTCAGCTTCCTATGTTTTCCGCAGTACTGGGAGTGCTATTGGTGTCACTATCGCCTCTGCCGTCTTTCAAAATATTCTGAAGATGAGACTGTGGGCTAGACTCGGCGGGTGGGACGGTGCTGCGGAGATTATCAAGAGGCTGAGAGATAGCCTGGAGGAAATTGATAAGCTGCCGGCGGGACAACGAGCTGTGGTGAGAGACGTGTATATGGAGGCACTGAGAGGGGTATTCTTGACACTGTTGGGGATTAGTGCGTTAGGGGCTTTAGTGAGTTTGGCGATGAGGGAGCATACTTTGCATAAGAATCTTGCAAGAAAGTAGAGAAACGCTATATCTGGAGTCCTTAGATGATTGTGATCTAGACACGTGGATATGAATGTACGTAGTTTGGTTTAGATGCGTTAAATGATCTCACATATGTAGGCGTCGGCTGCACAACTTTTCGCTAGACCTCTGTATATACGTAAATCACTATATAGGAAGTCCTAGAATTAGGGTAAATAAATTGCTTGTAGATATGAAATGATGGTCTGTGGTTTTAGTCTCTGCATACTATCTTTTGCCTTCGATATCGCATTTTTATATTGGGTCTTCCTAATCGGGCTAGTGTGACTTTATTTGAGTAGCGTATATAAAAATGCTCCTCCGAAGAATTGGTCTGTAAGTCCTGAAAAACTAGCGCCACCTTTGTGATTTTCCCGAAAAATGATGGAACAACTCTTTGGAACCTTAGAGGAGATGGTGTTGTTCGAGGATGCAAATGCTGTGGTAGCTAAGATTAGGAGTGGTGATGGACACCAGCTAAAGAGCCATGGGGAGCGCAAAGTCATCGATGGTACTTCTATGTGTATCAGCTGATCGACTATTTTGATTTGCAACTCCTGCGCCCAATATTTGCCCCTTCTGGACTGAGGCAAGATGGTTGCGATCGTGTAAGAACTTGTATCAATGGGAAACGGTGACTCTCGAATTAATCATCACAGTGACTTTCAATGAGCGGTGAGTTGTCGCAAGGTAGACGGCTGACGCTGAAGTTTCGATCTGCGCAAAGCATATGTATGGAGAGTATCTGGGAATAGTGCTCGGCAGGCTGTAGTGCTGTCATCATTCTAGGACTGCTGAAGGCTATGGTATCCCGAAAATAGGCGTGGTAGACGTTGCAGAGTCTCATTCATTGCCTCCATATGGGCGTTCGACTAGTGAATTTTGGGTAGTATCAAGATACAGAGTCATCAATATCCAATGAAAAGAAAGCGGTTGAGATTGCTTCGTCTTTGTGACAGCACATCACTAGTTCGTGTCTACGACTAATTGATTTTCATTAAGCCATGATTCATTAACCCTATAGCACGAACCCTCGCAAACCATATTAAAAGTGGCGTGAAACATCTGAAAACGTTGGAAGGCCGTTCATTGACTCATTTCATATCATATATATCTCTCTTGTACCCTCGTTCAGCTCACCTCACGTTCGACGGTTGATGCCTCGTCGCTTTGATCTTCATCGGATTCGAAAAGTTCCTGTTCATCCGTTGTGTCTTCCGCCCGTCCCAGCTCATGGGGACAAACCCCTGGACCATGGCCGTATGGACAGGAACCTGATTCATGCTCGTGCGGACAAGAATCTGGCCCATCTTTTGCTCCATATTCGAACAGGAGCTGTTCCATTTCCCAGTATTTCTTCTCCTGTACCCAAGACATTGGTCCATCTTTCACTGTATATCCAAGCAGGAGCTTTTCCATATCCCATTCCATATCCCGGAGCTCCACCTCCCGCGCCCAATAAAGTAGAGAATGTGGCGTGTAGTCCCTAGAAGAGGATTTCCCCATGACTCCAATGTCCGCTCCTCGTTGAAGCAGCAACCTGGCTACATCGAGGTATCCACTGCATACTGCGGCCAACAGTGGTGGTGATGCATGACAAGCTTGATTGATATCTGCATCCTCGTCGAGCAGAATGCAGGCCAGGCCTGAATTGTTAGAATCAGCTGCCCTGTGCAATAGTGTGTGCCCACTATTAGTAACCACATTGGGGTTCGCGCCTTGCTTTAATAGAAATTGCACGAGCGGAAATTCCCTTTCATCTAGCCAATAACGCTTACTAGTAGGTAATACGGCGGCTGCGAACAGTACTGGAACACCGCGAAACTGTGAGTCCATGTCTGCACCCTTTGCCAGTAGCAACTCCATAGAAGTCTTCTGATTGAGACTTGCAGCTCTCCATAACGCCAGGTCCAGGTATCGATCAGACACCTGGCTAGTAGGCCATCCTCTCAATATTCCGTGGACGCCAGCTTCGTCACCATCGTCCACAGCTCTCATTAATTGGCTTGCCCTGATCCAGGGTATGTTCATGACCTCATTTGTATGTCCACTACTCTCGAGGAGCATTCTGACCATTGCTAGATTTCCATTGTAGATGGCCATATCTAGAGCAGTCTGAGCATATTCGCCAACCCAGTCAGGATCAGCCCCTGCATCAAGTAAGCTTTCCACGATATCTATGGAGTCATACCACGCCGCGTCGCAGAGGTAAGTATCGTATCCGTAACTTTGTTCCGAATGCGGATTTGCACCATTGTCTAATAAGAGGCGTACGATTGTCGTGTGACCACTTCGTATTGCCTGCCTCATTGGTGATTCCGCACCCTCGTCCATTACATCCGTTTCAGCCCCATTATCGAGCAGAAGCTTTGCTGCTTCTACATTTCCATGCTCACATGCAACATCCAGAGGTGTTCTTAGACAGCCAGAAGATTCTAGGTGCACGACATGTAAGTCCATGCTAATACAATACTGCAACACGTCACAAAAGTTCCAAGCACATGCTACGAACGCAAGGTTTGCAGATTCGCACACGTCATCATGCAGTCGACTGACTTCGCCACTACATAGTCTGCAATCAATGTGGTTGTCCCAGCCGAGCAGGCGCAATTCCTTTTCAGGGAAATCCATTAGATCAACCCAATACTTGAACTGGCGCGTCACAGAGTTCTGGTCATCTAGCATGAAATCCCAAAAGAGAGCTTCCAGTGGAGGTCCATGCCGATGAGCGCCACTTTCGCTCAAGTAGAATAGCCAGTACAAGCATGCATATTCGTAGCACGGATCCCAAAAGATAGCACGATGTTGATCATTTTGATCATCTTCATCTTCCGTCATCCAGCCATCCTCAGTAGAGACTTCATAACGAGGTTTCACCTTTAACAAGTATCGCAAGCAGCATTCAGCCGCAACTGCGTGCCAGCTTGCCGCATCAAATTCTTTTTTCCGCTCTAGGAATTCTCGAACAGACAGATGAGCGAAACGGAAAACGTCCAATTCTGTATCCAGGACAACGAAGTTGGCACATAAGTCTAGAAGAACCTCAGTAGTGATTGATGTACTTTCTTCACCGTAGTACTCAAGAGCCAGAAGAAAGCTTTTCGTTTTCAATGGCTCTCTTAGACACATCAGCAGCCTCAATATGGCTTCTGCGGTCTGTCTGTCGTCTTCCGCGTAATTTCCGAGCCGCTCGACATACGTCTCGTTGTACAGGTCGCGTAATGTTGCTGGTAGCTCTCCTAGTCTCTTCCAGACTGTGTCCTCTTTTATGATAAGACATAAGCGTTGAAGCTGTAGACTAACCCATCGGAACCTAAGATGCAATATGTCACTTTCTTGTAGCCTATAAGCCGTCCCCTGGAGAGATTTATACTAGCGTGAAATTTACTCACATGCCCTTAGCCTGTTCACTCAGAACACTTTGAATCGTTCGTTTCAAATCTTCAGAAACCTTGCCCCGAAGCAGTTGCTTGCGCTTAATTAGGTTCTCAACTTCAGATTTTACGTAATAATCAATATCTTCCTGGTTCTGAGAAGCCTCTAGTTGGAGATTGGGGCAGTCCGAGAAATGACAGACAATATCCGCGTCGGCCCTGCTAGAGACAAGCAATTTCACAAGACTGCGTGAGCCTTGGAGTATTTTAGAAAGGGCTTCTAGCAAATCACCGCGTGAAGAGAGGTCACATTCATCAAGCGCGTCAACAATAATAGTTGTCAGTGGCCTGTCCTGACTCAGCTCAATGATCAGAGCAGTACTCTCATCCAAAGTCAATGGGCCAGCCGCAAAACCATCTTGTTTGCGGGATCTATAGAGTTCTTTCACGGGCTCCAAGATTGTCCCATCTGATGCTGAGCAAGCTAATTGCCTAACGAGGCTACCGAGAATGGTAACAGGGTTGGCTCGTTCTCGCTCGGCAGGACTTCTTATGCAATAGAAATAGATTGGACGAGGATTCCTCTTTCTGTTAGCGTCGTGCTGCTGCTTCTCCACAAAAATCGACCTGGAAGTCGCCAGCTGTCAGTAGAGATCATTATGCTTGGCGATTATGATATACGGATAAGTCTAACAGTGCTTGCTCATGCAATGACTTGTAGTCCCAATGATCGCACCCCCCGCGACATCGTCACCAACAGGAACTTAGTATATCCAACTTACATTAATTTGCTCTTGCCACTTCCCGCTATGCCGTAAAGCCACAGTATGGTCGACGAACTTGAGCTAAGCCACTTCAGTACCTTTTCATCCTTCAGAAACCATGCTCCTGTGCCTGCCAAGACATCTCTTTTAGCTTGGTTGTGATGTTCGATGTAAGGTATAGGTGAGATCCATTGTAGTATTTTGACACGCTCGGCTTCCGTAAAACCATCATGCAATGTTTGAAGGTCTCTTTCCATCCGGTTTATAGGCTGTTGTAGGTCTTGCAGGATACCTTTCAGATCATTGAAGTTCTTCTCCTCCTCTTGAGACAGATTATCGAGAGTACGTTTGACGTCTCCGCGATATTCGGCCTCTATAAGGTGGATATATTCCTTCACTTTCTCCTCCTGCTTGTTTATATCGTCCAGATGGCGCGAAAATTTGCTACCGAAGCTCTCGATAATCTTCTCTATCAAATGAGTTAGCCTAAGCCCAGTATTTCCTGAAAAATATTTCAAACGTAAGACTTACGAGCGGTACTTTTCTCATAGAACCGTTGAGCTTTTATAAGAAACCGCAAAATACAATTGTAGAGTTCCGTGAGGCCGTTTCTGAGACATGTGGTTGACTCATTGCTCCGTCTAAGATAGAGTCTTTCCACAATCTTATAGCGTGTCAGAGCCAATGTAATGTATTCAACACCTTCGGCAATGATTGAATACTGATGTACATTCTCTACAGATACCTGTGCCACGTCAGCCTGCTTCAAGATACACCCTCGGTCGTACTGGCTATCGGCACTTGTACACTTTCATGAAGAATGCAAGTTCGATCGCGTGACTAGCTCGTTACTGCTTCCTTCCCTTTCTTATAGAAAGTTTATACGACCTCAGACGGACAGGGTCCGTGCACTTTAATCTGAATCGGCACTTAAAGAATACATACCTTCAATAGGAAACGGATGAGAGCCCAAGGCAATGCAGCATGCACAGGGTCATATTGCACAGCCATATCGCCCACGATCATGAACTTATTGATCCAGACAGCAATTTTGGCGAAGATATCTCGTAGAACAACAGCATTCTTATTCTCCCCTCTTCGTACTGTCCATTGCTTATCTATACACTCTCGTTTCCTCCTCTCAACGATTTGAAGTACATCGCTAATGTTGATGGACGGGTCAAGATCCAGACCAGCCTTATCCTCATCAGTGAGCTCTGTGGCTGCGAGGATCCAGAGGTCTCTGTCAGTTGAGTATTGAAGTTAGAAGGACGTTCACCATCGGAATGTAACTCCAGGGAAGAAGCATGAGTACTGATGGACATTTCACTCACTCGTTCATATTGAGACTCGATGCTACCGAACTACCGCCCTTACGGGGACCGTTTTAGACACAGTATAGGCCACTGGTCTGGTGGAAGTCAAAACGTCGAAGCAGCCATGGCCAACAGACGATATAGAGTGAATTAAGGGATGGTTTATAGAGAGAGGCGAATATGAGATGAATAGGAGATGAAGGGCCAGGACTCGAAGAGAAGTGGGGTGGAGAGTCGTTTCGGCGCTAGAAAAGGGCATCATGCAGCTTTCGGCCTCACCCTGCGGACTCGACGGGTGAACTCAGGACATAAACCTACTTGCACTGTGACCACATTTCTTATGAGGCTCAAGAACGTGCAATGCATGAATAGAGGACGTTATAGTCCGCTTCTGTCCTTCACTTCTTTCTAGCTTCCGTCCTTGGACAGGGACCAAGCTTCTAATCAAGGGAAGGCACACATACTTACACCTAGCGAGCAATCAAGATGGCACTTATTTAGAGAGTAACTATGGTGTGAATGGCAAGATATCGAGACAACACGCCCTAGTTTGTCAAGATTGGCAATCGCTTGCGAAAGTTTAATCAAAGGAGTGGCATGTTGGGGGAAGCACTCACAAGATCAGATGTGTGAGACTCAGTATCCATGTAATGCTCGTAGGCCGTACATGATCACAACAGTTAGTGATTTCCGGGTTGAATTGATGAGGTCTGACTCATCCCAGACTCCACTGCATATTGATAGGATTCCCTCTTTCGAAACGTCGTCTTGACCACTCCTCACTATCTTCCACCCTAAAGATGGCGTTTCTCTCGGTTCGAGCTCCACGCCAGCATCATCCATGATGGACTTGTATGAATTTCAAGGACTCAATGTCTCTCTCCCCAAGCGATGAAGGCCGTTCTTAAACAGATTCAGCTCACTTTCTCCCTTTTCGACGGCGTAGACCTCCTGCGAGTAAGAGGGCCCCAGCGTCCCATATCTAGTCTCGTGCATGAAAAGCAATGAAGTCGGAGCCACCATGTTGGTTTCTCCCGCCTCCACCTACTGGCTGGCCCTCTCAACGCAAGCAAGGACCGTCACCTCGCTTCCCCAGGTCGTGAGGATTGGTGTGCCTCCAAACGACTAGCACGTGAGCACGAGCCAGAATTCCGCGCTTTGATTCTCTAAATTTTCCTAAGGCTTTAAACTTCCTAAAGCTGATTGTATGTCGATATTACCGTGCTTTTTTCTCACTGTACATCGCTGATCGAGACGTATTCATGGTACATCATCATCGAGTTGGGAGACCGTGTCTGCAAGGACCGGATGAGGGGATCGAATCCCGTTGACTCCTCGATTGCACCGAGCCTGCGATATTACTGCCATACTTTCACATTCCGCTACATTTTGTCTCTAGTATTGCGGCGGTAGTTGTAGCCGGGCTCTGGATAGACCAGACCATTTTATCACGAACTCTGATGGTCGAAGGATGTAGGTTCCAAAGTCTATCTAAGCTGCAGCAGGCCCGCAACTAGAGGTAAGATGAGTGAATCTGGATTGTGTCAAAGGGTATGCGACGTATAAAGAACGCTTTTGGAGCTTCGCCTCATCTTTCACCACATGACGCTCACTACTGCAAATTAATGAAGTTCCATGAAACTCTATCCGCGCGACACCAGAGATACTAAGCTTGATACAGCGACATTTGCGTAGTTCCCAACAGACAGTACTATAAGATTAGCAAGATAGGGAGATCAGTTATATATGCGAGTAGTGATGTCAAAGTCAAGGAACATTGATGGCAGCTATCAAACGGAACATGGGGAGCGGAAGATCGGCGCGCTAGAGAAGCCACTCCCGAGAAGCCCTTCATGGCTACCCGCTGAGACTAAGCCTACTTGAGGTTTTATTCACTTTCACCCTTGGAAGTCGTGTCTGCCGACGCCCTCCTTTCCGACCAATCACCTTCCTTGCTGTGGCTCATAACTTATTCCTTCACTTGCATTCAGAATAATACTCTTGATTCACTGGCGTTTTGAAGGGTCACTCTGAGCCTCATTAGTGGTAGAAAAGTTTGCCACGTAGCTGGCACTGCTTGCACTTTAATAGATATTGATAGATGCGATGGGTATCATAGATAGAGCTGTCAGGACTCGCTACTACTGCCAGCTGGCCTTTCCGAATCTCGTTCCCTGCTAGTATCCCGCAAAGGCACTTGCTCTGCGTCATAGCCCAGGTGATCCACAGCGAAATCACCATTGCCCTCAATGCGTGACTCCTCGTCTTTAAGTTTCCCATAACCGTTCTTAGAAGCCCACTCTGCGCGACTCGGATATGGTGTGTCACATTGAGGCGACTTGAGTGCTGGATAGTACCTTCTGTACGAAAAATATGCGATAAGCATACCAAGAATGGATCCAGTCGTAACGTCATATACATCGTGTCTGTAGTCTTCCAGACGCGATATTGCTATCAAGGCAGCGCCAACCAGAGGCGCCAATGCCAGAAGAACCCTGGCTAAGTCGGTCCGAGGTCGGAAAATGTGCATTTGGCCAGCGAAGAATCTAGCTCTGTCAGATCAACTTAACAGAGCCGAGCATGAGAATCACTCACAGCGCAAGATAACCCAGCCCACTGAATGCCAGACTACTGTGGCCGCTTGGAAAGCTCCTCCAACCATCATGCAAAGTGTGGTGGGACTTCTCAGTGCAGACCTCGATAGTGACTAGGGAGTGCTCTGGAGTACCCTTCTTTGGCTTACACCGAGCAATAAGGTCAGGTCTTGGCCTGCCCACGGAATTCTTCACCACGTCTGTGAGGAAGGTCGCAAGCATAACGCTGATAGCAAGACCAAGGATTGTGACGTTGATTTTATGGGCAGTGGGTCGAAATAATAAGGCCCATAAAAGAAATATAATGAGAGGGAGGACAACGGCGTATCCAATATTCCATACTGTGTATCGGTCAGCTCAATTGTACGTGTAATGCTCATAGAAGTAGCGTACCAACCGAGACACGCTCAACATCTGCATGGGGATACTGGATCGATATGCTATCAAGCGAGAACATGCGATGGAAGGGTTCAACAATAAATTGGATCTGAGTAGGAGTCAATAGCATGGTCCGTCTCTCAATCATGAAGCACAGACCAGAGTATATGCTACTAATAGCAGGGCAAAGCCAGCGTAGTCTGCAGCATATGATCGCTAAGCTAGATTAGCCAGCTGCAGTGTAGAGATATATCATTACTCTTACCTGCATAAACCTTGAGATAGACGGCATGATACCTCCATCTTGTTGGTCGTGCGCTCTCTTCCCACCTGAGCCTCGATGCGCTGGCATAGTCATCGACGACACTTGTTATTGCAACACCTTAGCTGAGATACTATGCCCCACCTTCTGAGCCGAAACGACATAGCACTTAATCCTACCTTGGAGATAAAACAGATCATGTAGGAAAGCGAATGGCGGCTCTGACTCCGCCACTAGGATTTAGCGTATTTACCCCAGAGCTCGAGCTTCCTCACAACTTGCGCCTCGTACAATTCCCCCTTCCACAGGCAGGTCAAGACCACCAAAACCTCACACCTGCCAATTACTGCTGTCTTCCAGATCATGGCTGACCAACCTCACCCCGTCGCCATTAGCGCCGCATTTCCAGCTCCCCCACCCTTCTACAAGGCTTTCACAACCCAGAACCTCCAACACCTCGAACAAACCCTCGAGACCAAGGTTCAATCATCCTCCTCATACCCACTGCCGCCCTCGAACCCCCTTCCCAAACTTACATCCCTTCCCTCCGAACTCCGTACCCTCCTTCCCCCACCCATACCGAGCAACGGCCAGTACCGCTCCTTCGGCGTCGTCCACACCAACCCCAATCCCTCATCCACCGAGAATACCCCCACACCTACACCCGCCCGTCTAAGATATCTCACCCATGACCTTCTTTTAACCTTCCTCGCCCTCACACACACACTGGCTACGGACCCTGGCGCCTACGGCCCGCTATGGGATCAAATGCATGCAGTGTTTCAAGAAGTTCATAAGGTTATTAATGGCTACAGGCCGCATCAGGCTAGGGAGACGTTGATATTGATGATGGAGGAGCAGTTGGAGACGGTCAGAGGGGAAACGAGGAGTGTGAGGGAGAGTGTGGAGAGAGCGAGAGGGGTTATGGAGGGCTTGGGAAAGCAGGATCAGGATGAAGATAGGATGGCTGATGGAAAAGGCGCTGAGGGTAACAGAAGGAAAAAGATGGAGGAGAGAAAGACCAAGAGGATTTGGGAGGTTTTGGAGAGGGAGGTGGGAAGCGTATGACGGATCCACGAGGCGTAGCTGAGTAGAACGATATCATGCCTCAACGAACGTCACCATTGTCAGATCAAGGTACCGACCCTATAAGGTTGTTGGAACTGTGGAATTACCATACAATATGCTCCATTGTTCCTACTATCTACTGCCGACAGACATGCCAACCCTAACCCATGCGATCAAGCGACAACCGCAGCGCTATATATCTGACCTTGAATTCCGACCACGATTGTCCGTGGCTCACGAGTCACGACTAAATCTAGCTCATGATCACCCTAGTCATGCTAGTACACCAGACGCTCCATGTTACTATCGTCCAGCTACTACTATGGACCCTCATGCCCACTGTCTCGACCTCTATCCCCAACCCATTACCATCACCATCACTCCTCGAACGCCCAGCATCGAAGCTCCTCTTGCCTTCTAACGTATCCTTTACAGATCCGAACATTCTCCCAATGGATCCAACCTACGCGCCCTGGCCCTCGAGCGGCCTCAATCAAGGAGTCGTCAAGCTCTTCAACTACGGCATGCACATCTCCCACTTCGATGCCAGTCTAGTCCTCGCAGATCTAGCCTGGGTCTACCACGCGCAACCACCGAATGATTACTGCGGCACAATGCGGCGGTCTTATACAGCCTCTACTGTAACGCTTGTGCTGAACCCGAGCTCAGTTCTGACGTGGGGATCGTTGGCGAAGGCTGGGTATATTTTCCCGCTGTTCTTTAGTGAGTATGAGTATGTGGGATTCAACTTTGAGATATGGAGTATTGAAGGTGTGTTCTATGGAAGTGGGTACGTAGTTGGAAAGGCGCGGTGAGGGTGGAGAGAACTTGTGCCTTGGCTTTTACGTCGATGATAGAATGTGCAGAAATGATACAGCACTATGCTCTGACAAACTTAGAAGACTCTTTTTCGCTCGGGCTTATTTCGTTCTTGCAGGGTTGATGGACGAGTTGATGAAGTGGCCGGTTGGGGACAAAGATGGAGAAATGGGTGAGAGAATAGCCGCTAATGATGAACGGAGGAAGGCGAAGAGAATTTGAGGCACGTTGGACATGGACCTGGGCATAGGCTGGGGATTTTATGTCTCGTCTGGAAGGTACGTCACCTCGGTCATGGAGGTGTTTCCTGCTTTCCCCGTCCCTAGCCACCTTTCGAAATAGAACGAATCTATCTACTATCGCAGTCGAGAAGTTGTGTAGCATTACAAATCGACCTCATAAAGGATATCGGAAATCAGACCCTTGACGTTGTGAGTCTTGGGGTCATTATCAAATGAGCCTGCCCAGTAACAGACAGCGTGGCGCACTGGGATAACGAAGGTTCACCGGGCAATGATTATACCTCTGTACCATTGTATTCCTAGCCTGCCATGTGCTCCAATATATGTCTGATCCTCAAATACCCCAAATCTTAAAACGTTGCGTATATCATATATAATACATCATGACCCTTCCCGTTGCCAAACCTCAAACAGTCATGGTTCTCCTAATCCTCCTCTCCCCACCCACCTCCTTCCACCTCAACCACCTCTCGATAGCCAGCTCATACTCCCCCTTTTCCACCTCTCCTGTCCACTCGTTCTTTGCCATCTCACCAACCTTCCTCCACTCCCCCTTTCCCATATCACGAATCCTACTCCTCTTAGCCCAGATGACCCTAAACAGGCCCCCCACACCAAGGCAAAAGGCAATCAATTGTCCCAAACTATCAAAAGCATTCAATCCCTCCACATGGTTCCACTTAATCGCTAGCTCCACCTGCAAAACCAGAATAATAACAGCGGCCAATTCAGTAGAAGCCTGAAACATCCACGTCCGGATCTCGACGATACGTGGGTTTTGGGTGAGGAGGCTGTCGGACGCGATTATCAAGTGCTGCCAATCTGGAGGTGGGGATGTTTGTTCGAGGATAAACATGCGATGGACGAAGCGGGGCCAGCACCGGTGGGGAAAGTGGTCTGAGAGGTGTAAGTGGCGACCCATCCCGTAGCGGAGCTCGGCGGACGGCTTGTTGGTTAATAGCGTCAAGAAAAGTGTCCGTAAGCACCGCGTATAGGGCGTTAATGTGTCAGTGCACTGGCGTTCGTCGGATTTAATCTGGATGAAATCTCGCCATGAGCGGAGGTAGGGCCTTTTTGGTTTCGTGTTTTCTTTGGGATATATTGATAATATGTCTTCCATATATTTCGTCGCTCTATCCACACCCTTCAGTATTTCGCGGTGCCGGTCAAGGTCAATAGTAATGGGTTTATTGGTACATGTATGTCCTGCCTTTGGTGGCCCCGTGGCATCATTGTCCTCCAGGCTCTCAGTGCAGGGCAGTGACAGCTCTTCAAGTCCTATAGTATCCGAGACTGGATGTAGCGAGGAGTTGACATCTTTGGTCGAACTTTCCGCTGTTTTTTTCGAATATACTACAGGACATGAATCCTCTGCAGGTATCAAAGATGTCACAGCTTTCACAAATTCCGCTCGAGCTTCTTTCGCGCTGTATTCGTAGGGAAGTTCTCTGACGTCCATGCCTACCCTCACTACAACTACCCACACAATCCCAATCAGAGTCTTGATCTTCATCAACCATCCCACCCAACCGTATATACTTGTCATGTAGAAATAGAAGATCTTCGTGTCGTGCCTTGAGCCTGCACCGTTGCACGGAGTTGGTAGCATGACATCGACCGCCCACCACCAGAAACATACATTGAACAGAGCCCCAGCGAACCATGTCATCTTTTCTAAGATCATCCGCTCCTTGGATCTCTTAATATATTGGGGGCTGTACTTAGATGACTCTGCAATGCTCACTAAACCCATCATAAGCCCTATCTGAAGCAAGAGGAACCCTTCAATGACATGTGTAGTCGTAGCATTGGCGAAGTAGATTATCGCTACGACAACTAATGCGAAGACGAAGATGTTATTGACCGCTCGTAATGATGTAAGCTCTTCATTGTTGAAGTAATTAGAGTACCAAACCGCGAGTGCTTGTGCATAATAGCCTATTCGTAGACCAATGCCGTAAATATCTGAATTACCGGTGAAGCCGCACGACATCAGAGTGCGTCAGATAGGAGTATATATATATATGTGTGTATATCACACAGTTGAGCGTGTACAATAAGGCTGACTCAAGGCAGCACCGTCATAGAAGTCAAAAACGTGAACTCGTTATGCGTAAAGATTGAATAGAAAACAGAGCATGTATAAAATTGATTCAACGACTTGAAATGAGAGGAGTCTACGGAAATTGGGATGAAAAAGGCATCTTCGACTTGGTTCAACATAGACGCTGAGCTCGGATTTCGAAACACCTCACTAGCCCCGAGATAAAAATAGATCGTACATGCTCGGATCAGAACAAATGCGCGCTCATACTGTAGCCTTGCTACACGTGTCATTAAATAGAAGAGTGTCCAAGATGGATTCACAAGCCATAAGAAAGATTCGACTGGAAAGAGGATTCGAATGCTGGAATCTAAAGATGCTCTCTGTGATGCGGACGATATCGATGGCCATACCGCTTTGACCCTAATTAACAAGCATGATGCACTTTCTTCAGCAGGATTCGTGATGTATGTTATTGCAATTAAGTTGACCTTGACAATAGTCCGAGAGGCTGGATGGTGCAGGGAATTGACTTTTGCGCAACCTAATGATAAGGCAGCGAAAGGTCCCTAAGATATGATAACTTTCGGGGGTATTCTTCGGGGCAGAAAATCACTGCCCCGGGGGCTAATTCCATCGCCCCGGTGCCCGACTCCAAGGTACCTCTAGGGACATCTACACCAGCCCTACAGGGTCATGCAGTGGGAGGATAATCAGGATCTAAATTTGTCAACTGCCATGGGACGAGCTCTATATTGGCAACGGAGTGCACAACTTCTGCACCTTAACGTTCCATTTGCTACGTTTGGCGTAGTCCACAGTCCTAAATTGCCTGAAGCCTGGCTTTAGTCCCAAGGAAGCGTTCAGCGTGGGAACTCTGGCTTGAGACGGGGTCTTGAAATCGGTCTTGATAGGCTCGGATTGATTGTGGGTTTGCATGTTCAAGCTTAATGATAACGGTCTCCCATACGGATTAGGATTGCCGGATGCGTTACCGACTAAGATAGACCTCAGTTTAGTTTTCGTTTTCTCTGATTAGAAGCCTTCCCGCCCTCACCTCGACGACTCCTTCCTGGATGCCTATACCAGGCTCCCAGTCGACATTTCAAAGCCATTCTCCCCTGATCAGTAAGGGGATCCCAGTGAGGACAGCAGAGATAACAAGATTCAGCTAGCAAAGCCGAACAATAAGATCCGAAGTTGCAAGTGAGTCGACCTTGGATAATCTCACCCCATAAGGTAACCACCAGACAACAGGTTCACTGATGGAGTTTGGATTCATTTTCGGAGCACAGCAGGACACCATATGGGCAAACATCCACCTCGCTCAAGAATGCATTTAACATTGAGGGCAATCTGTGGCACTTGAACAAGTTGGCTCCTCCAAATTTTGCCATTGGTGGTGCTGATGAAGTTAAGTCCGGTGTGAAGCGGTAATAGTCTCCTTGAGAGTCTCCGCGTGAACTCGACACGGCATTGAACTCTGCCAGCTGTCCCGCGCTATGGCACTAAGCCCATCGTTGCCTCTTACATTCTGCGCTCTTGCCACACCAAAATACTTGATACATGATGTACTGTCAGACTCTGCATTATGTGAAGAATCCCCAAAAATTGCCAGGCCTAAGTTGAAGGTGTTGGGTCAAATTGGTAAGGTTGATGTCATTATGACTTGGGCAATTCTTTGTGCCGTTCAAGCCTACCCAGCATAGGTCGTGCTATCCCTCCTGAGTTCTCGGCTCCAAGGTGACATCGCATTTACTGGGCTTCACATTTTCTTGATCAGCTTGGTGTCCATCCTCAACCTTGCCAGCAGCACAAACGTGGCAGACGCCAATGCGACACCACCAGCATAGAAGATAGCAGCCCTGTATGGTACGACAGTGTGCGCTTTCTCTGCTCCTGTAGCAGCGATCAGTATACCTGCGATGGGGCTGCCCATAAGATATCCCCCAGTCCAGCCTGTGATAGCCATTCCCATCCCTGCCGCTGCTTGACCAGGTCCTATCATGCGGCCGATAGCAGTAGGCATAGTGACAAAGAATGAGCCGTTTGCGATCCCATTGATTGCAGCAAACAAAACCAGCGGTCCTATTGTGTTAGATACAGGCCAAATGGCAAACATACTAACAGCGTTAAGGGCCATAGTCAATAGGAGCATATTGGTGGAACCCAATCTATCGCAGGCAAAACCCGCTCCAAGACGGCCAATTGCCGTGCATGCATTGAAAGCTGCCACGACGCCAGCTCCAGTTGAAGCTGAAAGCCCAATCGAATGGGCCAAAAGCGGTATAAAGAATGGTGGAACAAAGAGTGCGAATGTACCAACCGCACCAGCGAGGAAAACACAGCAGAATGGCATGCTCTTGAATAGTGAGAGATCAATAAAAGGAGCATTATTAGCGGGAACACGTTCTCGGACCAGTAAGGCAGCCGGGATGCCACTTGCTAGCGTGACAAGGGCCAGGACTCGAAAAGTCCAAGGGATCCCAACTTTATCGGTGAGAGCTTGAACAACGATTGCCATAATCGTGGCTCCAAGACCACCTCCAAGTTTCACCAATCCGTTTGCGGTGCCGAGCTTGCTGCTGAACCATTGCACTGGCAGGCTATTGCTCATCGTGTAGGTGATACTGCCTCCGACTCCAAACAGTACTCCAGCAGTCACAAACAATCCACCAAGATGCTCGACTGTGAAGCTGCTTGCTAGGATACCGGAGCCCATCATGAGGACCCCCAGCAACATACTGTAGCGCGCTCCAATCATTCTTGACAGCCGGACAGAAGCAAGTCCAAGGCAGACACACATAGCAATACTAAGGGAGCCAACAAAAGACAACGATGTTGTCGATCCTTGGATTGGTTGTGTTTGCAACATTGCTGTCTGCAAGACTCCCCAGGAACCACTCCAGCCATTGATCATGAAGGTAACGACTGAGCATGCAAAGACAACAGTCCATCCATAACCTCCATCGGGAATCGCCTCAACGGCGGAAGTTGGCACGTCATTTTGACTGCTGTGAATGCTGTCTGCTGACTCCAATTCCGTGAGATCTGGCTCCCCTGGAGTCGTTGTAAGCTCGATATCTTCTGTTTGAGTTATTGACATTTTGTTTGGAATGGTTTGATGCTCGAAGAAGCAGTTGTGGATATTGATTGGACTTAATGAGTCGGCCCCCTCAGCATGACGCCACAGCGCGGGAAGCTCAACGCCAAACCAACGCCAAAGCCATGCAATGCGATCTCCAAAACCGGTTTCCTAACCGACCGTTAGCCTTCCACATACAACGGCTAAGTGGGGTTTTAAGGATGCAGGGCGCCTCTGCCCCCACCTCTCCTTTCGCGCCCCTGGATACCTTTTGGACCTCTGTCATATATATATATACCCAAGTACATATTTTCACGCGGTAAATACCACCGAGCGCCCAGCCTCTCTTGACCTCATTGACTTTCTCAGTAACGCTTTACCCCCCGTACCTTCGAGCTCCTAGACTTCCCCGGTTCCCGGCTTCCAGCAACCATGCATACTTCACAATCCGCCTCCCCCGTTAACTTCGTGTCCCCCACCGCGTCCATCGAATCGATCGTCAAGCCTGTCGGGACTGCACCTGGAGGAACCAAATGCGTTGATTGTGGCTGCGGTACCTGCGATTGTTGTGTCGGTTGCTGCACTGTGATGTAGACGCGGATATATATATGCACATGAAGTTGGGACGAAAAGGAGACGTTTATGAAGTTGGGGCGAAAAGGAGAGATTTATGAAGTTGGGACGAAAACAGGGGGAAACTAATGGAGTTGGGATGAAAAAAGGAGGATAGCTTTATTACGCGGAACATGATAGCTGAGATGGTTTGTTAGTGAAGTATAAGAACGAGAACGAAAATACGCGTATATTTTGGTTATTTTTACACGCTCTTGAAGAAGGGGCTTCGTTTTGCTCTTCAATTCGATCACATTATAAGCTACTGCCGGTTGCTTCATTCAACTTTCAAAGTTCACTAAGGCCCACGATGAAAATGAAACTAGGGTCGAAAGCCTTGCGTCAAACACACATTGTGGAAGCTCGGTCAAAAACAAAAAGGTGGGCAGAATCTCGACTCATTTATTGGAGAGGTTAATCGGAAAGTACTGGACTTGAAAGATCCTTGTCGTAAAGACTTGATCGCTGCCAACTACTTCAGAAATATCAGGTAGATTAACAACAGGGTATACGCTCGACGCTCAACGACAAATACAGGCAAAACTTAGCCATCAATATAGTCATAAGATAGGGGTATCATTCCACACTTTGTCATTACTGAACCGTAAGCTCCGCAGTAATGCCCTTCAAATCATCCATAATCTTCTCCGTCATCTTCGCTCTACGGCTCCAATCCTGCTGCCGCTCCTCCCTTTCCAGGGCAATACTTGCTTTCAGAGCAACCGCATCAGCTAAGTTAGCAGAGTGATGTCGACCCAATATACCCAACTCTTCGCGTAGCTGATGAGCAGTGTAAGGACCTATCTCGGGAACCACTGCTAATTGCAATTGTAATGCTTCCAATTCCTTCTGCAGCGCGGCAATGTCTTCGTTACACTTTCGATTCTGTAGTTCTGCGAGCTCAAGCTTGTCTTTTAGAAGGGCTATCTCGATGGCGGCTTCGTTCCTCTCTGCTTCGAAATTCTCCTTGGCTTGCCGGTTTTGTAACTCGGCAAGCTCCAGTTTGTCTTTCAGCAGTGCAAGCTCTACAGCAGTCTCTTTCTTTTCGCGATCTGCGTCCTCGTTGTCATTTCGTCTTTGAACCTTAGCGAGCTCGAGCTTGTCCTTTAAAAGGGCAATTTCTACTGCTGCTTCATTTCGCTCATGATCCATGTTCGCTGAAGAGTCGTCAATGTGGAGCTGTAGCTCTTTTAGATTGTTCTGTAAAGCTGCTAATTGATCTTCTTTGTGTTGATTTTCCGAATCGGCAAGAAGTAACTTCTTTTGTAACTGAGCGATGTCCGCTATAGCTTCCTCGCGTTCAGCGTGAATGGCTTCAATATTCCGCTTCAGAGCGTCGAGCTCCTCGCCCATTCGAGTTCTGGTAAGGTTGACCTCATTTAAGGTCTCCTGCAGCCCGTCAAGCCTTTCGCGTTCGGAATCACGAGCCCCCAGCAGATTGCCCACAAATCCAAGGAAGCTGTCTACCTTGATCGCTTTATTCAAGTCAAAGCCAGCATCTTGAAGCTTAGATTTGAGCGTCGCGACTGTCGTCTTATGTCCACCGTTCTGGTCGGTGTCTTGTTCAGCTACTTCCGTGCCTGCAAAAAGCTCGTGTCTCAAACGCTGCATTAAAACTTCATAATCTTGGCGATCGAAGTCAAAGCCGGGGTCGGAATCGAAGAGAGCAACCATGAGTGCTTCCAGATCTATCACATCAATATCAGTGGCTGCCTTGCTCTGCTGAATTTGAAGATCCTTCAATTGATCGTCCAGGGAAGCGGCTCTCCCAGCCGCAATATTCAGTTGAGTACGCAGATGACTTGCCTCCTGCTCGTTACGCACGCTTAGATCCTGTAGGACTTGCTCGTGTTCACGGGCGTTATCTTCTTCAAGCTTGGCCATTTCGATGTTCTTTTGCTTCAGTATACTCTTGAGTGAGGAAATCTCGTGGGCTGCAGTCTGGAATTCGTCACGCATGTGTCTGATTTCTTCTTCATGTTTTGCCGCAAGATCTCGCAGCTTTTCTTGATTATTGTTGGCCGCGGCCTCTCCCCCTCTACTTCGTTCGAGGTCCTTCTCCTCCATTGATCTCTGCATCTCCGTGATTTGCGTGACGGCTTCTTTGCATTCAGCACGAAGGTAGTCTATCTCTTGCGCATGCCTCGTTCCAGCATCTATGAGCTCTAGGTTCTTCGTTCTCTGCTCCGAGATTTCCCGTTCGTGCTTCTGGAGCAAGTCTTGAAGCCCCTGATGGTAGTTTTGGGCTTCAGATCTGGACTTCTCGATTTCCTTGGTTGCTTCTGCAATCTTTGAGTCATAATCGAAAATCAAACTATTGATCTCTAGTTTGTGTTTCTGGGCGCCTTTTTCAAGCTCTTGTTGACTTCTGTTTGCCTCACTTCGAAGCTTATCGTATCTCGCGCCAGCCTCTTTCAAGTCACTCTCATACTTTGAGACCGCGTCTCGTAATTCTTGCTGGTATTGTTGGGCTTGGCTTTGAAGCTCCTCTTGTCTCCTATTCGCTTCATCAAGATCGTTCCGATGCTTTTCGGTAAGGTTCTTGATTTCTCTCTCATGCTTTCTAGCAGCATCCTCAACACCTTGACCATGAGTGTTGTTCAGGTCTTTCAATTCTTGCTTGTGTTTTGTGATGATTTCCTGAAGTTCCCGTCCATGCTTTGCAGCTGCGTCTTTCAAGTTCTGCGCGTGTTCATCGCTGGGAGCAGCAATTTCATCCTGGTATTTCTTGGACAGTGACTCCATGTCACGTTCATGCTTCGTTACCACATCTCTAAGTTCTGTTTCGTGTCTCATTATCGCATCCTGAGTATTCGCGGTACTTTCATCTCTGAGAGATCTCAGCTCATGTTCATATTTGGCAGCCATCTCTTTGAGCTCTTGGTCATGTTTTTCGTCTGCATTCCGAACGACTGCCCTTAAGGATTCCAGCTCTTGCTCATAGGTATTGGTCAAGTCCCGGAGCTTATGCTTGAATTCACTAGCTTTGTCTTGCAATTCTTGACAATCCGCTTTCACTGCTGCCAGCTCTTGCTGATGTTTTTCAGTAGCCTCAAAGAAGTCTCGCGCGTGTTTTTCGTTGTTATCACGAATCTGCTCCTCATGCTGGCTAGCTTTTTCATGTAGTTGTCGTTCGTGCTCCAGAACTGCCTTCCGGGTCTCCTCTTTCTCGATCTCACGAGCCTTCTCGACCTTCTCCTCCACATCTTGGACCAAGTCCTCCATCTCCTGAATCTCTTGGTTTGTTGACTTTAAGAGCTCGTCATACTCGCGTTGTAGAACATTCATTCGTGCGGCTGCGGCGGCTTCTACCTCTTCGATCTTACGCTTATGCTTGACTTGCAAGTCCTGAAATTCATCTCGAAGACTTCGGACTGAATGATCAATCTCTTGATCCTTCACTTTCTCGGAGGCTTTTAATTTCTCTTGCAGATCCCTGACAAATGTAGATGTTCTTTCAATCTCTTCATCCTTAGACTTTACAATTTGCTCATGTTCTACGCGAGCCGAGTCAGCGGCCTGGAGCATTTCCTGCAGATCGTGAGTGGCCTTTTTCAGTCCCTGGATCTCGTCGTCCTTAGACTCGATGACTCTATCGTGTTCTCCTTGTCCTGAATCTGCTGCCTTGATTTTTTCTTGAAGAGCTTGGGAGATCTGCGATAAACCTTGGACTTCTTCGTTCATATTCCGTAACTGCTCATGATCTCTCTCGGACGCAGCAGTGGTAGCTTCGAGCTTTCCTTGGAGATCTTGAATGGTAAATGATAGTCTACGAATCTCTTCGATTTTATTTTCCAGAAGTTCATTGTCTTCGTCAAGCTTTGAGTTCGTAGCGCTGAGTTTATCTTCAAGCTGACGGTTGACCTGGGCCAATCTCTGAATCTCGTTCTCCATAGACACAATACGATCTTTTCTGTCACCGTCTGCCTGCCTTGTGGCTTCTTTGGCAGCCTTGAGCTCATGTTGAAGTTCCTCGTTCTTCTGTGATATTTTCTGATTCTCCTCGTCCAAAAGCTGAATACGGTCGTCTTTGTCATCTTCCGCCTGCTTGATAGTCTCCTCGGTGGCCTTGACTTTGTCCTCAAGATCCCGAGCGGTTTGCGTCAATCTCTGTATCTCCTCTTCTTTTGAATGCATTTGATCCTTGTCAACTGCCCCTTGTTCTTTGACTCCGTCTCCGGTCTTCAACTTATCTTCGAGATTTTGTGTGACCTCTGAAAGCCTCCGAATCTCGTTGTCCTTGCTGCGAAAAAGCTCTTGATACTTATTGTCGCCCTCATTTTTGGCCTTATCAGTAGCTTTTACTCTTCTTTGGAGGTGCAGAGCATCGCTAGATATGCTCTGAATTTCCTCATCTTTAGCACGTAGAGTCTCCTCGTGGCTTTCCACCAAGGATCGATGTTTGTCGTCCAGATCCACAAGCGTACCGCGAACGCTGTCGAGTTCCAATCTAAGAGACTGTACTTGCTCTGCCGCGGCTGTCTCAATTTTCTCTACTTTGCGCTCGTGCGCCGTTTGTAGAAACGTAATCTCGCGTCGCAGCTTTCTGATTGTTTCATTTCGAAGTGCAATTTCACGACTCAACTCCCCGTGAACCTCAGTGTCGCCTTCTTCTTTGGTAGGTGACTGTATAGCCTGATCAACATCTGGCTTTAACTCCCCCTTCAGCAGCCCGTTGGTAGAGCTATGCCCTTTATTGACCTCATCCTCCGGAGATGGCGCTCTTTTTAATTCTACCCATTCTGAAGCCGAATCTGTTGCTGCTCCGTCGACTGAAGGCTCAGGTACCTGCTCATCCTCTTGCGCATGCTCCCCCTCAATACTATCGTCATCCTGAACGGGTGAGGCTTGCTTTGCGTAGTTTGAAACAAGTTTGGGCTTGCTAGGTTGTAGTATAGCATGACTCCGACTCTTTGTAGCTGCTGTAGATTTTGGGTCTTTCGCCCCAGGGCGTATATGCGCCGATGTTCCTCCTCTTGATGTTTTCGACGTAGGAGAGGTCGGCGTAGCCGTCCGTGGGGGCCGTACTGGTACTCCTGCACCTGTTCTTGGCGTTTTTGCCGGTGGGTGCGTTGGCGTAGCGGTTCTTGTACTTCGCACAGGTGTACCAGCTCCAGCTCTTGTTGGAGGCGGGGCCACCACCCGCGAGCCCCTCTTTTCTAGGCCTGGCCGCGTTGCTTCCTTAGTTTCTGTAGGTTGACGCTCCGTTCTATTCGATGTTGTCCTCCCAAGCATGGGCGCTTTGGGTACTGTTACGGGTTTCTTAGATGTGTAGATCCTTGATGTCTTGCTGAAACCATCTGTGTCGAAACTTTGTGTGGGGGTATCATCCTTTGGTGGAGGTTCTGGCAAAGGTTTCTCAGTAGGGGAGGCATTTGCCCTCCTTGCTGGTTTCGCTGGCGTTCCCTTTGGCTTTGAGGATCCGATAGTATGGGACCACATAGCTCAAGAATGCGGGAATCAGAATTTCAAGCAATCATCTGTTTATTGCAGGGGCCTGTAGAAAAGCTTGCGCCCACATATCTCGATGTGTTCCCGCTCAGGCAAATCCATCTTTCACCTGAAACGCGCTTTGTTGTTGCGGGAACTTGGTTCTAGGCCGGAGTTTACAGATTCTTAATTCCTCGCACGAGGCTGCGACTACGATAAGCTATAAAATTGAATGGGTCTCTTATATAATTCAAGATGGCCGTGGTATCTTAACACAACGAAGAGGGAAGCCTAAGGTCCGTCACCAGGCTCCGTACGGGTAGAGCAAATTATGATATGCTCTCAATCCAATCACATGCTCCATACTCTTCCTTCAAGAATGGTTTCAGTTCGAGGGCCTTTTCTCGTACACGCTCTGGAAGTTTGTTTTGCAACAGTCGTGTATTCAGTATAGCCAAATACCGAACTTCAGCTATCAATGTTGTCAGAAAAGAAGGGAGATAGAGCAAGGATTCGAAGCACCTACCCGATTGATCACTTGCGTACCCGAACTGCAGCTGTCTCATTAACTCCTTTTCCTCCTCTGCGTTCCAATGGGTACTGTGATGGGGAACATCGTTCTCTTGAGAGAATTGGAGGGCTAAAGTTCCTATTGGCTTTCTCGAAGCCCTGAAGATTTCTCTTGCACGTTGTATATGTGGCAAGCCTCTCGCGAAGCATTGATTTGTCTCCATGATAGCCAACTCTCTTTGCTTTTGAGAGTATTCTGCAAGCTCGTCCTCGCTTCCAGCGGTTTTAGAAGCATTCTGACTTATCTTCCACTTCCGCTTCAGCTCCTTGAGCTCCATCTCGAACACCTTCTTCATCTCTCGGGTATAGGGGAGAATTGTTCCCTTTGTCTGCTTTATGATTGGCTTATCGGTATTCGGCTTGGCTTTCCAGATCTTGGCCTTCATACTGAGAGAAATTATCATATCCTGCAAACGGACAATATCTTGGAGGGCTTCATAACGGCGCAAACCTTTCGGATGTAGAGCGTAAAAAGAGAACGCAGATTCCAGCAAAAAGACTAACGCAGGTATGGCACGAGCATATATGTCCCGAATCATCTGTGACTTTTTATTGAAAGCCTTTGCCTCTGATATACTATCATGCTTGATTCGATCTTCAATCGTGATGAGAAGCTCGTGTAAATCATCCATTGGCTTGTCATAGGGGCCGTTTTCGTAAAGAGTTCTAGCTTCTATGACCTCGCTGATCAAGACCTTGATCGTCTCTGTCTGCAGAGTCGGTATCCGATTCTCTGGCAAGTTCGACCCACCCACCGAGCGTGCGGCTTTGAGGATTCTCTGCCAATCCATCCCAAATCCGAGTAGGTCAAAACTACGTTGGTCATTTTCATCATCGTCATCTGGGTCTGTCATATTCACATCATCCGCCAGCTCTCCTAAGCTAAGGTCTACTTGCTCTTCATTCGCACCTGTCTCTTCAAGCGTTGCATCGTCTTTGCCAGACGCGTTGGTTTTGATCCCAGAAGTCTTGTTTGTTGTCTTCGTTTTCGGTCTACCACGTCCGGGCTTTTCAGTAACATTGGCACGTCCGTTGAATATAGCAGAGGAATGCCCTTCAACTGGGACAGTGGTTTCCGTGGTCAACCGTGTATTCTCGGTTCCCTTGGCTGAACCTCCGGCACCATTCCGCCGTGACGTATCATTTGGCATCTGTACAATCACCGCGTTGTTCTTCAGTGGCTCCGCGGTTTGAGAGAAATCGAATACGTCGTCTCCATTCTTCTTGACTGCTGGGCCAGTCTGCCGGGGGGGTTTGCTCGGCCTGGGCAACTTCCCAGCGCCAGCTTTTCCAGCGCCTCGCGACTCAGTGATATTGACTTCTCCTCCCATTATGCGTCTCTTACTTGACTTCTCCTCTATGACATCTTCAGCAGATTGTCCTCGCTTCCTCTTCCCTGTGCCCGTAGCCGTCGCCGGGTCTTTCTTGATGTTCTTCACCGCAACCACATTAACAAACTCAACGCAGTCGGCCCCGTCTTCAGTTGTTGTTGGCTTTGGCACTTGCTTTGGTGGCCTGCCTCTGGCCATGTCTTGTTTTAGTTGCTGCTTGGCCAAGTAATTGTCATCATCTGGCATGCTCTCAGGGCCGATAAATACCCAAGGCTTGCTATTTACTAGCGACCGTTGTTTCATTTCGGCGCGTGACTCGGACTGTTGCTGAGGCAACTTTTGGCGAGATTTCTCTCGCTTCGTGTTGCCGTAGATTGGACAGGTGTTTCTTACTTGTGCTGTCCCTCAAAACTCCTCGCTTTGCTGAAGAAGCCCGTGGGCGTCACATTTGCCGCATTCATCAACGGCAGTTTTCAGCTGAATGATTTGTGGAGAAATGGCGAGCACTACCAGCGTCTTGAGTGCGCCTTCCTTGAACGTTCTAGACTTATCAAAAGGGTATACTTTCATAAAACCTGTCAAAAAGATCAACGAGGGCCACGATGTTCCCAGTTTCCTTACCTCAAAAGCATATGGTGATATTTTGATGTTCTTTCTTCAACTCAATCGCGCTATGTTTCCTTCATATGTCCGAAGTTCAGGGTCAGAGCAGGAGAAAGAAGTGCATACCTGGGACCTAGGGTCCACTGAAGTAGTCTTTTCCGAAACCGTCTTACGCCTTCGTTCTTTGCTCGAGGTGCTGAACCGGATCATAGACGAAGTGCCGCCAGATACGGGACCCCGGCGATTCGGTAATGCAAGTTTCCGAAAGTGGTACCAGATAATTGAAGAGCGGTCAACAAATCTGTTATCCCAATACCTACCCGATTTAGTCTTGGATCATGCTTCACAAAGCAGCTCAGAGGCCAGTTCACAAGATGAGATATCATCATATTTTCTCGGTAGCTTTGGGAGCGCTCAGCGTCTTGATTACGGCAGTGGCCATGAGTTGAGTTTCCTCGCCTTTCTAGGCTGCATGTGGAAGCTTGGAGGCTTCAATGCGTCAGACTCCGGCAACGAAGAAAGGGGCATCATTCTGGGTATCATAGATCCCTACCTAAATCTCATACGGCGCCTCATCAAGACATACACTCTAGAGCCTGCTGGTTCGCACGGTGTATGGGGTCTAGACGATCACTCATTCATTCCATATATATTAGGCAGTGCGCAGTACGGCCCACCAATATCATCAGAAGACCAAACACCAACAGAAGGTTCTCGTGAAGGTGCACCTAAACCAGCGGATGTTACCAAGAAAATGGCTGTAGACAGGGAGCGCAACAAGAATTTGTACTTCGGCGCTATAGGCTTCATTTACGACGTAAAGAAAGGCCCTTTCTGGGAACATTCACCCATGCTCTACGATATATCCGGCGTACAAGCGGGATGGGGTAAAATCAACAAGGTATCGCAACACCCACAAGCCCAGGCAAACGCTCACTGATATATCCCAGGGCATGCTTAAAATGTACAACGCAGAAGTCCTCTCCAAATTTCCCGTCGTCCAGCATTTCTACTTCGGCTCCCTCTTCAGCTGGGAGCAAGACCCAAACGCCACACCTCCACCGACTTCGGTCCATGCATCCAGCCAACCCATCCGAGATGGTCCTACTGCATCACTAGAGAACTCCTCAGCGCGTACCCAGCCTCAAGAAGGCACAAGGGCTCCATGGGCGAACAAGCCTACAAGCATGCCAAAACCGGGTGTAGGCACAACTGCTCCCTGGGCGAACAAAGCTCCTAGCGCACCAAGTAACAGAGTAGGTACGGCAGCGCCGTGGGCAAGCAGGCCTACTGGTACACCAAGCCCAGGTACTGGCACAGCTGCCCCATGGGCGAACAACAGATCGGCAGTAGCGACAAACTCAGGTCCATCGTCAATACTACCCCCTCAAACAACTTCAACAAATCCGCCCGCAGCAACAGAGTTGCCTCTTCGAAGGGCTGACAGCAGCGGATCAGACGCGGGAGCAATGCCTCCGCCTACTAAAGCGCCTTGGGCGAAGTGATGGATTGTAATATAGCAAGGCATATTGTTAGTAATTTACGGAAATGTGTGCGAGTAGATGTGATAATATCCTGAAATTAAAGAACAAACTTGCATGGCAAGCGAAATTTAATCTATCTTTCATGATTTCCCAGAAACCAGAAAGCCGCTCTAGTATGAAGGATATCTATAACATTGAATATGTCTTTTTGCGCGGAATCCGAAAATCTATTAAACCAAAAACCCACGCATTCAGGCCCATCTCCTCCCATAGACGGAATGCTCTTGTACAGGAACCCTCCCCTTCTCCATCACAGGCGGCGCCATCCTTCTACTCGGCCATGAGACTGCATCCACATCCCTCCCAACATTATTATCCAAGACCCGTGTCATCGACCCCAGCTCCGCATCTCCCGCATGCCTCATATCATGCTCTGCATCCCTCTTGAACAAATTCAATATATCCTTCATACTCAACTTGCCAGCCGCCTTTCCATCACCACCAATCGCCGCTTTCGCCAACGCGCGCTTCTTCTCTTGCAAGTCTAGGATACGGGCTTCGACAGTATTAGCGATGGTGAGTTTATAGACGAATACATCTCGCGTCTGATTAAGACGATGCACGCGATCGATGGCTTGTTCTTCCACAAAAGGGTTCCAAAAAGGTTCTAGTATGACGACACGCGAGGCGGCTGTAAGATTGAGACCGAGAGAACCGCACTTGAGACTGCAGAGAAGGATGCGGGTTCTGCTGTTGTTGCGGAGACGGTCGAGAGAGGCTTCGCGGAGGTCGTTGCGCATGCTGCCGTCGTAGCGTGTAAAGGTTAGGTTGTCGCGTTTGAGGAAGGGTTCGATGAGATCGAGCATGGAGGTGAATTGGGAGAAGACTATGAATTTGTGGGTGGAGGATTCGCGGTGGAGGATGGTGAGGAGGTGTCGGATTTTGGCGGAGGTCGTGATGGAGAGAGAGAGATCGTCTGAATCGGATGATGAGGATTCTTCTTCCTCCTCTTCAGCTTCCTTATTGGAAAGTCCGTGTGAGTACTTCCTTACTCCCTCGGCTTCGTCATCCGTGGCATCAAGGCTGACGACTGGGCGTTGCCAAGACTGTACTATCTGGACCGATGATTCATCCTCCGTATCTGTATCATCCGATGCCAACGATTCACCACCGCCTTCTGCATTCTCGTCGTCACTACCACCAGCTTTACCCAGCTCCGGAGCATGACGCTCATTTTCGGGTACAACCCATTCAGCGTCATCGTCCTCGGAATCATCGAGAATGACTCGTCGATTTCTCGGTGCCCGAGGCTTTGGTTTCCCTAATTTGGCCTTAGTTACTGGCAAGTGATCCTTCCTGTCTTTTCGGTTCTTATGCTTCTCTTTTATTTTCCTTTGCGAAACGAGGTCTTCTTCACACTCAGTGCATCTAATCGCGCCACAAGAAACTTCGTCCTTGGAGAGTTCTATCTGACAGACGTCGCACTGCTTTGTCTCCACACTCATGCCGCCAAGGAGATCCGCCATCGCATCCATCTCATCATCCACTGCTTTCGACTTTCTAGGAGTTTGGGTACCTGAGGTTGAACCAGTTGTAAGAGCATCCCGATCCTTGGCCATACTCCCTCCTACGAGCTCTGGATGATTGCAAGCCTGACGGAGGCGTAACAGTAAGACCAACGCACTAGCATAATTCATCTTTTTGCCACCCATCATCTGCTCTAGACTTCGATCAGTGCGTTGCTCCAGGCGCTCGTAGAATTTCCGCTCCTCAGGACTGAAATTAGCAAGTACACTTTCTACCTTCCGCGCCGTAATCTTGAAGCCATTATTTTGACCATCTTTGCTAGGCTTGCCCCCGGGGTTTAGTGCGCCTTCTTGCTTCAAGACATCTTTTGTACGACGCTTCATGAAAGCCTTGAGATAGAATTGTAGGCGCTTTATAGCAATGCCTCCACGGCCTTGTGCCAAGGGTTTTGTGATCTGTTCCTTCCACACAGCAAGGTCATTGTATGGCTTGATCCTGAGAAATTTGATGAGACTTTGAAGCTCGTCCAGGTTATTCTGCATTGGGGTACCGGTCAAACACCATCTGTATTCAGAGCGTAACGTATAGCACGCTTGCGTCGCCTTGGCGTTACGGTTCTTGATGGTATGTGCCTCGTCAAGAATGACACGGTACCAGTGTATGCCGAAGCAGCCGACCTTTGGTCCGTCCTCGCGCTGAGAGGAACTGCCGTGTTCTGATACAAGAATCTGATAAGTAGTGATCACGACATCGTACTTCTTCAGGTCTTCAAACCGCTTAGTACGCTGGGGTCCGTGATGGATGCACACCCTGAGCATATGACTCTCAGTAACTCTGTTCTTTATTTCTCCCTCCCATTGCTTGATGAGAGCCAGTGGGGCTACAACGAGCGTACCTTTCCCAACAGTCGAGGGTAATGTTCTCTTGTCGGTCACAGAAGTAGCGGTTGATAGAGCTGGACGCGGATTGGTGAGCATAAGCGCAATGGATTGAATGGTCTTTCCGAGACCCATGTCATCCGCCAGGATCCCTCCCTTTGGCAATGTGCCATTCTTTTTCTTCGTCCCAATCTCTTTGTCTGTCATCCAGTGGACCCCATCCACCTGATGGGGCAAAAGCTTCACTTCGAGTCCTTCGACTGTACCATCATCTTCATCTTCGTCGTTACGGTCCTGGTTATCCTGTTTCTCCTTATCTGATTCTTCTTTGACACCGAGGCCTTTGAGCTTGTCGGATAGATCTGCGGCGGCAGCCTCAGCGTGCTTCTTCCGGGTTCTAGTTCTTGGCTCGTCCTCTTCATCCTCGAACGCGCCTTCTAGAAGCTCTTTGATGTTTTCGTTGGCCTTTGCTGCGTCTATATAGTTGTATGGATCAATTGCCCCGAATCGTTCATCAAATAGTGCAGGGTCTCGGTAGGAGACTTGTGGTTGAGTGAGGTCGATTACGGGCTTCTGATTACTAGTAGCCGCCGCGAAGCCCCCTGGTGGATTGAAGGACGAGTACGTAGGTGGTGGACGGGAGAATGCATTCCAAGAAGATGCATTGGCTGGTCGTGGTATTTCAACCACATCGGGATCTGCTGGAGTAGGTCGGGACTGGATTGGTTGATGTGTCCGAAAGGGCTCCACCACTTTATGCGCGAAGTCTTTTACTTGCTGGAGATGAGATGCTACAGCCGGGGGTGGCTGTCTATGGTGTTCTGAACGTGGTTGATTGGGTTTTGGTATGTTGAACACATTGCTGGGCTGCAAGCGGCTCTGTAAAGGGCTAGGTTGTCCAAATTGGGGTTGGCCGGTAGTCGCGAATGATGGTGGCTGCACGGGCTTCTGAGGCGTAGCCTTTGGTGGCTCTCGTTCCACCACCATTTTAAAGAGAGGAGGCGAGTTAAAAAGGGATGGTGTACTGCTTGTAGGGCCAGTAGTACCAAGTTGGAAAGGCTGTGGCTTCGTAGATTGGGCTGGGGCGTGAAAGTCTACAGTACCGGCATCTGAGAATAGTGAGCTAGAGTCTCCAAGGATAGAGAGACTGTCACGGTTGCTCCCAGAGAAGTTGAAGTCGAGGGGGTAAGATGTCCTTCTGTTAGGGTACTCTGGTAGATAGGCTTCTGAGGTTCCGGCTTCGGCTGCCTGAATGTCTTCTTCGTCGCTACTTGTCGGTGAGGGCACTCGGAATGTGATACTTGGGGACGGTGTCTGTATCGGTCGAGGCTCGAATGCGAAGTTTGGTAGCTGCGATGACTCGAGAGTGTTTCTAGCGGGAGCAGAAGGCCCTCTCTGCCTGGGCAGACGCCGCCCGAGTCTCTGCCGCTGTCTGGTACTCATGATTGATTAGCTGATATCGGCCAGTATAACTTAGAATATCTTACTTGAGCGAGATTCTGAGATCTATAAGTTGTGGGAATTTTAGCGACCGTTATACCTACGCCTGGTTGACAGTTGGAGCCAAGGAAAGGTAAACACAACTACGTCAGTTGGGCAACGGTCGCCGGGTGGGTAGGGTGAAATCACGACCGCCATATCACGTGACTAAGTCGTCCACATCTATCATAACTTATGAATAGTGGCGTCATGGTTTCTCACGTTGTTAATCGTGCATCCAATATCCAGGCCGGTGACAAGGATTTCCAATCAAATCCCTCTCTGACACAATACCCGTTGCTACTACACGATTGCAGATGCAACCGTTCCTGGGGGCCAGGTCATGAGGATCCGTGGGTGAGCACGTAGTACAAGCTATTTGCAAATCATTTCTTTTGGCACAAATAGTCACATTGTACGTCGTACCAATCATCTCCGTAGCCTGGAGCCACTTAAGCCGCATGATCCGAATTGGTTCTACACGCGAGTCATGCCAGGAAAGCAGGGAAAGCCTGCTGTGTGGGTGTGACTCTCCTTCCTATAGTTCTACTCAAACTCTACTCAAGACTCCTTGTCTTAAATAACACCTGAAGGAAGTAGGAGATGGCAACTCACCGACCTCAGAATCCGGACAAGCAGAGTCTTCCAGGACAGCAATTTCATACAACAAGATACACTTTAATCAAAACGATGCTGTAAGACTGCAATACGGAAACAGAAACGGGACAATTTCTAAACGATTCGACGATGACAGCAAGAAGTGGTTGTTTATCAACGACGACTAGGACGATATAGGGAAAATCCCCAACCCTTCGGTCAAAGTAGAAAATCAGTCCTTCTCAGACCGTGCCCGGCCTGGATAGGTATTAGGTGCCAAAGAAAGAATAGCACGTCATACAACAAGTGGATTACGCTTGGTATTGTCAAGAAATACTCCCGCAAATGCTACATACCGTGATCCATTTCCTTTCCCAAGCCCCAACACCGATACCGCTGTCCAAATTGAGTCTCCGGAATATACCATGCCATTTGACAGATCTTATACCTATGCACATGCGATATAGTGGCAAGAGATGTTCTCAAACCTCCATCTGCCCTGCTGGTTCTTCGTCTCCTGAATCAAACTCGCCTACTGAACTCATATCGCTTTCCTCGTCCTCCTCTTCACCAGCTTCATCTGCGGCGTCCTTTGTAGCGTATTTCGAAACATATTCTGGAACACGCTGTCAATGACCGCCTTTCCATTGGAATAGCCAAGGAATATCGTACCCTTGACTTTGGTCTCGTAAGTTTTTGGATCGCGCATCAATAGAGCAGCAGCTTCCCCGTTAAGGGGATCCGTAGGGTTGGGATATCGTAGGAGTTGCGGAAGGAAGACTTCAAAAATGTTGATCATGTCGAACATAGGGGACCAGGTCTGATTGATGACATCGAGACAGACGGATCCGGAGCTATGTGTATGTCAGCAGAATATTATGTGACTATGGAAGAGGAGCATACATTTCATCGATATTTGGATGGAAAATGCGGTTGACAAAGCCTATGCTTGGGCTTTTGTACGGGTATTGATCTGGAAGCTCTACATGCACTTTCCAAAGGCCACCTTTGAATGGTGCTATAGAAAGAAAGTCGTTAATCAGCGTCCAGTAAGCCCGAAAAAGGAATCCCCAAGACCTACTTTCTTCGGGTCCCTTGAATCGAACGTAGAATTCTTGCCTGGAGACCAACGGTTCGTAAGCCAATACCCTCCAAAAAAATGTGGTATTCAATGTGAAAGTTTGAACATACACTATGACTTGGTTAGTACCCACTAAAGACCCAAGCCAAGACTTCGCGGTTCACGTACTGTTGTCATTAACCAAAGTCACCTCATAATCACTCATCAACCTGCATTAACACATTAGTCTTCAAGTGTTGTGGTTGCCAAAATAGAGCGCGTTTGATGGAGACGCTCCGCCAAAGGGATGCTGCGTACATCCTGTGGTCACGCATCAGCGGAAACTCTCATGCCTGCTGTATTTGCTTGATGACTAACTTCATAACCTATAACCATAGCAGAAACACCGCATTAGTACACCATCCTGTACCCTATTTACAACCACCCCTCTCCATCCCACTTACATCCGTCTCGATCCTCCTCTTAGGACTACTCATCCTGCCGCCTGTTCTTTAAGAAGCTGTCACCCTCCGGTGGTTGTACGTTCTCTTTCACCAATCCGACGAAGCCAGAAGCTCAACGATCTTCTCCCCTGCACCAATTATGATAGCACACAGAGACTGGATACACTAATCGTGTGAACAGCAAGAGCAGCCTGTTGCCCGTGCTAACCACTCGAAGCTGTAGCTGTTTTGGTCGTAAGAATTATTGAGAGATAGGTTTGGTGTCAGATTAGACCTTTTAGCAGGTGAGGAGGTATCTGGTTGGTATGCTGTTGATAGTTGAGACGAGGAACAGTGTTGATGGGAAGACGTTGACGAGAAGACAAAGGACATGGGGTTGTGCAATCTGGTGGGGTGATCATGAGATTCGGGCAACGCGGCGGCGGCAAAAGCTGGACCCAACCAGAACTGGTCGGCGGCGAAACTCCGACATCATGCAGCAGGGGGTACCCCCCAATATGCCAACTGTGCTTAGAACTACCTCATACGTACTCACCTTCTCTACAGATTAATCTCAGACTTCTTAGCCAGCAAACACCCACATTGAGCGTGAGATAGTTCGGTATACCGAGAAACACGATAGTACCTTGCCTTACTCGTACCTCGACCGCCCTACCCTAGAACTAAACCCAAAGCAGAAATAAGCCGGAGTGCGGTGGTCGGAGAGCCGGCGTCAGCCTTCGGTCTTCAAAGAAATTTAAATCGCCAGTATCAAAACTTCAACGCACTCACCATCATGGCTTCTCCCTTTATAACTTGCTCACTCAACTCCGGTACAATGGATCTCACATCATCACTCCGAGTGTCTCTGCTATCAGTTTCATCGATTCCATCAGAAATTCCCCCGAAAGAAGCAGGCTGAGGCAATGTCTCATCGCATCATGCGACACCCAACCCTTCCAAAAGCCATAAATTCACCTCGACGACCCATACCGGTCGTTGCCCTTCGCCCGGGCGCAATCACTTCATGTCAGACTCGACAAAGCTCACACTCTCCCTTGGGCACACCATCAGCAACGCCCAGAAAGAAGACTACCATCAATACTCTACAATCTCTGTACAAGAAGCAAGAACCTATTACCATGATCACCGCCCACGACTTCCCCAGTGCCCATGTCGCCGATGCTGCCGGCATGGATATGATACTGGTTGGAGACAGTCTGGCTATGGTAGCGCTAGGTATGGAGGATACAAGTGAAGTACTGCTGGAAGAGATGATTCTCCATTGTAGAAGTGTGGCACGTGCCAGCAAAGGAGCCTTTACAGTAAGCTGCCGACCGATGCCAAGACTACCAGAATAATAGGACATTGTCTAACAGTACTTCAGGTTGGCGATCTACCCATGGGATCTTATGAAATAGCCCCCGAACAAGCCCTGGAGTCCGCAATACGGGTGGTAAAGGAAGGCCGTGTACAAGGAATCAAGCTCGAGGGCGGCATGGAAATGGCACCCACGATTGAGCGTATCGTCCGAGCAGGCATTCCAGTCGTTGGTCACGTTGGTCTCACACCTCAGCGTCAAAATACACTAGGTGGATTTAGAGTCCAAGGCAAAACCACCCTCGGCGCTCTCAAAGTACTTGAAGATGCTGTGGCAGTTCAAGAAGCAGGCGCTTTCGCTGTGGTGCTTGAAGCTGTACCTGCCGAGGTAGCAAGTCTCATCACAAAGAAGTTAAGGATTCCAACGATTGGTATTGGTGCTGGCAACGGCTGCTCGGGGCAGGTCCTCGTCCAAGTCGACATGTCTGGCAACTTCCCTCCTGGACGATTCCTGCCAAAGTTCGTCAAGCAGTACGGTGATGTCTGGGGTGAGAGTATGAAGGCCATACAAAATTACAAGAGTATGCTCTATCCCCAGTCCCCACAGAAACAGACGTTCTAACATAAATATAGGCGAAGTCAAGAATCGAGCATATCCAGCCCCTGAGCATACATATCCGATGCCGCCTGAAGAACTGATCGAGTTCGACAAGCTCATCAACTCAAAGCCTGTTTGACAAAGTTTCCATTTTCTGTCTCCGTCATTATACCCCACGTCGGCTGTCTGTTATTTTGCTCCATCACATAGATCCTTTAGACATCATGCTGTTGTTCATATTGCTTTCGGACACGGTCGTTTTGGATATCATGCTCATTGGATATCATGCTCTTTTGGCATAATGAAATTGCCCTTTCCGTGCATTCAAGTTCCCATACCATGTACAGCGATGTATGAAATACCTAGATAGATGAGCATAGACCCAGCAGCAATGCAAAAGAGACTCACCTGTCATCCACCTTATCCACAGCCTTTCCGAACTATATCTCATACTGCCTACCCCAGTTCTTTACTCATAACACACCCCTCTGGCCGACACATGACTGCATCAACCAACCTCCCCTTCACCCAAAAGCCGGCGTCATCGAATACGCAACAATAAGCTGATCATCCGTCTTAAAGCACTACACCACCCCTCATGATCAGCAAACAACCCTCTAAAGAAACGCCCTCCCTTTCTCCCCAATTCCCCTTCCACCCTTCAAACTATCCCCCAAAAGAAAACCCCACTCACCCTCCACAACCCCCCCACCCCCTCATCCAACCCCGGCGCAAACACACTATTCACATAACAAAAAACCCCCCCTTGTCCTCCCCCTTCCCCTTTCCCACCCCCACCCTCCCTACCACCCGCACTCTTCGCCAACTTCCTCCCTAAAAACCCCACCACGCTCTCAAACCTATTCCCCGAACTAACCTTAAAAGTCTTTTGCGAGAGCTGTGGCGCGGATCCTACAGCTTGGAATCTTATTGTGACTTTTTCGGGGATGGTGTTCGCATCATCCGCCTTGTTATTATTATCAGGGATGTTGATGGTGGTGGTGGATGCGGAAATGGGGGGAAAGGGGGAGGGGGTATTGGGGGGGGCGGTTTGGTGCGTTTGGTTGGCGAGGGAGAGGGCGAGGGAGGCGTCGGGGGGGAGGGAGGAGAGGTGGAGAGAGGCGGTTAGGGGGAGGGGGATGGTGGGGGGTGGGGAGTCGGGCGGGGAGTCGGGCGGGGAGGGCATTTTGTTGTGGGGTGGGAGAATGGGGGGAGGGTTGGGGGGGGGGAGAAGGGAGAAGGCAGCGAAGTGGGGGGGCTTCACGGTTGTTACCCGGCTGTCGTGGGGGGAAAACTTGGGGCCATGACGCGAGATTCAGGGGGTGAGAGCTCGATTGGGTGGGGTTTGGCAGCGCTGCTCCCCATCTCAGGTAATAGGTCGATTGAGTGTCTCTTTTTAAAGCTAGATATTTGAATATTATTACAACTTTTCTCGCTATTGGTGAAATTATTCCTGGTATTTTCACAAACTTTGAGCGACGATGAAATTCCCTACAAACAACTTCCATAGCCTTCCCAATACTTTACACCTCTTCTACCCCAGTAATCCGCCTGAATTCCTCCGTAGTCCGGTCCCACACCTGCTCTACCAACCCCTCTCTCCTGAGCCCATCTAGGAGCGCCTCCACCTTCGGTCCCGCACTCTCCAAGTTCTGTTCAATGGAGTACACACCACTTCCAACTTTCCCATCTATCCCTCTCGCAACCGAGAGAGAATCTCCCAAAGGCACCATTGAAGCAGCAGTCTCACCAGCGCTCGCTGGAGGATACTTCGCACTCGTAGCAAGGAACAAATGGCGCTCTCCACATTCCTGGTTCGGTACATAGATGAAAGGTCCTATGATCCCGAAAACAGTCCTTAAGATGATACCCGGGGCGCCTTTGACATCCCTTGCGATTCCGGTCTTGACAGCGCCAGGGAAGCCGTGAATGAACGTCACGTCTGGCGCTTTCTTGGCTATGGCTTCGAGGGAAAGAGTGACGATCGAGCTGGCGTGGCCGCGGCTCTTGAGCACGGATTTGACATTCCAGCCCTGGAAGTCGGACATGTCTATTTGGCCTTCTTTGCCGCCGGTGAATACGGAGACGACGCGGCGGAGGGCGGTGGCGCGTTGAATATGGGGGAGTAGGTTGACGATGAAGCGAGCACGGGAGTAATGGGGGAGGGCTAGGGCGATGTGGAGGCCTTCTGTGCTTTCTGGGGCCAAGTTAATTCGTTGAGACAAATTTTGCACAGTATGGTTCATAGATCTGAATGTTCCTTGGAATGGTGAACATACTCGTATGCGGGACCATCGTCCCCTGACATTGAAAGAGGAGATTGATACTTTGCTCCTTGCTCTTGATATCCCGGCAAATATCATCCACGACTTTTATCAGGCTGACGTCTGCCTTGATAAACACATACTCTCCCTCATCATTCAACGCTTTGCACTCAGCTGTGATACGGTCTCCGGCTTCCTGTGAGCGCCCAATGAAATACACATGTGGCTGGCGCGTATATTTTGCAAATTGCTTCAGAGTCGTCTCGCCAATGCCGCTGGTGGCGCCAACGAAGACTGCAACTAGACCTGGAGGGAGAACAGAAGGGATGAGGGAATTTGAGGACTGGACTTCAGCGAGAGTGACCATTGTGCGATATTATTATAAGAAAAACCAATAAATCTATCGCGCTGAGGATTAGATATTTTATATATTTGATATGTGCTCGCTGCTTGCATTGGAAAGCGACAGACAGCCATTGTGATATATACTCAGAAGAATCATACAACAAACAGCACAACGTGGGAAATGAGTTATGTAATCTCACCGACGGGTCAATACTCTGTCCGCCCTGCAGAAAAAAGCACACATGCACACTGTAAGTTTCATGAAGCGGTCCAACATGGTGCAAGCCACAAGGCTTGGCGATGTGTGTAGGAGATACGAGTACGAAGGGGACACGGACATGGACATCAAAGACAAAACAAGCCTCAAAGGCACAAATCCCTCAGAGCGCAACATTGGTAGTCATCATGGCTCACCCGTGCCATGCCTAGCAAAGTACGTTCATGGATGGGGAGGAGTGGATTGGAATTGGATTTCTCGCCCTGGGTTCCTGAAATCACCTTACCTATGATTGGCCCTAGCCTTGGGGGTCTCAGAACAAGCTGGGACGATACTATCAAAGCCTTACATCTTTGCACCTTCTATTCTTCAAAGCTAGGTATATCAAACTGTCAAGAAGCCTTGGTCCTTGGACCATCCTTATGACGAAATTGCTTGCCTAAAGGTGAAACCGGGCAGGATGTAGCATAAAGCGACTATTGCCTCAGCACCTTTTACTTCGAACACGTATCCATTAGCATTTGCTATCTACTCCGATCCCATCTGCTCCTAAAGAGGTCGGGTTACATGCCAAGATACAGGCGCCTTGTAGATGCAAGTCAAAGTATATACAGAGGCTCGCTCGCCAGAATGCAAATGCAAAGGACACCGTAGTGTATGCAGAATGGTATAGAAAGCAAAGTAACCAGCCCGTTTGGTAACGCCGCGCCATGGTGAAGAAAAAGCCGCTGGCTAAGGAGAGAGGGATGCGGGAAACGCCAAGAGATAGGAAAGCTATTGCAGTGTGATTCAGTACATGTAACCGGCGCATGATTAGAGCGTGGTATTCGTGAGACATTATTAGAAACCGTCCGAGTTTGGCTCCTTGAGCCGTCTACCAAGGTGGGACAAGAGCTGGTCGAGCTCCTTCCAATTTTCGGGTGTAAGTGCGAACTTTCTATGCTTGCGGCCAACAATATGCTGGAGAATAACATTAGATATCTCGACGAATGAGGACAACATGAAACTCACATCATCAAAGTCATCGTATTTCTCTCGGCAGTTCTCGCAGTATCCAGGCTTTTGGTCTTTTTCCTCCACAACTTTCTTTAGCCCCTGCTTTTTCCTTCGCTTATCCTCCGCCAGCCACACATCTTCATCTTCTTCGGACTGAGTCGACTCCTCGTCGATGTGGACTAGTGCCTCCTGAGCCTGTCTCCTAGTCTGTCTGACAGTTGGGATATTGCGCTCAGCTCGTCCATCGCAGGCTGGATCAATCGACCTCTGCCTTGTATGGATATTTACTAAAGCTGGACCACTGTTCTTCTCAAGTACTTTCCGCTTCAGGCCATGGACCTCTTTGCTCGTACCAGCCTTAGCACCCGGTGCTGCTGCTGTCGACGAGATCATCTGCGAACGAATGGCAGAAGTTATGTTGGATGGTTGCATGCCAGAGGCAGCGGGCTCGCCGCCGAAAAGCTTCGGGCGTGGATGGATTGCGGTATCTCTTAATGTCTTCGAAGGACTTCCTGGCATAGCGGTGGCAGCTGGGGGTGGGGGACAAAATGCTGGAATAGGCATACTAACAGATGGCGGCGCTGCTATGTTGCCCTTATTCTTGGTCTCCTCTAGTGGTCTCCTCTGTTCAGAAGCCTTCGCAGTCTCTGCTTCAGCGCCCTCTCGAATCGTTGTAGCCCGAGTACGAGGAGCTTCTCGAGACTGCGCTCTGTCCCTAACGCGCCGCTCTTCTTCTCGAGCCTTTCCATCTGCACGGTTCGGCGGCTCCTCAACAAAAGGGCACTTTCCAAAACTCACACTATGGAATTGAGGCCACTCTCCAGATTCACTACGGGCCGGCCTGGGATAGTCTCTGACCATGATCGGCTTGGACCTCTCGTCCATGTCGCGAACGTAGATGTAACACCCTTTGAACGGTATCAGCTCACTAAGAGCGGTAGTAGCATCTCGATCTGATGGTCCATTGAGCCTCTCGTTCCGCAACATACGGGACAGGTCGGCTTCTCGCTCCCCCTTTCCTGTGGCAAACGCTGCCCTCGTGCGCGTGTTGTTAGCGACCAGGGTTTGGGTATCATTGGGAATATTAGACATGGTATTCATTATTCGTTGCAATTTCTCGAGGTGCCAAGTTTTCATTCCCATCTCTTTCGCTCTGTGTAATATGTCGGCATTCCCAGCGTTTGGCTTTCGTGACTCGAGGTCGCGAACACCATTGAGCGGAGCTCTCTTATTCACGGGTGCCTCAAAGGTGAATTTGCTCTTAGAATTAAGCCCCTGAGGTTCTGGCTGCCGATCCAGTAGAGACGGATTGATCGTGCGGGGTTGGAGCGTGCTGTATGTGCTCGTAGCCGTGGACGATGGCGTTACTGGGTCTGTTGAATCTTTGGGGTCACTGTCGAGAGGTATTGATCGTGATGTAACAACATGAGTTACCTCCTTGGAAAAGAACTTTTCTTCCCTCTAAGGCCACGCATTAGCGTTCAGATAATGAGGACCAGACTTGCTTGTTAGAAACTTACTGCTCCAAGGGACCGGACCCATTTCGAACATCTCATTCTAACGTCCTCGGGCACACTCTCGAAGTAGAACACAAAACCCGGAAAGGACTTCTTATAGTGCTTCTGCCATTGGCGGACGGTGTCTAACGCCTCATTCGAGGCTTTCTCCTGTCTTGCGACTCTTTGCTGGGATTCGTCCTCTCTTGCTGCCAAGAGCTTTCGTTCGAAGGCAGTTGGCTGTGCATTGACTGTGCGTTTACTGAAGACTCTGCCCTCCGTGGGCTGCAGGAGTTGCTTTCTTGGCGAGATACGCAGGTTGATCCGTCCATCTTCTAGCGCCTGCCTCTTGGATCTTGGCTGGTAATCGTACGAGAGTTCTTCGAGTGCTTCGGTATGGTCTCTGGAGCGCTTCGAAGCTGCGGCGGCTACAGCACGGAAAGGTGAATTGGCAGCATTGGGAACATCGCCAAGCGGCACTCTCTTCCCTGCCATATCCCCAAGGTTGTACGGTGCAGGGGACAAGGACACTGCCATACGTAAGAATGATGAAGGCTCTCGGCGTTTGAGGCAGATGGAGGGGCTGCCGTGATTACCCTCAACGCGACGGGCTTCACGTCCTTTATAAGTGATAAAACGGTCATAAAGATGCCATGATTGCTAGACAAGCTGTAACAGAGACAATTGGAGCTTCTAAGACTCCCAAAAGAGCGTGAAGTGGTATTGTTGACTGTGGTTGGTGGAGGGTTGAAAGAGAGATGCGGGTATCTGCGCATTGTTGATGCTCGCTAGCCTCCGGGCCCTGGCAACCATCCGGCCTAATTTTCTTGGCGTTTATTTACAAGCAAATCTAACCACATTTCTGTCAAGGCAATAGCGACGGCCCCGGATTTCATTGATGATCTCGATGTTGCTTATGCACAATTTTCACGCTGACTGTAGGCTCCATAATCTGTGGGCCGGAGACAAAAGGAAAATTCAAATCGTATTATCGAACCATGACTCCCGAAGCCCTTCGCATGCTCTCCCTTTTTGCACTTCCATCTTTCGCCGCTCACAAAGTTTTAACCTTCATCCATTCGCTCGTCCCTACCCCAAGATTTAGCCCATTCCTTGCCCACCAAGCCCTGATTCTGTCTTCTCCCAATCCTCCGAGACTATCCTCTAACGCTTCCTCAATGTCACATGTCTTATACTCCACGGTATACATGCTCTGCTTCCACCACTCCAAGACTTCCACATGACCGTTCTTTGTTGGGCCTACGAGAACCTGGTGATCGTATTGCAATTTCTCGCCCTTACACTCTTTCCAAAGCTGCAAGACATTAACATGTCCATTTGCAGATGCAATCCGTGCAACAGCTTCTTCATGAGCAGTAGGTATTCCAGACTTCACCCACCACTGAATAGCGGCGGCTTGACCGTTTTGAGCGGCATATATTATCGATTTACCGACTTTAAGGCGCAGTGGGAGTGGCTGCTTGGTTGCGATGCTGGCGTTACTGGCTTTCATAGTGGCGGCGTTCTCAGAATTTGAGACGCCTGAGCTTGTAGGATGGGACGGCTCATCCTCGTCTTGATAGCTCTGAGGGAGTGAGGCGTTACGCCACCAGTCGAGAACATCGATGTTACCTCGACAAGAGGCCTGTTCAAGCGCTGCTTCGGTGTAGCGAAGCGGAAGACCAGAGTTACGCCACCAATCAAGAATATGTATAAAGCCAGCCTTCGAGGCAGAGTCTAGAGCTTCGGCGTTGTATTCTTTGCTGAGAAAAGACGGCGAAGTGTACCACCAATCTAGGATTGCAATCCTGCCAAATACAGCCGAGGCCTTAGTAGGAAGTAAAGTATGTCCGAAAGTGGACCAGAAAAGGTCTTTATGGTGCAATTCGAGGTAGGAGAGGAGATCGGTCCGGGCGAATTTGATGATCAGCTTCACGCAAAGTTTGGATAGCCATTTGGGTGTCGAATGATGTTTGAACCAATCAGTGGTTTGCGAGAAACTGCCGAGCAATATTAATGATTCGAGGTCATTAGGACTCTGTTGGTCAATCATAGTACTATTAGGCGCTGTAGCCTGGTGCCCCCTCCACTCCAGTGGGATTGGTAGGTTAGTGTAGATTCCGAGAGCCTTAGCAACCTCCCAATCCCCAACGTATTCCATGATCAGCGACCAAATCTCCCAGGGTAGTTTGGATTGGCTTTGTTGCGGATTCAGTAACATTTGCCGGAAATTACCAGATGTGGTATCCATATCGTGGCCGAGGGAGATTAGGTCTGCCTGGTTCTGTATTCCTTGAATGAGCTCATCCATAGCAGGCCAATCTTGAATTGCGTTTGATGAATCCCTCCCTTGCCACAATACAGGTTCGTAAATCCGGATCCAGTTCCATTTTCTTCTGATTTTGTTCATTTGCTTCTTCGTCATCGGGTTCTCCCACATTGCTATGGTCATCCCAGGCACCAGAAGGATTTTCTTAGAGACGTCCCAGGACCTCAGAACTTCCAGCAGAAAGCTGTCAGTATCTCCTTGCAACATTTTGCTTAGCTGACCAGCTCCAAGACATGCCACGACGAGCAGGTCAGCCCATTCGACTAATTGGTCGGGAGTCGTGCAACTCTTCTTCCTTGTTTGCCCCTCCTGGACAACCCTCGTTGTTCTTCCATCCTGTATGACCCAAGAATCCCCCATACCATTCCAAGAGCATGTCAGTGTTCTTGTTTGAATGCTATGCCGGCTTTTCAAGTGACCAACAATCTGTTGTGCGAGACAGCAATCTGACACAGCATAATCTGACACAACATCTTGAGCAACAAGGACATTCACCCTCCTGCATGACTCTTTGAATTGGGAAGTCATTGCAAAAGTGAAATGATTGGTTTGATATCAAGCATCTATGTGAGGTACTGACGGGTGGTGAAGACGGGAAAGCACTTGTCTTGCTGCGGTCCCAACGATGTTGGTCTACAGTGATCGACTCAGTGCTTCAGGAACAGAATTTGAAGGGTTTATCAACGCTGATTTAACTGTTGCATTCAGGTTGACAAAGATTAGGACAGGAAGGTGCGACTGTTGGTCATTTTCTCTGTTCGCTAGTAGAGCTACCTCAGGATCAGGGTCTCGATGCTTGAGCTTGTTGACGGTAGGGCAAACAAAAGTTAGCAAGCGCTAGGTGAACCTTTCTGTACCGCATGGATGTAAAGTGAAGTCTGGCATTCACACCCGTTTCTTTGCCGACAAGCCGCGAAAATATTATCAAGTTAAGTGACCAAAGCAAGATTTCTCTGCATTACCTACTTAGGTACGTACCTTAGTACCTACGGTAGGTAGACTAGGGGGGATGGGCCGTGGGTACGGATGCAGTAGGTGAAGTAGATGCAGATTTGTCGATCTCACTGTTAGCAGAGAGCCACTTGCAATGTATCCGTCTTGCCAACACCAGACCATCAAGGAAACGTTTGGTACAGCTAATAACTATAGGCAATTCTGACATCAGCATGGTGACCAAGATGGGGTTGTCAAGGATGGAGAAGTGAAAGAGGGGCATGGGGATTGCAGAAGAATGTGATGGCGGGCGTAGGGTACAGGGGAGCCCTTAGCCCGTTAGGGTCGATTTTAGTACCCTGGTGGCTCGGCGGCATTGGGTCAGAGGCGTACTCTAGAATATCCATTATCGCCACACTTAGAAACGATAAACATAGAATACCTCCCTATTGTTTTGCGGCATACAACAACTCCCTGTAGCCAGAGCGGCCACAGGTTCAGCGTCTCCAAGATGCCGGATAGGTGATCCTTCGTTTCAAAAGATGTCAAAGACGCGAGGATAGTACTGTCATGTTACGCTGAACCTGCCCAGAGACGTTACACCTCCCCGACTGCCATTCATTTAGGAACACTTCGTCCTCACATGTCAGCACTCCTGTAAAGGCAGGAAGGTCTTTCTCAATTAAGCACCGTGATTGTCAAGATGCGCCCAGATTCGCCCGACGCGATTTCCTCGCAAGAGCCCCAGGCCTCGTCAACAGTCAAGAGACGGCCACTGTTACCACACCAACGTTCATTCTCCGAACCACGCCCGCAAGCCCAGCAATCCCGGGACCCTAAACCGCACGATACATCTGGGAGATCAAGTTCAGACCATATGAATGGTCTAAGCTCGCCAATGTCTGGGCCAAGCGATTCTCCCTTCGGCCAGATGAGCCCCCAAGTTACGGACCGCGTATACCCTATCAGATCGGTGGTCTCTGTTGACCCCAACCCCACACCTAGGAATAGGATTGATACTACTGGTGGTGACGGCTTCCCAGGGCTGTCATTGCCAAGTAGTGCAACTAGTGAACGCAATGTTGCATCGCGCCAACTATCCAGAGCAACTGTCGAAACAACGCCCGATCGAGGATTGGATGAATCACCTTCTAACCGAAGAAGATCTGGATCAGTACCCAGAAGCCCGTCAACTTCATATCACGAGCTACAGAATACGGGCCCACAAGCTCGGCGAAGAGTGTCGCCCCCAAGAGAAAAGGGCCAGAGAATGGGAGGCGCAAGACAGATGTCGACATTCTCAGATGCAGTGTCGCTCGCATCCCACCAAACAATAGATACGCGAGCAGACAATGACTCTATTAGCGTGGCTGGATCTATCAGAAGCGTGGGGGATGATACTGGTGGGCTTGTCACTGCACGCTTCAAACACGTCATTACAGACGAGGGTCATGCTGTTATCATTGGCCGTGATGGCGATACACTTCAACGGTGCGAAGATGAACCGATCCATATCCCAGGCGCCATACAAAGTTTTGGGTTACTCATCGCTCTACAAGAACTTGAAGACGGGAAACTACAGGTCAGAGTCGTGAGCGAAAATTCTAAGCGCATCATAGGCTACAGTCCAAAACAGCTGTTTGCGCTTGAGAGTTTCACAGACATTCTAAGCGAAGAGCAAACCGACAACCTTCTAGATCACGTTGACTTCATCAGCGATGACGACGTGGATCCGGCCACAAACGGACCTGAAGTTTTCACGCTTGCTATAAGAACACCATCGAAAAAGACTCACAAGTTGTGGTGTGCTATACACACTAATCAGAATAACCGCCATTTGATAATATGCGAGTTCGAATTGGAAGATGATCAGGTCAATCCATTAGTTCCGGTTGGAGAAGGCACTCCGGAGCCCCCAGAAGATACATTGCAGAGCCATCCAACACCTGAAGAATATGAGGAGAGTACAGTAAATGCGAGCAAGCCTCTACGGGTCCTTCGAAGTGCGAGGAAGCGCAAAGGTGAGGCGGCAGCAATGGAGGTCTTCAACATCATGTCACAGGTTCAGGAACAATTAGCAAATGCCGCAAATCTTGAAGCGTTCTTGAAAATATTGGTTGGCGTTGTCAAGGAGCTAACGGGTTTCCACCGTGTCATGATCTACCAATTTGATCAGGCATGGAATGGTAGAGTCGTGACGGAACTAGTAGATCCACGCGCAACAAAGGACCTGTACAAAGGCTTGAATTTTCCAGCGTCCGACATACCTAAACAAGCTCGGGATCTCTACAAGCTTAACAAGGTGAGGTTACTGTACGACCGTGACCAGGAAACTGCGCGTTTAGTCTGCCGTACCCTAGAGGATCTCGAGACCCCTCTGGATCTGACCTATGCCTACCTTCGAGCAATGTCCCCCATTCATATCAAATATCTTTCACACATGGCTGTCCGTGCGTCTATGTCCATCTCAATCAATGCATTCAGCGAGCTTTGGGGTCTCATTGCTTGTCATTCCTATGGTTCAAAGGGCATGCGGGTATCTTTTCCAATTCGGAAAATGTGCAGACTTGTGGGAGATTCCGCATCACGAAATATTGAGCGGTTATCATACGCCTCTCGACTGCAAGCTCGAAAACTCATTAATACTGTTCCCACGGAAAGTAATCCATCGGGATATATCATCGCCTCTTCCGATGATCTCTTAAAACTGTTCGATGCTGAGTACGGCATTCTGTCAATTCGAGATGAGACTAAGATCCTTGGGAAACTCGAACAGACACAGGAAGCTCTAGCTATGCTTGAGTACTTAAAACTTCGGCAGATTACATCTGTGACTAATTCAACGGATATACGAGTCGACTTCCCAGACTTAAGATATCCACCAGGTTTCACAGTCATCGCGGGCCTATTGCTTGTACCGCTCTCCGTGGCTGGTAGTGATTTCATCGTCTTCTTTCGAGGCGGGCAAACCCGTGAAGTGAAATGGGCTGGGAATCCTTATGAGAAATTTGTCAAAGAAGGCACCGAGGGCTACCTAGAACCAAGAAAGAGTTTCAAAACGTGGAGCGAAACCGTTGTGGGTAAATGTAAGGAGTGGACCGAAGAGCAAATCGAAACGGCGGCCGTCCTTTGTTTGGTATACGGGAAGTTCATCGAGGTTTGGAGGCAAAAAGAGGCAGCACTCCAGAACAGCCAGCTCACCAAACTGTTGCTAGCTAACTCGGCGCATGAAGTCAGAACGCCTCTCAATGCCATCATAAATTATCTTGAGATAGCACTTGAGGGTGCTATTGATCCTGAGACGCGGGACAATCTATCAAGATCCCACTCGGCTTCAAAGTCACTCATCTATGTGATCAATGATCTCCTCGACCTCACGAAGACGGAGGAAGGCCATAACCTAATCAAAGATGAGGTATTTGACCTACGTGCTACGGTAAAGGCAGCGACAGGTTCTTTTACGGGCGATGCGAAGCGCAAGAACATTGAGTACGAGGTCGTTGAGATGCCAGGAGTGCCCCAATTCGTCATGGGAGATCAAAGACGTATAAGACAGGCAATTACTAATCTTACAGCAAACGCCATCCAGCATACATCAAGCGGTGCTGTGAAGGTGGAGACCTGGTTGTCTACCCGTGAAGGGGATCGCGCCGAGATTGATATTGTAGTCCAGGACACTGGAGTCGGTATGAGCTCAGAGAAACTTGATAGCTTGTTCAGAGACCTTGAACAGGTGCAAACGGAGAGCGACGAAGGGCTGCAGGAGAAGCTTGGTTCCAATCCGGAAGCTATCAAAGGCGACGAGCAGAATAAGAGAACGCTTGGGCTTGGCCTTGCTCTCGTTGCCCGGATAGTACGGAATATGAACGGTCAGCTAAGGGTGAAATCTGAAGAGGGTAAGGGCTCGCGCTTTATAATACAGCTGAGCTTCGAATTGCCGCAAGAAACATACAAGCAGCAGACTATCGATGATGCAAAGGCAGCCGGTATTGGACCACCATCTAATCAGCCGAGGACGCCACCTATTGAAAAGGGTGAAGTTATGCTTGTACATAGAAGCGCTCAGAAGCATCCTGAGACACCTAAGGAAATCGTGCACCGCAAAAGTACGGAGAGCGTACACAGTTTCAGCAGCATGAGAAGTTTCAAAAGTGGATCGAGTGGAAAAAGCGCAAAGAGTGATGTCGATCGTCTTATTGAAGCAATTCAAGAACCACATATGATTTCTAAAGACGCATCAGTTGGTCATGAGGTCGATGCTTCCAGAGCGTCAAGCCGCAGACGAAGACCAGGTTCGGCGACTTCTCGCCGGCCCATGAGCGGACTTTCGCACCCACCTTCCTTGGGTTTGACTTTCTCCCAAAGCTCAGACCAGACCCTACAAGAGCGGCAAGGGCCTGGTTTCGCAAATGTGACCGATACAGCAACACCTATCAAGCCAGTGCGAATGCCTGGAGAGGTTAGTACAGGCTCACCTATCTATGAACAGTCTCGTAGCGAGGTGTTAGTCCGCACACCTGCGAAAGTCCTGTTTGATCATCGTGATAGAAAGGATGTGCGGGAAGACCAACTCAATGCCGACAAACTCGGAGTGCTGGTTGCCGAAGATGACCCCATTAATAGCAAGATAGTCCAGAAGAGATTGGAGAAAATCGGCCATGAAGTCTATTTGACGATCAACGGCGAGGAATGCTCCAGTATCTTTGGAGAAAGGTCAGCGTCATTTGATGTGGTTTTGATGGACATGCAGGTCGGTTGAACATTAATGTTGTGCTGCAAGATGACGCTAACAGAAAACAATACTAGATGCCGATTGTGGACGGTCTGACCTCGACTAAGATGATTCGGTCATTCGAGAAGTCGCATCCTTATAAGTCACTGTCAAAGCGCGCCGAGCTGAATGGAAGAATTCCTATCTTTGCTGTGTCGGCTTCTCTGGTCGAGAAGGACCGACAGAAATACATTGACGCTGGGTTTGACGGCTGGATCCTCAAGCCCATTGATTTCAAACGAGTGAAGGTATTGCTTTCTGGCATAGTGGATGAGAAAGTCAGAGAGAGTTGTCTCTATCGGCCCGGGGAATGGGAACGAGGCGGCTGGTTTAGCAAGCGGCAGCCGGATATCTTCTCCTCGTCTACTGCACCGTCCTCACAAGCTCCGGTCACCACGTCCGATACGCTAGAATCCTACCCTACGCATCCGACGGAGGATGCCACAGACCGGGAAAGAGAGCGTCTCAACAATCTGGAGAACGACGCTGTGCACGCCAGATCGTTCCCAGAGGATCCTGGCCAGTCTGGTAATCTCGAGCAAGCCAACGAGTCTGGCATTGCGAAACAGCCATAACAGCATACCATCTGCATATGCAACTATTCTTACTCAATCACACGACCATTACGACGAGTATGATCTTAGAGGGTCTTTAGAGGCCGGATGCGTCTTAGACGACGCCACGATCGACAAAATACGACCGACACATGGCCGCATGGTTACAACCACGTGGCAGTAGGCAGGCACACAGCCGCGATATCTAGCGTGTCTCGAACATGAAATCCTCAGAGTTTCTCTCGCTTACTTGCAGTTATCACGCCGCACGGCCGAATCATCTCCCGCCTCTCAGCGCTAGGTACTCCTTCTCACTGTGCGCAGACCCGGTGACCCCGTTGTAGAGCACTACTTCTGTTAGCGATGACATTTCGTCCCGGATTGGTGTGTTGGGTAGGGTGTTTAGTGTTCCTGAATAACTTGATTGGCATTAGCGCGATGAAATGTATAACGGCGGACTACTTTCCCAAGCTGGGCGTTGGGGGCATGAATCTAGGCCTGAGCGGTATGGGCGCTTAGCCACTCCTGTACATAATACCTTTACCGTCCAGAGGCTAAGGGCATCCTGTATATAACGGACTGTGGTACGTGGAGAAGACAATCCCGTGTGATAGGAAGAAAGTATCTCGAAGCATTGGTCCTCCGTTCTATCTTGAAGGAAGTATGCCGTGTTCGATTTGGTGCTGCGTGTCAACCGATTGTTGCGCTTCTACCGGGATGCTTTAATGACGGCATCGCGTAGAAGGAAAAGGATTGCCACGTGCTATCCTTGAAATTCTGATGCGGAGGACTGTTTGATTCGTCTGAAATTGGTGGGAGTTGTTTGTACCCTACAACACCGCAGAGGGGTCTTCCGATAGGCGATATCAATACCATGATAGGTTTAGATTAAGCGAGTTTTAGACCTGACCTGTAGCCCGTAGGGATGCTGTGACACAGAGCAAGGCAACAACTAGTACTAGAGGCCGCTGGAATCAGGCGATACTTGCCCACTTTTGCTGTAGACTGTAGGCAGCTTCGGCAATAGGAGGCATAGTTCTACCCTTGGGTTACAGGGCGTGAAATGTGTGGTTTCGTGACTGAGCCATTACCGCACCTGTTCGCCTTCCATCTAATTGGCCATTCACTTCAACGTTACATCGACCCCATCATTGAGCCTGACTAAACCCTCCAACGACGAAATGCCTTCACTTGCATAGCGGGGAGTCAATGATCATTGTATCAATCCCTTACTGCTCTTCCAAATAACGAAACAGCAATTCTGTCTGCCTTGACGGCGGTTTATACCAGAACTGTGTTAATGCTAGGGTCCGAGCTTGTTCCAATCACACCTAGTTCTACGTCAGATTTTACACCGCCAGGGGGGTTTCCAATGCATTTGACGATAATCCTGCAATACCTCTAAGCAATTCTCCAATGGGCAATTCCAATGGTAAGCCTGTCGTGTTCACCGACGAAGGTAAGCATACCAAAATCCTCTCCTGGTTGGTGATTACACAGTCTGCATGGGGAGCGAAGCAGCCCTTGCGGAGACAACCGACCCTTATCTCTGACCTGTCGCTGACGAAGACATTTCTTCTAGTCAACCTCAATCACTTTCGACTCCTCAGAGTAGTAGGGAAAGGTGCTTTTGGGAAAGTGAGGATCGTCGAGCGGAAGGATACGGGCTTGACTTTCGCTCTTAAATACATACGCAAAGATGAAGGTTGGATACAACAAAAGAAGAAACGGAATTGGAAATGTCTTGGAGGCTGATATAGTGTGCAGTGGTACGCTCGGAGAGCGTGCGGAACATTATCAGAGAGCGACGGATGCTGGAACACCTGAACCATCCCTTCCTTTGCAATCTGCGGTACAGCTTTCAGGATATCGAGTACTTGTCAGCTTCCACATCTCCTCAATGCTGAATGCGCAGGCCATCTGATACGTGGGCAGGTACATTGTGGTAGATCTTATGAACGGCGGCGACTTGCGATTTCATATTTCCCGAAAGACCTTTACCGAAGAAGCGGTACGATTTTGGATGGCAGAGTTGGGATGCGCGCTGCGGTATTGCCATTCTCAGGGAATTGTGCACAGGGATTTAAAACCTGACAACGTGCTACTGGATTCGGATGGCCACGTGCATTTGGCAGATTTTGTACGCTTTACGACCGTCACCATCGAGTGGGGATACTGACGCTTCGTAGAATGTCGCCTCAGAGTACAAATCGGAAAAGCAGCTACACAGTAAATCTGGGACTCTCGCCTACCTTGCTCCGGAAGTCTATGCTGGGACAGGGTACCTGACGGAGGTGGATTGGTGGTCACTGGGTGTTACCTTCTATGAGTGTATATATAATAAGGTAAGCATGATTGAAGAATGTATCACGATCAGTTTCTGACTCGCAGCAGAGACCTTTTACATCACATGGCCACGAAAAGCTAGAAAAGGAAATCCTGAAAGCCAGCCCTAATTACCCAATTACACAACCGCCAGTCTCAACGTCCTGCCTACATGCGATGCAATCGCTTCTCGAAAAAGACAGACGAAAACGGATAGGGGCAACGGGCTTCGACACCTTCACAGACCACGCATTCTTTCGAAGGATTGACTTCGAAGCGCTTGAGAGGAAACAAATACCGCCGGTCTTCATACCCTCAAGTGAAAAGACGAACTTTGACGCAACGTACGATCTAGAAGAACTACTGCTAGAGGAAGCTCCATTAGAGGCAAGAGCACGGCGGCAGAAACCCAGGATGCAATTGAAGGAGGATGCGACAGACAAGGAGATCAGGACTGACGAGCTACATCGTATGATAGAAACGCTGTTCGAGCCGTTCGATTATACTACAGTAACGTACGACTTCCTTTTTTAAGCATCATTTTCGTCAGTATTGATAATCGTGATCGCGCAGAAACTACAAGGGCTTTGTCGACGCTCCTTCTGGCGTTGACACCACCCTCGAAATGCTTGACCGTGCCACCGCTACCACCTCGTCCAAAGGCAGCGCCGATGACCCAGATCTCGAACGGGCAAATACGAAGTCGCACAACGCCCTCTCTAGCGACTCGCCCACGGGCTCCCCTCCAATGACCGTCTCCCCTGGCATGCGCCAATCGACCACCCAGTCAAACCACTCAGAATACTACCCTACGAACGAACACCCTCCTCCACACAACTCCCCTCCGCCTCTCCCACACGCGCAATCAGGACCCGGCCACCAACGAGAACCACCTACGTCGCATCCCCGGAACGGACAAAGAGGAGGGACAAGGACAGCGTCAAAAGGCGGAGGCATGCAAGTAGTGCTTGATGAGACAGGCAGCTGGTCAGACTTGGCGCATGGGTCTACGGGCAATCAGGAGAGGGAAGGAGGCAGAAGTTCTGCTAGTGTGGGTCAGCAACCGGGTAAGCCTAATGGTATGCTGGGCTTCCTCAGCAGGAAAAAGGGAAGGCAAAGGAGTCCAAAGCCAATGGAAGCGGGTGTCCTAGGGAAGGAGGGTGCGAGAGTCATTGTTGGGGGAAGGTGAAAAGTATGAGAGTCAGGGATTACAACTGTCACAACAACATACATGGAGTTTTCAAAGTAATGGGGGAAAGAGATCAATAGGTGGTTGTACGGATATTCAGGAAAACAGTGGGTGTGTGATTTGAATGGGGGAAGTCTTCCGGGGGCCAAGTGGGGTGCATCTTGAAACGGGGAAGGTATCGGGAAGCATCTTTTTCTTGGAGATTTTCATCTCATCATATTGCATGCGAGCGAGTGTAAGAATGATTGATTAGGCGCATGGAGTAAGTAGAGGGAATGGAGGGAGCGGCGTGAGGTGATTACCAGCGCCTGTTTCTCTCCTTAGCTCTTGATCATTCAGTATCCACCTCACCTAACTCGATCCCAACATTTTAAAGTATGTAAGATATAGCATAAACAATTTTTAAGATGAGGCGAAGGTCGCATGATGGCCAGGAGCCCCTGAAACTGTGGCGCCTCAATGTCCCACGAAAGGCCTTACTAGTGAACATCGAAACCGACACTTTTTAGTGGTATAATTGCAAAGACTATGACAGGATTCGTGTACGTGCTAGAGATAGAAAAGCAGCAATATACTGAACGAACATATCCTAGGTATCTTTTACGCTTGCCTGTCTTGCACTGTGAACCTGATCTTCTGAACCCTCCACTCCTCTCCTACACACACTCTCTCTCCCCCTTTCTCCCCCAGTCAACTCGTTCCACAGCTCTCAACATCCCCTAGCATCGTCCGCAATTGCATTACCAAATAAACATCTGCATCTTCTTTCACAGATGTCGTCCTCACAAGGATAAATAGACGTTTCGGCTCTCGTAAAGGGTGTTAATATCGTGGCGAAAATGAGATTAGCTCAGCCAGTCATGATGAGGATGTATGTACCCGTTCAGGTGTGGGTCCATCTCTATATCTTGCTTGTATTTATATTCTGCTCGTCCTTATCCCCACCCTTATAAAACTCTCTTCGCCCCTTGGAATCATTCAAGAATCATTTACAATCTTTGAGAGATTTCTTGGTATGTAGACTGCACATCACATCTTTTCGTCAGTGCCAGTACGTCGTCCCTGGGAGTTTTGTTCATTATACGTAACGGTTGTGTTATAGATGGATGCTGGGAAAGGGGTATGATTGATGTATATGGAAAAGGGAGAGGTGAGAGGAGTGGTCTGATTTTTGGGAGATGGTGGATTTGGATTTGGATTTGGCTTTGGATAGATGGAGGGTGGAAGATATCAGGTAAGAAGGGAAATGTGTTTCAAAAGAGTATGTTCAATTAATAGTCTAGGATTTTGCTAGATGGGACTTTTTACAAAGCCCTGGTCTCTTACATGGAATCTCTAACATCGCCTGTGTGTCTAAGGTAGTTTCAGACAGCCGGACATACCACCCATGTATCAACAATCCCTTTGCCAACTATGCTCAAAAAGAAGTCAACGTATTCCTTTCTGAAGGGACTATATACAAGCTATCCCGGCACCACGAGCCAGAAGAGCCATTCACAAAAAACGCCCACGCTATGCAAGCAAACAAGCATAATGGCCTCCCATCAATAATCCTCACTCAACCCACTAAAAACCGGCAAATCACTCGTACAGTTGAAATTCCGATTCCACGTCTTCGTCGGCAGTATCCCATTCGCCATCCCGGCCTTCCAATCCCACTGTGTCGCACTCTCCGTCGTCCACGTCCAATAAAACCATCCCCACGCTGTCTCGAAACTGCTCATTTGCGCCTCCGCATTGATCATGAGCCACTGCTTGTAAACGTCGGAGTACGAGGATGGGTCGGCGTTGGCGGAGCCGCAGGAGCAGGCGGAGGATTTAGAGGGGCAGGAGGGAGTGAGGACGGAGGGGGAGCGGTCGGTTGATTGGAGTGTGCCTTCCCAGCGGGTGCCAGCGCCGACGTCGTTGAGATAGGTGGTGCAGTCGGTGTCGGCTTGGGACCATTCGCCGCAGAGGGTGGGGCCGAAGCTGTGGAGGAAAAGAATGTCAGTTCATGAGGGAAAACATGGGGGGATTTTGCAGCATACCCAGTCGTCTTATCCAAACTCTGCTTCATCTGGCTCGTCCACCCTGTACAGGCATACCCGGCTTTCGCTGAATGGTTGAATGCAATCAAATTGGCGTCAAAGATAACATACTCATGCGCATCAAGGACCAACCCCTCCACCCCCTGCATCTGTCCTTGCCACTTCGTCAGTCCCAGAAATCCATCCCCAAACGCCACTGTCTGATTCATTCCGCTCTTCCTTACAATACCCGTTGCCACCGTCGTCCAATTAACCACGTCCGGAACCGGCAGTTCCGTCATTTTCGGCTCATTGACAAGACCGTAGATGGCAATCACGTTCTGATATCTCGGCTGCGCGAAGAATGTTGAGAGCTGGGTGTGGAGGTCGAGCGAGCGTTGTGCATTGAGTGCCCCATCGGTCCCATTCAACCATCCTATACTACCTTGTCGTCCGCTATGGTTCCACCCATTCTGACTCCCCGGTAAACCATGTAAGTCAAGATTAACTCTTAGCCCATACTTCCGCGCATACTCGATCCCTCTCAGCAAATACCGCCACGAAATCTTCGGCACATACGGATCCCCAGGATACGTCGTGACCGCCCAATAAGAATACGGGATCCGTACATGATCAAACCCAGCTGCTTGAATAGCCGCGAAGTCTGCCTCTGTGATGAATTGGCTGTAGTGTTTTTCGATGGTCTTGGTTGCCTGCTGTGGTCCGAGTTGCTTCGACAATGTCCACTCGTCCACGATGCCCTGATTTGCTTTATACGTGTTAAACAGACTTGGGGTTATGAAGGGCTCAATGCTTAACCATCCTCCAATATTGACGCCGCGGATAGGCATTTGTCCGTACAGCCATGGTTTGTCTAGCGGTGGGACGTACTGGTTCGCTTGCGTTGTATCATTCCACGTAGAATTAAGTCCCATAATTGGTAAACCACCCACCGTAACGTTCGTGTACGTAACGTTGAAATCCGTCGTATCATACCACGTGAACGGATCCAGGATCGTATTCTTTGCCGTAGTGGGGATATCATCTTCGTTGACACCATTCAGATTATTGTTGCTAGGGTCATTCCCGCTCCCTGAAGCTGCGGCACTGCCTCCGCCGCTGGAGGATTTCTTCTTTGATACCACGACAGCGACAACGACGATGACGATCACCAGCAATATTAACACAAGCGCAATCCATTTCTTTTTCGGAAACCATCTCCTCCTTTCATCCTCATCTATCTCGTCCGCACTTACGTACCCAACCCTCCTTCTTCTTTCGCCTCTACCCTCCTCAAGTAAAGGTCCGCTAACCCTTCGCCGCTCACTCCGCCCATCATCTCGCCGTCTGTGCTTCACCTTCCCACTTCCTCCGCCCTTATCTATTCTCCCCGTTACAACCTTCTCTTTGATGGTCCTTTTCTCACTATACTGCCTCTCTTTCTTCTCACGTTCCCTCACCACCCCATGACCCCCCCTTTTCTCATTGATAGCGTCCAATTGGGCCAATGCGCCTAAGGAAAGCGGCCGAGTAGAGCCTGTTGTAGATATAGAGTCGTAGGATTCATGTTTCTCTTGGATGACAGATTTTGATCTCGACTTGCGTTCAGGACTTCCTTTCCGCCGGGGGGTGTGTTTCTTAGGTGCGCGCTCTGTCGGCGGTGGTATCGACTCTTCACTCTCCACTTCACTCTCGCCTGCATCTTCGTATTCTACAACAACTTCTTCCGCCCTAGGTCTCCGTTCTGGACTGCGCTCATACTCCACTACTATCTCTTCCCTCCTATTCCTCCGCTCTGGACTTCTGGTCCGTTTCTGCGGCGTGCGCTCGGGGCTGCGGGTCCGCTTCTGAGATATGCGCTCCGTCTTGGTTTCTCGTTCAGGACTTCGGTCTCTGTCTCTATCTTTCCTCCTAGGGCTCTTCTTCTTCTCAGGTGTACCGTGCTCCTTCCTTTCTTCTCGTTCTGCAGCGTAACGGCTACGAGCCGGTTTGGATGTGGGAGGGGGACGGGAGTTCCGGCGACGGTGACGGTCGTTGTCCGGAGCCATTGGGTCGCTGGAATGAGCCAATTGGTATCGTTCTTAAGACAATGGCATTCTGCATCTGTAGGAATGTAGCTGGCCTTCTTGGCATTCATGACTCTACGGGCACATACAGTAGTGTTTACCACGGAGCCTAAAAATACTGGTTGGTGGGGTGACAGCTCCAGGGCCTTGGCGGTCGACCACCCGAAGCCGTCCCTATTATGGTAAACAAACCAATCCACCCACCGAGTCCAAAGACGTGTACCGTACGCAATAGAAACCCTCTGTTCATGCAAGATTCCTTAGTACTCTTTGTTGTAGTTGGATCGAAAGTCTGCATTAGATAATGCACCACCGTACCAAGCTACCTAATAGTGTTTGAGTTGGAGAGCTGACTTCGCGATGAAGATCACGTTAAAGAGAAATGCGCAACTTCAGATTCTTTCTCTCGCTTTTCAATATATACTATCTGATGTATATACTACATATTTCAACCTTGGATGGCCAACTTAAATTGTCTCAGTCATACCCAACAGCCATTGAAGATGGCGATACGTCGACCTAGGCTGGAACTCAGGTTGCATGTGCCCACTTTGAAACGTTTCCACCCACATCAACCCCCGCTCGTAATGCTGTATCCCCATTACACCCTGTGGTCCATCACCTCCTGCATCGCCGTCCGCAGCAAATACGCCAGGATATATCAAATCCGGGATCGTAATGTCGATGGGAGTGGATGGCTGCGACTGGAATCCTAATTGGCCGTTCCATGTCATGTTTTGGATCGCCAATAGTGTCCCGTTGGTAATGATGATCATATCGAAGTCGCCATTCCCGACTAAGACCCGGTTCGTTGCTTCGATAACTTGAGGGAGGACTTTTTGGATTGGATCGGCCGAGAGGTCGCCTTCACCCTGTGGGCCTCCGGTGTAATATCCATCTACCTCGGTACCGCCGATGAAGACGGCTTGATCCGTACATTCCATCCAGTTGACATATTGAGGCGCATGGATTGCTGCCTTGACGTCCGAGCGATTGAAGTAGGTGCTGGCGCCCTCGGGTGTGTAGACGAGTTGAGTTGGGAAGCTGAGAACGTCCCAAAGGAGAGGGCATTGTTGAACTACTTCGTAGATGTCGAAGCATGGATTTTCTTCTAAGGCGGCGTTGTCGATCATGTCGAAGACATCGCAGTTGGCTTCGCTGGTGTAGTTGAAAAAGACGGCTGGCTGATTGCCGGGAGGCGGAAAGGTAAGGTACTTCTCACGAACCGCGGCGTATCCGCATGATTCGTCTAGGCTTTCGAGTTGGGCCACGAAGGAGGCGTTGAGATTGAGGACGTTGTTGTATGCTTGGACGTAGGGTACGGCCACGACTTCTTCCTGAGTATAATCAAATTGGCCAATGCAAGGGTCATAGACTATCGCTCCTTTCAAAGCGGATGATATGTCAGCATTAGTCCACAATTTATGTGGAGTTCAATTTACCAGAGAGATCGTAATAAGTGGTGTCATTTTGATCCAGCATGGCAGCAGAAATGTACGGCACATAACGACCGGCGTAACTTTCGCCTGTTACATAGATTTTGAAGTTCTGGATACCGAAGGTTGTCTCAAAGTTCTTAAAGAATTTGATGAAGTCTTGTGCAATCTCCTCCTCAGTGGTAGCAGTGATTTCGCCAATCGAAAAGCCCGTGCCGACGGGCTGCTCTACCCTATGATCCACGTTATTCCCATTACCAAACTTCCTAATGGATTAGAAACATACCACAACATGTTCGTCAAATTCACCCAAGAGCTGGACCAAGTCAGGCACTATAATTGAGGGGCCATGTCACCACACATACTATGGGTTCTCCACAGGAGCAAAGGTTCCAGGCTGCCAGAGAAAGCGGCCATTCTCTTGGAAAAAGCCTTCCAACGAACTGCAGCCGGGTCCGCCGTTCAGCCATATTGTAATGTCATCGGTAGGTGGCCCGATAGTTGGCTGGAACATGAAAAACAAAGCCCTAGATGCGTTGCTGGCATCGATCGGGATTAACCCGGAGTATAGCTCACCAATGTCGAAGTTGACATCAGGCAGTGAGTCGACTTTATAATCTACTGATGATTAGCTAATTTCAAAACAAAATCGAACTACGCAAACTGACTTTGGGTAGCATTGTTCAAGAACCGAGATGTGGTGTTCGCCTGACGCGCTTCAAGCTTATGATATGTAGCGTCTCGTACCGCATCCTGAGCTCTGGCGTGTTTCCTTTCATGTGCAGTTTGTAAATGAGAAAGCTTGAAAGCAGTAACAGCATTGAAAGCCAGTGTGCACACAGCGACAGCTGTGAAGAACTTTTGACAGACCATCTTGTCTGAAACTTCCAAAATCGATCGTATGGCAGTCAGATCACTCCAGACCAAAGAGGAACAAGAGACACACTGGAAGGCAAAAAAAGAGGGACATGCTCAGCTTTATGAGGTGGGGCTTTCACGCAGGTACAGTGAATGACGCAAGGTCAGCAAGGGAGCTTCAAGCAATAGAGTGCAGATTGAGGGGAACCCTGCGACGACCTTCCAGAACGATCATAGAGGATGTCCATTTCATGAAGGCAAACAAATTGGCTGGACGAAAACAAGTGACGTCGACCTTCTCTTTTCGTGCGCATGCTGCCAGACTAAGCGATTTCCGGGTACCAATCACTGGAGAAGTACGATCCCCGGTGATCGAACGAGCATACGGTAATACACAAGAATCTGCTGAGGCTGAGATGTATTTCAAAAACGCGAACAAGCTATGCGGAAACATTATGAGTATGAAACGAAATCTTGCTAAATAAGGGGGATACAAAATGAAACAGAGAGCAGTCTGGCCTGAATGCACGAATGTCAGCCACCCAGAAGTACTGGGAAAGCGACCATCAGAACAACAACCCCCACTTTCAATGACCCTGAATGAAAGATAACAACCGAGTCCAGCCGAGGACGCCCATTGATGACATGATGCACAAGAGTGGGAACTTTTATTGACAGACTTACCTTCCTGAATGGTGCCAGCAATGTTACCTTCCTGAATGGTAAAGTTGTTGGAGGATGAGGTAAGATAGCTTGGAGATACTCGGCAACGGTTGGCGTTAACTGAATAGAGCTTAGGCAACAGCACGCCAAGCCAGAAAAGGCAACTGCGATTGATCCTTGCTCGACACGAAAACATAAAACACTATACAGACTACGACCACCGTATGAACAAGATCATGTAATCATATACAACAATGGCTGGTAACATCCTGAACGGAGGAAATCATGGCAACAACGAGAAGTTGGAAGGAGATGCGACTGGTGGTGGAAACAGTGATGAACCTAGAGAGAAAACCCAGTCCATCACCGACTCCATGCGACTTCAAAACGCCATAAGCGGTGCTATCAAGCTCCGCGAAGCAGGCAACGAAGCATTTCGTGCCGGTAACTACGAACTCAGCACCAATATCTATGAAGACGCAGCCTATAAGATCGTATACCTCAAAGGTCTCCAACAATTAGGGGCCTTACCCAGCGATGATCTAAACTTCACAAAAACAATCACTGAGATGCAATTCAAACTCCATTCGAATGAAGCAGCTAGTTGGCTCAAACTTGAAAGCTACGTACCCACGGAGGGCGAAGTTTCCCGCTTTCAGAAGGCTCTCAATCGCACCGATCGATCATTAGACGCCCTGAAAGATCATTCAGTGGCTTGGAAGCCTAGCGATGAAGCCATGGCTAAATTATTGTATCGGAGAGCACTAGCTTTTGAGGGTCTTGGGGACTATGAAGCCGCGTCTACAGAGGTCCAGAAAGCCAAGCTCTTCGCCCCAGCAGATAAACTGATCTGCGCTCTGCAAACCAAGATTGAAAACTTACTCAAGGCTTGAAGACTGTTGAGACGGCTGAGCCCATTACGAGGATCCTCATCATCTGGCACTAGGCCCGAAGAACGCTTAAGTCTACGCAAGATGGCAGGACATTTTGGGGTTAATGTGGCCTTCAAGGACACATAGTCAGATTATCCTTGTGCACGTGACCTGCCAAGTGTGGACTCAGCTCCCAATATACCCAAAGATAATCGGTAATTGAAGTTGTCCGAAGCAATATAACCACAAAAGCCCAAAATTCATTGTCGCAGAGGTTTTAGCATCCAGTCAACTGCATGTTGAACTGTCTATGGTTTGAGAACAAGCCTCTGCATCTCAAAGGCGCAGTTTTTGAGGTTCAAGCTATCCACCACTGAATTGTTGCCAAACGTCAAAAGTGTGGTTGCGATCCCGAGTTTGCTTCCACCTGTTGCCGAGGTATCTCAGGCCGCAAATCTATGCTTGAGAACAAGAGTCGTTCGAAGGCTTGAGGATTTTGTCTGGTGGTTTAGGGTTTGTCAAATTCTACGATGGTCGGTCACTGTTTATAGTTGCCGCCATAAAGTCAGGGGTAGGCGGGACCGATGTTTCTATATATGCAAGGTAGATTAGAGCGTGAAACCTCTTACCATAAAGCTTTATGGTAGCCTGTACTTTGTGTGTTGTACATTTCCCCGGGACATATACAGATTACGCTTCATGTCTACCTTCATATCTCCTCAGACGACCCGCCCTTGCCCTCTACATTCAGTGATAGGACAATCATGGCGATCACTTTCTCTCCATACGGCCGGCTTCTGCCTTCTCCATCCATTAACAACGTTGTTACAATATGGAATCCAGTACAGGAAAATTACGGCATATCCTTCGCGTTGTTCAGATTGGGTCAGAGCAGTCGCTGTCTCTGCAGATGGTCGCTCATTGCCTTATGAGTCTCAAAACAGGGGTACAACGGTCAGACTATGGCATATTCCAGCCTAGAAACAGGTCCACGCAATAGAACAAGCAACGCGGACACATGCTTCATCAAAGACAGAAAAACGCTCAGGGCCGGAATCATCGGTATCATTTGGAAGTGGGCAGGAAAGTTTACCGATTCTCTCCATTACCCAATTCTCTCAGAATGTACGATGCAACAATTGTCTGACTTGTACAAAAGGAGAGTGGCGAGAGTACCTTGCCGATGCAGTTCTTGGTCATATTACACCGGGAGGGTACTGTGACAATGCAGCGCTTACTAATTTCTCAATGGAAGAGTCAGACTTACCGTGACGATGCAGCGCGTATTGAGTCACCCAAAGAAAAAGGGGCCTAATTGTGACAATATAGCGCGTGTACATTTTACAGCAGGAAAGTGGGACCGACTTGACTTGACAGAAGGATGACGATAGGATTATGGTAAGATATCTTACTTTGCTCTGACGATGCAGCGCTTATTGACCATGCATTGAGGTATCTTATCGCAGAATAACGAAGAGTCTAGGAATGCCTTACACCCGGGTCGGCCGGATCCGGGTAGCTCCACCGGCTCCTCAAGGCAGCAACTTTTTGTCCTGTCTGTTTAAGACTTCAGGAAAGGGAGCATATTCGGGCCCACTCATCTTCCCTTTTGCCTAGCACAGACTGCCGTTGTGCCTCTTCCAAGCCTGTGTGAATCTGTAGCACTTCGTGAAGCCCCCTTCCAGTACCTCTACAAACGCCAAAGTCGTATAGCCGTCGTCGCGGTCAGTGTAGACTATACGAAAGGCTTTATTAAATCCAACCCCGAATCCTCTAGCCGCCAAGATGGCCGCCTCATCGTCGGCCGGACTACTCCAACAAGCCAGCAGCGTCGATGCCCAAGCGCGAACCAGCCTCCTCAGACCTGACCCGCAACTCGACCATGCACTTACCAACTCCGCTGCTTACGGCCTACCAGCAATCACCGTCTCTGACCTCCAAGGTCAATATCTCGCCGTCCAGTGCCAACTCATCAACGCCAAGTCCGTGCTTGAAATCGGGACGTTGGGAGGTTACTCAACGATCTGGTTCGCACGAACTGGCGCAAAAGTCACGAGCATCGAGATCAATCCGAAACATAGAGATGTTGCGCTTGAGAACACGAAAGGGCTTGATGTGGAGATCATTTTGGGCTCGGCGCTGGATGTGCTGCCTAAGCTTGCGGAAAAAGGGCAAAAGTTTGATTTCATTTTCATTGATGCGGCCTGGGCGGAGCAGTGGCAGTATTTCCAGTGGGCGGTAAAGCTGGCAAGGGTGAATGGGTGTATTTATGTTGATAATGTGATAAGGGAGCTTTTGGAAAGTGAGACTCTCGGCGAAGGTAAAGAGTCGCTGGTGACAAAGGTGGGTAGAGAGGAGAAGGTACGTGCGACGCTTGTGCCTATGATCTCTAGTCACAAAGGAAAAGTGGAGGAGATGTTTGATGGGTTTCTGCTGGCAGTTGTTAAATAGAGTCCGTAATAGCGCAGATTACGACAGTACCGGCAATGATAGAAATGAATGCTTTTGCAACACTCTTCTGTCACCTCTTATCTCTGGCTAGCTCCTTCAAGCTGCGCTTTTAAAGGCTCGCGTTCTCGAGGTGCAGGCTACCGAGAGTGAGTGGTCGCATGGTACGTCGTTCGGGGATGTGGTGCGGCGCATGGAAGAGCGTATTGGATATCTGATAAAGTGCTTGGCTGACACGCATGCGGTGCCTGCTTTGAAGGATTGAGCCAGCTTGGACGGACGAGGGGAGCCTCGCTGTCCCTCGTTTCGCGCCTGTAATTTGGTTGAAGCACGACCTCAGGAATTAAGGACCCTTGGCAAAGTAGGCACAAAGACGTCCGTTTGGGCGGGCTAAATTATCAATGGTGGCTTCCGCAACTCAGCAAGGTCAAAGCGACTGGCGTAAAACCCGGCTTTTTGTTCTACGACCAGGATGTATTCAGAACTTTAGGACATGGGACGAAAATCTGAACTAGATCCTGCGCCCGTCCGGTACGTAAACCGCCTTCTAACCAGCGAATGGCGGATATGGAGACCAGCAACGGTTGCTGACCTCTAAATCTTGCCAAAGAAGTGCTCCCGGAATGATGATCCGGAGGCTTCGAGGTATCTCCGCCCTTGAAGGTGTCAGCCCAACCCAACGTAACCCAACGATGTCAAGACATTTTAATAGACATACTCGAACATTTCCGGGATGGATTTCGACATTGTCCATAATGGCGCATTCTCGGAAGTATATACATTATTGGATGATAGCGCTTGAGGAGCTATCTTTGCCCATTATCGACCATGGGTGTATGGTGGAGGAGCAAGTGAGTGAGAAGGACTTCAGTAAGTTGTTGGTTGCGGTTGCGCGGAAAGACTGGGGGAAAGAGGCTATGGATTGGCTGCAAGTTGCCGTTGCAAGAAAGGTTGGTTGAGGAAGCTCGTCGTCCGATGACTTCTTTATAGCAATGATACAACGCTCCCTGAATGACTGGCGGAAGGGCAATATCAGGAGAGCAAGCGTTTAGAAAGCCCAAACTAGTCTACCTCTTCAGTCCGAGACGATATGTTTGTAGGAGAGCAGCAAATTACACAAGTAAGGACGTACAACTTGAAGGATGAACTCATTGAGTCAGGTTCTAGTTTGGACGAAGCAAGGATAACTCCGATGGGTAGTGCGTCAAAGTCTACTATCATGGTAGCCCACTCTGAAAGGATCCGTTTCCCTTGACCTTCGTCCTCTATGTATAGCAGTTGCGAGCAGGATCCCACATAGAGCTGCGTGCTGTCCCAGTCCCCACGTCTAGTTGCTCGTTTACTGTGGGGTTGGAGTCGGAGGAATCTAGGGGCGTTGCCGAGAGTCGCTCTATCGCTTCTATATAAGAAAGTTAGTGGAGGCTACTCTCTTCACAGTGGGGGTTTCGGGTACCCTTTTTTTTGAGACTGTGTTTATACTTCTCATGATTGCGTTTTCGAGCATTGTGAATCAACCAAGCAGCAGCACCGGATACGCATAATGCATCCGTTATCTTACCAAAAGTGATTTCCCCATAGTTGCTTTTATTGGACGTGAAACATTCCTTCAGCTCTGCTATTGCTTCAAGGGCATCGGTCAAAGGCTTTACTCTTTCAAGACCATAGCGCCTTTCACATACATTCTGGGCTGTAGTCTGCCATGTCTTCAGTACAAGAGAGATGTCATTATAGTACTACCCACATCAAGTAACCTCTACGTAGGGGTACAATCAGCATCTGCCAAACCGAGCTTGGACCGAACAGATGGAACATCTTCGTTTAGATCGACCTTTACTGTTCCTGTTGCCATGGCTAAATGTACAGTTGCCAGCTCTATCGTTCCAGACCGTCTGCTTGCTCAGCTGCGATGACCGCCTAGGGCGCACAAAGGTAAATTAGCCTCCAGCCGGCCTTGAACAACCTGACTTTGGCAAGGGATTGTTTCCAGTCAAGAAAGATTGATTTGTTTTTCAGCTAGGGTAGATATATCTAGGTAGTGCTAACTGTCTCGCGGGATGAGAATAAGAAAGGGCTAAACCCTATCACCCTAACCCCCTTCTAACAGCGTGAAAGAATTAGAACTGAAAATACGAAATACGCAAACGATTCACTTTAGAGATAATTCCGAGCTTTGAGGACAGGAAGTAAGGCCGCTTTGACAGGGAGTACCGGACCACACTACACCTAAATTGGCCGCCCAATAGCCGGCTCCAGCTACCCTCAATGTCATTCAGTTCAGACCCTGGCGTCGACATTCCTCCATAAAACCCGCTATGAAGCCGAGCCATCCTAGAACGGTTTAACGCGTTCTATTCTACTGCGAGTCCCAGGCAGCCAATTTAGGCGCCTCCATGCTGCGCCCGTGTCTATGCTGCGCCCCACTGAAACGAAGGGTTGATAAGACTTCTCTCTGCCCCGTCAAAGCAAGAGCTCTGCTATTCGAAGTGTTGAGCTTGAAGTCTTAGAAGCTGTGACGATACCTTTATGGATCCGCTTTCTATTTCTGCCAGTGTGGTCACTTTACTAGGTGCAGGCGGAACGCTAGCAAAGCTACTGAGGAAAGGCATAGGCCTGAAGAATGCTCCCGACGTGCTTCGGGCCCTCAATGATGAGGTCTCAGAGCTCCAATCCACTGCGAATGATGTGAACGATCTTCTCTGGACAGCAAACCAGGATCCTGATGGCCACCCGCCTAAAAGCCTCGTGAGCACTTTAAACCGCGTCAAATCGATTCTGTTACAGTTGGAGAGCTATATCTCGTATCAGCTGACCACTGTTACTGCCGATGGTGAAAACAATCGCCTTGACAAATCCGTCTATCTTCGGGCTGAACATCGGCTCCAGGAATTTAAGGACGAAATCCTCACCAGCAGGTTAGCTTTAGCAGCGGCCTTGAGTCTTTTCGCTTCTTCTATCGGTATGCGAAATAGGATTCAGTCAAGACAGATATCCACCTCGTTAGAGCTGCTGCATGACAAATTTGAGAGCGTTCCTGCACTTGCGGTCCGTGTCCTTGACACGCCACAGCGAATCGCGTTTCCTCAGACCTCTTTTCGACCAATTGAAACGAGGGGCGGATTACTTAAAGATCGGCCAGGAGTAGGTTCAAGAAGTGAGGATCCACAGGATAGACCGGGTATCAATCCTGACGCGCTATCAAACCCACGGAATAACGATTCTCAATTAGTAGTATCGAGCGAGCTCAGGAACCAAAAACAATTCAAAAGTGCATCAATAGTCCAACTCGTGCAAGATGCCTGCGATAATAGCTGTCGCTGTCCGTGCCATACAATCAATCGGATCAGAAGCCCTAAGCTTTTGCACGCCATTCTTGGGTCTTTCTTTCTAAGTTACCGCGCTCACCCGTCCCTGAAACAAGCGTGTGGCGTACGATGTCGCGCTCGTGCCAGTGGGATTACCTATGTATACGCCTTTCCACCCTTACTGCTCGAACGGGTCATCTGTATATCTTACTCATGCGCGCTAGCTAAAGGGCCTGAACTCCTTCTCAGAGTAATGCGAAGAAGAGACTTTGCCATCATCAGCGTTCTGCTTACTCAAAGTGAATCTTATGCTCTGAAGGAAATGAAACGTATGCTTGATTGTGGGGAGGCTTCAGTTCTCGATATAGACGGATATGGATATACATTCATACAAAGGGCGGCCCTTGTACGCAAGTGGGAATTAGCGCACATGCTCATCTCTTATGGCGCAGACATCAACTATGTCAATCAGGAAGCCAAACAGCCAAAGTCAGCTTTCATTGAGGCCTGGTCTACGCGGTGGGAGAGTGATTTGAGAGAGCCTGACTTACCTGAAAGTTGGGATGATATGTTCCTTCAAGATAGGTCTCAATTTGACTCTTTCGGATTTAGTAGCTTACACAAAGCCTATCTAAGGCTCAGCGGGCTCACTTTCGATCAAGTTTTAGCATCGACACAACGGTCAGACATTGATGAAAGTGATTATCAAGGCAGAACCGTGCTAAGTTGGGCTGCTGCTCGAGGTGATTCTCGTACTGTTGAAAAGCTCCTTGCTTGCGGTGCGCATCCAGAGAACAAATGCTTGCGCCAACGCACTCCACTGCACTACGCAGCCAAGGCTGATGTCTCGACTGCTGAAATACTGCTCGATGCCAAAGCAAATGTGCATGTAACGGATTGCTGGGGCGCCACACCGATGCACTATGTCATGTCGCAAACGAATTCTTTGATTGGGCGCATGGTCGATCTCGGCGCAGATATCGAAAAGCGTGACATATTGGGACGGACGCCACTCTTCGACGCTTGCCGATATGGTCATGCCTATACCACAAAAGAGCTGCTAGGTTGCGGAGCAGACATAAACGTTTGCGATGCGTATGGGCTTACTGCGATCGCTCAGGCAGTCATATGTAATAATCATCACACAATCTCAATCCTCTTATCGAGTCCCTTTTTGCGATTTGAAGGTGATGATGGGAATAGATCGGACTTTTTCTCCTATGTTGCTCTTTACAGTGATGTTCAGACTCTTGTCATATTAGAAGAAGAGTGGCAAATAGGGACCGGCTTCGAGGAGAAGTTCGACATGCATGAAGCGTTGAAATTGGCGCGAATGCGGCGAGACTACAACACATCCTGGTCAAAGGAATGCACGCGTCCTGAAGATGAGGACCCAGTAACCTGGCATGAAGCATTTACAGAGATGATCGACACACTTATTGAGAGATCAAAGCAGGCTTCTCATTCAGAAGACGAAATCTGGGAGGACGCCACAGAACAGCCCGAAGATCCGTCTCTCGCATCGGATGCTACCATTGCAGGATAGCTACCCACCTACCAGAATGATGGTCCTTGCAACTACTAAGAAAGCGCCTGCTAACGTTTCCGACATCATATTTGGGTGCAGGAAGTATCCAGCAAGCAAACCAGATTGGCAGAAGCTGGCGAAGGACTAGAAGTGCGAGGAGATCACCATGGGCTTTAGTGCTCATCTGGTCAGGTTGGAAAGCAAGAACGTCGAAGCTATACAAGAATTCATTGCTGGCCGAATTTTCAACTCCAGGTCTCTACTCCTCGCTGACACCGACCCATGCTAATGCCGTTGGCCGTGACAAAGAGCGAAGGCCTATCGCCGAGGGCCCAACCCCTCGGTCTAAGCGGCAGGAAATCTTAGCACAGGGGCTGAGCTACCTAGATATATCCAGCGTGGGTAGGCAAACCAGGCTTGCAATTTAGATAGCTAGTAAGGTGCTCAGCAGAAGGTGTAAGAAAATGGCTCGCAGAGACGAAGACGATTGAGGAGTAGAAATCGTTGGTGGCCCCTACTAATGAGACTGTATCGTTCTTAATCTCTTAGTATGTTGGTGAGGCTATTAGTTGTCGGCGGCGCCGATGCCATCGGGTTTCTCCATGAGATGGGGTGTTATACGATTGAACACCCGTTTTTATATATGAGATGTGTGCGAATTAAGAAGCCTAAGGGTGTGGACTCGGAGATGCTGGAAGGGGTAAAGGATGGGGATGCGTCGACTCCTGAGATGAAGCCTGGAACTACGACTGAACCTGATAGTGAACCCGATGATGGGTTTTTGCCTGGGCAGGCTGAGAATGGTCTGCTAAGACCTGGTCAAATTCACGGATGAGGATCGAGAGGATTGTTTGTTTAGAGCTAGGATAGTCTGATAGGGTTGGCAGTTAGAGCTTTGTACTGTGAGGTAGAAATTTCGTGCGGTCGAAGACTTAGTAAATCAAATCACCAGCGCAAACGGGTACAGCGAGTAAATAGCTGACTCTCCGTTCTTTTTATTATGAAGAAATTGCGATGCGAGTACTGGACTATGTCTAACCTATCCTCGCCTGTAATGTTCTTTCATACTAGAAAAGCAGTCTATCACGTGCGTTCGTCAATCCAAACCCCCTTTTTCTGTTGTTCCTGAGTATTCCCAACATTGTAATGTTATGTTGAGATTTCCTGCTATGCATTGTCATTTCTCGCGATCTTGAGTGCAGAACAGGTTCACATACCTACAAGACCCATATTCATTACTAGAGAATTGTCTCACCAGAATTTAGGGCCACTAATGACCCAGATTAGGTTTGTGACTCAAGATACTTCTCGAAATTCTCCCATAAAGCACCGGTCTCGATCCATATGCCTCGTTCTATCGGCAGTAGTTGAGCCAATTGATCGAAGGAGTCTTTGGTGAGGCGTTGGCGATAACCATCAGCCCTCTGACCTTCTGCGTAGCATCTGAATGCTGTGAAGTCAAGCGTGAAAGTCTCTTTCAAGTTGATGTAGGAGTTCTCCGTCATGCCGCGCTTCTTTTTTCCATCTTCGAGATGTAATAGTATATCATTGTCAGGGTGAGGGGCTGACGGGAATATGGGTAAATAATGTCGCCAGTCAGCATCAGTCTTCGCCTGTCGCAGGTCCTGATCCCCAAAGGAGGTCATTGGTACAAATGTCAATAGCGCAGCAGTTGGGCTTAGAAGCGCGACCTTAAGGATGACGACTGGATGATCGAAGAATCCATCTTCCCGCCAATAGACCTTAGTGGCTGGGATGATCTTGCGTGCGATCTCAGCTCTGGGGGGCAGCCAAAGAATGCACCCATTGTTGATGTCCCAGAGTTCCGGTAAGGGTCTTCCGCTAGTGTATTCCTCTGCCCTCCTATAAGGAGCAAAGACCTTGTAGAATTTTGGATCCCGCTGCCAGGCAGGTCGCCACGTGGCATAATCGGCGGCATGGCTGGAGAGTTCATTCATGGTAGATTGAGACGTAGGTAATGCTGCGGATGACAGGCGTGACTATGATTGGACAATTGCTTGGACTCGCAGGCAAATAGTAGGCTCTGGCGTTATTGGGGGAAGAGTAGGAAATGCTGGTGGTCTGGAACAGAGCAGATAGGATGACGGCTAATCAAGGAACGAAGATGCCAGTATGTAGCTCGATCGCAGACTCCCAGATACCGTTGCACAACGATGAGCGAGAAGGGGTTGAAACACTTACTGTCAGGACGGAGGAACCAGATATATACCCTCATGGCTAGTTTGTACAAATGAACGCGAGTGATCCAGCACAAATGTTTACATTGATTGTGGAAGCAAATACCAAAGGTCGTCGATTTCTTTCACGCATGCATAGAACAATCATTATACGAAGGAGGAGACAGAAGTTTTGAATGTTGGGAAAACACGTTGAAGCATGCCCCTAGCCGTATTTCCATACTGCAATCATGGAAAGTGGAAGCAGACTTAAGATACTACCAAGACCGAAGCGTGTACTTAGTTTTATGCCCACCAGTAACAGGAGCCCAAGAACGGTTCTACACCAGAGTCCCAATACATGAACCCAGTCGGGTTTCAACGTGGCTCATCAATGCTTCAAGACAAATATATTACCAGATAGGTTCCACGAGAGTTCCTGTGTAAACAATGGGTAGAAGGATATTCAGAGCATGACGCAGAACAGTGACGCTTGATAATTCATGAGTGTCAGACAAACAAAGTGTGGGCGGCAGTTGAGGCATCCTCGAAAGGAACGCTAGTCTCGGCTCACCTTCCCGGGTTGCAGCTCGGGTACCCTGGTCCGCAAATTACGCCTAGCGTACGGTAATAGCCATGACGTCCCTGGAGGCTCTTCACGATGTCATTTCAACGGCTCTGTTTTTACCTCACAACTAACATTTAAGATATCTTTGCACGCTCACGTTCCCCTCTTGTTCACTACCACCTCCCTAGGACATCACCAATCGTACTTATTGACATCAAAAGACCCTTAACACCTTTCCACGACCGTTGTACGAGAGCTTTGCTCAGACTTGCACTACATCCGACGAACTCTACAATTTCCATAACATAACAATTCACCCTCCCTACTATGATGCGATCTTACCGACTAAGGGTTCCATCACACACCCGTATCTCGGCCATCAAAGCACATTCACGTCCAAATACTCAAACTCGCACAGTACCTTCTCGCCGGCAGTTCTCTCAATCGACAGGCTTTGCGTACCCAAGAAAAGATGCGCAGGACAAGGACAGCATGAATACCGAGGCAACGGAGTACAGCAAGAGCGCAACAGATGACGAAGGGGCACGCCATGATGATGCTGCCTTCAATCCAGATATCACAGATCCTCAGGCACAGAAGGATAAAGCTGGGGAAGGTACAGGAGAGGGCACGGTGAGCAAAAGCGTGCTGTCTCCCCTTTTTACATTCTTTTGGATTGCGAGAATCCTAAGGCCTCAGGTGTTTTGCTCAGTCCTTTCACAGGCTGTGGAAGTTTTCGAAAGGAAGGTCGAGTTCAGATCATAGAGCTAGAGCTGACGTGATCCTTAGGGGAAGAACAATCCACTGGACGTTAGCCCTGCAAATCCAGATGTCAGCCAGCAAAGAGGCGGGACCGAAGGCGGGGCAGAGAATTCGAGCGCCAGTTCTTCCACCGATAGCAACAGGCAAAGGACTAGCGGAGGTGGAGGGCCGCCGAAAGGGAGCAAAGTTTCTTAGTGTCTGATGGTCAAAGATCTAATGGAAGGGGGAGGCCCACCGATTGGAAGCAAAGCTTGCTTATTGCGTTATAATATAAGTTTGCATAAAAGGATGAGCGCCGCAGCAATGCTGTTACTCATACCCGCTGGATTTGTGGGAGCAGTGCAGCAACACTTCGGATTTCACTTCATCGTCCGATAGTGGTCTGGCTTTGAAACATTCTGCCTCCTAGGCAATAGCCAGCCAATCGGGCAAAAAAGATTAAGTACAAGTGGTTCACGGGGCGAGCTGAGAATTATGGAAGCGGGGCGTTTCAATTATGATTGTGCCTCCTGGGCACTGACCTGCTCTTCAGCCTATGTCTATAGCCACGAAACCGGATCTCCCTTGCTTTGTTTCGAATAGAGGCGACGAGGGATGTACACCTCATGCACAAAGCAGCAGCGGTGAAGTGATACCAGTCCTATTGGACACGCAGTAATGCATCGCGTGTGCTTGGGCATGGGGTTCGTGATGCAAAAAAACATATAAATAGAGAACCCTGCATATAGTGATCCCGCTCAGCCACCTCCCCAAACTTAGCCCCAAGCCCAGCGAAATTGTGCTTCTCCTCAGCATAAACAACACGACACTCCCACCGTATTTGGGGATGTAGTCCGTGAGCTTTGCTTCGACTTATGAAAGTCGTTGCTTACAATCCTCTTGCAACATGCCCGGCGTTCGTAAGCTACCCTCAATCAGATCCAGCCCCCAAAATTTTTCTCAATCGAGCAAAGCTGCTATCAAAGTGTCTGTCAAATGTATAATACTAATCTTCCTGTTCTCTGTTAGCCCCAGATGCACTGGCCCAAGTGAAGAAAGGCCTACGTGGCCTCTTCAACCGCAAGAAGTCCAAAGGTGCTAGCCAGCAGCAATCCGACCCCGAGAGTACGTCCAGAGAACTACCAACCGACACCGGGGCTGCCCCTGCAATTTCTGCACGCGCTGGAGACGATGCTAACAACGGTCCCTATCCCCACTACCCCATCCCACCTCTAGAGATACAGCTCATTGACCCACCCACAGGCCCCCCCACCCTCCCAGCCATCGAAGCACCCACCACCTCCTCCTCCACCCCCGCGCACCACATCTCCGAGCCCTCCGGCGTCGAAGAAGCCAAAGCCGTGGACCTGAACCCCACCCCAACAACCCCAACCCCAACCACCACCACAGCCACCGATATCCCCCCCACCACCGCAGCTACGACTGAACCTGCTGAGGGAAAACTCCTCGCGCCACTTACTACCAGCGGCATGAAGGGGGAAAGTTCAACAGGCATGAGCGCTACGAGTGGGCCGCTGGGGGATCATATGGCGGAGGTGTATCAGGAGGTTGGGCATGAGCATGATCCTGCTGAGGAGGATATGGGGGCGGGGGGGGATGATTAGGTAGGTGGGTAGGGGGTAGGAGAAGGGGGGGACTGACGGGGTCGAGAGAAAAGCTGGGGGTTGGATACCCGTTCAAGGGTTAAGTATATGTACGTATGCAGTGAGTAACAATTTGCAAATGCTTTGTATGACGCATACTTGAAAACTTTATCGTTCCCATTGGTAGTGAGAACGTTTTGTTTGGCTTATCGTGAATTATCTATTTCTTCGTTGGTCTGGTTATGGGAATATAATAGTGTGCTGGCTGCTGGATTCATTTTTCTGTCAAACAGTCTGTCATTGGAACTGAAACCCTGTAAAGATGTAGGTACTCGCGCAAAGATGTAGCGCGCGCAGGAATGATCCAGCACAGGAATTCTGTAATGATGCGGCCATAGAAGCCCTATAAAGATATAGGTGTCAATCCTAGACAACAGTTCTTCCTCTTACCATGTCTGCAGGACAACCATGGGAGAAGATGTCGCACATGGGATGATCCAGAGTAGACACCTGACGACCCTAGCATCATCATCGTTCAAGATCCATGCTCTTTGGGGACGTTGTTGACCGGGAACTGGGGACCATCCCCATTCTCGTCGACTGTGCGCTCGAGTCTCCCAAGCTCCTCCTTCTCCAGCATGTTGCAATTGACACCCATCGCCGTGGCGTTCTCGTCTTGGACTTCTGCCCAGTGGGTCATGCAACCACAGGTCGGGCAGCGATGGAAGTCAATTCTCTTGTCTCCATATTGATAAGTATCTGTCTTTGGTCCTTCGATCTGAACGTCTTTAGGGTTATAGTAGGCCCACAGCGCTCCGTAGCGACGGCAGATGGTGCAATGACACTCGTTGAGCTTCTCAGTAGGCGTGGGAAATGTGAGCTTGATGGCTTTGCAGTGGCATGTTGCTGTACTCGAGGTGCTAGTCGGAGCGGCCATGACGATTTAGAGTAGCTGCGTGACACGCGAGGCTGTTTAATTCAGTAGGCCCCAGCCCTATATAACCAAAGCAATACGGTTGAGGGTGATTGCCTTTTAGCACTCTCGCAAGTGCGGGCTGAGAAGTATGCCGCCCTACCTTAGTCAAGTCTACTTACCTCTAAGGTAAGGTAGGTAGGTACAGAGATTGACACGATAAGTCTTGACTTGCGCTAACCGCTTTAGTAAAAGCCCTAACCCTAGCTGTGAACAAGGGAGCATGCCGGTGTCTTTAGATTGCTCAACTAAAATAGTGTCTCCGCGTTATAGTTATATTCTACCAGCAGCGATGTCGGGAACTTAATTCCGATCACATCCTACATGCCACCCAAAGTTTTTACCGAAGATCTAAAAGGTGTTTCAAGACCCCTCACCTAAAGGCATTAGTACGGCAGCGTATATGGAGCAGTGGGCTAACCATTACAGCGCGCACCGCGCACCGCGCAAAGCGCAACCATCAACCATCAATATCACTATTCTACCACCCCTACCACCACCACTACTAGCTATTTTAGTAATTCTAGCTATTCTAGTTATTCTAGTAATTCTAGCTATTCTAGCGATTCTAGCTAGCATAAAAAAAATGTTGGCCTAAGCTTATAGTATACAGCGATTAATATATGCTGCTACTACCACGCGATTAATAGGGAACGCTTTTTTTTTTAGGCCTATTTAATATTAAATTCAAACCCTAAACCTTACTAATATAAATAACTAGCAGATTTTTTAAATAGGTAAATCCTACTACTAAGCTATGCGGGCTATTAATTATAATTTATAGTATTAAAGTAATATTTAAATCTACTCTACCGCTGTAATATCCTAAGTAAATGAATTATAAAAACATATTAGTATTAATAATAGGGGAGGAGGAGGGGGTATTAGATAGATAGTATATAATAAAGCAGCTTATAGGGTGATTAGAAGACGAGGAAGGAAACTATTATAGGGTTAGGATATTACTAAGGCTAAGGTATTACTAAGGGAAGAAGTACTATAAGGACGGTATACTATTAATAGAATAGATTAATATAAATATATAATAATACTAGTAAAACACTATATTAGGAGTAAAATAGGTATAGAGGAATATTATAAAGATAGAATAATAGTAATAGTATATATCTTTCTAAAAAGCTTTATGAGAATAATAGTAAGCTAGCTATTAAGAGTATATATTAATAAATAAGTAGTATTAGAAGAGGATAGCTTATATCCTAGAGCTTTATTATTAAGAATTTATAGATCTCTTTATTAGTATACTACGCGCTAAGTAACTAAATATAATATTTAATATATAGAATTTACCTCCTTTATAGTAATCTACTAACTACTATTCCTACTATAGCTTTTATAATAAGTAAGTCTATATCTAATAAGCTATTTTATATAAATATTAACTATAATATAGTCTTAATAGATAGCTATAGTATAGTTATTAATAATAATTATATATATAGTATATCTTATTTATAGATTACTTTTTTTTTCTTATATAAAATTATCTCTTTAACCTATCGCCTTTATAAGCTCCTAGATTAATAGAATTTAGACTAATCTTTTACTAGTTCCTTACTTACTTTCTATAGCACTATACTAGCTCTTAGGTCTTTAAAGGAATATATACTATTATCCTTATTAGCTATATTAATACTATTTTACCAGGGCCTTTTAATAGGGCTAGTTATTATTAGGAGTTGTTAGTACTATATATTTAAGTAGCTATTCACTAAAATTACTAGTCTAATTTGTAAGATTTAATTTAATATAGATAATTAGTTATAATTATAGGATCTACCTTCGCTATTTTAAAGTATAGTAAGTTAATTTTAGCGTAGCCTATTTAAAAGCTATATTTTAGTATTATTAAAGTAAGAAGAATTAGTTTTCTAAAGTTTATAAATATTATATTTAGAGGTATAAGCCTTATAAATATTCTTTAAGTTAGCCTTATTAATTTATCTCTATTTAGTAATATATGCTTATATATCTTCCTAAATACTATTTTTAAAGCTACTTAATAGCTAGTTAAGCTAGTAGCTGAATAGCCGCCCTTAGTTACTAGGAATTAATAGGGAACCCGTGTATCAACTGTGGTATATAGAGATATACTTGCAGATCTATTAGTTTATCTTTTTATACGCGTAGTACCTTCTTCTTAAGGGAGAAGGGCGCGTACAACCGTTGTTCCTACTAAGAGTGCTTTAGTAGGATTAGGAAATAATAAAGCTATAGATAACTCTCTAGCTATTAATAATATTTTAGAATTAGGGCCTACTTTACTATAGGATAGCCTATTTATTAGGGGTAGCTATATTATTCTTAATAAAGCCCCTATTATAGTTATAATAGCTACTTCTCTATAATCCTTTAGGGGCTTCCTTATTTCGCTTTAAAATAGTATACTTTACTTAAGGTTTACCTTATAGGTAAGTATTAAGGGGATAAGACTAAAGCTTAGTTAAGTTTAATTCCTAGCTCTATATATAGTATATTATATAGTGGGGGCTAGCTTTATAGGGTGTTAAATTATTTATTAGTTTTAATATACTAAGGCCCTTATTTTAGTATTGCTAAATACATAGCTAAAAAAAGAGTAAAGAATATCAGGATATATATAGATTTAGCTAGATTTTTAGGTGGCTTAATATTAGATATTTAAATATATTAAGTATTTTATAGCTAGTAGATTAATTTATATAAAGCTAATACTAAATTTAATATTCTACTTACTATCTTAAGATAGCTAGCTAATATTATTATTATTAAGATATAAAAACTTCTCTATAGGACTTAGTATTAGTTTCTCTATTATAGTCTTACTAAAAGCTTTAAAATCCTAATATATAAATCCACGCATTAATATTAAACTATACTATTTAAGGTTAATATTTTATATTATAATACTTTATATAAAACCTATATATATATTTACTACCTACTATATATCTTATTAAAGTAGGGTAGCTCTTATATAAAGTCCTATAAACTATATAGGTTATATTATATAAGAGTTAGAGTTACTTCTAGATCCTTAAAGCCTTCTAATATTTATTTAAGACCTTATACTTCTTATTAGATTTATTTTATATTTATATAAAATAAAAAAGCTCTATTTAAATATCTTAAGTCTACTTTTTAGACTAGTAAAACGTATATATATATTAATACTTTTTTATATTTCTTAAGTTTCTCTAATATTTAATAAAATATTCTAACTTTCTATTATAATTAATAATAACTAGAAAGATAGTTAAATAAATTAAATATTTAAGGCTAAATATCTATCCTATATTTATACGAATTAATACTATACTTCTTATACCTTTTAAATAGATTTCTTATTAAGATATTTATAAAGAAAATCTAATTAGAATTCTTAATATTACTTAGTAAGTAATTAGTCTTATCTTAAATAATTTTTAGAGCTAATAAGCACCACATCCTCTACCCTTCTCTCTTATCTATAACTACTATCTACCTACTATCTTATAAAGTTCTAGCGTTGCTATGCCTACTATTATTAATTTATTATCCTATCACCATTAAATTTAATTAATATTTACTACTAGTTATACTAATACACAAATTATTAAGACGCTAAATAAGGAAGGTATTAAGTATAAGCTATATACTTTTAAGAGACGGCTATAAGCATAGAGGCTTAAACAGCTTTAATATATAAATAATATCTTAAATAAGGGAGCTAAGGCTTATATTCTTTCACTATTCTACTATAGCTAGGTAATAGATAAAGAGATTTAGATATTATTATAAATATAAAATATTATATTAAGCTCTTTTATATTTAAACGTTTTTATTATAATTATAGTCTAAGATAATAACGGGATCTATAAAATTAAGAAGTCTAAGATTAGGAATTATAAGAAAGAATTAAAACAATTATAGCTAATAATACTACTATAAATTTTAGCTATTAAAATCTCTATACCTATCTTTAACAATATACTTAAGAAGCTAGTAAGTAAATATATATAATAAATCGCGTATTATATACTATAAGGATTATCAACCCCTAAGAAGTTACCTTATAAAATATATAAGTAAATAGATATAGAATATAGTAGCATCCTCTAAATCCTAATTATATATAGTTAGTTAACAGCTATTTAAAGCTAAACTAATTTAGTATACAGATTTATACCTATATTAATACTTACTCTTAATATATTATCTAAATCTATATAGGGGTCTCTATATATACTAGTATTAATATAGACAGACAGTATCTTAATACTATTAAAGATATTAAAATAATACCACTTAAGATATAATTAAATTAAGGGTTAAAAACAGGTATCCTAGTAAATATATATTAGAATATATAGATAGCTTTATAAGATTAAATAGATTTAGATAGAGAGCCTAAGAATATATCTTTTTAAAAATATTATATATTTAGTAAAAATATAGCTAATTAAAAAATTAAGTCTTAGTAGGCTTAGCTTTAAGATAGCTACCTTATCTAATAGCTAGATTTCTTTAAAAGAATATTATAAAAAAGAAGCTATATTTTAAAAAAGAAACTTTATAAGATTACCTTCCTAATAATCTATATACCTATCCTTTAAACTAAAATCTTTAAGTTTTGAGATAATTAGAATACTTATAAGATTTATATATAAAGAAGCTATATATATATTTTTATTAGTAAATTATAGTTTCTATATTAACATCCTAAAATATAAGGGGATAAGGAGTAAGATCTTAAGCCTAATTAGGATATTTATAAATATATTTTAAATCAGTTCCTATATAATATTAATAAATACCTACTACTAGCAACTCTAAAATTCTGCTATATAAAGATAAGGGAGTTTAGGTTTAATCTAAATATCTTAAATATTTTAGCTATTAAAGCTAATAGTACTCTATTATATATTACCCTTTATTAAGTACTACTTTATAAAGTCTACTTCTATTTTACAGCTAGTAATATTAACCCTATACTAGAAATACTTAAAAGATCTTATAATAGCTATATATAAATGCCTTCACTAGTAGTAGAAGAAATTAGAGGGGTTAGTAAGAAAGAAGAAGAAGAAATAGAGCAGCTATACTACTACTTTAATAGAGAATTTATAAAGTAGTAGGAGCTTTATAAAAAAAATAAAAAAAATAGTAAAGATAATAAATAAACCTTACTATTATTATTAATTATATTTAAGACTCTCCTAATTATTTCTATCCCTACTTATAGGAAGGTGCTATAATAATTATATCACACTTAATTATTATATAGGTATATTAAATAGGTAATAGAATACTTCTTATCTATCTATTAATAATATCTAGTATTACACAAACTATTTAGGAGTAATTAGTAATTAAATTTAACTATACTAAACTATACTAATCTAGTTACTAAACTAAAATCCTAGAATTATAGCTACTTTCTTATTAATTACCTAAAATACTTTAGCTATTATTTATTAGTCCTATTATATTATTAATTATATAATATACTTATACCCTAGTTCTACTAAATTTTATAATCTCCTTATTTTACTAACTACTATCTCTATAATAAATCCTATATATAAAGACTCCTTAAGCTAAAGAACTACTAATACCTACCTATCTCTATAGGTAACTTAGCCTATATAATACTTAGCTACCTCTTAACTATAACTCCTATAATTATTTACTAATAGGGAGTTATTACTTAGCTTATAAATATATAGTTTATTAAGAAAGTCCACCACCTAAGCCTAGTTTTATTAACTTAACTTTAAATACTCCTATAACAAGCTTAGAATCTCACTATATAATTTTAATAATAGTAAGCCCTATCCCTATTTAATCCTCTAATAACCTATTTAAATATAAGATTAAATAGAAGATACTAGTACCTAAATAGGAGATACCTATACTTAAATAGGAGGACCCTAGATTTTTAGGATATTATACCCTATAAATCTAAAGAGTTTAAAGGACTATTAAAGAAGTTAATTAATAAAAAGCTTATTAAAAGACTTAAATATAAAATTAAGTAAGACTATATACTAGCGTTAACATAATTATAAATTAATTAAATATTAAAGATCTTAAAGCTAGTGGGGTAAAAATTAAAACCTTTAATATATTTATAGATATTACTAAGTACTACTACCTCTTATCTACTCTAAAAGATTATAACCTAGATTATATAAAAGTATATATTTATATAACTAGTAAGTCTACTTACTAGTATTTAATACTATTACTAAATAGTCCTTAGCCTATAAGGTTCTTTATATTTAGAATTAAATACTTAATCTTAAGTATTTATAAAAGTATTTTATTAAGATCCTAGAAACTATAAAACCTAACTTAAAAAAATATACTTATCACCTTAATATAATAAAGATATAGATTATCTAAAGTGTTAAGGCTAGTATAAAAGGGAAGCCTCTTAAAACGCCTAAACTTACCTTTATAAAAGACTACTATATAGTTGTTAATATCTTTAAGAGCCTAGCTAGAAGGAGAAATATAGGATATATATAGCTAACATTCCCTACTAGGACTTTAAAGAGGAATTAGGGGATTCTAAAGATTAGTTAACTTTTAAAGAGGAAGTAGCTATTAAAGAGAAAGCTAAAACCTTAACTTCTAAGAAGAGATATAGATCCTAAAAAACCTTTACTCCTAAAACTAAACATAAATTTTAGAAAAAGAGTAAGACTCTACTAAAGAATAAATCTTTACTAAGAATTAAAAAGGAACCTATATCTATAAGTAAGTAGATAGTTTTTAAATAAGAGAAAACAACACCTCTAATTTAGGAAGAGGAGGTAATAGACTCTTTTAATAGGATCTTTATAAAAGATAATAGGTCTTTAAATAATAAAAAACACCTAGTTAGCTAATTATTTAAAGAAAAGACTAGTAATATAGTATATAGTTATTTAAGACTTATATATAAATAATAGCTTATAAATCTAGGTCTTACTAATAATATAAGAACTTTTATAAGAGCTAGAGTTTATTTAATTACCTATTTAATTATCTACTTAACTATTTAAAACTCTAAAGTAAAAACGGCCTACGTCCTCTTTAGGGTTTATACTCCCTATAAAATTTATTTAAAGCTATAGACTAGTACCACTAGGCCTAAATTAAGTTTAAAGAGAAATAATAATATATTTTCTAATCTAGTAGCTCTTAACTCTATATAATTAAATATTACTAATCTTATTTCTTCTATTTTAGTAATTTTAAATATCTTAATTTAATATTTAGGCTTTCTAAGTTCTTCTATCTCTATAAAGTTTTTAACCGACCCTTATTTATTACTAGTAATTTATACTTTTTAATTCTAAATAACTTTTACTATTTACTATAACTAATCTAGTCCTCTAGAACAGCTTTTTATAAGATATATATATTATTATTATTATTATATCACTATTACTAGAAACTAATTATTAGGAGAAAAGATATCTTAGTAAAAATTACTACCCCTATTAATATATATTAATTATATATTATTCTTAGTAACGGCGGGCTATAAATATTCTAATTAGTCTAAATACTTAGATATTAGAGGCTTTAGTAAATTTACAGATATTAGCTCCTCTAATAGTTTATAGCTTCGCGTATAGCTATCACATTTTCTATAAAAAAAAAATAAAAAAATCCTAGGAACAGGAATATTATTAGCTATAATACTACTAGATCTTATAATACTATCTATATATTATATAATACATCAGAAAACTATAGAAGTATAGATTTAATTATTTAATTTTTTTTTAATATAGGAAAATTCAGATATTAAATAATTTTATTATCTTTTTTAGGGGTTTTAAACACAGGAATTATTTAGATAACTTACTTTTTATATAAACTACTATTATAACCACTAGGCTATACAGCCTTTTTATAAATTATTATATTATAAATATATATAAACAATCTTATTTTTTAATAGTAGGAAAATACTTCTATTTACTAGACTCTAGCTTATAATTATAAGTACCTCCCTATTAATATTTAGAATTACAGTGGCTATAAGTTTTTATATAAATTATATATAGAATATTCTATTTAATTATAAGAAAGTACTTTTATTTACTAGGCTATAGCTCCTAATTATAAATACTTTTCTAATAATACTTAGAGGCTACTACTTAACTTATTATCTAAACCCTTATCTAAACCATATATAGAATATTTAGTTATATAAAGATATATTTATTTACTAAGCTACAGCTCTTATTTATAAGTATCTATTAATACGCGTTAAGATTTCTAAGGTATAATATTATCTAAACTACTATAGAAACTATATATAGAATATTATACTAAATATCTAAAAACGGTACTTCTATCTATTAGACTATATCTATATAATTCAAGTACTATCCTATAGTTGATGGTTACGCGGTTTTGCGTATTGCGCGGTGCGCGGTGCGCGCTGCAATGGTTGGCCCACTGCTCCATATACGCTGCCGTAATTAGGGCATGCTCATTCTTGGCACGCTGAAACAGTTAGCGCAAATCAAGACTTTTCGTGTCAATATCTGTACTGTAGTCGCGCTCTGTTGCAATATCAACTCTCCATTAGAACCGTGCAAACCTTAAGGAGGTGATTGATCGCTGTGACCTGAGTGGCTGATTCAACCGCATTAGGTGGTGTGGTTTCACCCAAATGATTCGTCGAGACCGATGAACGCTCAACAACATACATGTAGACCCTTATCATGGTCAGATGAGATGCATCACGCCTCAAGTGCGCTAAATGCAGGTGCATATCCGCGCGTTCGCATCTGCTTCATGCTGCTGCACGCTTACCAAGGTACAACAGTCAGGTCCTTCTATGTTATAATGCTTTCCGATGTCTCTCTTCTACTTCTGTACTTCTGCTCAGAAGCATGCTTTTTTCGTCGACCTTGCGTTGGGGAGCTCTGGCTGCCGTGGTGACTTCAGCTCCGTTACAAAGACAATCAAGGGCTACTTGGTTCTCATTTCGGTCAAGTGGACCTTCCCACTTCCTATGATTACGTGATTGTTGGTGGTGGAACTGCTGGACTTACTGTAGCCCGTCGCTTGGCTGAGACCAGCACTGTTGCAGTCATCGAGGCTGGCAGCCTCTACGAGTTGGACAATAGTAATCTCACAGAAATACCAGCCGATGCATCCTATTACCTCGGAAAAGACCCAAAATTTGAAAATCCACTAATTGATTGGAGGCAGCAAACAACATCCCAGCCCGGATTCGGAGGAGTCTCAGTGCTCTACCCACAAGGAAGAACTTTGGGCGGTAGTAGTGCCAGAAACTTCATGTGGTATCAGCGGGGTTCCACAGGCTCATATCAGCAATGGGCAGATATCGTAGGTGATCAAAGCTACACGTTCTCGAACTTATTGACCTACTTTAAGAAAAGCGTACAATTCAGCCCGCCAAATCAAGGGGCCAGGGCGGCTAATGCCACTCCACTCTACGATGCGTCCGTCTTTAGCAGTAGTGGCGGGCCTCTACATGTCTCGTACCCCAATTTTGCAAGCCCTTCAGCGTCTTGGCTCTCTCTTGGCTTCAATACGATAGGGCTCACAGAGCTACCTGGAGGCTTACAGGATGGTAACCTACTTGGGTGGACCTGGGTCGCTAATACTATCGACCCAGCGACCCAGATCCGCAGTACATCAGAGTCCTCTATGCTGCGAGAAGCACTTCAATTGAATGACAACCTGGTCGTCTACCACAACACACTGGCAAAGAAAATTGTGTTTGACGACACAAAAACAGCGACAGGAGTTATAGTGGAAGCCTCTGGTGTGGGCAGTGGAAGTATTACATACATGATCAAGGCAACCAACGAGGTAATTGTCTCCTCGGGGGCCTTCCGCTCGCCCCAAATGTTGATGGTTTCTGGCGTTGGTCCTGCGGCAACCCTGCAAAGCAATGGCATTGAGGTGCTTGCAGATCGACCTGGCGTCGGCCAGAATATGTGGGATCACCCTTTCTTTGGCCCATCTTACGATGTCAAGACCGTCACCCATAGTTATCTCGGGGCCACTACGTTCTCTACACAGGCAACGGAGGAGTACGTTATGAGTCGTACGGGTATTTTGACCAACGTCGGTGGCGATCTTCTAGGTATGTTGACACAGGGAATTGCTTTGCTTGATTTTCTCTCTAAATTTCTGCACTAGCTTTCGAGAAATTGCCTGCAGGTGCGGTGTCAAATTCTACTCGAAGTGCACTGGATACGACTTTTGGTCCTGACTGGCCCGACATAGAGATTCTTTCGCTTGATGCATACACAGGCCATCTGAATGATTTTGTTTTTGGTGCCCCAGACCTCAAGACCTCAAGAATTATACATCCGTGTGCATCGCACTGGGAGTATTAGATTAGATCACCTGCACCTTACCTTAACACAGTGTTATCTGAGTGTTAATGCTTTAGCGTGCTTACCTGAGGTATAAAGGGCCTTCCCTCTCAGATAGACTCTTCATGCAATTCAGTTCCTACTGTTCAACAGGTTATGAGCCCGCTTCAACACAGCTACGCACGTTTGAAGTAAGTAACTGAGTCCTCAACACCTCTTTCAAAACAAAAAGCCATCCATGGCTACCAAACAGCTATCCAGTCTCGACACTGGTGTACACCTACAAGTCCTTACAGGACAGGACAACTACAACGCCTGGGTAAGAGACTTCAAAATCGTCGCCAAATCTGAAGGCGTCTGGGGCTTCTACCAAGGAACGGAACCCATTCTTACTAAACCTGAGCGGGCGGACTACCACATCCCTCCTCAGAAGAAGAAGCGTATGACGGCGGATGCAGAGATTGTAGCCTCAGACAGCTCATCATCTCAAGCTCCTACAACACCGGCAGCTCTTAACACACTCGAAACTAACATCACCCAATATAGATTGGACAGAGAAGAATGGAAGGACAATGATAAAAAGGTCCGCCGCGCCCAGACTCTCCTAACCCAGTGGGTTGATCCGGCTATCCGTGGGAACCTTGAGGAACATGAGAACCCTATGGATGCCTGGGAATATCTTAAAGGCCAATATAAAATGACCAACGCTAGAGCACTCGACATAGCCCTTACCAAAATGGGACGTCTCAAGCTAGAGGACTGCAAGTCAATGCAGCACTATCTCAACCAACATGAGCTCCTCAAGCTAGATATCACCGACGCTAAAGGTAGCTACGATGACAGCCAGCTCATATCCAAGATATTCCGGGGACTCCCTTTCCGGTACAACAACTTCGTTGACCAATATCATCTCCTTAATGAGGATCACGATGTAAAACTTAGGGATATCACCACCAAGCTACTTACATATGAGTCAAAGCTTCTCGAGCGAGATGAGGAGAAACGTGCCAACAAGGCAGACAAAGACAAAAAAGGTTCCAAAGGCGATGACAAGGGAAACGACAAACGTAAGAAGACATGTACCTATCAGCCATGCGGGAAAATCGGCCATCTCGAGGAAGAATGCCGTATTAAACAGCGACACCTTGAGAACGATAAAAATGCGCCCTTCTCTCGTGGCAATGTTACCATCGCTTCTAACGATACTAGCGACCATCCCGTAGTTAACCCAAATTGGCTCACGGACCCGCGAGACCGGGAAGTCGCCGTTGCAGGCTTCAAACGCGCACGTGAAGTTTTTCAAAGCAGTGCTGTGACCCCCGTGCTCATCGGGTCCGAGGCTTACCCAGGAAACAATGTTACGACTGATGAGCAGATCCTGCAAATTATCATGTCTAGCTCCGACTCTATACACCACGCAGCGGGGACAAATCGCATGGGCTTGGCGAATGATTCAATGGCGGTTGTGGATTCCCAAGGTACGTTAGGCGTTTTGCCGCAGCAATCATTGGCGTTACTCTATGCTCTGGCTGATTCCTGTGCTTCTCCCCGTAGCTAGGGTTATCGGCGTGCAGGGGGTACGAGTTGTAGATGCTAGTGCCTTTCCCCTGCTTCCGCCAGGGCATCCACAAGCAAGTGTTTGTAAGCTGTACTTATTCATTAATACCTAGTGACATCCTACTAATTGGTGAAGATGCCCTAGCTGAGAAAATTGCCGATATCATCATTTCTCAAGGGCCCAATTCCTTTGATTAAGCAGACTACACCTCAAGCATGGATAAGCGTGCCACTATTTGATTTATAGTCAGTTGAGGATTCAGACATGAAATTGCCATCGTGTGGCTCTGGGGCGATACGTAGCGTGCGTTACGGAAGTGGTCCCTGCATTCGTATAGTGAAGTAGCATGATATGTACTACGCTCTTACTGTATTGCATATATAGCATAAGCTACAAAAAACGTACATCTTTGACCATCAGTGTTCACGTCAAAAGTCTGTTACTCAGGCGTATAACTGCCATAAACCGTCGCATTGTCATATGTGCACAACTGATCTCAATAACAGTTGTTTTCCATTCCACTCATACTATCAACGCCCTAGTGCACCTCTTCAACAATAGCAGGCGGAATACCCTTATCCGCAATAGCCTTCAAATCATCCTCACCCATCTTACCATCCCACCCATGAGCCACAAGATACGCTCTGAATTTCTCATCCTCGATAGCAAGATCGGCACCCGTGATGTTGGGAACGAAGAAATACGTCACTAACACGCCTGCAACGCCACAGATGGCGGCGATGATAAATGTCCACCTTTTTCCAAGATTGGTCTGGATTGGGGTGAAGACTTCGGTGCCAACGGCGGCACCAGTTTTGCCTAAAGCGGCGGATATGCCATAGCAGGTGCCGCGGACGGCGGTGGCGTAGCTTTCAGATGAAAGCAGGCCGAGCATGTCCCCTGGGCCGAGATTGCCGGAGGACAGCATTAGGCCGTAGAATATTACGAACAGGGGTACGATCTTGGTGATTCTGTCGTATGAGCAACCGATGATGAGACCGAAGACCACTATCACATGTCAGTCCTGGTTTCGTTGCATTATGTCAAAAATAACCCACGATATCCGCTGAAGCCAAGCATCATTGTTTGCTTTCGGCCAAGTCTATCGCATAGCCAGGCTCCAATGAGTACTCCAGGAAGCGCAATGCTGCCGAGAAGAAGTTGCCACTCGGCAGTCTTCTCAATGCTTCCGTTCTTGACTACACTTGAGATGATGGTACCCGAAAATACACCATTTGGGAAAGTGACCTTTGCTGATGTCAACAAATGTCAAGCAAGGGGTGACTGACTTCGACATACGAAATCATAGAGGAACCATGCCCCACATGTACCGATCAGTGACTTCCAATAATATCGAATTACCAGGAGATACGGAACTTTCCTCTTAATGGCGCCTCTACGGTAGAGCTTAGAGTTGAGCATCTTAATCCGGAAGTAGAACACCGTCAATGGCAGCAAGCACCCAATGCCGAAAGTGACTCTCCATAGCGTTGAGAGATGTTTGGTCGTGGTGGCGGACAGTACGATCAGGAATATGCTCACAGCCAGAGGACCTCCGAACGAGAGCGGCAGATTCGTCACAAGAATGAAAATCGGTCCTCGCCTTTTCAACGTGAACTCGTTTGCAGCCTCGGACGCAGACGTAGATGAAGCTGGATATTCTCCACCCGTACCAAACCCCACTATCCCCCGTGAAATAGTCATCATCCAGAACATGCCATTGATTGTGACGCCGTGTGATGCTGTAGCCAGGATACCACCAATAACAATCATAGCGGTCGTTGTGACGATTGCGACTTTGCGGCCCAGGTAGTCGCATGTTAAGCCGATGACTAACTGGCCAATAATCTCTCCAACCAGCAGTGCGTTTGACACTCGCGTGCTCACGGCGGAGGTGTATTGTTTGGCATACTCTTTCTTCAAGACGACATTCGTCATGGTCATCAAGTTGTTCTGGTATCCATCACTAATGAGAGCGAAACCGGCGCAGAACTGATAGTTGTTAGGCGAGATCTTTCGAAATTGTGCAATGGGGACTTACAATGGTGAAGAGGTCAGACAAGGACTGTCTCCTCGAACTGACCTCCCTTGAAGGTGCAGCAGGGTCCTCTGCGACCACTACAGCGCCTGGAGCGCCTGGGACCTTCGTATCCTGCTTCAAGTCCTCCTCGCTAATCTTTTCTACGTCTGACATGATTCAACTCCCAAAGCTGCTGGCTGTCGATGTTTTGCGCCAATTGGATCTGTCTCAGTCACCCCAAGAATGTTCAACGAAGCATTGGGCCCTGATAAACAGGGAATCAGAACGGGCGAGGGCCATGTTTATAAAGTGTGAAGCCAATAGTGGTTGCCGTCTTGGAGAATTGGGAACCATTCCAGAAGATCGAAGAGCCCCACGTGCCATACGTAGGTAGAATACAGAGTTTGGCTTGGCTATTGAGGGGGGGCGGCTTGGCGTCGGGAGTGGCTTGATACTTAGATAGGCAGGAGAGACTTCTAGCTTCGGGAACTACTCCTTAGGGCAGTTCCTCCATCGTCTGCTGTGCAGGTAAGCCATGTCTCGGGTTTTGATGCATGCACGCAACCGGTTCAAAGTCCTTCGTTTGTTGACCGTTTCATCCTAGCAAGCCGACATCCGGAGGTTTATGCAAGTCGCAGGCTTAGAATACTGTCCTAATCACGGAGAGTATCACTGCATTGTTTCAGACCATGTCATTGATCTTTATCGTGCATTTAGAGACCAATTGATTTGGACTACCTGCTCGGTGTACCATATGAGCTTGCAATTTATGGACCAAAATCGACTGAGGAATACTGTGAGTTGTCATTTTCGTCTCGCAGGTGTAAGCGGTCACACTGGGCGAGATTGGGCGAACGTTGTTTCTCGAAGATCTACCGAGCTACCTTTACGCTGTATCTGTATCTGAGGCATTAGGTAAGAACTCTGCTGGCTTTCATAGGTTCTGGGAAAGGCGCCAGTAGCGTGGCTTTAGCATATTAGCCCTCCTTGGCTTCCTTGGGACTTTGACCACTTGCGGTCAGGTATGCCTGTTCATTGCAGAATTTCCGACCACTTGGTTGAAGTTCTGAGGTGTCCCTTCCTTTTGGGATCTAGTCGCAAAGCCTGAAAAGTTTCACCAGTAGAAATTGATATGCCTTCCGCCTAAGATTTAGCTGACGTAACCTTCAATACCCGCTACGCCAAGCGTTGTATATTTCATCTCATCTTTCTCCCTTGATAAGAGGAGCCATTGTGAGAACCGTCGAGTCCAAGATGGCTGGCGGCGCTCCAGTTCCTGTACCAGTGCCTGAGAGCCAAGATAAAATTCTCAGCATAGCAGATCTCGAAAAGGCGGCATCCAAGAAACTAGGAAAGACTGCTAGAGGTAAGGCATCCAGATAAGGCAATTCCTTAGATCTGAATTTTGTTTGTGTCGTTGTTCTGAGGTAACATTTGTTGGGTAGTCTCCCACCGTTTGTGTGAGTAATATGAATGTGGAAAAACTTTCTGTCCAATTTAACTTAGGCCAAATTTTCCTGGTTCCTTTCATTCACTCCCCGCCTGGTTCTGTTCTATTGAACAACGCAGGCAGTCGCAACAAGCATGTATCTTGTGCATTGAGCCTTGATAATCAGACCTCAGCTATTAACCACATGAATAACCTCAGAATTCTACAATTCCGGATCCACAGATCAAATCACCATCCGCGAAAACTCAACCGCCTTCTCTAGATACCGTCTCCGCCCACGTGTCCTCATCGATGTCTCCGGCGTCGATACCTCAATCGAAGTCTTCGGCCGAAGAATATCCTTCCCCCTTTCCGTATCTCCTGCAGGCCTTCAAGCCATGGCAAACCCTGAAGGCGAACTGGCAACCAGCAGAGCATGCGCCAAACAAGGCGTTAACATGGGTATAAGCTCTTACGCGAACTACCCCATCCCATTTGTGAGATCTGCTGGCATAAACGCTGGATCTATATCCCATGCCATACAGCTGTACACCATGAAGAATCGCGCTCTTCAAGAGCGAATAATCAAGAACGCAGAAGCGGCTGGTTGTTCAGCGATCTTACTCACAGCTGACTCCCCAGTCCTCGGAGTTCGTTACAACGAGTGGAGGAATGATTTCCGCACCCCTGAGGGCCTTCATTTTCCTATTCTTGAGCAGACGTCCGAGGATATAAGACGGCAGACTCATGATGGAGTGTTTCTTGGGTTCAATGATGACTCGCATAGCTGGGACCGGGAGATTCCTCGGCTGAGGTCGCTGACGAAGATGGAGATATGGATTAAAGGTGTGCTGACTGCGGAAGATACCGAGTTGGCCATAAAGCATGGATGCGATGGTATTATCGTAAGTAACCATGGTGGAAGGCAGTTGGATGGTGTACTTGCTACGCTTGATGCGTTGCCGGAGTGTGTAGAGGCTGCTCAGGGGCGGATTAGAGTACATGTGGATGGCGGATTTAGATCTGGGACGGATATTTTCAAAGCACTGGCGCTAGGGGCAGAGTGTTGTTGGGTTGGAAGGCCTGCAATCTGGGGCCTGGCGGTGAGTGCAACACTTTCGCCAGTTCCCTTCAACGTTTTTTGTTGTGGTCGAGCTGATGTGGGATATTAGTACGATGGCGAAGCGGGTGTTAGGCTCATGCTGGAGATCCTGCACAACGAATTTCGCCGATGTATGCAACTGACCGGATGCAAAACAGTAAAGGATATTACGAAGGCTTCTTTGGCCAGATTCAATGCGGACGGGGTGCTGAAGCGGCTATGAGATCGTGTTGCAATAGAAAGGCGACGACGCCAGTCATGGCAGTGCTATTTGGGTATGCGTTTTGCGCTCTAACCCCCCAGCCTTTAATGATCGAATCAAAGGCTGTATAATAGTATCTTAATAATGTGCCCGTATGAGCAGCCAGGCGTTCGAAGATCTATGGCGTAGCTAATGATGTGAGACCTATAACCCAATATACCTGTGGCTTTGTAATCAGTGCCTTGGCTTGTGATGTGCCGAAGCTTTGTAGAGCAATTGGTTCAATTGGTTTAATAAATCGACGGGCGATATGTGTGCTTGATTTTTGGTCGAAAAATGTATCGCGGTGGACGGGACTCAGATATACAATCCCGGAATGATGTCGTAAGCCGGGCTCATCAATGTTACAATAAGAAGGTGACACCGCCAATCATGGCAGTGCTATTTCGGTATAGATTTTGTAACAGATCGTCTTGTAACACGCCTAATGGTGCACTCAGCATTGCTACATATCGAATGCTGTGGCTTTGCTTTCAGGAAATCATCATGCAGATTTTGCAATATTGGTAATTGATTCGTGAATACCCAAGGTCCATTTGGAGTCTTCTTGCGGTCCATATCAACGCCTCTGTCGTCGATCCTGGTGATTTTGCGCCTTCCTTGAAATTGACAAAGCACAGTGAAACCATTTAACCATAGCTTAGTCTCTTCGAGCGCGATTCTCTATACTCGAGGTCTTCATTGGCCATTTGGATGTTCTTGTCGAAACACCACACCTTCCAATCCTTCGCACCTACGAGGATGAGAAAAGTTTCGTCTCCAATAAAATTGACGATGCCCTCGCAAAACTCGAAGGGCCACTTTGATGCCAGCTTGGTCTTCTCGCAAGTAGACTCTCTGAAATCGACTATTCGCGAATTTGTAAGGGCCGGATCACCCCAGTAAACAATATCCTTCCAGATTAAGGGCCTATCAATATAGTATAACCTCGTTCCAGCACTTCCGAGATTATTCTCTTCTACCTCGAGTGAACATCGTTCGAAGTTGAAGCCTATACGGGTTACTATGATGTCACATGTTTGAGAGTCGGACGCAGAGGCACGCATCACGGGATAGAAGAACCAGAGAGTGGCAAAATCATTGACTTCAACAGTTCTGGTCTTCTCAAACCAATCTCGGTCGGTAGAAGCACTGTATGTGCTCGAAAGCCACTCAGATTGTCCCTGGGCACGAATTTGACCATCGAGGCTCATACGCGTAAAATACAGGTCAAACAGGTCTCTGGGTGAGTCTGACGCGACATAGTGCTGGCTACGAAGCATTTGAAATAAGAATAATGACTCTCCTTTAGGGTCGAGCATCATCTTCCAATCATGATAAAGGCGTGCTTTGACTGGGCGTGAGGCGCCCTTGGGCTTTGGAGAAGGATTCCTCTGGGGGGCCAGGTGTAGTGGTAGCAAGAGAACCTGAGATTTCATACTTTGAGAAGACCAAGTGAAGATCTCGATCTTTCCGTCCTTGTTCTGGCCGGGAGAAGCGATCGCTAGAGCTGTGCTCGAAGCCTCCATTCTGTCATACTTCGCTGAGGGTAGTTGTAGCAGATATCTTCTATCTCGGTGGGTAATGTCCCATACGTGACATCTGCCTGTTAGATCCAGCGCTGCTATTATCGAAGAAGTTATGGCTATGGTATGGAATGAGCTCCGATCTTCTGCGCAGAAGTATCTTCTCAGATGCGTTTTGAGATCTAGGGTCTCTATACTACGACAGATCCGATCGAATGGGCTAGGATCGATCCAGGCTAGAACGCCACCGGCATATGCGATACCTCCAAGAGGTAAGATAGGGGAAACATCTGGCACACCACTAAGGGTACTCTTGCTGAATGGGTGCCCAGTCCGGAAAGCATGGATATGTTCAGCCTTCAAATTCATGACAGCTTTGATCGATAGACCATCGGGTATGCATAAGTCCGTCTCTCCTCTAGGATACCACCATCGGATCAAGCACTCCATCGTCTGTGGAGCTGAAAGAAGCTCGCGCCATCTTCGCGAAACCCTCTGGGCTTGAAAGCATTGATAGAGTGGTAGGTAGAGAAAAATCTTCTGACTGATCTCGACTGGTAATTCTGCAATGATATCGTAATGAAAATTCCAGTCCAAGTTGTCGACAACAGAAGAGTCTTTCGCCAAAAATAGTGTTCGAAAGTGGTCATACGTCAGGTGTCGAGCAAGTCCACGCAACCTGTCATCATTATGAGTGGCAAACTATTGGTAAGGAGACCAAGCACCTACGCTCTTCGTTGTTCTTCGTAGGTGCTAAGCTGTAGGAACGGCGCGAGTAGTACCTCATGGGCATTCTGGGCGGGCGAAGCCATGTCTTGGGCAGACGGAGGCTTCTTTGCACAGGACTTCCACGAAACACAGCGATTGGGTGTTTACCGACTTTTGAATTAGGACTAGAATTGTTTCATGCAATAACGACGGTGATCCTGACATTGACTCGCATTCAGTTGCCCAAGATGGATGGGTAAAGCTTGGCGCCAAGAAAATGATCTCCCCGACAACAGTTCACGGAAGGTATGGAGTCTCATCGAAAGATAACGATCGACGGATTTTTTTAGTAGACAAAATAGCCTGTGTCATGGTGGGATCTATCACAGGTGCATATAAGGCTGCAGCCTGAATCTTCTTACTTGAAATTACACAATGATGGACCAGGATGAAAACTGCTCACAGCTTTGGAGACCTTCCGCCGTACCTGCAGTCAAGCAAAGATCTTATGATCATTATTGTTTACTTTGCAAAAGTAACACAAAGATTGCGGTAATTGTGTCTGGCTAGAGATCAGACTTTCAATTGCGCCCAATGTGTGTGAAAACGAATAGGAGATGTAAATTCGAAAAGTGATCGAATTGGTCTTTCTGCTAACACTGAAGGCGCACGCGGAGCAGTCGATGCGTCACAGCCCCTTTCAGATTTCTCTTATATAAAGTGACAACATCGAGATCCCTCCTTCAATTTGTTAGAGCCTAGGAAAGCCATATATCAATCAAACAGCGCATTGCAATCCTCTAGTTCACAAATCATATATTCGTCGACTTCAAGATGTAAAGTGGTCTATACATCTCTCATGGGGCCGTATTTCTATATCATTGGCGATTCCAGGTCCGACCAACGCCAAACGCCTAGAGCCCGACTCTAACAGCTACCCAGAAACAAATTAAGCCTCTGGCAGGATAGGCTCAAATGGTATTTTCTAAACTTAATTGCAGCGTTACAACATCGAGGTACGGAATCACCCCCTGCCCCCAATCTCCCCGTTATCTGTACAATCAACGATAATGTCTTTCAAGGCCACGGCCAGATCGCCGCACCCAGCACATTACTGCTTGGCCCCACCACAAAGATCCATAGCCGCCGTGCCATTGGTCGCGAGTTGCTCACATGGGACTGAATTGCTACTCGAGGGACCGTTACCGTCCGCTGCTAGTGAAAGCTGAGCATTTAGCGCGTCGGATGTTGCGACGCCAGGTGAAGCATCGGATTGAATGTCCACTACAGGCGCAGCAGTCGGTCAAGGGGAGCCATAAGGCTGTCGTTGCTTTGCTCTTAGAGAATGGTGCCGATGTGAATCTAGTGGGTGCGAATGGTAAGACGCTTTTGGATCTGGCACGTGATATGGAAAATGACAGCAATGTACGATTCTTGCGTGAATGGCGAGGTTTGCCTAAAGAAGTTAGCCAATCTTGAATAGATAAACATACTTGACTCATAAGATAATCTGTCCGTATATATAGTCAGTCCATTGTTGGCTAGCCTTCATGGTCATGTGATTGCTTATGTAAGTCACATCAAGGCAGCCATCGAGCACTTTCAAGGCAGTACTTTTAGACACGCTGGCCTGTTCCTTCGATATCTGCTTAGCAATGAATGTGAGTTTGGATATAGGTAGATCTTGGATACACTCCATTGACTGACGCCTTCCTCTGTTTATTGACAGCTGTAACCAAGCGTTCCAATGTCTTCCCTTTCCCTTACGAATACCTCCAGATTGACACCCTGTAAGTCATGCAAAGTGCAAAACATCCGGGAATGGGTTCTACCTTCTTCGCCGAACGTCCTAAATTCACGGAGGGTCGCCCTAGATTGGAAAGCAATCGTTATGAACAAGCATTGCGGTCTTTGCAAACTGATTGTTAGGACACTTTTTCAGAATCCTAGCTTCATAGAAGCTGTGAGAGGAGGTCAGGCAGCTGAAGTCAGCATTACTGCTAGGGATGTTGGAAAGGTGATTTGGAGACCAGTGGAACAGGAAAATACAGACTTTACTATTGCGGACCTGAACTGGCGCAGCGGCTGGTGCGTAGAAGATGGGCGCATGGTCAGGTATGTCAGAAGCATCAATGTTTCCGCTGAGCTGGACAGGCGTTATTGGCAAGGGGTAATCCGAGCCTCGGCTCAAAACGCTATTGATGAAAAGGATCGCTTGCTTCTGGTTAGGTCGATGCAGTCTGACAGAGTCGACGTACGGCGAATCAAATATTGGCTGGGCGATTGTAAAGCTTATCACAGTTCAGCCTGCCGACCTACCGCGTGGATCCTCCATGGGGTTCGCATGATCGATGTCAAACGACACTGTATAGTCTCGGCCCCAGCAGGCTGTCAGTACTTGGCTTTGAGCTACTGCTGGGGCGACGGTACGAAAACGGAACACCTGAAATTGACGTCCACGACCTTCGAGCAGCTCCATACTCCAGGCGAACTTTCCAAGGACAATGTACGCGTCCCTTCCACAATTCGAGATGCGATCTATTTCACAGAATGTCTTGACTACAATTATCTCTGGGTAGACGCTCTTTGTATTGTCCAGGACAATGTGGCGGAAATGGAGGTTCAGCTTAATCTAATGGACCGACTGTACAAGTCTGCAACACTCACTCTTGTAGCCGCAGCCGGAGCTGATGCATGGTCCGGCTTACCAGGAGTATTTCCTGGTTCTCGCTCGAGTCTGCAGTTCACGGAATTGGTAGACGATATCACCCTGGTCACTGCATCGAAAGATTACATCGGAGCGATTGAAGCTGCCGCCTGGTCGAAACGAGCGTGGGTTCTACAGGAGCGCAATCTTTCTCCTCGACTTCTCGTCTTCACTTCAAAACAGGTGTTCTGGGAGTGTAACAAAGCAGCATGGAGTGAAGAGATGCAGCTGGAGTGTTTCGACCGCCAAATCCAGGTTGAATTAGACACCTCCATTGCAAGGTTTAAAAAGCCCCATCCTGACCTTAGTCCTGTTCAAAGGTACGCTTTTTTATTAGCGCAATATACACCAAGAGAATTGACGAATCAATGCGACGCCTTGAATGCAGTTCGAGGGCTGCTGAATGATTTCGAGCCGATGTTCCCAGAAGGCTTCTTCTGCGGCTTGCCCGAATCTATCTTTGATACAGCTCTATTGTGGGACTTTGGCGTCTACCAGCAAGCGCCGAAACCTCGGCGTACTATGTTTCCAAGCTGGTGTTGGGCAGGCTGGCACGCAGTCGCTTCATTCTCGGTAGGTAGTCCTTTCAACGGCGCATTCCAAAACCAGAAATCCACGTCCAATGAATCTCTTGGACGACCGGATAGCGTCAAAGACGCCTCAACTGTTCGAGCCGAAGTGGCATGGTTTCGCATTGCCCAAGACAATTCATCTTGGAAAGCTGTGCAAAACAGTTGGATCGGTCATTCCGGGTCGACTTTTTACGCCGAATCAATAGAGAGATGGGAGGCGCAAGACTTAACGCGTGTTCTGGACTCGACACTACAAACCCTTGAACACGCGGAGATACCTGCCACTCACGCTTTGGTTTTCTGGACGCAGGTTGTGCTGCTCGACGTAGATAGGGCCCCACACAAGGAAAACCCGTCCGCAATGGCGGTGCGTGACCGAGACAGACAAGATATTGGCTACATTAATTTGACGGCCGAATGGAGAGGTTCGCGCTCCGATCAATTGTCCTTCATCCTTGTAGCAAGAAATATGCGTTGGGCTGAGTCGTTACTCGACCTCCTATGCGTCGAGTGGATCGATGGGATTGCCCATAGGGTGCAGGTCATCCGTAATGCATCTGTTACTGACAAGGTCTGGCATACCTTGAATCCGGAATGGCGGCTTGTTGTTCTGGCTTGATGAAGCAATGCTACACGATGGTAGGATTTGTTCTTGTAATACTTCTGATATCACTAGTATAACGAATGTTACATAATGATACATTGAATGGCTTGTATGGGCTTCGGGCCGGACGACATGTTAGACTCTCCCATGCTTTTGGTCCATCTAGCACTACCTGGGGTTTCGCGTAGATGTGAACCCTCGCTGTAGCTTATGCACCCCTATAAAATAGACAACCCTCAAGAACGTTAATGATCATACTCCCGGTAGGATATTCTGAAGCAAAGTTGCAGGACTGATGTAGCCTAGGTACTTACTAGTATACAAGTCACGCTCGAAGATTGTTGAACCCTAATCAAGCCAGTACTCTTCTTACAGTCTGCAATCATTACTTAAGATGCATGAGATAATGGGTACGTCACACAATTCCTCTACAGGGCTGGCTCTGCATCTATGGTTGCTTCGGAACATAGTCCAAAATACGGATGATCGATCCAGGAAGTCCGGACGTCATAGAGACACTGACATAATTAGAGGAGTGTTATCATATTCCTTGAAGGATGATGATTTTATCTGTTGGCAGTATTCTCTCCACTGCGTAAGAATGATCTCTCACCTATTTCCCAGTTACCCAATCTTACTATGTGTCTCAAATGTTCAAGCTAGACTCGATAGCTACCGCAGCCGATGGGCTTTCGGGAAGGTAGAATGTTGGCTTTTCAAGCCCAGCTGCTTCGAGCAACGCTGACCATTGCTCCTTTGTCCGCTCAAACGACGCGTTAGCCCCCATTTGGTTGATGTCTGAGACGGCAGCCCAAGGATGGGGCCCGTGATCAGGCATAACCTGTTCGTGGATAATGAGACGGGAATACCCAGGCTTCATAGCCTCTATAATGCGCGTCAAGATGGTAATACAATCTTTATCCTGCCAATTGTGGAGGCAGAGGCGCATGTAGTACGCTCGTGCGTCTATTGATAGCATCATTGATTGGAGAAACGCAAGGTGGTTGCTGGCAACTCAAGACTTACATTTGATAGGTTGCTCGGTGAAGAAATTGTGCGCTTGCACTTCAACGCCCGGTGGGAGACCCGATACAGCCTCAACCACAAAAGGCAGATCCTGCGCAACCAAGCGACCTGGGAGGTCAGGCATTGCAGATCGAAGTCCGGCTACCACATGAGCATTTCCGGCCCCAATATCAACAAAAAATGCGTCTTGCAACGATTCGTCGAAACCCTGAACGAGACGCTCGTGGATTGGGTAGACGCTCTCGATACGGCAAAATTTTTGGGACACCCATCGCGGCCAGTATCGTGCCTATGGCCTTCGCACTCTCTGGCTTTGAAACAAATATTTCATACGGCGCTCTGCCAGGGGCATCGAACGCGAGTTGCATGGCTGTATTTAGTGGATCGTTTGGGTTTTGAAAGCCATTTTGGGCAAGTAGAGCGGGGGTGGCGTAGAAAGTTTTATGTACGAAATCAGCACTAGGAGCAGATCAATTTAGCATTTCGAGGAGTACAGCCTGACTGAAGCCCTTTCAGCTCTGACATACAATTTCGGAACCGAGGTTGCCACTTCTGGGTTGCCAAGTATTGCATAGGAAGGGGAAAGGCCATAGCGGTCTAGGCCAATCTCTTTGACAGAACCAAAACTTACACCGGCACGCAGGAAGCGAACTTCAATCTCCGTTTGAAGGGGCAGCCATTATAGTTGATACTTCTGGTGACGTACGGAGTAGGAAGGGATCAGCACCGATAGCTTGTGCGAGCTCAACAAGCGTCTTTGGCTCGTTCTCTGCTGCAAGGGCTGGATACAATCCTAGCTCACAGCTTGTGCACATTGCTACCCATTCTGCTTGCTAGCATCTTTCAGCGTTGGAAATCCAGGAAAGACACACCTGAGCGACTGCTACGCGTGAGATCGGATCTGGATTATCTTCGAAAGACACCATAGCCGCTTGAGCCGCATAGTAAAGCTGATTGCGGAGTTCGGGATTCTCGCTAAGTGAGGGCGGAGGGTGGGAAGTGAATGACTTGAGCTGGAACAATAGCTCTGTGGGAGTGAGTTGTGACATGTTGGACATGGATGGTAATTCTGTATGCAAACTCCAGGCGCAATGTTGGGGAGACACGGCGTACCTAGGGTTGGTAGAAAGAACATTTATTACAACACAAAATACCGTTTTGTTTCACTGCCGCTAGCGTAATCAGCGGTCACTAAATGTGGACTTGTGCCTACCTTTGCTCTCCAGTTCTGCTTCACTTGGAGTTGAATGGAGACTCGGTAACATTCATCCACACAGCATTACCCCCGGATTTCAGTGCATTGATACCGCCTTTGTCCTAAAAGGAGAAGATGATTCATCATTCCCCCCGAATGTCCCTCTCTACTGCCACCACGCTGAGCGATCCTGGTGATAGGCGATGAAATATTGCGTATAGAGAAATAAGTCATGTCAAACCATATACAGATAAGGGTTCATGTTATCTGAACTTGGAGTTTAATCTTTGTAAGATATTCGCAGGTCTTATATTCTACCATTCTCTGGCTGAGAGTGGACTTGCTGTCAATGCTTGTAACAGGCGAGCTGTGTAATTGATAATGAAGAAAGGATTCTGGAACCCAGGCAGTCCACAGCGTATTTTGAGTTTAGATGCGGATAAGGTTTCAGACGCGTCTGTCGGACGCGGTCGAGTAAACAATGACGTCACATGCTCAAGACAGTCGATCCATGAGCGCCAACACACCAGATATACAGTTTCATTTACAACACTGGTGAACTTTGGATATTAGCTCGTACAAAGATGAAATCTACCCAAGATGCAGCCCATGTAACTTACTCGGACCTGAAGACATACCTCCTCTCGTACGAGTCGCACGTCTCTCCAGATGTTCAAGGCTTGGAATTATTCCGCCTCAACGAAACTCCAGAGGCCTTGGCTCAGCGGAAGAAGAATGGCAAAGCTTTCCTTGAGAAGGAAGAAGTCACAAACCTCGTTCAATGGAAGCTGTGAGTGACCTTCATTTGATATATCTACCGCAAAATCCCATCATTGACCTCCGACATCCTACAGTAAACACGGTACCTACCGCCCCAACCTGGCCAAGCTCGTTGCATCAAATACCGCCAAAGACGTTCGAGAAACAACAAAATCTGCATTCGCAATCTACGAAGCCGACAACAATGCCTACTCCAAAGCAATCACAGCATTAACCAAGTTGAAAGGCATCGGCCCCGCCACAGCCTCCCTCCTCCTTTCTACCTACGACCCCGTCAAAGTCCCTTTCTTCTCCGATGAGCTATACCGCTACCTGCATTTCGAAGATGCCAGATCAAAAGGTTGGGATCGCAAAATCAATTACACAATGAAAGAATACAAAGAACTTTTCTCGAAATTGCAAACCCTACGTTCACGACTTGAGAAAGAAAGCAAGCAGGAAGTCTCCGCGATTGACATCGAAAAAGTGGCCTACGTCCTTGGCAAAGAAGCTACCAGCTCCACCAAGGTCCCCCCGAACAAAAGGGACGCAGAAGACGACCAGGAAGCGCTTCCACCACCACCAGCAAAGCGACGCAAGAGTGGAAACGAGGTTGCACCTCCCTCCTCAAAACCAAAATCAGCCTCCTGGATAGCAACCGACCTCCGCCGCCAAGAACAAGTCCGCCGCAAAGGCCTCAACGGCTCCCCCACCTACGACACCCTCGGCTACGAACTCGACAAACAATACATCATCAAAAAAACCAGCAACCGCATGCCCAGCGCTCGCAGCGCATGGGGTGAAAAAGCCATGAAAAAATTCGCCGAAGAACGCAGAAATACGATGCGGAAAGTTGAATTACTGGGACTAAATAAACATGAAAATAATATATCCCCTTTCGATGAGTTTGTGTGGTGTGATAAGGTAGCGAGGGATTTGGGAATAGCGTACCATTTGGTGGGCATGGAGGAGTATGAGGAATGGAAGAAGAGAGGGTTTAGTGTTAAGGAGGGGGAGTTGGAGAGGGAGAATATACCGGAGGAGGAGAGGGAGAGGATTTCGAGGTTGGCGACGGGGAGTGCGTTGAGGAAGGGAAGTAAACACCGCTGATCTGCGGGGATTTGACTATTGTGATCGCTAGGAGTATATGGTGTTTGTTAGGAAATACGGTGTCAGCTATGAGGCATTGGATGTGATGGTATAACAATATCAACGCTAATTAGTCTTCGGATATGTACCACTATGCTCATAAATTATTATGATATTCCAATAAAACACCCTATCACCCTCAGAAGTCAAGCTCTTTTCCACAACCCCCGAGTTATCGAAGACGAAAACCCCTTCCAACGACCATCCATTCCAGCACGATAACCCAAATTTGAAACTTGTGAAAATCCTCGCTTCGATGCATGCAATTCAGAATCCACCTACCTGCATTACCTTAGACAGGCAGCCAGATCTCGCCCCCAGGTTCAAGTAAGTAAGGAGGTCTACATACACTCACACGCCTAAGCGCTAAAGAGCATAGATATCACCAGAGTAACGATCGTATACACTATGATCAGGGCCTGTATACCGGTATCTGTATCCATAAAGGGGCAAACATATACACAATTATCAGCCGATTTATAGCTATATCCGTATCTACAACGACAGCATCGAAAGTCCATGGTTGAACCATGACCCAACACCACGCTTTACCCACGGTTGAAGAACGACTGTACATGCCCTCATGCAAGGTCCGCTCCATCAATCGCGATTGGCCGGATAACACCGTGCAACGCACCGACTCTTATAAGCCAGTGGATATCCTACACCAGCAGCCAGAATCGACCCCTAATCCTCGCCAGCTCCTGCGCCACTCCCCTCCCCGACCCACATCCGTCGCAATAACCCCTCTACCCCCTCACTTACCTCCCTCCCGCCAGCAGCTCCTTCCTCCACGCTCCCTACACTCCCCTCCCCCCTCCCCATTTCCGGGCTCCGCCCTACCTCAAACCTAACCTTCCCTCTCCCCACCCTTCCCCCACCACCACCCTCATTACTACTCTCACTCCCCACTGGCGTCTTAACCTTCCCCTTCCCCCTCGCATCTTTCCTCGCGCCCTCAACTTTCCTCTCCACCTGCCTTCTCCTTAAATTTCCAATAGCGAGATCAGGATAGAATCTCTTCCCGTTCCTGAATTCCGTGACGGCTTGATTCCACTGTCTAGCTAACCGGGCTTGCATCTCGCTGCTGCCGGCGCTGAGGTTCTGGATGCCGATTACGGAGCCGTTTTGTATGAGGGGGTGCGAGGAGGCGGGGGTGTCGCGTTGGGTGCTCATGCGTTGGAGATCGAGGCGGAGTTGGGTGAGGGATTTTCCGGCTGCTGGGTCGGCGGCGCGGGCGGATTCGTAGGGGGAGATGCGGGGGGACCAGGGGTTGGAGACTTTATCTGTGGGGGGTGGTTTGGGTGGGGAGCTGTCGAGGCCGGGGTGGGAGAGGTTGGCGGCGGATTTGACGCGGCGTGAGGAGGAGGTGGTGGTTTTGGTGGGGTTTGTGGATGGGGCAGGGGAGGCGGGACGGTCGGCGAGGTTGGCTTGAAGGTGAGAGACTGAACCGGGGGTTGTGCTGCCGGAGTTCGTGCCGGTGCTGTTGATGAAGCGGGATATGCCGTCTGAGGGCATGGAGGGTTCGGCGGCTATTGTGGAGGAATGGCTGTGGGCGAAGGAGGAAAAGGTGCCGGTGGAGTTGGGGCTTTTAGTGGCAGAGATAGTGGAGGTGGTGGGCGCGATGGAGTGGGTGCTGCGATTCAAGAGGCGGTGAGTTACGTCCTCTGCGTGCGGAGGGTGACTGTGGGTGGGGCCGTTGTCTTTGCTGTGGTTTGCGAATGCGGAGGGGTTGTTTGGGGGAGACTGTGGAGGAGAGTATGGAAGGTTTTGCGGAGAGCGATCTGGTGGCTCTTCGTCTGGGGAAGGCGGATCTCTTGATAGTGGACTCTTTGGACGAACCAAGCTGTTGCGGGTTGCTTGTGGGGAGACGGAGCTGTTGTCTTCTGTCCAGTCGTCATCTTGGTCTTCCTCTTCATCGCCAACCTCAAAGCTTGGTTGTCCCTTGACTGGTCTATCATCAGTACCATGCTTGCGCAAGTTGCTCTTGGTGTGCGCCTTTTCTGACTTCGACTGATTGCCCAACTTGTTGCTTGACTGATTTCGTTGTATTGAAGTACTCGAGGCATTTTTCTTCAGGGATACCTTAGACCCAGTCCTCGGTAAGCTGACATTCGAGCTGTTCCGCTTGAACTTCTGGCTAGCTGGGCTCCCCACAGGAGTAGCAGATGATGACCTGTTGTGGTGCTTTGTATGGTCCGACCCATCGCTAATTTCGCCAGGCCCTAGCTTGGACAATTTATGCAAACCCTTGCCATGCGATGGTACCCTGGCATGGGGGTGGCGACCATGTCCAACAGCATGCGCCTTGTGTAATCTTGTTGAGGAGCCTTTGTGCGCCTTTTCGAGCTGCCCGCCGTTGGGGGAGCCTTTGGAAAGGGAGGGCGTTGATGAACTTCGTTTGGCTAGATCCGGCCGTCGCGCTGGTGACGGTGAGGCTTGACGAGGCATCTTCTATTTGCGATCTAGGGAGAAATGGTGTTTGCGATGTGTTGCTTCTGGCCGTGGCGGGTTGAGCGCAGGGAATGCGTGAATCACACGGTAGGATTGCGGGGCTTCGGGAGGCAAAGGATGACGCACCGCCGTAAGCCTCAGAGGTGTAGGTGAGTTATGGCATGACATGCGATTCAGTGAAATAGTTGAGATGTTCAGATGTTGGAAAGTCAGAAAATGACGGTGTGCTTTTCGCAGGTGGCAGCGGAGTTGAGCGCAAGGCGAAACCCCCCGACCTGCAGCTGTCATTGTCCAATCGGCTACTTTCCGGGTCATCCACACCATCCTCATAGGTCGAAATCTACACCGAGAATTTCTCCATACGGTCTGAAGGATACAAAATATATAAAGCACATCATTCCAAAGACAGCATCGAACATGTCGAAGCTATGAAGCATTTAGTATGCTCGATCATGATTCAAACATGTCTATGCAACTCTAACACGCCTTCGAGGATATTTACAACACGAAGCGCTGACATGGTTGTATGTACAAAGTACGAATTCCTAGTACACTTCCAACACATATCGTAATTCATCCTTCAACTTCTCGATCTCGTTGCTTGGCTTCACCTTCTTCCCAAGTGTCTTAGCATCCCGGGCAATAGCATCCTCAAGCACGTTAGTGACATCTGGCACAGGCCATGTGGGACCACCTGGAACATGCATTAGCCACGTGTTCCCCCGCAATAAAGCGGAGCGATAATTACTCACATAGATAAAAAGCCCCCTTCTCCTTCAGATAAGCCTGGATAATGTCGTTCATCGTCTGCCTCATCCGATCCTGTATATAAATCTTCTGCGGCTGATCTCGCGAGAAGGCCCGCCCAAGAAGCGTGATCACCCCAGCGTCTTGATATGCCTCCCACTCCTCACCATAACAGTACTCCTCCCGTTGATGCCTCGAGCCCATGTACAGCAACACAGCTCCAATCTCTTTGCCTTGCGCTTTCTCCCAGGCCCGATGCTGGACAAAGGCACGGAATGGCGCAAGACCAGTACCGAGACCTGCCATGATAAGTGGTTGCGTTGACTCTGGTGGGAGCTTCATCACGCTGGGCTTGACCGAAACGGTGACTGGAGTTCCGATCTTCAGCTTAGAAAGGTATCTGGTGGCTTGGCCGAATCGGTCGCGGCCTTTAGGATCCACCCATCCTACCACAACGATCATCAAGGCGACGCTTGTGGGAGTGACCTTTTGACAAGAGGCAATGGAATACTCTCTTCGCTTCATTGGGGTGACGATTCGAACAATGTCATGAAAGCTTGGGTGTGCAGAAGGGAATTCTAAGAGAACGTCGGCATAGGTAATGGTATCGACTTCAGCTCTTCGCTTGAACTCTTGATTGCCTTCTTTCGTGGGACCGCCCAGCGTCGTAAGTTCTTGCTTTTCTTTTGGGTCATCCGCAAACTCCGCCAAAGCTTCGTAGAATCGCTTTGGTGGTCGGCCGAAGATGTCAACATTTTGCATAAGAGCTTGGTACACTGTACGATTCTCAAGCACCCGTGGATCGTCGCGGCTAGGGACTTCGACTATCTCTTCCGGATCTAATCTGTAAAACGTAATAAAGTCTTTCACTTCGGTCTCGTCATTTTCAGCGTGTATACCGAGTGCTTCTCCAATATCATATTTCAATCCTGAGTTTCCTAGATCGAATTCTATATGAAAGATATTTCGATCATAAGTGAGAGGCGTAAGTCTGCGATTTTCTTGCACATGAACAGTGTATGTCTTAACAGATACATCGGGGCGGAGAGCTGGTTTGGTCCCATATGCTTCCTTAAAAGCCAGTCCTTTCGCTGCTGTCTTCCAACCCTTAAGATACGTTGGTGGCTCTACCTCAATCTTGTCAAACGCGTCGAAGCTGTTGACGTTGATATCCTTCAGCAGACTGGGTTGTCCACTCTCAAGTTCCGCAGCCGCCCAGTCTTTAGGAACCTCGATGAGTCGCAAGGCGTTGTCAAGTACCTTAGCGAGTTCTTCCAAGGTGTCTATATTTCCGTTGACAGACGCCAGCTTCTGCAACCCGACTTTCTCAAGGGTGGGTAATGCAACTCGTAAAAATGATATCTGCGTTAGATACATTTCGAGCGCTGGATCATTAGCCACGGCCTCTATGGCTGGTGGATCGAGAACATAAAGCTGAATTCCTTTTGCACCCAGAGCTTTCCGGACTTCGATGGACAGCTTGCTCTCAAGATCGTCATCTTTCACTCCTGGCAATTTGAGTATGAGTTTGCCGCCAGCTTTAGCACCATATAAAATGTCAATTTCTTTGAGAAGAATTAGTTCACCGACATACACCACGTCCGCGGCATCGATCGAATAGGATGCCTCAATTGACTTCGCGGACTTTCGAATATCTGTACGGAGAACTCCACCTTGTAATAGGTTATCGTAAGCTGTCTTGCTCGTAACGTTGTTTGCAGATTCCGTCGCTAATGCTTGCCCCAATGCCACAGGCGCATTGGCTGAATTTGAGGTATCGATATCCCAGAACGTGTATTGCTGCACAGATGTAGGATCCAATAATTGCAGCGCCGAGTTTGTGGTCCCGTTCGTTTGCTCCGTAGGTTTCAGCAAAGGCTCCCTGACAAGTAGTTGGAATGCAGCTGCAATGGATACAGGTGTCCAGACCGTTTCTCTAGCGTACTTCACATCGATCACAGCGGGAGGGGTAGTCCATTCGTGAGAGAAGGTCACAGCGGCCACAACGTCACAGTAGAGGTTCGACCGGACATTGCCATCTGATACGGCTTGGACGTCCTGCACCTGACCAAGAACGCCAATGGTCTTCACGGAATTGGGCAAAGCGTTCAGGAATTCCTCCTCAACGAACGGTCTGTAGATTCTCACATTCAAGACCCCGACTTTGGCACCATCCCTCTCGAGAGACAGAGCCACCTGCGAAGCTAGTGATGACTCAACGGTCCCAAATACAACCAGAACGGAGTCCGGTGCCGCATGTCCTTGATATTCAAACAGACCGTACTCGGTTCCTAGCTCGCCGTTAAGTGCATTCAAAAGACCCAGCACCTTGGTATCCAGACTAGCACTCTTTTTCCCTGGTGCCAAGATCTCGTGCTGAACTGCCTTATAGGTATTTTGCAGACCTGGTTGGTCAAGCACATCGATGACCCTAGTAGTTTCACGCCCCACGCTAATGCCATCATAGATGTGTATCGTTGGTATGATACTCGCAAGTAATGTAGCGAACAACGACATGTGCTGCGCCTCATATGCAGAGAACGATAAGACCATGCCGAGTCCCAAATCTTCGGCCAGCGACAACGCAGTCACGTAGTCCGAGACGAGCTGAGAGGAAGCGCCTGCATAGTCAATAGCAGCGATATGGGCGACGAACGGACTGGCGACCGAGTAGAGAAGCGATAGTTGGTCAAGAGCTGCACGTAGGTACTGTAGGGTCGACGAGGAGGCTAATATTGACTGAGGGACATAGCGCTTCTTCAGGTCAAAGTCTTTAGAGAAGACGTATCCGAGAGCAATTGAGGCAGCTCCTTGTCGGATCTGCATCGCCTCGACATTGGTAGGGTATCCATGGGCATTTTGCGCCCCCTCTTTGAACCAATCCTTAACAGCGGTGTCGAGATCAAATGTTTCAGGAGAATATGTCCATAGTCTGTCAGACAGGGTGTATGCAACCTGTTGAATTAAAATTTGGGCAGTCACATAGGTGGGGCCACCAATTGACTTCAGAGATGTGGGCTGGCCGAAAGGAAGGCTCGTCGAATGTTGCTTGAACTCTTTAATATTCTTCTCGGGTCCTTCATAAACAGGCTGTGGCACTGGCGCAGGGCCATTAAAATCTGTGGGCTGTAAATGCATGATTCTAAAGAAAACACCACCAAAATGCAAGGACGCTGTACAAAAAACCAAGAAAAGAAAGCCAAAAAAGTGAAATGGTGAGTAATGGTATGAACGAAAAATAATTGCCGCCACGAGAGATGACCAAAGCGATGGCGTGCTTCCACGCTAAAGAGATCCTCCCGCGATAAGATAACCTTAGATCTACCCAGTACCTTACCCCTGTCCGCACATGGCTCATCCATATCTGACCCATCCAACCATGGCAGCAAACAAGGCAAACACCTCCGCAGTAGCTCTCGTAGGCTGCACCGGCCTCGTAGTAAGTCATCCTCTAAACAAAACATCCTATCCATCTATCTAACCTCCATCCTCAGGGTTCCCACATCCTCACAACTCTCACCTCCCTCCCAACCCCTCCCCCAATTCACGCGCTCGCACGCAAACCCCTCACCACCACCTCACCCACCCTAACACCGCACATCGAAGCCTCCAGCTCATCATGGCCCTCCATCCTCAAATCTCTCACTCCTTCACCCAAAGTCTTCATCTCAGCCCTCGGCACAACAAGAGCACAAGCCGGCTCCTTCGAGGCGCAAAGGAAGATCGACTATGACCTTAATCTCTCCCTCGCCAAAGCCGCTAGAGAATCAGGGGCGGAGACCTACGTCCTGATTTCCTCAGCAGCGGTATCCACGAGCTCTATGATGCCTTATCCTAAAATGAAAGCTGAGCTTGAAGAAGAGGTTAAAAAACTTGGGTTCCCGCATACGGTTATTTTGAAGCCTGGGCTATTGGTGGGAGAAAGGAAGGATAGCAGACCACCGGAGGCTGTGTTTAGATATGTGGCCAAGGGGATGAGGAAGCTTGGTGGGGCGGCATTGACGGATTGGTGGGCGCAGGATGCGGATGTAGTAGCGAAGGCGGCGGTGAGCGCAGGGTTGGCGTGTGCTGGGGGCAAGAGGGAGAAGGGATTGTGGGTTGTGGAACAGGGCGAGATTGTTAGGTTGGGAAAGAAGGAATGGGAGGTGGAAAAGTAGGTGTGAAAGTGGAGAATATATAGGGAGCTCGCTGCTGGTATACTTGTTGGAGTTAATTGATTAGGTTTCTTCCTGTCCTATTGGGTGTTCAAAGACGAATTGGCAGGGTTCTCTGGGAGTAGCCGCTATTTAGTACTAGGAATAGAAAGAAAGATTTGACTGAATGTGTGTCGGTACTCCCAAAATTTAGAATGGTCACACTCATGGTATCAAGTAGTCACAGCAAGGCCGGACATTGACGGCCCTGTGCCCTCTCAAGCCGTGTTCGAGTTACCGACCCCTCTTTGTTATGGACAGAGTTGCTTCTATATGACATAGTAGCCACTTGAAGATAGATTGGGAATGCGGCAGATACAGCTATGCGATCGTCAAACTGTAGTATCAGTTTTCTAAGATCGTATAAGAGCTCTTTACAGGCGAGCTGATTCTTGGTCCTGATGCCTGCACCAGAATCCGCCCAAGAGCTATCCCTAAGGTTGGTGAATTAGGGTGCCGAAATGGTTGTGGCGGTGCGCTTAGGGGGTCGCTTAGGAGCGATCCTCCCTCATAGAAATCGTAAGATACTTCTATAGAGCTTTCTCGACAACGTGCATATCAAAATGTCGATACGGGTCCATGACAGCTTTGCATTGGAGACATAGAGGGTTGTAGGGCATGAACCTAGGGGTCTGAAAGGATCGAGGAGCAGTAAGAATGCTCTCGTGAAGTTATCACTACGACATGTCGATGTTCACGAGTGGGATATTTCTGAACCCGACTCTTTCTGAAGACTTGAAAAGCCTTGCTGATCAATGTGAGTTTCCCAATGACATTCACCTAACGCTTTCCACTATGGAAAGTAGACATTGCTCATAGTACGGGTTTCGCAATACGTGCACCAGCTGATCAGCGAATCGCAACCGACAAGCGGTACGTCTGGGTCAACGCAAATGTTCAGCCGTTTCCAATACTTTAGCCGAGCCTGATCACTGCCGTAATGCAACCCAGCCTGGGGTTGGCTACCGTGTCACTTATGATCAAAGTCGTCTCGGTGCAAAGGGAGCTTTCCAATGTTGGTTGAACTAGGTGTGTATGGTGATTTGGCCTTATTACCATGGTAGATCTTCCCAGCGAGCATTGTCGCAACAACAAAACCTTTGAAGGCACCGTCTCAGAAAACGATATTGATTAAGCTTATCTCCAACGTAACCACCATACGAAGAGACTGAGCCATGCGTGTGTCACTACATGAAGACTAGCTCCACACTATCAAAGCCTTCGCCTGATGTGCTTCTTGCATGATTGTAATATCCACAGGCGGGAGAGCTTTAACGAATCAGTCATCAGATCGTGTAGGACTAACCGAGTCGCAAATCACTTGACACCCAGCTTTGGGGTCTAGACTTCCACAGAAGCGAAGAATGGGGCATTAAGGTCGCTTGATTGCACTAGCTTCGACATTCGTTGTCTGATTCGATGATTGTTCCCGGTACTCTTCCTAATTTGTATTCTGCATAGCTGATGCCAAAAATCAGCCTGCGGGCGTCTAAACAGCAAACCGGACTTGATGGGCGTCAGCCGAAGTTCGTTAGATCTGCAGGATGACCCGCCAGACATGGCTTTCTACTAATCTGAAAGGGGCCTCAGATGGCAACCATAAGGCTAACCAGCAAGCGACAAAGAAAGGGGGCCGGCCTTCATTCGGGTAATACTAGGTAAGGCTATGCTCTCGAGCTTTAATTATCTTGCACCTACTTTCACATTCTATAATATTCGTGCTTGCTCTTATTCAAAGGTCTACCGTCGCCAATACAAAAAGTTTTACCTCTAGTGCATTCATCGGCCTCGCCTATAGCGTTATAATCCACAGATCTTAGACATATGGCAGAAAGCGAACCTCAACTAAGGTGTGATTAATCATCACCAAAGCGTTACTGAATGACTGATTTATGGCTCCGCAGACAGGTGCTTTTTTCATGGCAGATATTTGTTAGTGCCTACTATCTCTCCCATGTTGATACTAATTGGTGTTCAGATGATTAGCGTTAGCAGTGTGATAGGCGTGACGATCTTCTACGGAGATGGAGAAGCTCTCGAGGTCGCAGGACCTTCAGGCGCATTGTTGGCATTCGCAATTGTGGGAATCGTCGCGATATGCGTCATGGAAGGCATCAGCGAAATGATACAGATGTTCCCAACACCAAATGCCCTCATGGAATTCGTGCGGGCTTTTGTGGATGCAGATCTAGCATGGGTGGTAGGCATCGCATACTGGTATAGACCACAGAGATGCCAATAGCAGCACTGTCTTTTTGGCATAGGCGCTAACCTCCCCCCAGGTACACTTATTCAGCAATTTTTGCCACATTAATCATCACGGCTGCTGGTTTCTCGGACTTCTGGGGACTAGCTCAAGTTTACCAAACACTCATTTTCTACGTCCTTGCTCCCATCATAATCTTGTTTATCAATTTTGCCGGTGTTCTCGTAAGTTTGCCGAAAATCGGCGGAGCATAACGTGATAGAACTAAAATTTGCAGTATTTCGGTTGGATCGAGACCGTTGGTGGGATACTGAAAACCTGTATGGTTGTTGGAGGCGCAATATTCATGTATGTGATACACGGGCAAGGTACTTAAATCCACTTCTTCTCCGTGGATCAGTAACTGATTGTCGAGAAGAACACTACGGCTCCGATAGTACGTCCTTTTCTCGATGGATGCAGGGTTTTCGATGCTCACGTGAACCCCGACACAACCTCACTGACTGACAATGATGTGTAGATATCAATGACGGTTTTAGGAACAACGACTCATTTGCTCACAATCCCCGGCAAGCCGGCTGGTAAGCCATTAGATTGTATCCTGACTTTCCTAGGGCATTTTTGATAATGATATCTATAGTTACGTTGTACCATTAATAGCCTATGGCTTCATTGGTGTCGAAATGGTCTCGATGGCTGCCTTTGAGGCGCGCGACCTCCATTCACTACGCATGCCTTCTCAGATAATTGCCTATTTCGTAGTTGCGATATACTTTTTGCTAGCAATAGGAGAGTTTCTGAACGTTAAGTGGGTGGGTACTCCTCTTCCAGAGATCTACGGCATCAATGGCACCTCAGTCGGGACATCGCGGTCCAACGCTGTTTTTGTACTTGCAGCAGCTGCAGCTGGGTACAAACATATGCCAGGGTTCATGAACGGTCTCATGATCTTTTCAGCTCTCAGTGCGTCGAACTCGGCACTGTACGTTGCGTCTCGAGCATTGTACGGTATGACTCGCACTATAACTCCTAGAGGATGGCTATCATTCCTCAAGGAGCTAGGGAGCGTCTGGCACAAGACCGGTGTTCCTATGTGGGCATTATTCATTTCCTTTTTAGCCTTTCTCTGGCTTCCATTTCTGCAATTGAAAAGAGGCTATGCTATTTCAGATGTGAGTTGCCTCCACCAGTGCGGGTAGTGACTTCAACTTACACAATGCAAGCTTCGCGAGATCATGAGCACGTCGGCCAGCGTTAGCTGTCTCCTGGTCTGGGCGTCACAATGTCTCGCTTTCATCCGTTATCATGCATGGTAAGTCTTCATATGTGAAAATCTCGATATCTTGAGGGCTAATTGTCTGCGATGTCAGGCTTCGCAAACACAAAGATACTATCGCCCAAGTTTATCCTGAGCATAACCGGTGGAGGAGTACGAGTCAAGCATCGACAATCCTTGGCGGCCTGCAACCCGTGATTGCTTGGCTTGGGATGATCGGCTGTCTAGTCATTGTCTTCGTCTTCACTACGGCGACTTGGTGGACCACTCCAGTTGATTTCAGCAAAGTTGCCATTGCGTATGGTGCCGTAAGCAAAACTCCCACAGCCGGTGCAATGAGGGAGTCACTGACCAGCGATACAAACCCAGCCTATTATACTCACCAGTTTCTTCCTTGTACTGAAACTCATCACATGGACAGGTCCCATCCACCTCGATGACGACTTTGCTAAGCTTGCAGCTACGCTTGAGCACTTGAAATTCCTCAAGCCTGAGCGTCAGCGTGCATCTCAGGCTGACGGTAATGTGAATAGACTTAGGCGAATGAGCAGATTTTTCACATGGAAACAGCGTTCGAAAAGTGGGCAGAGTTCCAGCACTGGTGGGGATGTCGAACTCGAAGTTATATAGCACGTTTGCACTCAATTAGTCGCCGAGAATGTTCAAGGCGGGAGGACATTCGCCTCGATGTTGGAGGCCTTGGAGAGACTCTCAGCGTGCAATGAATGGGCTTCTCTAGACCGGACTTAGCCTGTGCATGTGAACCGCCAATCGTGAAAAGGATGTGACGTGGCTTACACGGAGCTACGAGATGCGCTATCCGCCCATCGTGCCACGGAACGCCATGCAGGTTCTACCGATCGGGATCGAAGACGCTAACTTACGCTTAAGCTACCCCTAAGGATTTGCTCCTCATTATGTATGGCTGCCCCCACGGTACATCGGGCGTCAAAGGGCGTAAGATGTGTAGCGACAGTCCAGTGCTGGCCTTATGAGGCTGGGTGGCTGACCAATGACGAGCATCATATTGATACTCCTCATAAGACTAATGACTGTACAACTAGGTATCGCTCGCCGGGGGAGGCGCTCTATCTATTGACCTAATAGGGCTACTTCACAAAGGATAGCTAGGAATTGTAAGGCAGGACGTTCATTCAACCCTCAATGACGAAATATTAAGATTAGAGCAAATGATACATGAGCAACCTTCATCATGCCGTCAGACCCGACAAAAGAAAAGACGATTAGCCCCCTCAAATCAGTTCAGGACGCCATACGTACCAGAATGCACAACGCCGAGGATCCCTCAGATGCGTCGAGGGTCTTTATTTGTGAAGACGATTTGCAAAGAGCCTGGCAAAATCACGACTTAAAGACTATCTTTCCCCCAACCAAATACAGCCGGGAGGAGCTGGAGACAATCAGAGACCGCTTTCTCCGCGTGTTGTCAGTATTAATCTTCATAGGATGGTCAAGCGATGACCTTGTCAACAAGTTCCGCTCTCAATTTCTTCGTGTTGTGGGCAGAGAAGACAATAATTTGCCGATGAATAAGGAGAAACTTGAAGAATTCCTAGATACTTCATTCTACATGTTTTGGCAACATCAATTCGCATTTTGTCCAGCAATAATACAGGAATCTGGATACAGTCATATCCAGAGGATAGAGACAGACAGACGTTTGCCATTCAGTGGAAAACCTGTCGAGGTGGGAGGCGGCGCATATGGAATGGTCTCGCAAGTAACCATTGCTCCTCGCTGCCTTCGTCACACAGAGAACGGTACCGACAATTTCAAGGTAATTCGCCATTACCAGTCATTAGATCGAGTGACACTGAAACATTGTATAGCCTATGGTTGTGGCTTGTAAAACGTACACGAACGAAAACAGTGCCGAAAACTTTCACCGAGAGTCAGAAAACCTAGACATCCTTAAAGAAGGCTTGATGGGATCAAAACGTATTATGCAGCATATAGCGTCGATCATACACGGCAACAATTTCATGATCTTGCTCCCATTGGCCCGACATGGCGACCTAGAAATTTTCCTGCGTGGTGGATACAAACCCGGCGCTGACACCCGATACTACCATAAGATTTATGATTTTGACGCGACTTTCCCCCAATTGTCCTGCGAGGAAACCTTGCACAGAGCACTTCTAAAGGAGATGTTCGAGATCGCAAGAGCGCTAGTCTGGTTACACGAAGAGCTCCATCTATTCGGAAAACTGGACGAGTATCTCGCTCATCTAGACCTAAAGCCTGAAAATATACTGTTAGTTCAAAACAATCACAGTGGTACTGCAGGATCGGACCACCCAGCCGGTAAATGGATGCTGACAGATTTTGGGGTGTCTGTTTTTGACAAGGCCACCAATGAGAAAGCAACTCGGGTCCATTCAATTCGTGATGTTGGACCCCGGCTCACATCGAGGGCCAACAGGGCCGAAGTAATGCGAGGGTATGGACCTTACCAGCCACCGGAGGTCGATCTAGACAAGGTTGATGGCAGAAAGTGCGATGTCTGGTCTTTGGCTTGCATCCTTTGCGATGTCTTAGCATTCGCTTTTGGTAGAGGTACAGCCTTGCACAGATTCCGAGCCCTACGCTATGATGGTAGAGATGACTACTTCTATAGAGCCAGAGGGAGCTCAGAGAACCAGCCAAGGGTGATTAACAGCTCGAATACGGAACTCAAATCCGAGATAAGAGACTGGTTTCGATCCCACGCATACGCTTCAATTCATACATGGGTTCCTCATTACGTTTCCATCATAGAGAGAGCTCTAGTACCGGGGCCAAGAGAGCGTCCAGATATGAAGCTTATCATGCACGGCCTTGGAAGTCTCCCCGTCAACGTTCGTTCGAGTCCAGAGACATTAGACCATTTCCGTAGTTCCGATCGACTTCGCCCACAGCAAACACAAAGACCCTCTGATACGTCGAATGGTACTGCAAATACATCCAGTAATAGTTTCTCGCCAACAGTGCATATTACCGGCGCGTCCACGGCGGATAGGTTCTCGTTCTATGACACGCCCGAGGTAATAACCCAACCATTTCCAGCATATGAATACCGCAGGTACCCAAGCACAAGCACCTCAAATACTGAAGCCTCTTATCTACAAGATGGCAATATACCAGTAGGAAAAGTGTTGTCTATACCGAGCACCTCAAATACTGAAGCCTCTTATCCACAATATGGCAATCTCCCAGTAGACAAAGTGTTGTCTGTACCTATACCCAAGCTCCAGCCTCTCAGAAAAGCTTCGGAGTATAAGCGAGCCTCCAGGTCTTCTCCCATTCTGAACAGCAAGCAATCTGTGGATGCTGTGGCAGTCACGCCCACAGGAGATAAGGTAGCATTCTTGTGTGGAAGGCATATCCATGCTTATTTAACATGCGATGGGTCAAAAGCCGGGACTATAGAGGAATTAGCACCTGAAGATACAACGCCACCGGTCAAGTGGAAAAAGTTGTGCATCGCAAATGGTTTCGCGGTTACATATGGATTGAAGGGATTGAAGGGGACTGAAAAGTTTGTGAGTTGTCAATCCTATGCTGTGGCACTGCTGGCATCCGTTATTGACCTGTCATAGATCCAAGTACGTGAGTTTGGATCAGGCAGAGAAGTAACAACAGTTCCTGTTACTTTGAATAACGAGCAGGCTTCGGATATCCTGCTTTCAAATCGAGATGTAGTCGTTTGTGTCTATACCCGACGGTTGTACCTGGCTTCTCTCTCGTTAGTAGCATTGAGTTTTGCCTACTTTGGCCCTGAATACTGATCTAAGGTTTAGCGGTGGTGAATCGAAAGAACTTGAGATAGGCGGAGGTGAAGATCTCGCAATTAAAGCGGCGTGTTTCAGCGAGAACGGAGACTTGCTCTTCGTGTGGGCCTCCGGTAAAGTTCATCGTGGTTATCTTTATGGGATGAATGGCGAGGATGCAACTCTCATTGGCGAGGTCTCATATGAGAAGGTACTCTCCCGTTCTCACTTCTGTCAACACCATCACTGAGACTCTAAAGGCAGCAAATGATTCGAAGGATTTCACGCTATGGCCATACGAGAGCATGCCTGCTTGCATTGTCTACAACAGTCACGGCAGCACCTTCGTTATACATCCCAACACCGATCTACAAGAGCAGCCCCAGAAACGGCAATCTCTGATAATCCCTTCAGCGCTCGTGGGTCGCGTTGCACGAGACAATGTGTTGATATGCATCCAGAAAGGACTTATGAAGGGACGCAAACCTAAGATCTTCGAATACGAACTGTCAAAGGGAACAGACGAACGTTTCCTGATTTCAAAGTCCAGCGATAGTCTAGCCTCAGTTGAATACAGTGTGGATGAAACCGCCAAAATCGCTCTAGGGCTCTATGAAGATAAGCTACTGCTTAGTCTATGTACTATGAAAGGAGAAATAACGAAATATATACGCAAATCCTGAGACGTTATCGCACATATCAGACCCCTGGAACAATCCTTTCTCGACGGCACGACGAAGTCAATGATCACCGGTTCGGTCATGGCCCTTTCAATGTGCTTGACTTGAAATTGCTGAGCCAGTGCCAGCCATTCTCCGCACGAGGTTTGTGTCTCAATACCAAAAGCCCATAGCCTACAAAAGTCAAAAGAGTCAGAGGAATCCAGGTAGCAATATAGATCCAGAAATCATCAGCTATCATGATTCTCATCGTTTGCTGATTGAAGACGAACAGGTTCATTCCATATATCGACTTTTGGTCGCCATCGTTAGCCAGGACACAGAGCTGTAGGTGTTGGAGCTTACCGCAACGAAACTTCCCGGTAGATAGAGAAGCGTTAGGTACGTGATCCATTTCACTACTGCGGTATCACGAGTTGTAGTCTCAGCCAATGTCGATACATGCTTGTTGGTGTCTGCAGAGGTGTACTGATTCTTCAAATCAAGGGCATATGCAAACTAGTGCAAAGATAAACGCCATTAGCTGGTGAACATAACCGGCTTCACGTCCAATGAGACTTACAAGATCGATGGTATTCCCGATTCTCTTCGTCAACACAGACATATTCTCAACGTATCCCGCCAACTGAGCTTTGTACGAGTTTAAGGACCATACGCCTTGGAAGTCGGCACCGGGGATTTCCTGGAATCTTTCGATTATTTCAAGACTACTCTTACAATGTGCGCTTAACGACAGTGCTGTATCTTGCAAATCTCGCAGCCCTTGCATTTTATCGAAATTTTCTGTGACGGCGGCAGGTGTCCCAAGCTGTAGCGTCTCAAGGTCTAAGGCCATAATTTGATTATTCTTAATTGAGTCAGAAGCTTAGCATTTTAGAGGATGGAGGTTCAATTTACGTTTCTTTCGAATTCCGTTCCCAGTGATCTGAAGTACCACCTCCAATTCTCAAGGTATGATGCGAATGGTAACATATGTAATCGGTACGGGTTTTCGAAGATGCTGGTCAATCCACGTGCATCGGACTGCGGAAGTCCAAATTCCAGCAAGCGCCTCTCAAGAACACTTTCATTGAGTGGATGCAGGATTATAAAGAGGTCGAACTTCTTCGTTAAAGAATGGTGATGGTACACGCCCGTTTGCCTTACTGACCATGGACTGTCTGGAGACCTTTGGTTCTCTTCCGAGTACCGAATCTGATATGTAAGATCTTGCGCATTGGTAAGCGAAAATTTCATAAGATAGCCATTTGCCTTACTATGCGAGCCATCTTCCGTTGTTCGGCTTGACACATTACTTGAACCATCCTCGGCAAGGTGAGGCGCACCGCCAAACGAGTAAAGTACGGAAAGGAAGGCTGGGTCGACTTCATATCTTGTCAATATCTTGCGCATCAGAGATTCCGATATCTCCAGAGGGAAAGGCGATTTTGTCGAATGCAATGATCTTATATCGTTTGTTATGGTAAGCTCAAAGAATTAGATTTAGATTACAAGCTTACATGATCCTGACCCTAGGTAGCTGGTCATCCGGTTGACACAGGATACTCTCCACCTCAGCTGCACGCTCGTACAAATTTGCCGCACATGTCGTGGAACCTGTTAGGACATCAGTAGTTGCCCCCAGCCTGAGGCAAAGCACGGTCACCTCTAATGTGATTGATATCGATAATGTGGAGGTTAATTACCTCGGAGAAGAGCTTTGAGCTAAGCCGGCTTAACCGAGCACTGAGGCTGTTTGAGGTTATAATAGCATTGGTGCCACCAATACCAGCAGGATAGTCACGCCATCGAGCAAATGCAGGAGGATCTGCCCTCACAGGCGGGAATTGGGTAAGAGGTATGCTCCTTCTGATTGCAGTCGTGTTCATGTTTTTCTCGTCGGTGCAAGGTCAATAATGTTCACCACATCAGAGGCACCACGCCAGATGACCTTTTGTTACTTTGAATTGGCAGCAGCCTTACTGAGCACAAGGTTGAAAGCTTCGGGGCTTAGATCCCACTATCGGTCGGGGACCGAGGCATTGGTAGTTTTGTGGCTTTTGCCATTATTTCGTAACATCCAATCGCAGCATCCACAGAAAGCCTCTCTCATGCAGTCGTTGTGACAATGCAACGAGGTCCAATAAGAGAGACAATGTTATTATTACGCCATATTTATTGACACACCCTTCTCGTATTACATGTAATGCGCCTTTACTGCCCTCCTATTCTTCAGCCCCACGTAGACCGAGCGCCTGCACGCTCTATTGTGTTGGCGCTTCGGCATGTTCCAATATTGTCTGTTGCACTGCGCTGGAGCCTATCCTGGCGGCGACGGGCTTCAAGTTCCGCAGCCCAAGAACTGAGATTACCTCCAATCAGCCTTTTCCAGAAAGCCATCACAATTCATTCGGGTAAACTTACTCAACCTCATTCGGTCCCAACTCTCTTGGAGCCCAGTATTTCAATCGGTGCGACTTAGTCTGCTTGCCCAAATCAAGTTTTAATGGTCTGAAATCGAGGAACTGTTGCGGCACTGGGAGATCGACGTACCGAGATCCTGAAATCGATACCTGAGCCAAACTTCTGGACTAAAAATTCACGGAGGTTGGAACCATTGACGATGTACCTCGTTTGGTGCGGGCTGAGGAAGTATTCACGGAGAGGCGGTGCTTGCTCGTGAAAGGCCGCCATGTTTCTAAGCAACAGGATGATCTATCAGCGTGCAACACTGAGGAGGATGAAACGGGGCGAGCACTTGCATTATATCAAGGAGGCAGACTGCGGGGCGACAAAGAGCCGCAGCCCATACGGCGATGTAGCTGGCGTCGTATGCTTATCATGGTTGGCCGCCCAGGCCTGCATCAGCCAGGTTCATGTTGCAGCGGCATGGAACAGCTGTCCATGTGAGTCAACCGTGACTCTTCAGCCCGCTAAACTGGTCCGCCCCCACACACACTGAATGTTCTTTTGGATGGGGTGGTTGTAGCCCTCCACGACGCGGCCTTCTAACTGCGTTTTGCCCAACCCTTCTCATACAATCACTTGATCATTTCCTGTACGTATCACAAAAGACCTTACATAAATAGTATATAGTAGTCTTACCACTATGTTGCCATCAAGATTGATAGCGAGAAGCAATCTGCAGGTTGGATGTTTCGCGAAATGGCTGCTTAAGGCTGCATTTAGCCCTAAGGTCTGAGCACCAACTATATGCAGCTAGGTAAGAAAGCTCGATCATAGCTTGACGAAGCCCGTGGAGGAACGCTCCTAGGTCGTGACTGGGCCTTGAATAGCGTTCGCTACCAAATTCATAGGCACAAGGAGCATATGGTGACATCTTTCACCGTTTGCAGAAATTTTCTCGGACACGTAACGTAGCTGAAGTGACCATGAGTTGACAGGATCAGCAAATCCTTGCCAGAGCTATTTTGTCTTGTCTATTGCTCGATGATAATATCATGGGCCGGGGAATGAAAGTGACAGTATCGATTCTTGCAGGGTCAACCTCTGTCAACCGGAAGCTGGTAGGAGAAAGGGTTTAGATTTATCAATCTTTTCAATCACTATTCTCACCGAGAAAGAATGCAAATGAAGCGTTACACCTTTGTAGCAGCACCATAAGATCCGACCCAAAACCATTAGTATTTGTGTACTAAGCGAACGATGTTTTGCCACCAAATTCCGGGAATACTTCGGCTTGAAGAACATTTCCCCAACCTCCCCTATGCCCGGCCACCTCCTTTGATAAAGGCTTCCGTCCTTCAAATCAGCCCCCACTGGTAGATGGGCTCCTCTATCATGACGAGTAGGCGACCGAAGCCCATGAGTGAGAATGTTGCTGTACGGAGACCCGCCCTGCCGGCTCCGCAGCCACGGCAAGCCGCCTTTATCTGAGCCGCAGTCCGGGAGGCTATCAAGGAATTCGTCGTGAGCTTCGGCTTGTACAAAAACACTCTTTGATAATGGCCAGTGCTTGGATCTGGGGAATAGAAAGATCAAGGGACCTTTTCACCCTAGACGCCAGTGCCACCTTCGTGCTGTTATGGAATACTATAAAGACCAAGCTAGGAAATACCTTGCTGGATTCGTTGTTGGTGCTGGTACTGCATGGCTGACTGCTGGCATTGGTGCAACTCTTCCATATAAGCTTGCAGTTCTCGATTAGATGATTGGCCAAAGCTCTAAAGCTCGCTTAGCACAGTTTGAAGAATTTCGAACAAGCCTCAACGATTAGAGAGGTGGGAGCCGGTATCTAGATCATGCCTGATGCTGCAAAGATTGAGGGATGATTCGGGCTGTTGGAGAAGATCATGAACAAGGCCTATTTCATAGAGAGGGAGTAAAGAGATGGCAGAAGAGAAGAGATTGGATCTGCGTCTCTGTTACCGGAGGTATGAGCTGTGTTCTAGATGGTGTATATATTCCCGAGCGGTAGGGAAATAAGATGGCAAGGAATACAATGCACCTTTTCATTCATACACAGAGCAAACCTCTACAATCTCTCTTGAAGCTTTTATATGCAGGACAATTGATGTCCGCTTAATTCACAGGCTTTCAGACATCGACCCTCTATCTAATGGCAGAATCCAAAGGGCATCTGGACAACGGACAACAGGCCATGTCCTCATCGCAGCCAACAACATCAGAAGCTCCATCCAATGCAAACTATTTCTCGAACACAGCTTCCAAAATGCCATCAGCTCCATCGGCAACCCCGCCTACCACATCCTCAACCCCTTCTCCAACCCCCTCTCCAATCTCCCCACCATCCTCCCTCCGAACCTCCAACGCCAGCATCCGCTAGATTTACCCCGGCACGCATACAGTTGCCTAACCCTATCAAACACAACACCGTCCATATCACGCTCTTCCTATACCCCTACTTCCCCAACCGCAAATCCCCAAATTCCTAGGAAAACGGGAGCTCCAAGGGATGCCTTTTAGAAATATACAAAGATCAGCCCCCCCTCATCCGGAAACTCCTCTCTTACGCGCCTGAAGCTCAGGTTGTGGACTGTGCACTAAACACCCACTCTCCTTCCCCCACCTGGATCGAAACCCTGATGCGCACTCATCAGTGACGCATGACACTCCATACTTCCCTACATAGCACAAGGCGCTGCGCAAGAGATGGAACACGCGGACGTTTTAGCTGTTTTTCTGTTACTTGCCGATGAGGTGGATACTGTGCTTTGGATACATGAATGTGTGAGAAAGGAGAGGGTGGAGGTGATTCAGTGGAAAAGGGGAAGAGGTGGATGGTGCTGCATTTGGAAGTGGGGTGGTCGAGTAAAGAGGGATGAGAGGGTTCGGGTATGGGGAGGAAAATGGGTTTGTGGGATGGTGGTGTGTAGTGGGAATTTCTGTGGGGATGGGATGTATGGGGAGATGGTGGCGGGCCTTGGTGGTTAATTAGCGAGGGTTGGGGGTTAAGAAGGGGGGGGGGATGGGTGGTTGGGGTCTTGTTGACACTACGATGGGTTGTAGTACAATTTTGTAAGGGTATGTAAGTCTTGAAACTCGATACTACTTTTTGTATAGTTTCTTATATTCCGAAACGTTGAGATGTAGTCGATGTACTCTGCCTTATTCCTTTGACTGTCATGCCTTTACATCCAGTGAGATACGTACAATATTACTGCGCAAAAATCCTTTGACATGTACACCAACGCCGTACGTTCCCTAGAATCCTTGTCCCTAACTTAGAAAGTTTCCCAGTACGAACCCAGATGTTTGGGCAATTGGACCCATATATCATAAGGGCACCCTGAGTCCAGCTTCCCCTGACCCAATCATGTCACCCATTGCCAGTTTCCCGAAACCTTCTGTTGCACAACCAGCACCAGTATGCTATTTGTTGTTTGCCAGTCTAGCGTCCTCAACCACTGCTGTCTGACACCTAGAGGTGTTGATCCCGCCATGTATATTGGGAGCCCCATTCCCATAGATTCTAGTCCCTCAGGTTAGGCCATGCAGTCTCTTGCAACACCTTCCCCGTTGACCAGCCGCCTTATCACCTAACCCTCCTCGCCACTATCGTCGTTCCTGATCCACCTGCGAAGGTATGCACGGAGGTCTTCTGGGAATGTGGAATATATGGTATCCAAGGTGCGTAGGTCGTAAGTTTGCTTTTGGCGAGTTACACCCTCAGCAGTCTTCTCCAGCCTCTTCTGCCTTTAGGGTTGTTAGACTCGGAGTGGTCGACTTCGCTTCTTCTTTCAGAGCGCGGTCTCGCTGAATGAGATTGCCATTCTTGGAGACTCTCTCGCCAGCCTTGGAGAATGCCATCCGGTTCTCCAGTCTTCTCACCCAATTCAATCGCCTCAGCCAGGAGCGATATTATAACGTCTGGCTGAAAAGGCTCTGTTTGTCTTTCCCAGAGCAAATGCGCTTCATGGGCTTGTAATCGTGCGAGAGTCCTCCTCCACTCCTGGAGCTCAGCATCCGGCACTCCAGTTTTCTCTCCCAATCCGATTGCATTGACCACCAATGGAATAACAATTCCTGGCTGACCCAAGTGGCGATATGCGGTTGCAAGATCCATTTGTGAGACCAGTGTGCCTATATGATCATCTGCTAATACTATCTTGCGCCTTTCAACCACGTGTCGCAAAATATGAAAAGCTTCGTGGTATTGGCCCATTTCCATATATGTCACTGCTAGATAGTGTTTTGACCGCAGCAAAGTGGGATCATCATCGCTCAGAACGGTCTTTTGTCTTTCTATCACCCTTTTACATAATTCTACGGCTTCTTCCATTCGACCAATTTCTAGGTATGAACGCGAAAGCATGTGCATGACATCACAGGTGATCTCGTTATTCTCGCCTTGGGTTTCCATGCATAATGGCACAAGCTTTTCCCCCAAGTTTAACGCCTTCTTTGTGTGTTTCAATCCATTGTAAGCGAACAATAGTCGACACATTACCGATGCCATGGCAGGTGGGGTTACCAGGCTAGGCGACGACAAGCACTCCTCTACCCACGTCTCCACTTTGTCTATGGTCTCCTGGTACTGATGAAGGTCGTTATGGGCGCATGTATTATGATCCATAAATTCCCAGGTTAGATCATGCCCCTCGCCAAACGTTTTCCGTGTGTACTCCAACGCACTTTCGGAGAGCCGTAAGGGCTCTCCTCGCTGATAGGAACGAGAATAGACACTCAATAGGTTAATTGTGATATGGGCTCGTTCTATGACTAAGGAATCCTCTATTAGCAAGTAGTTAAGATCCCTGACGCCAAGGCAAGATTGAATATGGGGGATCAGGCGCCCGTAATACGAATAAGACTGGTCACCACGGCCCTCCATCATTGCTAGGGTTGATAGACTACTCGTCCAGTGGCGCAATTGCACTTTCTCGACCAAAGAGTCACGGATCCAGGAGTGTACCAGAGGATGCAAAGAAACTCGATGGTCCGACCATTGGATCAGCGAATAGCTAGAGAGAAGGCTCATGGCTTGGCGAAAACAAGAAGGATCCCATTCTGCCGATCGCTCTTCTCGAAGTATCTGAAGTATGTTCGATCTCCACCAGGGGAAAGCCGACAAATTGGGGAACTTTTCCCACGCCGCCTTGAAAAAATCTTCCCAGATATCGTCGAAATGACAAAACCCAAAGAATGTCAAAAGCTCTAGGGCATTGGTAGCAGTCTGGGTTGCTTCTTGAGTAGCATTTCGCTGATTTGCGATAGCTCTGATCGATTCTTTCGACACTTCCCAACTAGTATAGACTGTGAACTTATAGTCCGAGCTAGCCTGGACAGGTTGAAAACTCAGTAGCTCTTTTCGACGGGTATTGTAAGCATTACAGTAGTCCTCGAAAGTGTATAGCTTTTGCCTTATCACGGCCCCTGCCTGAATGATGGCGAGTGCTAGCGACCAAAGGGTCTCCACGACAGGCACCGCTCGGGTGCGCAAAAAGGAGTCCGTCTCCTGTTCGCCACTAGCCTTCAATAGGAGACTGATAGCTTCTTCACGGTCCATTGCGCCAATATCGCGTGATCCAACGGTAGCATGTATTTTGCAGTCCGGATTTCGAGTAGTAACTATAATAGTACCTCTGCAGCTTGGTGGGAAGTATGGCAAAATGTCCAGGGACGGATCGTCGGCATTGTCTATGATTAGAAGCCAATCCTCTACAAGGTTGGTGAGCCATCTCTTAAAGTCATCCATACGATTCCCTACTTGACACCTTTCGGCCATTGCTGAAAAGCCTTGTTCTGCACGGCTTGCACTGCTAGCGTCAATGAAGAACACACCATAGAAGCTAGACAGAGTCAGTGGTGAGAACTGTAAACTTTGCATGAATCCTGAAGTAATATGAGGCGGAAAATGTGGAGCTTTGGGGTAAAAGCGCTGGTTTAAAACAAAGAGCTCTGCAGAAAAGCATTGATCGCGAAGCCGAGATGGGAGAGTTCCATATATTTTATATGAGACATCTATTATCGTACCTCTCGCGGTGATTTTGAGCAAACTTTAAGCAAATTTGTGTCTTGCCAGAACCCCCAAGACCATGCAAAACATATATTTTCTGCGTCTTTTGAGCACTTGGTGGAGTCGATGGCAGACACCTTTCTTGAAGATCTTGGCGGATATCTTCACGGCCTGTGAAAATTGAGCTGACATTACGAGGAACCTCGAAGTATTTGTTGTGGTGTGCCCGGGACTGGGGATGGTTCTGCGCTATATTCAAGCATTGGTAATTTGCGGCGTATGGATGAGGCTTCTTGAGACCCACCGGATGTGGTCGCGTTGCTGGCATTCTCTTTTGCCTTCAGCATCCGATTCAGCCTTTTGACTAATTTCCGATATGTTTCATTATCTCGCGAGCCAAATTTACATATATCTTGATGGTTGGCGTCTACAGGTACTTGGTCTTCGCCTTCGATTTCCAGTAGTGCTGAGTATTTCTCGACTATCTGATGAGTATATAATCAGCTGTGGTCTAAAGCTCTCAATGCTCTCATACACTTACAAGTCCTACAATGCCTGTTGGCTTTAATTCGTAGAAGGCGGCGATGTGCAATGGCCGAGCTTGAAACTTGAACTTTGATGTAAGATCCATTAATGTCTCACTGTTAGATTGTAAAGCATTCACGAGCTTCGATTTTGGTCTGACCATCACACCTGACACTACCTTTACTAATACTTTTCCGTAGTCTGCTTTCTCACTACCTCGGTGTGGAGTACCGAAGAACATGATACCAAGGGTGCTTCCTTTGATCCTCGAATATTGTGGCTCCACATGTGCCCAGGTCAGAGCCTACCGAGATCAGCGCCGCTAACGAACTCTGACAGCTTTTCCATACCTCTTTCACAATGATACCACCAAGCGAATGAGCGATGAATATGATCGGTCTTTGCATCTCCTATGGCACAGTCAGCCCAACATTAGTACATCATCCACTTTTACAGCGATTATATGTACAATTCGAGTTGATAGTATAGGATTGATAGTATAGGATATTCGATTACTCAACGCAAAGAAGACAACATCGAGCAGGATTTGGCAATGCAACACAATTCTTGGCATTTGAGATAGGCATTGCAACCAGTACAAATTCTTCTATGACCAAGGTTGCCAGGCGATGAGATACAGTTTTGGATAACAATGAAGGATACTGGCCGGTCTATGTGTCCAGGAATCAAAGGACTTAACGTATTGGAGTACTGCTACCCTTCAATCCTCGATGGCTTCATTGGACAGCAAGTCGAGTTGAAAACAGGCGTCAAAGTCCGTGCAATGATGGATGGAGCAAAGCGAGTGCAAATTCACCCATACAGGCCGAGAGAAGTCTTCCACTCACCACATCATCCTCGCGCTCATCAACCAGACAGCCAAGTAAGTCCATTGCATGATCTTTAATGCTCGCCGTCGTATTGCCAAAGGCAATATCTGCATTGTACCCGAAAGTCATGATCCGGGCTCCTTTAAGATCATGATGGAGAAAGTCTTTGAGCCAAAAAGCCTTCGTCTTCGCATCTGTCCACGTGTCCATGAGGTCACCGTTTAGTCCGTGGACTGCGACGATATCGACAGTGAGAGTCTCCTGGCTCGCTTGATCTGGCTCTGGATACAAAACTATGAGTCCCATAGCTGCGTTCGACTCGTAATTTCGAGCGTCTGATGGCAAATTCTAGAGAAGAGTATTGTAAAAAGGTTGGAGGGGTGAGGCTGGAGTGGAACATGGGCTGCGGCCCAGACGGTGCTAAGGATGTAACGTGGACACGTGCTAGCTCGTGGCTTCGCCTGGAGTGCGATCACTGGCTGATCATCTGCCTATCAGGTCGCGCACTGAGCGAGCAAGACTCTGAAGAGGCCAAGATACCACTGAGGGATCGAATTATTGGGCTACAATCAGCTTCAATCTTTCCAAAAAATGGAAGCAATGCAAGCACGTTGGTTCTTATTCCGCAAGATCTCACTCGGAGAATTGCTACTCCTAGGACAATTGTCCGCACGCTCAATCTAACCGCGAATGGTACTAGTACAATCCTGCTCTCTTTTGTAGAACAACACTCTTTTCTTTTACAAGCCAACTCAGGGGCCAAACCTATTCAGTCTTAAGGAGCAACCTCCCGTGGACAAGACGGTTTGGCCGCCGTGTCAACTCGACGCTGTCCTTACGCCATTGAGCCTCAATGTTATGTTTCGGTATCGGTAAGATTTTGCTAATAATAGGAACCTATAGGTTCATCAGTGCCATAGTTTCAGTACTTGTACGAGCCACCGACAGGGTAATCGGTCTTCGCAGAACCAGTTTCGCCAATGTTTCCTAGGAGAGTATGACCAAGGAGTACCTTCCCGCGTGAGAAGATCTTTCAGGGTAAATCGATCCAAATACTCGACATGACAGCGCGAAACATGGTCAGCACCAATAGTGATCCAAGATATCTTGTTCAGAGCGTTCCAATTACTAACTGGTGAGGGTTCACTTAAACGGCATCTTGTTCTGACATTAAGCTACTGATGAATCAACAATTCGAGATGAAACTATCTTTACAACATTCAGTGAGGGTGACTGTTCACCGAAGAGATCCTAGTAGCAGTCTAGCTTCCAGCTTCCTTGCGATCAAAATGTTTTGCGACTCAGCACCAGTAGGACGGCCCACCAGACCCTTTGACCCATGTCGGGTGCCCTGAAATGCTGTCAGTGTAGGCGGCTTGACAGGATGCTGCAAGTTTCCTGGATCAGCGTTCCGTTGTGCCTTGGCCTCTATGGTTTTTTTGCCTGGGATCCAATGGTCTAGCAAGGTTAATGGTCTTCTCTGAGGACATCAGCAGGTCAAAATCTTAGTCACCCAAGAAAACCCTGTTTCTCGGACAATCCTTCTCTTCACTGCTCATGGTCATAATCACCGTTATCGCTCGTTCCCGATGCAAGACTAATGTACCACTGTCTCACATTTCTAGAGCTGGACTACCTGCCTGGTACTCGCGAAGACCTATGAAAGTATCGAAAATTGGCTTCCTGAGTCACTAGCGTCAGTGCCTTTGCTTGCCTGCTGACAGCATTCGCAAACCCACCTTAGCGCGCTCCGGCGGGGTATGGAATACCTGTCATCGCTTTGCAGCACTTCTCCAAGGTGTTCTCGTGGGAAGGATTCTCAACAATAAGTGGTAGTGGAAGCACATGAGCGATTTTCCATTATCTTGCAGATCAGACATAATGGACTTCCTATCTCTGTAAGATAAGTGCGCGCCTATCAATTTGTGGCACAAGGGACGCGTACATCGGAGTGCGGAATATGGCCTTCCCAGGACTACACGGGATTCTATCGTGCAGCTTGGCTACAACATAACAACAGAGCACCATGGGTATTCGGCATCTTTTAATACCTACCCAAATCAGACTTGTACCCGAGGTGACCGATTTTGGGAAATAGTTGATGTGGACCAGTAACTCAATAACTCAATCCAAGAATTATTCGGCCAATAGGACGATTTTCAATCTATCATGGAGCTCTTATTCAGCGATTTAATATTAGGATCGTCAGGGCGCGCGCTCAGCCGTTATGGGCCAATAATCAGCCCGGAGCCCCTTATCCTAAAACAGTAACACCCTAGAGTAAATAGAAAGCTTGGAACCATCTGCGCATCCTTCCCGTTTTGCAAGCTGCTCCTGAAGATAGTTATCTGGATCACGCTCCCCCCGTGCATACACTGTGTGCGGTCCAGGCCATCAGAAAATTTACCAGGCGCATAAGTGTGTCAACGGACTCTTCCGATCGCCTCGCTGCTCACCAACATGCAACCAGAAGGGGCTAATCTGCCAGGTCGGACAGTTAATAGGCGTTGGGACTGTCGTTACTAATCCAGTGACTAACTAATCGAAGCCTGGAAACCGTAATGAAAGCCCAATGTCATTGGCTTGCCACCCGGGTACGAGCCTTGGGCAGCCCCCAAAAGATTAGGGCTGAACGTTTGACTCGTGTACCTCATACCTCCCGTACCACGCAGCGGTCTCGAACCCCTGATGCGAGTTTCTATGAATAATAATCCCTCTCCTGCCTCGAACATGGCTTCCTCATTCACGTCTCTCGTTAATAATAAAAGTGTCCGGTGCAGCTCTTTCTTTCATAGCCTCCCCGGACACGTTTTTTGGGCTGAGACCCGTTACAAGCCAAAGTAGACATCATGCTGTCTCTGTTTTCTTATGTCCCCTTTTGCCTAATCGCCCTGAAGAGTGTTACTGCTCAGTACCTTCCAAACGCCCAGGCCCTAACTATCAAGGAGATACAACATCTCTATTTTGATGCCGCTACCCATGGCTTCTTCTCTGCCATAACGCCCTGCACAAATTACCAGGACCCCACTGCCAACACTCCGAACAATGCGCTGGGAATGCAAACTGCCGCTGAGTGGATTCGAACTGCTTTCCGTAGGTTGCTACCATGCACGACGTCGTACGAGTATACATATAGCGCTGCGTTGACTAACTACATTACAGATGACTTTGTCACTGCGAATATCTACACGGAGACAGGTGGCTTGGATGCGTCTATTGGATTCGAAACTACACGTGCTGAGAACGTCGGCCCTGCTTTTAACGATGCACTCCTCTTTTTCAGCTTCTTCTATAATGCCCAGGTCTCCAGTGAGTCATCTGAGCATACCCAGTACTTCCATGTCACTGACAGCTGAATAGTGTCCGACCTCATTGCCTTGGGCGTTGTCACAGCCGTTGGAAATTGCGGAGGACCCTTGATTCCAATGAAAACTGGCCGTATAGATGCTACTGCGGCAGGCCCATCCGGCGTCCCAGAGCCCGAGACCGGTCTTACGGCCACATTGGACCAATTTTCAAATGCTGGCTTCAATGAGGGCGATACGATTGCGTTGACGGCCTGTGGGCATTCGATGGGCGGTGTCCACCGCAACAGCTTTCCCCAAGTCGTCCCAGCCAGCGCGATTGGACCCAACAACGCCGACGGCCGGGTGGCATTCGACGAGACAGTAGCTACCTTCGATATCGGCACTGTCAATGACTATGTTCACGGTACTGGGGCGAAGGGTGGTCCCCTCGTCACGACCACGAATGTAACCGTCCAGTCAGATCTTCGGCTGTACAGTTCTGACGGAAATGCGACCATCCAACAATTAGCCCAATCTTCGTCTTACTTCGAACAACAATGCCAAGGTTTCATGCAGCGCATGATCGAAACCATACCCTGTTGCACCCCGCTGTCGAATCCCGTGGACCCTACCACGACCACAAACCTGCAACCAGCAGCACTTTACCTTAGCGTGAACTGGAAAGGAAATATGGCTCTTTCTGGCTTCATGAGGTACATCCAGGTCACTGGGGCTGGAGCTCCTCCAGCGAGCTTGACTGTCACCTTGATTAACCGAGCCGGAAAGACGACCACGACCACTGCCACAGCGACCAAATCCTCTTCAGACACAGGCACGGGCCTTTGGGGGCCCACTCGCTCATATCCTTTCACTTTATCTTTTCCAGCAACTGTCGGTCTCTCAGGCATTTCCGTCTCCGGCCAAACCTTCCAGCTTCAGGACACCATGTTCGTGGTGCCAGGCATGTCGAACTTCTCGCCAACCCCCCCAACTTTCAGCACTACCTCTAATTTGAACACTGTCTCTACCTATACCGTCAACATGACCGTCGCTTACCTCACCACTGCGCCACCTGCTTCGCTCACAGCAACGTTCAGTATCCCCGTCCCTCAAACTGGCACAGTAAGCCCAACAATCGACACCTCAACCACAGCAACACTGCACAAGATCGGGTCTACCGGTCCTTTTGTTCTTTATTCTGCTATCATTAGTAAGAGTCTGAGCGCCAAGCAAGTCTATGGGACAAGTGTGGATGTAGCTGCCCCAGGGCAAGCAGCTGAGGTCATGTTTTTTAAGCCATTTAACCCGGCTGCATAGCGTGGGAGGACACATACTGCGATATTTCACGATTTTACGAAAAAATTTAGAGCTTCGGCTCCGGCATTATAATTCATTGGCATACCTTACTGATATGTAATAATATAATTGAATAATTAAAGAGAGAATCTTCCATTTGTCGTTCACTTTGGTCTCGGTCAATTCAGTCTGTGATTCGAACCCAGGAGTTTGCCATTTACAATATCCTGAACGGAGTGACGTTCGAGTAAGGTGCAGGTAATCCTTACAAGAAGTCTGCCCTTTTTCCACGCCGCATTCACATTCCCTGCGACGGGGACTCCTGTTTCCGAACGTGCTCGCCAAAAGATGTAAGGAGCGGTAGAGAAGTTCCCGATTCCGGGACAACATCTTGGCAAAACAATGTAAGCTTCAAGTCAGCAACGATGTCGTTGGCTGACTGTACATGTGATTTGGAGTGACCATATGGAACTGTGTCTCTTCGCTGGTATCCACATTCACAGTATCCGTCTTACAGGCTCAGCTTGCGAGAGCTTGAAGCATTCGGAGACAGTTAGCAGGTAATTACAGCCGAGGTAGGGTTAGTCATCCTTAGCCCAAAATCTTATGCAAAGGTCGGAGTGCTTCAATCCGAGCCGAGAGGCATGAGTGTGTAAGGTATAATAAACAATCAGGCATACCGTCATGGAACCTCGTCGTCACCATAGCATGAAATTTGGTAATATCATTCTACCCTCAGCTTACGACGTGACCACTAGGTCTTGGAAGCAACCTCGTCCCATTGCCGCAAACGGAGCGCCTGCCCATGACCTCGGCGTCCCCATGGGGTGCAATCCCCCAATCAGAGGGTGTTGCTCACGCTGCACAACATGTGGCTGGAATAGTTGAGGGTCAATTATCCCCGAATATCGAAGAGAAGGCACCTTTCAAAGATCTATCGGGTACTTCTACAGACACGGACGGATCCAGCGAGCTCGAGAAAATTGGTAGCACTCAAGAAGTTGCTCACCTCGCAAGACAACTCACTCAGCAGTCTATACATACTGGTGGAGGCGATGAAAAGAATTCGCGGCTGCGTCCAGCGCGGTCAATTAAGGATATTGGAGGGGCATACCGCAATTCATTCATAGACTCGAGCGATCCAGCGCTCGACCCGAGTTCTGGACAATTTAAGCCTGAAGCATGGGTGAGGACCTTGATAGGCCTGCAGTCGCGCGATCCGGAAAGATATCCTCAGCGTGTTGCAGGCGTAGCATACAAGAACCTTAACGTTCATGGCTTTGGTAGTCTCACAGACTACCAGAAGTGAGTTGGTGAGCTTACCGCAGTTAAGATGCCTGCTGACATAGTTTGGTTTTTAGAACTTTCGGCAATTATCCTCTTGAAGTCGGCTCCGTATTCAACAAAATAACAGGTCGAGGTAAACACAAGATTCAGATCCTTCGGAACTTTGAAGGATTGGTCCGCAGTGGAGAGATGCTTGTCGTACTGGGCCGTCCTGGCTCAGGATGTTCAACGCTTCTAAAAACTATAGCAGGGGAGACACACGGGTTCTATATCGACTCGAAATCAGAGATCAATTACCAAGGCATACCCAAGGAAACAATGCATAAAGACTTTCGTGGTGAATGCATGTACCAAGCCGAGGTCGACGTTCATTTTCCCCAATTGACCGTTGGCGAAACCCTCAACTTCGCAGCCCAAGCCAGAGCACCACGCAATCGTATTCCTGGCGTCACGCGAGAGCAGTACGCCAAGCATATGACAGAGGTTATCATGGCTGTCTTCGGCCTCTCCCATACCTATAATACCAAGGTTGGGAATGACTTCGTTCGCGGCGTCAGTGGAGGTGAACGGAAGCGAGTTAGTATCGCTGAAGCAGCGTTGGGTGGTAGCCCACTTCAATGCTGGGATAATAGTACGCGCGGACTGGACAGCGCCACTGCTTTGGAATTCGTCAAGACTCTAAGACTCTCTACCAGCTTAGCTGGCTCCACTGCTGCTGTCGCTATCTACCAAGCATCGCAGAGTATTTATGATATATTCGACAAAGTCGTGGTACTGTATGAGGGACGACAGATATATTTCGGCCCAACCACGTCAGCGAAAGACTTCTTCGTCGACATGGGCTTCGTCTGCACCGAGAGAGCTACAACTGGAGACTTCCTTACATCTTTGACAAACCCGGCGGAACGAATCATTCGAGAAGGCTTTGAACATCGGGTTCCAAGGACGCCAGACGAGTTCGCTGCAGCCTGGCAGAAGAGCGAAGAACGAGCTCGCCTTCTTCAAGACATTGAGGAATTTGACCGACAGTATCCTGTTGGTGGAGAGCAGCTACAAAAATTCCAGCAATCGCGAAAAGCAACAATGGCAAAAGGGCAGAGGGCCAACTCTCCTTACACTATTTCAGTACCAATGCAGGTACGGCTGTGCATACAACGAGGCTTCCAGCGACTACGAGGTGACATGAGTCTGGCGCTGTCCGGCATTATCGGCAACACGATTATGGCCTTGATCATCGGCAGCGTGTTCTACAATTTGCCTGTCAATAGTGGTACTTTCTATAGTCGAGGAGCCTTGCTCTTCTTCGCTATCCTCCTCAACGCCTTTAGCAGTTCTCTCGAGGTATGTCAGAGGCAAATTAGCAGTTTCAGTGACCAAGCTTACCGTGTGACTCCAGATATTGACACTTTATGCGCAAAGAGGCATTGTCGAGAAGCATTCGAAGTATGCTTTCTATCATCCATTCTCCGAGGCTATCGCATCCATGATCTGCGACTTGCCAAACAAACTTACCACGTCAATTTTCTTCAACCTTACACTGTACTTTATGACCAATCTCCGACGAACGCCTGCCGCATTTTTCACCTTCTACCTCTTCTCTTTTGCCTGTGTCTTGACTATGTCCATGGTCTTCAGAACGATTGGTGCACTGTCTCGTACACTGGCTCAGGCTATGGCGCCCGCAGCGGTGTTTATTCTGGCTTTGGTTATCTACACTGGCTTCACGGTCCCAATCCGAGATATGCATCCTTGTGAGTAGTCTGCCTTGGCCTTCGTACAGCTTTCACTAACTCTGGTGGCCAGGGTTCCGATGGATCAATTACCTAGATCCTGTAGCATACGCATTCGAAGCTCTTCTTATTAACGAGTTCCACGACCGCAGATTCCCTTGCTCTAGCTTCGTGCCTTCTGGGCCTTCTTACAACAATGTCAGCCCGGACGAGCATGTATGCAACGCCGTGGGTGCAAAGCCTGGGCTGAATTACATAGACGGAGATGACTACATAAATACTAGCTTCTCTTACTATCATTCACACCTTTGGAGGAACCTGGGTATTATATTCGCTATCATGGTCTTTACGTGCGGCATCTACCTTGTGGCCACGGAATTTGTCTCTGCTCAGCGCTCAAAAGGCGAAGTGCTACTCTTCCGTCGTGGTATGGTACCCGCAATACGAAAGGATGGAGATGAAGAAGCCATTGCGGATGATCGTCCTACTGCCGAGGGTGTCGTGGCTGCCAAGACAACGTCGGAGATTCCACCAACGATCCAGAAGCAGACTGCAGTCTTCCACTGGCAGGCGGTTAATTATGATATCAAGATCAAAGGCGGCACAAGAAGGTTATTGGACGACGTCGATGGCTGGGTCAAGCCTGGAACTCTGACAGCGCTGATGGGGGCTTCGGGAGCGGGTAAGACTACCCTACTCGATGTGTTGGCCAGCCGTGTCACTATGGGCGTCGTTACCGGCCAAATGCTAGTCGATGGCCGTCAGCGAGACAGCGGATTCCAACGGAAGACGGGTTATGTACAGCAACAGGATCTACACCTCGCTACCACTACTGTTAGAGAAGCTTTGAACTTCAGCGCGTTGTTGCGGCAACCAAAAACAACGCCCAAGAAGGAGAAGCTTGCGTACGTTGATGAAGTAATCAAAGTCCTAGAGATGGAGGGTTATGCCGATGCTATTGTTGGCGTTCCGGGTGAAGGTCTTAACGTCGAGCAGCGAAAACGTCTGACTATTGGTGTGGAACTCGCCGCCAAACCTGCGCTCCTCCTCTTCCTTGATGAACCTACTTCTGGACTCGACAGTCAGACAGCATGGTCTATCTGTACGCTACTGCGCAAATTAGCAAATAATGGTCAAGCTATTCTCTGTACTATTCATCAGCCTTCGGCAGTCCTTTTCCAGGAGTTTGACAACTTGCTGTTCCTTGCCAGTGGTGGCAGGACGGTTTATTTTGGAGACATTGGTGAACGCTCCAAGACACTAACTAGCTATTTTGAGCGCAATGGATCCAGGATATGCGGCGATGAGGAGAATCCCGCTGAGTGGATGTTGGATGTTATTGGCGCTGCCCCAGGTTCTCAGAACACTATAGATTGGCCGCAAGTCTGGCGTGAGTCGGAAGAAAAGCAGGTCATTCGGGAAACGTTGGCCCAGATGAAGTCAGAGCTTAAGAGCAAGCCCGTCGACAACGATCCCACAGCATTGCGCGAATTTGCTGAACCGTTCAGTGTCCAGCTGTGGGCCGTTACCAAGCGTGTCTTTGAACAATACTGGCGAACACCCTCTTACCTCTACTCCAAAGCCTGGCTTTGTGCAGGCTCATCACTGTTCATCGGCTTCTCTTTCTGGGACTCGGCCATCAGTCTCCAAGGACTTCAGAATCAGCTGTTCTCCATTTTCATGCTGATGACCATCTTCGGGAACATCGTCCAGCAGACTATGCCTCATTTCGTCACCCAACGCGCTCTCTACGAATCTCGGGAACGCCCATCAAAAACATACTCTTGGAAAGTCTTCATGCTCTCTAACATTATTGTCGAACTACCCTGGAACACTCTAATGTCCGTGATGATCTTCTTCTGCTTCTACTACCCGATCGGCATGTACCGCAATGCGATTCCTGACCACCAAGTCCACGAGCGCGGCGGTCTAATGTGGCTTCTCATATGGTCCTTCCTCCTATTCACTTCCACCTTCACGGACATGGTCGTGGCGGGCATCGAGACTGCAGAAACAGCCGGCAACATCGCACAACTCCTCTTCTCCCTAACCCTCATCTTCTGCGGTGTACTAGCTAGCCCTACTGCCCTTCCAGGCTTTTGGATATTCATGTACCGCATCTCCCCCTTCACCTACCTAGTGGACGGCATGCTCTCCACCGGCCTCGCCAACAACGCCATCGTCTGCTCCAGCATCGAACTCGTCCAATTCAACCCACCCCCTGGCCGAACCTGCGGCCAATATCTCCAAGACTACATCAATTCCGCAGGCGGCTACTATACAGACTCCTCCGCTACATCCAACTGCTCCTACTGCTCCGCGAGCTCCACGAACGTCTACTTGGCGCAACTAAGCTCGCAATACTCGACACGCTGGCGCAACTTTGGTATCATGTGGGCATTCATTATATTCAATATCTTCGGTGCATTGTTTCTCTACTGGTTGGCTAGGGTGCCTAGGAAGCAGAAGGTGCAGGAGGAGGCGCCTGCGGATGCGGTTAGTAGGACGCAGACGAATGTATCGAGGAATCCTACAATTGAGGAAAAGTGATTTTTAATGGTATTGGCGCTCAGGAATAGTAGCTGCATAGATGGGTTTTAGACACTTGGTAGTCCTATTCCAGGTTCACAGATGGTTCTTCGTGTATGGGAATTATGATGCCTTCCCTTCCTCCTCTTAATCTCCTATCTACCTGAGGCAGCATAGCCATCGAGTTCTAGGTTTGCCTTGTTAAGTGAACCAGTAGACCGCTTTTCGAGTTCGTCCATATACACGATTCAGCTATAAATCACGACCCCACAACGCATAACACCCCTACATCAACCTCTGCACCCATTCTCCGTTCATCCGTCCTTAAACACAACTCTCTTAGCATCCGAACCCACCAAATAAACCACCACGCCTCCCAAATCCGAACCCCAAACCCAGCCCTCCTGATAACCAGTCGCCCACATCCTTCAGCACTACTCCACCCTCAGCATCTCCCTCCACAACTCCACTAACCATCAACTTTCCTCTCCTCGAGCGCTGTAGCGCTGCCCTGACCTCTTCTGCGGATCGTGGTGTTGAGTAGAGGGGAGGAAGAGGAAATCAGAGGACAGGGCATGGGAGGAGGGAATAAGAATAGGAGGGGGCATAAAAAGAGCGGGTTCTGCATGGCGAAATTATGAAGAGGTGAAAGGTGGAGTGAGCGGCAGTTGACTATTCTTGCAGGAGCGGTATTGTAGTTTGCCTCCCTAATGCTTCGATTCAGATCTAGCGCATCATTAGCACAAGGATTGAACGAGCAGGAAGCGGAAGGCTGTAGGAGGTGGATCAAGCTACGGTTAGAAGTGCATGAGTCATTGGTTATGAAAGGTAGTAAGAGAGAGTCATAAGCTTGTACGTTAATGAGATGGAGGGTAGAGGAGAAGTATGGAGCGGATCGAGCAAAGAACAAATAGTTTACTCCGCAGTTTCTTGCGAAGTTTCTATCTGCTCTTCTAGGCTTCGCTGTAAATGTTCATCATCCCCGTGTTGCCACGACCATTGCCTCTGTACTTCGTCCTCGACTTGTAGATTTCCGGCGGGTTTTGCGGTTGAGGTACCCTCCTCTTGTGGCTGTTCCTGACTTTTCGACCCTTCTTCTGGTGTTTGGGCACGGGGTGCTACTTTCTCGGTATCAGGTGATTGGCTTGAAGCACCATCTAATTGCGCTGAGGTAAGGGTTTCGGACCGATTTGAAGTGTCAGGTTGCTGCGAAGTACTGTCGTGCTGTTCTGACTCAAGGGTTTCTGGTTCTAGCTCTGCTGTCGGTTCGCGGTCTACTGCTGAGTCAGTGCGCGGTTCTACCTGCTCAATTTGAGAGTTTGGCAATGCGGTTGGTAACTGTGACGGTGCTTGCGACTCAGCATGGTGTCCCGATGACGCCAGCCTGCTGACTGTTGTGGGTGCAGACTCCGATTTGGCCGATTCCGCTGATGACCTGACGGCCTGCTGGCTGTTCTCAGGGTTTTTTCTCCTGTTGAAAGGGCTACTCCACCCGCCAGAAACACCCATGTTCGCTCTGTTCACCATTTCCACTGCATCAATACGGGCCCTTGCTTCAGACCTTTGAAATCTCTCCTGTCCTCTTTTGCGACAATGATAAGCATAGACACCCCAGAAGAGTATGATTAATGCTACGACGCCGAGACCGACGCCGAGACCAATCGCTAACTTCGTTCTACCGGTAGACGCGGGTGTAGGCTCAGCGGTAGATGTAATTGCTGTGGTCGATAGAGTGCTACTCGATGAACTTTGATTGCTGTGCAAAGTCGAAGATGGAGTGGTTGAAGAGAGTGGACCCGCGTTGGAGGTCGTCGAGCTCACGTTCGAAGCAGCGGCTGTTGCAATGGCCGGCATAAGAGCAATTGCAGAGGATGCCGAAGGGGCCATGTGCAGCTTGTTCTTGGGATCGTCGCAACAAGTTCCGTTGGTGTCCATGCTGCAGCAAAACCTCCCATTCTCGCCAGCGGATCCTCCTTCGCATGGAGTGATGTAACCACCAGTTGCTGTTTATGCATTAGCGAAAAGCGACGAAAATCCTAAGCTAGGCAAGTACCAAATGTGCAGAGCTCCGGGCAGATAGACGAAGAATATGTGGGATCTGTACAAGCACCACTGTAGATTTGACCGGAGTGGGTAGAACAATACCCGTTGGAAAGACAAATATGGCCGGGAAAGCAGCAGAGACTGACACTCGCTGTGGTGTTGCAAAGCCCAAATTCTGGCATGTCAATCCCCTTACCAATGTAGCATGTAGCCATGATAATATTTGATAATAATGGTATGGTGACAATATCTTGAAGTTTTTGAAAGACATGGAGACGTCGAAACCTTGAACTTATGTATACTGGGCTGTAGTCGTGCTTTCCTTTCGTTAGGCTTGGGTACCATTCGCAGTTTCCGAGCTTTCTGAACCTACTTATCCGGTTTACACCCATCGCAGCGACCATAGCTTGGGTCCTTAAGCTTTTGTGTACAGTTAAGTTGGGTCACCAACCCCAAGTATTTCTGCGGAAGAGGATATCTTCCCCTATATCTCACCCTCAGACCTTTTTAGCTTCTCTTTCTGTCTCTTCTTGACTTTTTTGTCTCTATTCTTTCTTGTTCGCTTCTCTCTTTCGGCAGCCTTTTGCTTCCTAATGGCGATACGCCTTTTCTTCCCGATACGCTTCTTTTTTCCTAGCATAGTCTGTACTGTATCGAAGCTAGAAGTCGCCATAATGCGCCCAGTTGATTTGAGGATAGTGACTCGCCAAGGCATCTCGAGCCCCGGCTTGATGAACGCAGTCAGCAGCATTCATACTGAAACAGGGTTTGACATACCCATCTTGTTCCCAGACCCTGCAATAGCTGCTCACCTGACACGGCGGCTATGCGATATTGTTCTGCCCGCTCCGCGCTTGTTTCCCCTGTGAAATAGTATGTTGCTGGCCTCTCTGTATTCACAAAGCCTGGTTCACCACTCGCTGGAGAAGGTGATCTCAAAGAGATCTTCTGTGGGCCCTGTTCTTCCCCTTCCCGCAGCCCTGGCACCCCAGGCTTTGCGAAGAGTCGAAAGCTGTACGCCTCATCCTCATTATTAGAATTATGCTCAACTGAACAAATAACGGCACCTTCCGCCCTATTTGTGTCGGGATCCTGGCTTTGAGAAGTGCCGTTCACGTATTGCGGCTCAAAATGATCTCTGAATTGAGCCTCAAGAGCGTGATCAACACTGTCGTCATCATCCGAAAAAGCCTCAACATTGAGATCTGCACGTGCCACTCTAGGAAACAGAGGACAATAGTCAGAAAATGTCATCGTTGTCCACTAGAGGAACTCACGGTTTGGAGTCAAGATGGTAGGACATGTCTGAATCGGTAAGCTAAGCTGTCACCCATACCCAATTCTTGAATATGGTTTCCCAGGAATAGCAGTTGCATGGCACATTCTACTCTATCCACGGAATGACTCCTGAGCAGCAAGTGGTGGGACTTACAAAGTACCTTAGATACAACGTAGTAAAGTACCGTGTGCCACTACGGGAAAAATTGGCTAGTTCTAACGGGTTTAGCGCGCAGTAACGTGAATCCTGCCACTAGTACTAGTCTTTAGAGCATGTGACGATGCGACTAAATATTCTATAATATGGCCCAAAAATGCAAGCATTAGATCAAGCCAAAGCCCAGGTGCTCATCACGCAACTTGAGCAACAACAACAGGCCCAGATCCAGTGTTTGCAGGCGCTATTCGGTCTTTCCTCGAAGGACAATGTCAGAAGGCCAGAAGTCACGGAAGAGGCCAAGGGTACATGTACACATGTTGCAATTCTCCCGGAATGCTGTTCAGGGTTCCCATACGCCCATCGCTGATGGGCCGTCTGGCACGAGTGAGATTGCATGTTGAGCTCAAAAAATGCAGGAGGTACCCCTGCACCGTCAGGGCCGCAAGAGACTATAACCGACGCACCGCTTTCTCAGAACGCGATCCATATGCCTGATGAGTGGGCTTTGCCATGGAGTAATGCTCTCCTACGTGAAAGGATTGAGGAACGAGAGAGAGACCCAGGTTGCGGAGGTGGACTAGCCCGTCGTAAATACCATTAGTCCTTGCCCTTGAATCAGCTCATCTTATACGCAAAGGTCTTCCAAATGTGAGCCCTTTGGATCCTGCAGCGAGCTTTATCGCGCGGAACGCGCTCAATGATCTCGCGTATTTTACATTTGAGAGGGAACCCCAGTTTCCGAAAAGTTCGGACGGAACTGACAGCATAGCGTTCTCTGTAATGGACTTTGATAGGCGCAGGCAAATTAATTTGGATACTAGTAGCTGCTCTGGATTAGGTGCAAATTCATCTGAAAGAAAGGAAGTGCTACGTATCCTCTTCAGTCAGGTACCAAGCCATACTGTGTGGTGGATAGCCATTCTCGACAAGCTAAAATTCGTCTGTCTAGAGATCGGCTGACAAGTCCGCATGTCGAATTATGTAGGTCCAATTCTGCCAATCTCTGAAGCTTCTGCAGATTCTCTAATTACAACAATGAGTGAGGTGAACGCCTTTACACCTAGCGCTCTGAGTACGATCCTGCTATGTGCCGCGAAGGACGAGTCTTATGATTACGCTACCATATATGCTGCACTTCGAAGACATCTAAGCACGAGCCAGACCGAGAGACATTATAATGAGGGTCATTCATACCAGCTGAAATCGACAGACAATAAAACCAACTATAGGAATGTCTGTGAACCATTCTCCTTCCATCTCACCGCCTGCCACATGCCAATTTTGCTGAAGCTAATCCTGATGAAGATCACCGCCTTCACGGTTCCTTACTTCAGCTTGACCGAGAGACCTCCTGCTCCAGACCAGGCTCCCCTTTCTCCAAGCGGTATATTTGGTGTTGATGCAAAAGGCGAGAAATATATTCGCGAACAGAAATTCAGCGTTTCATGGAGCGGCGGTCGCAAACTTGGTGCACCTTCGCTAATGGTGGCTCTCAATCCTTTGTCTGGGTACCAGAACGGCCCAGACTATAAAAGTGAACAATCCTCAGCCACCCTTTGGATAAGAAACAATCTTTTCCTTATAGTATGTAAATGGGAGGAGGTCTTGGATTTGCTTGATGAACAAACCTCGCTCCCGGTATGGCGGTAGTGGTTTCATTGCCTTTTCCTTCTACTTGCTTTAACTACCCTTTGCTAATCGGAGATCAGAGCTCCATTACGTTCGATAGCGAAATGCGGCAGGGCATTTTATTTGAGGACCGAAATTTCAGCAACTCGAAGAGGTATTTCTGGGCTCTTCAGTCCCTCCGCCTATTTGCGGAGCATATAGAAGGTACATTACGCTCGATTCCCAACATCTTTGTTTCGATCAGGCTGTCAGATTCTTCATTGGACGACTATGAAACCTTGCAAAGTGGGTTGGAGGAAATGCAGAAGCTATTTGGAGGATTGCGAGATCGCATCGAGCGTAAAAGGCAGGGAATACAGAGCCTACGTGATGGCGTCTGTCAATTGATCCGAATGAATATCGTTAGCGCACGGAAAAGCTGACCAAGTCTTGCCCAGCTCTTTTCAGCCTCGTCTGTAGCAGAGGGCAGGCTCGCCTTGGAGCAGAATGGGAATATTCGCTTGCTAACAATGGTTACAATCGTATACCTACCGCTGACGCTAGCAGCAGTAAGGCTTGTTCCCATACCCAAGAACGGACGCTCACTGACAGCTTTTAGTCCATCTACAGCATGAGCGTTCTTCCAAAGAGCGCTGGCATAGTGTCGTACCTTGTGGTCACTATCATCATGTGCGCGCTTACATACGTTATTGTATTGAACATCCGGCACCTTCAAGGCGCCACCTCTTTGGCGCGCAACAACATATACGGCATGCTCTGTACCAGCAATATCGAACACGCAGAGCAAGAAGTACGAAGTGCCAGGACTGACAGTTCTATTGCGAAGCGACCCAGCGCAATGGCCTAGTTTTGCTTTTCTGGGTGGGTAATCTGTCAGATCTTTTGATATGTGCGGTCTAGCGATTGTATTACTTTGATGCTAGATGATCTCCAGAATGTCTCCTTTTGCGTTGATACGGAAGCACAATACAGAAAGATAGCGCAAGAATGCAGAACACGAGAATGCAAAACAAGAGGAGTCTCAACATTCTAAATGTTGTCCTCGATTGGGGGAAGATCTCTCTGATGAGATTTACCGATCAATAGGACTATTGCAAATACAAATGACTGTCGAGGAGTAATTTAACATCGCGTGGAACTGCATTAAATGAACCTACAGTACGCATCTCAAATCTTAGGCAAATCAGAGGCAGCTAAGCCAACATAACGACCATGGTGATGTGAAACAGAGACTTCGAAGACCTTTGTAAGACCTTTTCACCACAGGATCATGGGAAAACCCATCCAAAAATAGCTTTTGGAGATATCGTCTTCCATCTGTCATTGACGGCGTTATGTTCATTGTTCGATTGGCCTCTAAATTCTAAAGCCATAGCAGCGTATCAGAGCACATGTTATATCCAAGACATCTCAAAAAAAGCCGGACCTAGATAACGGAAAAAATTTGTAAACCACAAAGATGATGTTGAATTGCAAATCGAGGTACCCAGGCTCAAGAAGATAATAATTAAAGGAGAAAGACAATATCTGAGTGCCACCGTCAAGCATTGCAATGATCATGTTATTGTGCGATCATTGCGTATAAAAATGAATACGGCGAGAAAATCATTGTGCCTCACAGGCATGCAAGTAAAGCTCCCAGCCTCTCCCAGGCTTCAAGTATGCCTAGCCTCAAACACAATAACTTCCACACCTACTCTATATAACTTCTCATAACCCCTTCCCATCCTTCTACTTCACCCCATCACATACCAACAACGCACCCCAAAGCCCAATCAATGCTATAGCTATGTAATCCGCTGAAGCAATCTCACCTTGCTCACCACCAAGAACAAGAGCAAACCATCTCAATAATCCCCCACCGCAGCAACTACACATATTCACGGAAGATAGCCTGGAGACACGCGAAGCAAAATTCTCCAAATACCTTACTGATATATTATATCAAACCACCCACCCAGCAAGCGGGTATGATTCACCCTTTGGAGTCTAACCCGGACATTAGATTAATGTAGGTTCTCCAGTATCCCGAAAAAGAATTTTTACTTTCAAGATTATGCACGAATAAAGATTTCGTCGTTCCCGGGAAGGGGGATAAGAATTTTTTTGTGGACCAGGATAAGGCGATCTCGCGTGGAAGACACGCGAATCCAAGCTACACGCGAATCCTACATTACCTCATGTAAACGCAGCGGCCACTACACCAAACCCCCCCCCCCCCCCCCACGTAATCTAGCGTCCCAGAAAAACCGCGGAGGGAGGGCCGTGCGTGCGTGCGTGCGTGCGTATTCCGTTACGCTCACACCATTCCATCCCCGGATATTGGCCGGGGGGGAGGCGGGGTTAGTATTGCCGAGCATCGCGCTACTTTAAGCCGGTAGGTTGGAATAGACTTCACCTTACACTACTTCCTCCGACAGATCAATTGAATTAATTAATTAACTTGGGGAGGTAAAAGTTTGTCCGGGGATAAAGTGTAAGTGTAAGATGTAAGTTCCGGGTGTTTTGTTTGGGGTGGCGGGACGGGATGGGGAGATGGGAGATGATGGGAGATGGGAAGGCGGTGCGGGAGTGGGAATGCGGTGCGTGAGTGCCATGTTTTGGGTGGTGCAGGAGTAGGAGAATGCGGTGCGTGACGAGGCCAAGGAGTTTTGTTGCTGGGGTGGAAGGGGGATTTTTATTTGATATTTTGGCTGTGGCTGGTGGGGATCGTAGTGTTGCACAGTGTTTGGGAATGTCAAAAGATAAAGCGGTCATGGTTCATGAATGGGCATTATGCGTAATTCCCGTTGCTAATAAATGTGACAGAAGTGGTATCATTTTCTCGCTATGTATTTCCAGAAGAAAGAATTCGGATGACCATTCCATATTCATGAACCCACTTATTACACTTTTTTGCTCCCCAGACGTTATATTATGCAATCAAACAACCGAGCCCCTGCGCTCCACATCCTCCACAATTTCCGGGGCCAGAGTACCCTTGTCCGTGAGACCCATTTCGGCCGCGAAAGTGCTGTGGGGTACCCATTTAGCGGAGTTGCGGGGTGTGGTCTCTTCCATCATGCGGTCGACTTGTTCAAGGGAGAGACCCTTGGTTTCGGGAATGAGGATGTAGGCGTATAGGAAGCAGCAGACGCAGAGGGCGCCCCAGACGAAGAAGACTTTGGCGCCGAGGTTGCCTTGGTCGGTGTCGACCATGTAAGGGGTGATGACTGCGATGATCTAGGGTTGTTTTGTTAGTATAGCTGTCAGCGTAGAATAATTAGACGTATAACTTACGCAGTTCCATAGCCAGTTGGAAGCGGTGGAGAGAGCAACACCGCGGGATCGGATAGGTAGAGGGTAGATCTCGCCGATCACGACCCAAGCCCCAGGACCCCATGTAGAGGCGAAGAAGAAGATGTAGATGCAGATGAATGCGATTTCAGCTCTGACTGTTGCGGGGTTGCTGCCGTCGACGGTTCCAGCTATGGCGACGATGAATTCGCAGACCAACATGCCCAATGCCCCCCAGACCAACAGCGTACGGCGACCGAAGCGCTCAATGGTGTAGAATGAGATGGGTGTGGAGCAGACGTTCACAAGGGTGGTGATCAAGCCAATTAGGAAGGGGTTTGAAATCGTGCCGAGTTGCTCGAAGAAGGTGGTGCCGAAGTAGAAGATGAAGTTAATACCGGTCCATTGCTGCATCATCTGGAGAGACGTTCCTAGAATAGTACGGCGGAGATTGCTCTTTTGATGAGAGAGTCCTCCAGTGAAACAATTGGCCCAGCTTTGGAAGTAATTGCCCTGGGGAATGACCTGCAGTTCATACTCGTGATTGGCGACAATTTCAGCAAGTTCCGTCTGGATGTACTCCGAGTCGCGGGGCTGGCCTCGAAGTCTGCCCAGAACATCGGCAGCGCGGTCAATCTTGCCGCGCTTGACGAAGTAACGTGGAGATTCTGGGAGGAAGAAAAGACCACCAGCAAGAATCAAGGCCCAGAGCATCTGGAGAGCCATAGGAATGCGGTAAGACCCGCTATTGGTATAGTTCTGGGTGCCGTAGTCGACGCAGGAGGCCAGAAGAAGACCAATCGTAATGCAGAATTGGTACCCTGAGACAATGGCACCACGGACCTTCTTGGGCGCAATTTCAGACATGTACAGGATAATGATGGCAGAGACGAAGCCAATACCGAAGCCAGCAATGAGACGGCCCGCGACAAGGAGGCCGTAAGAACTCGATGCCGTCTGAAGAATGACACCAATGATGAAGACGACGCAACCCAAGATAATGGTCGTTCGACGTCCGATGAAGTCGGCAAAATCACCAGCCATTAGAGCGCCAAAGAAGGTACCGGCCGAGAGGATAGAGACAATCAGCGACTTCTGCCAGGAAGGGAGAGCGAATCCTGAAGGGTCGGAGCCATTCTTCGCGTATGCAGGGTTGTTTGGGTCTTTGCCAGTGTAGAGGGTGATGAAGTAGTCCATGCCCAAGACGCCGCTGATGTATCCCGAATCATATCCGAAGAAAATACCACCAAAGGCAGCAAAAGCGCACATGAGATAGGCCTTGAGGGTGACGGGGGCCTCAATGCGGGCCGTGTCGGCCGTGGCAATCAAGCCTACTCCTCCTCCAGGCATGTTGGGGATGTGATGGTTAGTCGACTGCAGTAATTAATGGGTATCTGGTAGCAGGAGGATTTGGTGTAAAGCTGATGTTGAAGCAGAATTGAGAGAAAGAAGAGTGGTAAGGAAAGGACAAGGACGGAGGCAGCAGGATGGAGGGGTCAGTGAACATTCTCTAGTCCGGGGTGACAGTGGGTTCAAATAAATATTTGCAACATGCCGTTCTGGTTCTAGGCAGGCATTGTGCAAGGACCACGAGCTCCACGAGCTTTGAACGGACTGCCGTAAGGGGCATGAAGTCAACACATCAACACACATCCTCGGCTGCTGATTCGACTAAAATGCGAGCGAGAATTGTCTAGAATCTTACATAAGGGGATTCTTGGATGGCGATTGGATGATGGAGAATATAATTCTGCATGTGATGTGCTTTCAAAGCTTCATCTCAAAGGCCGAAGTTGATTCCCATTCGCCGAGTTCGGTTTTTGCTTGCAGTGTTGATTTTCATTCATGCCGCTAAGGGAAAGGCGCCGGCTTGGCCGCTATTCTGCCCCGCATTGGAGATCCCTGCAGCCACTTTAATAGTATTGAAAAAGGGCCAATTGTTGTTTGCCATCTCCTGTTTCCACAATGCGGTCACACCCTTACTACTCCTTCTCGTCGTACAATGACGATGGAGCCTGCTCCGTCATTGGCGCCAGATCTCCCACCTGACGAGAGGGACGATGGTCAGGTGGAGCGGTGCCACGTTTTGGTCACAATGACATGGCTGCTCCCCTTTGTTTATGGTAGAAGAGTGACGTCCCGTAATCTGGGGGCGCGCCTCCGGGCACTTCTTGGTAAGGTAGTGATCAGTTGGTTGGTGCACTGCTGAATTAATTATCTCCGAGTCACGAGGGGCTGGTCTACTTCTATCGTTTGGTCTAATGTTGATTGATACCCATCCCGGTAAAGCATCGGTCTTACCTCGCAATTTCTGCGTAGTGTAACATTAAGGTAGCCTTAAGGTAGTACTCCATCTCGCCATCTGCTCGGGAAAGTACGACTCCGCTGGCCTGGTCTCCACCCAGTCGGGCCAATCATGCGTAATCAATCAATATACCCGGTATACGTTAGCAAAGAAGAATTTTCGTACTGGTGTAGTCATTGGTTCCAACGGATTCCCGTGCCGAATCTGAGATCCGGTCCACCGTTTGAAGCCGTTCAAGCCTCTAATGAAACCCCACAAAGCCACAGCGGTAATCCTCCGACAAGCTCGTCGCCACCAGCCGCCGCTGCCTCTGATCGCCTGTTTTTCCACCCCTCTCCATTCCAGCTCTCCCAGTGCCACCCCGTCATCATTTTCGTGTCGCGTGACCTCGGCACGACTTGTCAGCGTCGGAGCGCAAGCTGACTGAGTTTGATTAAGTACTAAAATAGGTGTATGAGTAAGTCGCTTTGTGTTACGGCTTTTCTCGAGTCGCGGTAGAACTCGATCACCCTCCCGCTCCCCACACGCGAACCGTTGCTACCCGCTCTCGGGTCCCATACTCTAGCCCAATGTGAACATCTGTAGAAGAGCGGCTGCTTGTCGCATGGCTGCATTCAGTGAGACAGCACACTCAACAAACCCAAAGAATTATTTATCATAGTAAGTTGACATTGTATAAAGCCAAGTCCATGTATGATTGGGACAGAGATATCTCCCACCGTATGTGAAAGAGTGTGAAGTAACTTTGCCAATGTCGGCCCGAGCTTTTTCTTATATGTCTATTTCAAAAGGAGATGAGGACGATGTTGATGCCGAGCCTGGACAAGATGGATCTCCGATTGGAAGGGACCCTGACTTTTTTATAACTTGTTTGCGAGAAGCACTTGGAAAAATGTGTCTTGAATGAGATTCTATATTCCGGTTTCGGCCTCCTTCATCTCATCTCATATTTCTCCCTTCGCTCCTCTATGAGAGTAATTAGAGCATCATCTTTCTCAGCTTCTTCGTCTGAACGATGTCTCAGGCGTGACGTGAAGAAAGCGGGTAGCGAATCCTGGGCAAGCCACGCTGGGACCTTTGTATTGCCGTCCAAGATTGATGGGACAAGATCTAACTTCTCCAAGTGACTATCTTCCACCTTAGGGTCACAGACTTGTAGCAATGCATGCCCACCTATCCCACAGAGCTCTTGCTCCTTGACCGGCCGAAGAAGAAACTTGGCATGCTCGGCAGGTGGTTCCTCTTCTCTCTGAAATTTCCAGCCATATGCCCTGAAAATGGAGTTCCAGGTGGAATTTGATTGGACTGAGCCAGCCGTCCCAGCCGTTTCAGCACTCATCACGGACATGCTGCTGCTTATCTTTCCACGGACGTGTTCTTCCACATGAGCACCTTCATTTTCAAGTATCTGGAGTCTTTTGATGCAGGCTTCATTTTTCTGGGACAATTCCATGATATTCTTGGCGTTTTCCTCTGATTTTGCTTCTGAGCTGTAAAATGCGTGACAAGGGTTAGCGATACTGAAGACAGCGTAATGGATCGGTAATGATATTACCTCTTGTGATTGTGTAGAGACTGTAGATTCATCATCAATGAAATATTTATCTTCATACTATCCACCCTCGCACGAAGGTATTCTAGCTCCGTCTTGTCGCCCAACACCCACTGCACCTTTCCACGCCGAGTGACGCTTTGGAGGGCACTGGGTTTGGCATGTAACCTATCACTGAAACCGTCCAATTGAGAGAACATGCCAGTGCACTCATCAAGTATCTGGCTCAAGAGAGTCTTCACACCCGGCTCAAGGTGGCTTTTGTTGTTGTCTGGGAAAAGCACGTCGTGGAGCTGTCCCAGAATTTCTCCCAGGATACAGACTTCGCTTCCGAAGGATTCAATCTGTGTTCTTGCTTGGTTGTAGTTGCTAGCAGCCTGGATGACGGCTTTTGAGAGCTGGGGCGCGATCGCTATGAGATTGACGATGGCTGATGCCTCGCCTACACCGGCCATGGTGGACTGACCTCAAGTGCAGTGTTGTCCCTGTCGTAGCATTGCGTTGTTGAATAGGATATTGTCCACGTCAATCAATCAACAGCTCAAATTTTGAATTATGAGGATGGGTGCAATGATGAACAAAAGAGTGGGTGGTAAACAATACGGGACATGAAGCCCATGTTCATCGTAGCCTTATGCTGTTTCAGGATACCAGCCCCTAGGGACGGCGCCCCTAACCTCCACTATCTCCAAACCCTCTCAAGTATCTACAACCCTATCGAGACCTCACAGCTCCTTAGAGAGACTCATGATTTTTGCTTCTTTCATTTCGATTAGTAAGACTTGTCCATCATCCAAAGTTCTTTCCTACGGCACCGGCTTCGACTCCAGGACATCCATGCCTCCTATCAGAGGCATGAAAACTCTAAGTTGAGGTTTTAAGCTATAGTCAAACAGGACTATCATCTACCAACGTCCGAATAAGACATAACGGAGAATATCGGTCAAAAGAAGTGACTAATACTCTGTTTGAAAGACTACCTCTCCCTGCTCCATCAATTCGCAGCCATCCTTCTCCCCTAAACAGGCGCCCGTCCACATATACCTCTCAACCGTTCTCGACCATCTCATCCCCCATCCCCAACTCCCCTCAACGGACTCTCGAAAAAGCCACTTCCCTCTTCCCTTCCCCTCCCCCTCCTAACCGGCGTCTCAGGCCTACTCCCTACGCCCCTTCTCCCCACTACCTCTGGCGTCATTCGCCCTCCCAACAATTCGCTAGCACCAATCTCCCTCCTCGGCTCCTCCAGCCGCTGAAACGCCAATCGTTTTCTCCACTCCTCATGCGCGCCATCAACCTCCTGCTCCAGCGTCCCCTTCGCTATGAACTCCTGCGCCTTCCTATATAATTGCAGCGCCGAGCGTGCGTCTTCGATACTGTCGTGATTACCCACTTGGATCTCCTCTTTCAGGAAGTGGTTAGCGAGGAAGGAGAGACGGAGTGTATATTCGCCCTTTTGGAACAATTTGCTAGTATCGATGTATTGCTCGTCCGGCACATGAATATTACAATTCCTAAAATCATTATAAAGACCGTGACCGATGAAGATGGCGCCGAGATTGAGAAGAAGCCAGAGTTTTTTGTACGCGACTTTCAAATGAATGGGCGCGTGGCGGCTAGTGCTGGGGTTGAGATCACCTTCTGATAGGCCGGAGTATTGGGTTACGTAGTCGATGATGGGTTCGGTGACGATGATGTAGTCATCTATGAAAGGGAGGCCAGAGGTAGGGCCGCTACCGCCACGGAGGACGGAGAGACGGCCAATAGCGGAGCGAGGGGGCCGGATGATGTGTTCGGTCTGGGAGTACGAGATTTCGATTTCTTTGCGTTGAAGGACAACAAATTCAGCGTCGATGGCTACATGGGTGCCGGGCAGTATGTATTCTTCATTCGGGGTGAGGGTGTGGCGGTTGCCGAGATGGCTGGCTATGTCAGTTTGTGATTGGAAGATTCGTTAGGCGGCTTACTTCATGGAGCCGTCGTAGTATAGAGGATTAATGTCGATTGCCTTCTTCCAGGAGTCATCGATGCTGTTTCTGGCGTGTGAGACTTGGTAAATGAGGACGACTGGTGTCTTCCAATGGGGTGCGAAGTCAAGTGCTTCTCGTTGATCGACTGGCGCCACCACGAAGTCGTTGAAAAGATGCCACTGACTTTCAGTCTGAGGCTCCGGGTGTGATCCCGCAACTATATGAAGTGTCAGAAACTACTGTTGAAAATAGAGCACAAGGGTACATACCATTAATTAAAGAAACGAGATGTGGACTTTGTGTTTCTGTACCCGATATTTCCGCCACCAACCCCACAAGTTCGTATAAGGTGGTTGATCGATAGTTCCTGAACGGTTGCAATTGCTGACCCTCTATGCACATTATATGATTGCCTTCAATGGTGATACCTATCTCCTGCGGCAGCCACCCAGGATTGGCCCATAGTTGCCGACTTTTCGGACTCTTTTCCAACCCCGCATTGATAATGAGAACATCTGAGACTCTGACAACATTCCTCTGTGATTCCATGGAGGCATATTTCTTGCAGCCCAGGCACCAACCTTTAGACCTTTGTTCGCCCTGAAAGCCTAAGCCAAGGGTTTCTGAAAACTTGGGAACATGATTGCGAGGTCGATTGTATAGATTCTGATCCCACTCAATATTGGTCTCTAGTCTAAAGACTTTGAGAGAAACTTACCGAGTCTGGGTACATCAGATTGATAACGAGAGAAAACTCATTGCGATGCGTTTCGAAGCCACAGTTCAAGCACTGATACCCTTGGAGCCCATTCGTTTTGAGTGTCTGCCATCAGTGAGTGACAAACGTGGACAAGTCGGATTACGCAGCGTACCTGATCAAGCGAAAAGTCGTACTGGAGGACTCTGCGGAAGTCATTGCAAATCTGCTCAAGAATAAAACGATTGGCAGTTGAAAGTCTTGCATCTAACTTATTGCGCGACGTGGATTCCTCAAGAATGCCTAACTTCACAGCTAGAAGCGAACGATGAGCGTCTTGACACATTCATTCATGCAAAGTGCGTACCCTCAGGGCGGCTTGCGAAAGCTTTTAGGAAGTTCATAGCTCGGCAGGCAGTGCCACCAGCCTTTTCCAACATATCAAACAGAAAACCCAGTTCACACAGTAAGCACCCTTCGGAGAGGCAACTTCCGGCGACATGATGCAATGCCAGGTTCCTAACGAGCACAGTGAATCTCAAAACTTGGATAAGCGGGTTCAGGTAACAATTTAGGATGTCATTCTCCAGCCCAGAATGGGTTGTCTTGTTGTAATATCTGTACACGTAATGAGTGGTTGTTCTAACATGGCTTGTACTACAACTTACTCGAAGTCAAATCCTTTCACACCGTGTTTATGGTCGTAGTTCATTCGGGCGTACTGGTAAAGCTGCGGCACTCCTTCCTTTGCGGTTGATAATGCGATATTGGCGAGCCTGTTTGTGGTGTCGCTAATACGGTTCTTCGAAGAAGACGATCCGTCGACGAGATGCGGTTCATTCAAATCGACTTGGTTCCTTCGCACCTTACGAGGGTTTGTCACCCATTGTGCACGGCCACTGCCTGTAGGGTCGAGGCGTAATTGTTTGAGAATGTCCGGATCAATGGCAGCAGGCGGTTTTTGAACCTTCAATTCTCGATCGTAACCCCAATTGGAGAACAAGCTCTCGTAATAGTAAGGCATACCAATCGTGCTTAATGGCCTACGTATGCGAGTCCAGACTTAGCATGACCCTCTCAACATGATTGAATCGACTTACATGTCAGCATCTACAGCCATATGAAGAGAAGGCATGCTAGGGTCGGCGAGCTCAGGAGGCTTGGAAATCTCACAGAATTGCAAGTCGTGGGGGGAACCCCACAAATGTATGGTGTTGTCTTGGTCAGCAATGGCCCATACCTTGCCAGAAGGAGACATAATCATTAAACTCATGAAGTGGGCTAGGGTCATGTGCAGTACTTTGACGTGATCAGTGTTGTGGATATCCGCAACATGGATCTGCCCATTCTGTGAAGCAACAACCGTCGTAGTTGACAGCTTTGGATGTATTTGTACGAAGGCTGCGCCTGCGGGAAAGGAGATAGGAGCTGCTTGCTCCAACTTCTTGAGATCGTATACTTTTGCAATGGTATCCAGGCTTGGATTGCCATGTGGTCTGGTGGACCACCCGCAAGTTACAAGAAAGTCATTCTTGGCATCCATGCTGCTGATCTTCGAGCTGTGAGCACTCCATGTCTTTACCACCTGGAGAGTTACTGGGTGTAAAAAGTCAATACTCCCTGTATTAGTTGCTGCGCAAATATAGAGCCTCGAATGCTTCATCATTATGTAATCCGAATTCGCAGGTACTTTCTCGACGATGGAGCCTTCGTCCACATCAATCTTGAACATGACCTTTTGACAGCCGGCTACGAGGATCTGATGTGAGCTGTCTTTGGCCAGAAAGCTCATACAAGATAAATTGATCATATCTTTGTCCCTGTTTCTGTGTCAGCCGTGATAGGGATGCTGCACAGATGTACAGACTCTAAATGCCATTGGGTCAACGCTCTTCGTATCATAAAATGTACGCTCTTTGCCGCGACGGATATAACCCCTTTCTCATTGAAAAGGAATTGCTGAACCGGACCTTCATCTTCCGTATGAGCTTCCAATGCTGTATACCTTAACAGTTGCCTCTCTATTGGCCATCGGTAAGAGGTGACACGTCCCTACAGAGAAGGACGAATTAAAAATAGCGTCATTAGTGGATCTCAAAGACTTACATGGATATCCCCGACCCACAGAAGTTCTTGTTGCGTATCAAAAGCAATGGTAGCTATATTAGGGATTGGCCCAAATTGATTATCTTCGGTCAACGGCAGCTGGATTTGTTGTACCTTATACTTATGTGTGAGTAAAGTGCATAGATCAGTTGGTATTCCACGTGCAAGTGACGTTTTTGTACATAGATAACGTGAAGGATAGACCATTCTTTGCCTTTGGGACGAAACTCAAGGGCCTTACCTCTTGCCAATCCGAGTCCATGTTGATGTCTATATGTTTCACTTATAGTAGCGGCGATCACCAGTACAAACAACGCTAGACACGCTGTACGAATCGAGCAGGTAGTCAATAGAAGGATTTGCCATCCATACTGTGACTGAAAAAGCCACAGCCTGATTCATTCGTAGTTCCCTAAGACGATATCGAAGCTAGGACTCAACCTGAAGTTTTTGTTCCCCTGAGGGATGGCCAGGGTCAGAGTATATCCCAGCCATACGTCTGATCGATGAACCAGTAGCGAACGCAATTGATGTTGGATCTACGAATACTGCCGGTTCCGAGGTGATGTTTGCGTGTTGGTGGCTTTGAAACGGGAGATGATACTAGCTTAGAATGAGGACAGTCCTCCGCAAAATGGCATGTAAGCGGAACTGCCCGCAGGGTCAGCACGGCTAACCCGCTAGAGGCTTAGTTGGGGGGTGCTTGGCACGCCTGAGGTATTGAGGTCACCAGGTGATGAGTAAGCAAGAGCACATGCCATTACACTACATAATATGTTGCGGTTTGGAATCAGAGGAAAATGATATTACTGGTCACGTCCGGTTATCAATTGTATATGCTAACTACATGGTGATTTACATCTGTATGATATGCCTTGCGGCAATATTACTCTGCCTACCTCGCGAGGCCTGCTCAATCTTTTGCTTACGCTCCTAAGTGATAGCCTCAAACAGCAGGGCCAGCTTTGATAACTTCGGGCGTCGCCTCATCTTCAAAACGCTTGAAGTTATCCACGAAGAGCTTGCCAAGCTTTGTCACTTCTTCTTTGAAGTCCGTCTGCCCATGCCAGGATTTGGCAGGGTTTAGAAGCTCGTCAGGTACTCCGGTGCAAGTTTTTGGTACGGAGAGGTTGAAAGTCTCATAGACCTCGTATTCAACTTTCGCGAGCTCGCCCGAATGGATAGAGTCGAGGATTGCCCTTGTGTATTTCAATCTGTATATAGTAAGCATAATCCGCCACACATTTGGGCAGGTTGATCATACGGGCACCGTTTGCCACCAGTTGTAGCACCAGCACCCACCCAGCCAGTGTTAAGTAGCCACGCGTTGGCATTGTGGTGCTGGATCTTATCAGCCAACATCTTTGCGTACCTCATAGGGTGCAGAGCCAAGAATGGCTGAGCGAAGCACGAAGAGAACGTGGCTTGAGGCTCAGTGACACCGTCCTCGGTGCCAGCCATTTTCGAAGTGTATCCAGATATGAAGTGGAACATCGTCTGCTCGCTATTGAGTTTCGATATTGGTGGCAGAACGCCTCGAGCATCGCATGTAAGAAGGATGATGTTCGAGGGGTGGTTGTCGGACAAGCAAGGAATCTTGGTATTCTCAATATATTCAATCGGGTACGCACAACGGGTGTTCTCAGTAAGTGTCGCATCATCATAATCCACCACCCGGGTTTCCGGATCAAAGACTACATTTTCGAGGATTGAGCCAAATCTAATGGCGTTATAAATGTCCGGCTCCTTTTCAGCGGAGAGATTGATACATTTAGCGTAACAACCGCCTTCAATGTTGAAGACTCCTTTGTCACTCCAGCAATGCTCATCATCGCCAATCAGAGCACGGTTGTGATCCGCGGACAAGGTTGTCTTCCCGGTTCCTGAAAGCCCGAAGAATACTGTGACATCGCCGTTCTTGCCTTGATTGGCTGAGGAGTGTAGAGTTAAGACGTTATGCTTCACTGGCATTTCGTAGAAGAGGACGGTAAAGATACCCTTTTTCATTTCACCAGCATATTCGGTACCCAGTATGACCATCTCTTTGTCCGCGAAGTTGATGGCAACCGAGGTAGATGAACTCATACCAGTGGTATATCGGTTAGCTGGGAAGGAGCCGGCGTTGTAGACAGTATAATCTGGGTGAAACTTGGCCAGCTCTTCTTTTGAAGGTCGGATGAGCATGTTGCGCATGAATAAGGCATGGTACGCTCGAGCGCAGACGATGCGCACGCGGATCCTGTATCGCTCATCCCAGCCAGCAAAGCCATCGATAACATATATGCGATTCCGTGTGTTTAGGTAGTCAACGGCACGCTCTCGGTTGATTTTCCATACCTATCGAGACGCAATTGTTAGAAAAAGGACGCTATCACGTGACTATAGATAAGATAAAGTGGGGCTCAATGCGGGGTGTTGCCGAGGCAAACGCAAAGAACCGCATCTGGATCCCGATGGGTATGATTGGTGACGTCCTTAAGCATTTCTCAAATAGTACTCGCAGCAAGAGACAGGAGGGCATAGCACTGACCTGGGGGGACATGGGCTTGTTCACAGGGCCCCACCAGATGTCTTTTTCAGAATTCTCTTCCTTAACGATACGCTTGTCCAGGGGTGAACGACCGGTCTTCGCTCCAGAGTATGCAGTCAGTGCTCCGCTCGATGTGATGGCGGAGCCCGATTCATAGACTAAGGCATCTTCGTATAATGCTGGCACTGAAGGGTTGGCGATCTTTGGCATCTCAGCAGTGATCCTTCACATCCAGATAGGATAGGGGCTCACAATTGAAACACGGTTATAGTCAATGTGTGCTATTTCATGTAGTTCTTCCTCGATTTCGGTGTGCTCTTGTTTGGGTCTAGGTAGAAGAACAATTAGCAATGACGGAAAGCTTTGAAACATGGCAGGATTTGGGCATACTCTACACCACCAGGATGCAGGCTTGTTTTGTTGACAGTTGCAGCATTCATCTTACTGAGCGAGCTGGAGTGGTAGTTGTTGCCGTGTTGTTTTTGCTTCTGCTGAATAGCAAAATCGGTGGAGAGTGGAGATTGTGAAGTTTGTCCCTGATCTTTAGCGGGCATGGCCGTTATTATGTATCTTCTCCTGAATGTAGAGGTAAGCCTTGCGGGCCATCGGCAAAAGTCGGGAAGGCGGTCACAAGGCGGCTTCACGTACCCTAATACCAAAGGCTGAGCAAGGCGGCTAACGTGTCACAAACAAGGACTAGCTAGCTAGATCGTTCTCCAATTCCCCAAGTATTATGTTCTAGATCCTGTATTTGTCGTCGGCGGAAGCTGGGTTTCAGAATATCGAAGCTTGAGCGCTTCGAAATTTGCCTGACCATGTACCCGCAAACGTCCTTTTGAGATTCTTGACTGCGGCTTTGACGTATGTCGGGACTACTTAACCCCGCCTTTTCGCTACGAAAGGACTTTGCCTTTTATGTAAATCCGTAGGATGCCATTGGATAATCACTCTCATGGACAAATGGAGAATAACACCCGTCGGATTCTGTTCCATGGTATACTGCCGTTCCAGCGGCACTAGGTATTGATGGATTGCACACCATACTGGTAAGCGTGATCAACGCTACATTCTCCAACTATCTAAAACGTGATTCCTCTATGGCCCCTGACGTATCCGATCAGAGATGTCTCCGATTTCACCCTTGAAGATCTCGGGTAGGATAACAGCAGCATCGCCTTCGAAGAACCAATCTTCCTTCTCCAACCCGTGAATTCCCCCAGGAGTGTCTGCTCGATCCATATTAATCACGGCGACCCTTGCTCCCTTCTCCTTGGCTTTTTCAATGTAATCAGCAGCTGGTGTAACCCGTGCACTAGTCCCAATAACGAGGATTAGATCTATCCTCTTTGAGCTGTCAATCCATTTGCTGATAGCATCAATTGTCTGACGCGGCAGCATTTCATTGAACCAAACAACCCCTGGCCGCAGCAAACCATTGCCGCATTGGGGGCATTGAGGGAGGTCCTTGATATCTAGCTCGGGGATTTCAACTCGATCATCTGCTATATCAAGTTCTTTCGCTGCCAATGCACCCTGCATTGCATTGCTCAGCGAGTTTGTAGCTTCTGCTCCTGACTCGGCAGTCCCTAGTGGAGCTGGTTGAGTCACTTCCTTCGGAATTTCCAGCGCCGGTGTTATCGGGTCCGTGAAGTTTTGCTCAGAATAGTTGCAGTAGAAGGCCGTACATCTGACGTTGAATAGAGAGCCGTGGAGAAGATGAAGCTGAGATGAAGGGTGCCGGGCTCGTTGATGGAGACCTGTATTTATGTCAGTGTTCTAGCCCGAACATTCTGGAGCGGGCATGGGCTCACCATCAACATTCTGACTGAGGGTAACGAAATTTTTCTTGCGACGAGCTAGTTCTGCAAGTGCGAAATGGCCTGGATTTGGTTGTGCTTGCAATGCCATATGCCGTCTGTAGCTGTAGAACTGCCACACCAAACCAGGGTCATTGGCGAATGCTTGGGGTGTAGCCAAACGCTGTGCTTCGTGGCTCCTCCATAGTCCACCTACACCTCGAAAGGTAGGCAGTCCTGATGCCGCAGAAAGTCCAGCACCACACAGGGCCAAGATTCGGTCCGAGTTCCTAAGGTGCTTCGAGAAAGACTCGAGGTCACTTTGGCTTATAGGATGAGACATACTGGTAGTAACGAATCGGGTGATGTTAAGGCGTCTTAAGGGTGGAATAATGATGCTTCCAGAGAAGCTCATACCTCTTGAACAACATTGCAGCCTCGCTTGCCTCAGATAGGCCACAAAGTGTTGGGTAAGACGTGCCTAAGGCAGGGTAGGCGAGTGACGATGCGCGGAAGAGCACCGTCTCTGGTCAATCGCTCAACGCCGAGAGCGCTTTTATGCAGATACACTCAAGCATGCAATCATGTGTCCACGCCCTGAATAAGTGTATAAGGCCGGTTTCAGCACGAACTTCAGCACCAATTGCTAGGCAAGCATTCAGAAGAGGGTTTACGGAACACACTCGATCATACGCATCTGTTTCCGCCGGCGAGTTACGATTCGGTCAACCCGTTCATGAGACCCACCCCCATGTGCTGAAAGCTGGTGAACGTAAGTTGGTCGCCTTCAAATTTTCGAAGGTCTTGCTGAAGTTGTCGCCTTGCAGTCACCCCTGGCATTACAGCCCTCGAGTATGCTCAGCGCCGCTCTAATCTTGCGGCGAAACTTCCCAAAGATAGCTTTGCTCTCCTAGCTGCTTCAGAAGTCAAATACAGATCTGGCGCAGTCTTCTATGAGTTCCATCAAGACTCAAACTTCTTCTACCTCACAGGTAAGGCAGTAGTCGCCCTTAGTTTGCATATGCTAAGGCATTCAGGGTTCAATGAACCAGAAGCAGTTGCTGTGATAGGTGGGTCAACTGCGGAGCTCCAAAGCGCTGGCAGCGTATTTATTGCGATTAGGGAAGGGTGTGGCCGATGATGACCACGTTTTTCATCTGTTTGTCCGGCCGAAGGACGCAAAAGCAGAACAATGGGATGGGGTGAGGTCAGGAACACAAGCGGCATTGGATGTCTTCAACGCAGATGAGGTATGCTCTCCGCATTTCCAAATCGGAATTTCCAGCTGAGGATTAAGGTAGACCGGAGATATCAATCAAATCTCGAGTCTCCTCTCACCGATTGTCTCCTCAGCATCTAATGTGTACACCGATTTCCCGTTCGAGGCCAAGACCAAATCCTTCTTCTCCCGCTTCCTACAAGATCGCTCTCCTAACGCTGAAGGCCTTTCCAAGGTTCTTCAGTCGGCCGCTGTACTATCTCTGAAGGATATCATCAACGAAGTTCGCAATCTCAAGAGCGATGCCGAGATTGCAAACATGCGGAAAGCTGGTCAGGCTTCGGGTAGAGCCTTTACGGATGCTATGCGGCAAGCTTGGACGAAAGAGAAGGACCTAGCCGCATATATGGAGTACAAGTTTAGAACTAATACTTGTGATGGATCTGCCTACATTCCTGTGGTTGCTGGTGGACAGGTAAGTTCCGCAATTGCACGGATTGTGAACATAGTATTGACGCCAACAGAACGGCAGCATAATCCATTACACGCAGAATGATCATCTCTTGAAGTAAGACTCATCACCTCCAGGACATTTTCTTGAGGCTGAATTTGCACAGAAATGACGAGCTCGTCCTTGTGGACGCTGGCGGAGTATGTTCGTCTCCCAATGGAACCAATGCATATCTAATCTTTGTATAGGAGTACGGCGGTTACATCACAGACATCACTCGCACCTGGCCAGTATCAGGCAAGTTTACAGCAGCGCAGCGAGATCTCTACACCGCCGTCCTGAATACCCAGCGCCACTGCGTCTCCTTGTGCCGCGCCAATGCATCTTTCTCTCTCGACGGGCTTCACGAGATTGCAGAAAGCCATTTAAAAGATCAGCTTGGTCAGCTCGGGTTCGACATGTCTGGGAAGGTCCGTATCGCTCAGTCCTGGCATGGTACGACTGCCACTTCCTAATATTCGATTCCATTTCTAGGGAATCGAAACGCTGTTTCCTCACCATCTAAGCCATTACATTGGCTTAGACGTCCACGATACCCCTGGTCAGTCGCGCAAAACTCCGCTACAAGCCCGGCAATGCGTTACCGTCGAGCCGTGAGTCTTACATTCTATCAAATCGCTTGAGCACACTGCTGAAAGAACACCTACAGTGGCATCTACGTCCCCGACACAGATGCATACCCGGTTCATTTTCGCGGCATGGGCATTCGCATTGAGGATAGCGTTTGTGTACAGGAAGAACATCCGTTTGTACTGACTACAGAAGCTGTGAAGGAGGTATGTTGTTCTCTGCCCGCTTGATAGAGGTTGAGAAGCTGATGGTGTATGAGGTTGATGACATTGAGGCGCTGAGGAGCTAGTCAATGTAACCCTCGGTGGGTTGTAATGGTTATGGACGGATAGTCAGCATTTATTAAAGTCAACACCGTACCAAAAAGAAATTTGAGGCTTGGAAGGGAAAAGATGTACAAGTATCGAAGTGAAAGAGTTGTCTCTTGTGCGAATTGAAACTTGTCCCTCCGTCAGATATACCTGCCAATTATAAGGGCTTCATAAATCTATTGTCCGCAGAAAGAGGACATTCTCGAAATGCCGGACAGAAATAAGGAACCCCAAGACAAGGCACTGATCATTAGTATTGAGTGCGAGAAGTATTGAATTTGATCGTTAAGATGCTATCGACTAGTAAGTTCAGTCAAGTAAATAGGTATCCCACCATGCTGAAGCCAATAAAAATGCGCCTGTTCATCCGTGGAGCCTGAATCCATTCCCATCCTCATAAGCCGTAAGATATTGCTCGCATAAAGCAGGAAAAGCCAAAAGCCATGCTCCCCAGCCGTGAAATGCAAAGGAAAGCTGCTAGAAAATGCAACCAAATGCTGTAAGTCGTAGATACCTGGAAGCAAAGTATGCGAAGTAACAGAGGTGATGCGAATGTTGGATGGACGTCGACAAAGCGTGTATAGCCCGGCTGTACGTCAATTCCAGATCGAATATGTCATGCAATGCGAAGGTCTCTCACAGTCCAAACCACTAGAATGCTGCCAATCTAGATGTGCTGTATAGTCATGTGTTTTTGGGTGCTAGTGTTGGGATCTCGACAAAAGCCTATACACCATATGCACAGTGTGCATGGTTGGATTTCTCTATGTCCAGATTTGGCCGATCAGAGGTGATATCGAGCTGGCGAGGCCGGAGGAGATCGATAACGTTGGTGAAGTGACGCAAAGCAGCGATCGCTAGGATAATGGCCAGTACTGAGGCTGCGGCCAGGAGCGGTAAAAGGTGCGTGTCAAACGGCAAAACAGTCGAGAGAGCGTTTTTGGCAGAGTTAATCAAAAGCAGAACATCGAAAACCCCGTAAGCCTTCAGAATGATGATGGATACTGCATAGCTTGTCAGCAGAGACCACAGATTTGGTCCAAGGGAAGGCTGACCGATTAAACCTGCAGCACGGAGAGCAAATTTGAGGTGGAAAATGCAAAGAACGAGGAATAATACAGATACGCCGAGCACGGTCGGAATCCATCCAGTGGCACCGCGCAAATTGCCAATGAGAGAAGCTAGTTGACCGATCAAGGCACTAGAGGTCTGGATGGTGGTGTGAAGGGTTGTCGCACTGGAAGTGATGTTGTCCAACAGTCCCCTGGTAACGTACATGTCAATTTGCATCTCGTTGTGGAGGCGCGCTTGCATCTCCGCTTGGCGAGTCTGAACAGCTTGGAAGGACTCCGCTCTTGATTCAAAGCTAGCAAATGAATTGTCAAGACTGATCAAGCGCTGTGCTAAAGTCAGCACAACACGGACTTGCCGCAAGATTGGAGTAGATACCTCATCCAAAGCATTCTGTCTCGTATGCAGGGAAGAGACCAAATCATTTGAGCTTTGCTGGTCGTGGTCAGTGTGTTGCGCAACAAGATTGTGGATGTATTCTTACCAATTGGCCGTGTATACCGTGAAACAAGGTGAGCATAGCGTTGATCTCCTGATCTCTCATATTTTGCAATGATCCCTGCAGTTCTCTCGCCATCTCCCGGGAGCGGTCTGCGTGCTGTGTCTGAAACGCTGCAAGTTCTCCGCTGCCCTCAACAACCTGCTGAAAGACTTTACCCACATTCCTCTGGAGGTCGACTGAATCGACATTGGCCTTGCGGACATTCTTGCAAATATTAAGTACGGACTTGAATATAGAATATGGGCGAAGACACATACCTCGCTCAAACGAGCCGTATCGGCCTCGACTTCTGTTGTCACGGAAGCTAAATTGCTCATTGCTGTTTGCACTGCTGCGTCCACGCCCCTCACCAATCTCTCAATGAAGGATTGCGACTTCGCTGTGGAAGCATCGAGGTCTTGCATCAGCTGCTCCTGGAATGTGTTTTTGGCTAATGCAAACTGGTCATGCAACTGAAGTAGGGCAGCATTTGCTTGGCTTGTGGCTCTCGCCAGTGCCGAGTTCGCCTCTGCATTTGTGTCGACCATTGACTTATGAAGTCTAATGAGCTCATCTGAAACGAATTAACTCAACGCTCAATTTCAAACGTTCAACACATGCCTTTCTCAATATCAACACGAGCAGCCTGACACATTACCACTGCATTTTGTCTGCTATTGCTATAGCTCGTCCACCATTGGGGTCTTGACTCCAAGGTTTGTAGACATTGGCTCAACTGGCCTTTGCGGATGCTCTTCTGCGATATAGCTTGTTGTGCCTTCGAATCGAGCACCGGAATCAAAGATCGACAAGAATCAGGTATGGATGATTCGGCACTTACAATCTCACACATGGCTAATTGAGCCGCATAAATCGATCTTGCATCCTCGAATGATGTTTCAGCATCTTGAATAGACCCATCTATGGAGTGGCAGGAATCTAAAAGCGTTGACGCCGCAAGGCGATTGCATGAAGGTGAGCCTTGCATTGCTGACAGGATTTGCAGTGCATGGGAATATATTCCCGACTGGTCATCCGGCATGGGTCTTACAAGTGCCGTGAGGTCGGCTTTATCTTGCCGTTGGTCTCTGGCCGTTGAGATATCTGCTAAAGCCATCAGCAACCTCATCCAAGCTCTTATTGGCCTGGTGTCCAAATCAATTGGCTTTGCGCTTACCACTATCCCTAGAGCTGTAAAACTTGAAAGAAAGCGATCCAGGAACACAAAGCAGAATATAAATAGCAATTGCCAATCGGCAACTAGCTCTCAGATTCGAAGCCATAGCAGTGTACGATGTCTTCAGTAGGCGGTAGAGTGCAAGTTGCGAAGACTCGGTAAGAAGAGCTAAGAGAAATGACGAGCGGTGAATATATATATGGAATCAAAGCGGTGAAGATACTTGTACCCGCTTTCTACGGGCTGAACCGAGTCTCGGATTCAATGTGACTGTCGAGAAATATTCACTCTAAAGTGAAGGAGTCCGCCTTCTTCGAGTTGAACGCCGCTCTCGTTGCAGGCGGCAAATGACAAGCGCTCAAAGCACGAGAAACCCGGTAATCCAGATCCAATAAGTACGTGGATATTAGCATGTTTTGTCCACTAAAGTGAAAGTGTGTTGTGTAAGTTGTGCGGGCTGGAGAAGGAAGTCACGATATTGACGCCTAGTCACGTGCCATTAGCGCGGCCGCGGCTGCTGGCCGACTTCGTTTCTCTACTCCAGGCTCAAGCACGGTCAAGAAATTCATGAACAATGATTATAAGATCCAATCAATTGCTCGCAGCCCATCGAAGGGCTGCGGTGCTTCTACCTGATTTTCTGCTCCCGGCCTTTTCCTCACTGCGCACATCCAAATCCTTCTCCAGCACATCGAAATGCAAATCTCGAATAGGTAGTGAGCCATTGTCGCTACCTCCCAATGTCGACCTCCAGATCCTTGAACCTCCTGTTCAAAAGAAAAAGAGTGTTACTTTGACGGAGCAACCAAAGATAATTGAAGTTAAAGGTCCCCTAGGTATGTTGGTTCAAACATGCCGAAAAGGTTTCTCGCTGATTTAAGCTCAGGGAAGATGACTGTACAGATTCCCCCGTACATGAGTCTGGACCACGATAAAGAGACTAGGAAAGCTACCCTAAACATACTTGATAGGGAAGAGCGCAAACAGCGCGAGATGTGGGGTATGTCCGCTTCTACTTTAAATCTAACAAATTTGGTCGACAATACTGACATGCACCTGTTAGGCACCACCCGCGCATACCTAAACAATCACATACTTGGAGTATCAGAAGGACATACCGCAATCCTTCGACTAGTGGGGGTAGGATACCGAGCCACTGTTGAGCCGTCAGCCGTTAGCGTTCAACCAGAGTATCCTGGGCAGAAATTCGTTTCCCTGAAAGTCGGCTATTCGCATCCTATTGAACTTGGGCTTCCTCTTGGTATGAATGCTAGTATGCCGCAGCCTACACGCATATTATTGGAGGGGATTGAGAAGGAAGTGGTAAATCAGTTCGCCGCGAAGATTAGAAAGTGGAGGGTCCCGGAGCCATATAAGGGGAAGGGCATATTTGTTAATGGGGAAACTATCAAGATGAAGGCGAAGAAGATCAAGTGAGGATTTGTGGTCATGTTCGATATTGTGAGCGAAGGACTACATACATGGCTCTCTCTTAGTGAGAGTGGCCATCATATTGGATCATAACATGTACGGCGAACGGCGCCTACACATGTTTTCTATACCCGGAGTGGCCACCATGCGTCTTGTACTATCCCTTTGAGCTACGAAAGCGCTATACTGTGTACCGTCTATGATCTTTTTGAAGGATTCGATCCAAACGAAGACCCGTCCTTACACCTCCCCCGTCCTTTCGTTCTTTTTCTAGGGCCGAATCGTAGAGTTGCGGCACCCTGTCACTTGAAGTACGCCGGTGCTAAAAAGGAGATATCACCACTCTTCACGTCTTTCGTGATAAGAAACGGTGATAGAGGAATTTGCCATGTGATGTAAAGGCTGCCAGAATTTGTAACACAAGCTCAGGGTTTGCCTCTTTCGCTCATTGCTGTCCTGCATAACATGCATGCCTATGTTACGATTGGAAAGTGACCTTAAGCTTCATTGGTATTCACCACGAGCTTTGCCACCTCATTCACTACACCTTCATTCTTCAAACCCTAAGCATACGGAGGAATCTTCACCGCCTCAAGATCACTCCAGGGCTTCCCACGCCGTAAATGCCCAGCTGAGTGTTGAGGATGGCAGTTCAGACCGCCCTGAGACCACAACCGGATCCTCGGCACAGGTGTTGGAGGTTTCGCATGTTCCCCATGCGCGCAGTTCACGCAGCAGAGGCGTGATCAATCCTTCCAAAATTCCCTTCACCAATGGCATAAAGCGCGATAAAGCAGTGTCGTTGAAGTTCACGCTCAGCTCCGAGCGGTGATACCAAAGTGGCCCCCAAAAAGGGAGGTGGCGGTGCGACGGAGGATTTTGGCAGTCTAAAACGCGGCAAAAGCAACATGAAACAACAGAAAACACATGCACAAAAGCGAGCCTAATCTAGCTGCTGAGATTCTGAAGATCTGATAGCGTCTTCAGAAGTGCTGATGTTGCGGTCGTCATGTTCGTTAAGCGCCGCGAGGTACATGAGTACATAGATACAGTCCTGACTTTCACACTTTAACCAATCATGGCTTCGCCAGGAGGCTGAAAGGCGAAGACATGCATAATAGGAACAGAGTCGTAGTTCTCATAGTGGCATTAGAAACGGACACAGTGTGACAAGGTGCTGAGCAGGTGTTGATGGCGGCAAGGTATTTTGATACATCAAAGCCATTGTGGCGAACAAGATGGCGTTGTCAAACCTCCTCCGTCTCAGGTTTATAAAAGCCATGTGCATGCTGATCTTGGAGGAGATAAAGAGTGCGGATTAACGTGAACAGTTCGTGAAACACCAGCGGGTTCAAGTGCGTTATACGTGAGCTTTTCCTCTATCGAATCTGCAGCTTTCGCAAAACAACAACCTGCAGAACAGAGACGGAAACTGGGCCAGCATATAGCATGGGACAAATAAGCCAGGATGCCCCATCAGACAAGAGTGTCTTTTCCTCCAAAACCACGACTAGGACTGGGCGGCAGTCTCCTTCGACGAGGTCGAGCGTAGATCACCGAGAAACAAAACCACAGGGAGATAGGGGGCGACTTATTTTGTGGGTACTCTAGTTAACGAGTCTATGACTTGACCATTATGACTTTGCTAACATGATTGGCGGCGTGGCAGAAGCCAGCTCATGCCCGTCGACGAGAACGAACCGAGCTTTGAGAGTGGCAGGTCTCTTCAGGCTTCCACTCCAGCGATGCAACGATGGCTATGTGAGACTCCGTCAAACGGGCCTTGGAGTGTGTACAGCTGCTATAATCGTTAGAAGCCCAGAGATGGATCTTGCGTGTCACCATTTCAGCTTCATGGCTTTGTGCGGGAGGGTTCTTGATCGACGATAATAGTGCTGCTTAACCCGCGGCTGTTTGTATGGAGCGATCGTACCTAGTTGTCCATGTCGAATAGCGCTAGCTGCTTGCAATGCCTCCTGTCTCCGACGCATCTTGGCGTCCCTAATAATAAGGAATCCAATCAAGCCATTTCCCAATCGACAGATATGAGATGAATGGACCATTACCCGTGGCTCCAATGATGTGGTGAAATGAGAGTAACATGAATTGGGGCTGACTTGGGGTATCTGGTCACAGAGCATGAGCGACAGTCATGATCCAGCATTTTTATGATTCGTCGAGCCCCTTCCTGCCCCCTTCAAACTCGCTAACATCATACTCCTCAGGATACTCATCCAGTAACCTGCCCAACTCTTTCATCTGGGCCTTGCTCTCTTCGCTCAGTTCTTCATAGACGTCAGTGAAGATGTCCCTCAGTGGCGCTTTCTTCTCCTTCTCCGCCTGCGCAAATGCCGTTAGCACATCCCTCCTGATCTGACTTCTCGCTTCCTTCTCCTTCTTATCATCCCACATTCCTTGATTCTCCATCCACTTCCGCAGTCGGGTGATTGGGTTATCTCGGCGTTTCCAATCTTCCACCTCCACCTTGGCACGGTAGGCGAAACTATCATCACTGGTGCTGTGGTGGGAAACGCGGTAGCTCATCGCTTCGATGAGAATGGGTTTGCCGCCATCTTGCAGTGCCATCCGGCGTGCTTCTTTGGCCACTTCTCGTACGGCGAAGATATCATTCCCGTCTACCCGGATGGTGTCAATACCGTAGCCTATACCTCGGCTGGCGATACCATCACCGCGGTATTGCTCAAGGGTCGGTGTGGAGATTGCGTAGCCGTTATTTCGGCAGATGAAGACCACGGGGCAAGAGCGTGTAGCTGCTATATTAAGGGCGGCATGGAAGTCGCCCTCGCTGGCTGCACCTTCGCCGAAGTAGCAGGCTACAATTCTTGGAGCGACATTGGGGTTTTGGAGAGCTTGTATTTTGAGAGCGTATGCTGCGCCGGCGGCTTGGGGGATTTGTGTTGCCAATGTTGAAGAGATAGTATGCTTTGATTCATGTTAGTAGAGCAGTATCTATGAGAAAGGGGAATATCAGACAATGTTGAGCTTGCTGCTACCATAATGGACGGGCATATTACGTCCCTTCCCATGATCTTTCGAATTGGCGAATAGCTGATTCATGAATTCCGAGAGAGTAAAGCCGCGTTGTTTGAATACGCCGGTCTCTCTGTATTGGCAAAAGATAACATCTTCCGGGGTAAAAGCTGACGCTGAGCCAACAGCGATGCCTTCTTCACCTGCTGACACCTAATGCTCGTTAGACTACAACCGGCTTATATATGTCTTGAAATCGATCAGGTACGTACCATATAGAAGCTCAATCTGCCTTGTCTTTGGGCATCATACATGATGAGGTCCATAATGCTGACTGTTACGCTGACACAGTCGCTTCAGCACTACTGATCACTGCCACATGTTCTGCCTGGATGGATAGCCGTACCCGTCAACATATCCTTATACCAAGTCAACACCTCTTCGTTGCTGATACCCGAGGGCTCTCTAGTCTCGTCAACAATAGTGCCATCTGAGTCCATAACCCGGTATGTAGGCATCGCAGCGTGGGTGGAGGGATGCTCGAACGCAAGCTCGGTCGTAAACTTGCTGTTCACAGCGCCTGGGAAATGGACACTAAGAGGGCATTAGCAACAAGAGAGCTGAGGTGATTGCGGTCTTACTGGTCTGAGCCCGGCCTTTGAGATACTGAGCTCCATCTTTGCTGTGCAAGAGGATAATGCCGTGCTTTTAGGCCTCGGGGCCCGATTCGAGAAAGGGCAGGCGCTCTCAAGCAGCGGAGAGACATAATGTTATCTGTCTATCATATCGGTCAAGGTATGGCCGTCACAATGCTGTACTAATAGTTCAGTGAGGAATCTTGAACGCTTGCGAAGAGACCGCGGCGCGCTTTGCGTCGGCACGTCAAAACCTACCACTAGTCCCTTTTAGTCAATATATCGCAACTCTTTTGCCCTCGGTCAGGTTGAATCTTGATTGGAAAGCAAGATGTCTTCCCCAACAGTCTGGCAAAGATCAGCACGATTATCTAGACGCCTCTTAGCAACGAAGCAGCCCTATAGATGCCTCTCCTGCTCCCTCCGCCTAGCTCAAGAAGAAGCAAGACAAAATGCCAAAACCACCCACTTCGGCTTCGAGAGTGTACCAGAGGCAGAAAAGCAATCTAGAGGTAACTATTTTGCCCAGTTCCCCAATCATTGCGCCACTAACCTATCGGCACCATAGTTGGCGCAGTCTTCTCCTCCGTCGCCTCCTCCTACGACACCATGAACGACCTAATGTCCCTCTACACCCACCGTCTCTGGAAAGACCACTTCGTCCGCTCCCTCAACCCCGGCATTCACACCTCCCTGCCTCTTTCTTCCCATCAGCCTGCGCCCCAAACCATCCTCGACATCGCAGGCGGCACAGGCGACATCGCCTTCCGCCTTCTAAGCCACGCCACAACAATCAACAATGACCACTCATCCCGTGTCATTGTCTCCGACATCAACCCTGCTATGCTTGCCGAGGGCACAAAACGCAGTTTACAGACAGAGTGGGTGAACAGTGAGAGATTGAGCTGGGTCGAGGCTAACGCTGAGGATTTGCACATGATCGATTCCAACAGTATTGATCTCTACACCGTGGCATTCGGCATCAGGAACTTCACGGACAAGATGGCGGCATTGCGTGAGGCTTATCGCGTGCTGAAACCTGGAGGCGTGTTCGCGTGTCTGGAATTCGGTAAGGTACAGAATCCGATCTTGAATGGGGCGTACAAGCGGTGGAGTTTTGACGCCATTCCGTTGATAGGGCAGTTGGTGGCAGGGGATAGGGACAGTTATCAGTATCTTGTCGAGAGTATTGAGAGGTTTCCGAGTCAGCGGGAGTTTGCGGGGATGATTAGTGAGGTAGGGTTTTTGCTGCCGGGAGGACTGGGCGAGGAGGGAAGGTGGGAGGATTTGATGGGAGGAATTGCGGCGGTGCATAGGGGAATTAAATCAACTGAGAGTTGATTCTGGTGGTTCACTGGAATGTTAGATGTGTCTATGACAAATTGGGAGGTGATGGATTCGTGGGATGCATAGCGTGGCGTCGCATTGGAAGGGGTTTGGATTTATTGAAAGCATACAGCATGTGTTTCACTCTATAGCTATGGAGCTGTACTATGTATATATGATGAAATCGCAGCGCTATGAGGAGCAGATGTCTTATATCGCAGCAGATTAGCAACTGGCCAAATCATAAGCAAAATCATCTTTCAAATGGCAACTGCAGAGTTGATCTTAAACAGCAACAGGTAACTCTCACTCCAGCTCTTCTAGAATCCAAGCCCAATCCTCCTCCATGTTCCCTCGAGGTCCTCAACTAGCTTGTGGAAATTCTCATCTTCAAGACAATCGCAGATGAGCTTATCAATAGCCTTTGCTCTCTCCTCATCACTGTGCTTAGCATACTCTGCAAGATGGTCTTTTGAAGTTTTGGGCGGCTCAGGCGCGGGCAGATGATGGTACTTCTGAATCCAGCCATGAAGAGAGTCCAGAAGCTCTGCTGGTTTCATGTCTGAAAACGCCGAGCCCAGGGGGCCTTTCTGCAGCTCGCTGGGGAGTGAAGATGGTCCCTCGGACACTTGGGCCCTCCGTTTGTTGGTTTCATTCCTCTCCAAGGCTATCAGCGGACGCTTCTTTGTGGTCTTCGAAGTACGTGGGCTAGATGGATACGGTGTTTCAGAGATGGGTGATACCTCTCGTGATGATTGCTTTCGAGAGGAGGTGGATCTAAGGGGAGCACTTGATGGCGGAGCCTTTTCACAGTCCTTCTTGGCTGCTGCTTTCTTCCTCGATCGTGGCTTGGGTGCCGATGAGCTAGGTTCTGGCGTAGGCAGGGAAGCCTTACGACCTAATGACTTCGCCCTGGTATTGTTGGCTCGGCCCGTGCTCCGTTTTGCTTTCTGAGCCTTAATCTTGTCGCTTACGCCATGCCCTGGAATCTGTTCTTCTGCAGCCACTGCCCCATCATCGCCGCCTGCAGGCTTCTCCTTGATTTCGGGAAATGGGAGCACGCGCTTTGGGGGTAGCACCTGGCTTAGCGTGACTTCATCGATCAAGAGCTGTTGAGCCAAGGTCTGTGTCTGTGGAGCACTGGTTGGTCGTGCTTCGTAGCCGAAAGCTCGTGACTGGCTTCCTATCTCAGCGCTTGGCAAGAGTCCCGAACTAAGTGGCGCTGGCACTGCCGGATGGGGTCTCGAATCGAGGACGGCAGAGGATGAATAGGGTCTCGCAACAATATCGTCACGATGATCATGAATGCTCCTCGGTCTTAGGAGGTCCGTCCGGGGATCACAGATATATGTGGTAGGATTGCTAATCCCGTCATAATTGACTCCGCTCGTAGTTGAGGTCGGCTGGGAGAGAGCATGAGCTGGTTTGGTAGGCTGTGATACGGACCCGTAGCTTGTATTGTCAAAGTTGTGAAGTCCCCGCTGGGAGCTCGATTGCGAGTCGTGTCTAGTAAAAGCGGGCTGGCGAGATAGTTGAGACCATTGCGCTGTCGTTAGATTGGGGTCCGAGGTCGCGACAGCGGCGCTAGTTTGGACCTGGTGTCGAAGCTGTGAGGGACTGGGAGGTCGTTCTTGCGAAGATTGTTGGCGCGGTGGCGCAGCCGGGGCGGCCTGAAGCATCACAGGCTGGCTTTTATCTCGGATTGGGATACCGAAGGATCTCAAGATTCTTACCGCTGTTTCACAACCGGAGGTGGGTAGGAAGTTCATTTGGATCTTGCGTATCTAGAACCATTACCAAGGGGGACGGTGATGAAAGTAGTGAAAACTTACTTGGCCGTCAGGCAATTGATAGCGAAGAGCAAGGCAAGGGTTTTTGAGCAACACAATGACCACTCGATCTTCATCCCGTAGTTGTTGAGACTCCGCTCTCGCTTCGTCTGCGTATACCTGATGCTGCAAGACATCAAGATCTATTTGTTCCTGGACATCTCCGTCAGCTAGGTAGGATACAGACGATTGATTACTTACAAGGAGTTCTCCACCCCGGACGCATTTCAACAATGCCCTCTCGCGTACCACCCCATCCGCGTTTCTTTTCATGACTTGGTCGAAGACAGCGAACATGCCATCTCGATTGGGCAAATGGGTCCACGTCATTGGCGAACGAGGGGTGAGGGCAGTGCAGAAGGACAACTTGAACAATTGCAGGGACAGAGGGCCCGGTGTGGCAACAGAATTTGTGGAGATAGATGAAGAAGCCATATCTGGTGGAAGGCAAAAAAACCAGCTGTGTGAATGTCTTGGGAGGGCTGGTGCCGCCTGAGGGGGTGGCCTGCCCTGCCCTGCTATGCTATGCTATCGTGACTTTGGTCGACCGCACTCCGTCAGATTCAACATGTTGGGGGAGAAAGAAAGGTCGAATCTTGTGAGGCCGGCGGATCAGTTATCGGATGGAGAAGAAATAAGGTTTCGGAGGTAAACAACTCCTTTCCGGGAGACATTATATAGGACTGCAAATGCGTCAGACCTTTTCCCAAAGGTGGTATCATAACATCGCTCTGGGCAGCAGACGGTCTAATCTCAAAGTGCATAATGCCGTCAGGTAGACCTTTAGTTTCCTATGGCACGGAGGCCAGCCCTCATTTTCTCCAACACCCTTCATGCAAGGGCGCAAGTACATGTTCATCACGCTCAGGAAATAGTGCTACCCTTCTCGATGTAGCCCAGCACCTCAAGCACATAACCAGCAAGCGGCTTATTGTAAGCCATCACGAACAGCAACCTATCCTTTAATGGCCCAAATAATGTATCAATTGCCGTCCTAGAGATTTCAGCACGGTTGTCCGGCTTGAGCAAGCCAGCTGCCTTAGGAATGTTTCTTGCAAGATTTCGCAGCACTAAAACGCTCCCCCATGGCAAACCAATCGCGTTTCCCACTTCATCGGACGCTGTCGCTTCATACTTCTGATAGTAGACCTGTTCCTCTCGTCCGTGTTCTGGGTCTACCTTTGGGACTCCTGCACTGGACGTGTGTGAATTCAACTGACTCGTGAGTGGGATCTTCTGATTGACAGGTGTGCGGTTATATTTTTGCCTGAGTGGCGCCTTGTGGGACTGATCTGGAAGATGAGTTTTGACATGCATACCTAAATCGTATGCAGTCGGCAGTGAACCATCGCGTCGTGAAAAATGTCTGCAGCCCGCCCAGAAGCAATCTGGGGGAAGCTGTGATGCACGCGACTTCGATTCCAAGTCCCACAAGCCGTCTGGCTTTCGATCGATGCCCAGGTGTTGGTACAAGATATGATCGAACATGTGTTTTGATTTCAAGAGAAATTCTCCGCATTGACTTGAACCAGGAACTTTCCACAGACAGCGACTATATACCCGACCTTTGGGGTCCATTGGGGCGTGGCGGGGTCGTATTCCTTTGATAATGAACTTTTGGCTTGCGCCGTTGACTACTTGAGCGTTAGCCCCCGCAAAGATACTGCTGACGTTCTTTATGAACTCTGCAGCTGGCAGTAACCCAGTCTGCTGATTGGTATGTTCAGTAAACCGATACTGGTAAGCTTGCCATAAAGCAATTTGCGTTATGTGGCTGTTCTCGTCCTCTTCAAAGACTGATCGAAGCCAATGATTAGAGCGGTCCGGTTCGTCATACTTGAGAAACTGCTCGAGTAAGTCCCGTGGAACGTTGGGAATGTCTGTCGCAGCTGTGATGGGGACTTTCTCCAAAGTTTTACTTCTGACATAGGAAGATGTGGAGTGATATTGCAGAAGTCGAGCCAGCTGGCCAAAGAATGACGACAGTGGGAGCTCTCCTGCGTTTGATAGTAGGAAGGCAACATTCTCGGGAACCGCGGTAAAAAAATAGAGGAAGTCCAGACAGGCGTGAGTCAATTCTTCATCGTCGAGCAGGATCCAATCAGATATGCGTGTAATGACTGAAACAGGTACGCCTGTGAGGAAGTTGATATCCTCAAGATTGAATGATATGCGGCTGAGAGCACGTAATGCAGTGTAAACAGCGCCCCGATCATGCCCCTCATTAACCTGGGTGAGAAGTGACTGGTACAGTGGGTCCGACTCGTCCATCTTCCAATATTTGGTGACCTGCTCAGCGATTTCCAGAGCATAGTGTTTGAGTTCCGTAACGGCTGGTGACATCGGAAGGTTCAAAGCGATGGATAGAAAATCTCTTAGCTGGGGCATTTCGGACAAGTATACAGCATTATCTTCAAGGAGCGCTAGGTTTCGAATAGTGAGCCCCGCTTCGAGGATCTTTGTAAGCTTACGAGCGAAATCTTCTGATTCCATCTCATCAGGTGGGTCGACGCGCTTCAAGCACTGGATCCTCTGCAAGATATCCGGCGTTCCATTGATACCGTCGAGTATATTTATACCGTGCTCGTCTTCTGAGTAGCGAATTACCCATTTGACGTCGTAGAATAGACTACTTATGCCAAGTACGTACTCAATTAGACCTTCGGCGAGGTTGGGAAACGCGTCGAACTTGTATTTGTCTCCTCGTTCATGGGAAATCTTGACGAGGTGGTGTAACGCATAGTCTTGCTCTTCTGGTACTTGCGAGCGCAATCCCTGCAGGGTGCGAACATAGATGTTGGGCCCCTCAAATCCGGCTGCAGCATATGTTAGTATAACATATGACATGGGCTGTAAGACTTACCCCCCGGCTTCATCATCCCTTTAGTACTTGGTGAGTTTAAGCCCAGCTCAACCTTTCGAGCTTCTCGTGCCATGCGTTGCTTCTCTTTAAACAAGGCAGGATTGTTACTTGGAGTCAGTATTGGCCGTAACGTTAGAGGCATGGGAGGCCTCGGTTCGTAGTTTGCGATGGCGAAAGATGCACTATTTGGATTTGAAGACGCGTAATTATAACCTGTATGGGCCGGTGCAGCTGGCTGAGGAGACTGTAGGTGACCAGATGAGTGACGTGTCTGCCTTGAAGAAGATACATCAGGTTGGAAAAGTTGTCGCGGGGGCGGAGCTTGACGAAGGCCTTAGATAACAGTGTATCAGTAGAATGTTGTAAAAAAAATGGTACCGCAGAGACAACTCACCTCTTGTACTACGTCCCCCTGCTCCACTTCCAGGCTCGTCAATGTCCATCTTCTCATCTTTAGGAGTCCGAGCCTCTTCTCCCCCACTATCACTGTCACCGTTGGCCATGCTCGATCTGGGTGGTTGGAAGTTCTCCACAGTTCGGCTGAGGATATCGCCCCCTTTGGCGGTTAGCTTTTCAAGGATCTCGACCGGCGGAGGTTCCCGTTTCCAAAATGACTTGATTTCGTATGCCCTGTAAGCCGTGAGTGATGTGCCCTTGCATTCATCGCTGAGACTGACGCAAGATTTTTGTAGTATGTGGTCTTCAACGCGAAAGCGTAGGCTGCTGCGTTTGTATTTCCGAGATTGAAATCAGTCCCTACTTTTCTCCATGCAAGCTTTTCTTTGCTGACAGCATCATAGCCTCCTCGAGATGTGACCACGTTCCATAATTTGTGAAGATCGATATGTTTGCCGTTAACTCGTGAGTTGAAGTCCACGGTTATTCTGCAGGTGCGATGGATAAGTTTCTACCACAAGAACGCCATTGAACACAGATCAGCTTACCCTCTTTCTTCAGCAAAATTTGTGAGCGATTCCACAAACTCGTCGTGGTCTGGGTTTTCCTCTGGCTCGTCCTCATGAGAGCTTCTCGGACCCATGCTAGGGTATCAAATTGCTCGTACTGGCCGTAGTTATAATTTTCGTTCGCCTGAATCTGGACGAGCTAGAGCTATCTGACCTTCTTAAAAAAGGTCGCAAGCATCGTTGTGGCATCAAGGCTACTTGGCGCAAATCGTATATTCCCTTGTTCTGAGAACGCGATTCTGATGATCGACATACAGCAATAGCCATAGGGCTTAGCGCGCCATGGGAAATCCGAAGTTTTGCCGAAGTTGAACAGCCCTATGGAGCTGGACCTAAATCGCTCGGGGGCCCTTTGATGGGCATCTTTAAGGGTCCTTCTAAGGGGCCGTCTCAGTAGCTTTACGCCCAGCCCTATAGGGTTGTTCCGTTGATAGATGATACCTACGGTAGTGTGACCTCTTCTAGTGATTTCCGAGCCTCCTTGGCACCTATTTACGTTCTGACCAGGATTGCTGACATCTTCTTCGTTGCTATGTGTCTACGGGGCAGACTAAAACTTTTGATGGCTACAGCACTAGTATTCAAGATCCATTCGAGACATTCAGGCTCTACGTCCAGTTTCCTGGCCGTCTAGCAATTCGAATATGAGAATCATGGGTGCGATGTGTAAATTGTATAATAATTCTGCCAGGCTTTTTGTTCTCGAAACCTAGAAATGCCCCTTACATCGACAGCATAAAAGACAGGTTTTTGTAGATTAAGAGGCTACGAAATAGCAACACGTCCTTCCCGTCCCATTCTTCAACTATGCCAGGATGCCAGGTCGAAGTTGGGTTCACTACGGGGTCTTGCTGCAAACAATGGTGGTAGTCACAGAAACGGGATCTGTTACGGTAGTTGTGGGGAAGATTTCATAGTCCTATAGGTGTCGCGGTCAGTACATCGATTTCTTCGCTGCTACGGATGTGACAGATGGTGCCATTGTGCCAGCAGGCTACACTTACAGGACACGCATGGAATGCATCAGAGTAGGTGAGCTTCTCGCACCCATGGCAATTGACCGAAATGGTGGCGGTTTCCGTCGTGCCATATATTGTTTCGGTGGGGCTACCGTTGTTGCAACTAGTGGTTGTTGTGGAAGTAGTGGTACAATGTTTGCCGGCCGCGGTAGAAGCGAGGAAGAGGGTTACGATGCTCGGGAAGAGAATTGGGGGGTGCATAACTGCTGGATTATGCGATGATAGAAGAGAGAGAGGAAGTTATCTGGAGGTCTTAGCAGGAAGAAAATCTGACTGCCTAAGGAATGTATGGCCAAAACCTGGGGAAAGGCTCTTTATATGTAAAAGTTGCGAGTCCAGCACCCGGTAAGTCTCGAGTTGCTTCCAGCTTCAGCCATTTCAGCTCGAGCTGACACGAGTTGTAAAAAAAATTACGGATGAACAAGCACAGCCAGTGAAGTAGACGTCACATGCAGTCCGATCCTTCCAGCCCACTCAAAGAATGCATTCTCTAAATCCCTTGGACGACATTTCCCCGCCATCTTCTGCAATGCAATTCGTGTAAGCCGTGGTTTGCGTTACACGCTTTGGCCTGCTGGTCTGGTCAGAGATTGGCTCATATGTAGCGGGGCGAAAAGCCACGTGCCTACTCCGTGCTTTGAAATGGTAATTAACTTTGATGCTGTTACATGCGCAACCAATTTGTGGCTTTTTGCTCATTCTGTATCAAGAAGTCTGTGAGGCATGCATAATATGTTCCGGCCCTCGAGCCGCTTCCCCAGGTTAGAGGACGCTGAAAATGGCGAATGGGCTGAATTGACGCGCAACGTGCCACTAAGTTGAGCTGTGATGAAGCCCAATGGCGGGAATTTAAACATCGCTGGGTTTTAAACAACAAGAAACCCCCCGAATAGTACTCCACTGGTTCTGATGACGGGCTGAATGTCAGGCAAAAGCTGCTTGGGCGTTGAGAGTGCACGTAAAGACCACGTGGTCACTAGAGGAAACGAGGTTTATCTCTACACGGTGGTCGAGAACCTTAAGAACCGGAGCAAGTCGTGACGATCCGGACTGTATTGCATGCAGCCTCGTATATCGATCAAGGTTGCCTGGCGCTGACATCTCAATCTGGCTTTATGAGGCGAGGTAGGGTGAGGTCAAAGTTTGCCAAGGTGACAGGGATCTACCCCAACCTCACCCCTTCTTAGAAGGTAGGATGAGCGTCGCCTCATGCTCGCACGAGCTTGAGTGCTGCTGGCCAAGATTCCGATAAAGCTAGCCTGGCACCTTTGCGTGAAGGTATTGTGCAGTGCTGATTGTCACGATTCAACTCTTCAGCCTTGGCGCTCGGCGACTCCTCGGGCTTGGGAGCAGCCATCCACATACCCATTCCATAAGATACAGAGAAGATCGTGCGATGGCTCTAGGATACATTTGACTATCAGATGAGTAGTCCTCTGCGCTGATCAAAGCGCGATAATCGCATATCTGTTACCTACTTATGTGTGGACGGTATCGGCAGGGAGATTGGCACTTTCGTTGTGATGGCAAATGAAGCAATCGATTTTGATCTCTGGCTTAAAACCGTAGTGACGCCAGGCCGTAGGGAGGAGCTCAATGTTGCTTTTTCCGAAAAGGCAATTTCTAGTTCTTTTCCATCAAGGTTCTGATTCACACTCCATCTACCTATTGAATGACTCCCAATTTTTCTGCCGCCCCATGACCTCTTCACCGCAACGATCAAATCATGCATGTTCGATAATCTTACCACCTCCTTCTCCAATACATCTCGAACGTGATCCCTTACACTGATCGCCCAGGTAGGCGTGTTCCATTACCTGGCTCTTGGCCCCCTCCTCGTGGCCTTTGCTACTTGCGCTCTAATTGTGTTGACCTGATTGGGCGACAGGAGCCCATACTGCACTTTTCTGATTGTGGCGTCTGAGTCCGTACTTCAGTGATCCGAATCGCTGGAGGCATATGTTGTGTTTCTGCCAATGCGGCACTCTCTCCCCAGAATTGCTCCAGCTGGGAGTCGAGGAAGACATCGCGGTGTGGGCGTTGGCGGCGTTGAAGAAGGACTGGAAGGGGGTGTTACCGGTGCCAAGGACGGTGATGAGGCTGGGAACGCGAGTGCTAATGTTCCAGTGCATAAGCTAGCCGGCTGTGCAGAGAGGTTCGAGTTGTTGGAAGATCAAGGGAAAGATGGATGTGCCGTCGATTTTGACGTCGACGAGCAGGGTCAGTGAGATTGTTGCGGTAAAGCCGAAGATGCTGTAGTGGAATGATTGATTGCCCATCCTGGTGGAATGGTTCTGGCCGACGATGCTGGGAAGAAGCCATGGATCTTCATGGGCGAGAATATCGAGCAGTAGGTTAATGTAGAGGGATTGCGGTGTTCGTGATGGTGAGAGACCCTTCGGTGTGGCCGACGAGAGGGTCATTGTTCGTCATCTAGGCATCAGCTTCGACGCCGGTGCATCCGGCAGCCAGAGCGTCATACAACGGCACTTCGCGGGCGTAATCGCTGTGAGAATGGCAGGGTACTGGTGTTATGTCGCGGCTGAAGTCGGTAGGGTATATGGCCTTCACTTGGGTAAGTGGGTTTGGCTGTCCACAAGTCGCCACTCTCCTTTGTATATCATTCTCGGGTATGGCTTTCTGGAGCGAGAGGTTCAAATATATCAATGATGCGATAAGGACTTTGCGATATCGAATAGCAGCGAATTGATACTCGAGGAAGACTAACGACTAGAATAACGAAGGCTGCAAGGAAGAACCCGAGACAAGTTCAAGTATACCCTTGGGGCCCGCTTCTAATCATGCATGGCAAAAGTCATACATTTTTCGACTGGTTTAAACGTCTTTTGGGCCCCACCAATCGGGCTTCAGCATGGCAGGTCTCCCAACCAAATAGGTATCTGAATTGACTTCGGGACTGCTCGAGATGGAGGGTCTATCTTTCTCAAGATCACGATCGACCATTTCTGAACGTTCCTTTGTCGACGCCTTGCGTGTAAAACACACCGTATCGATCCTCAGGAAATTCTCAAAATGGAAGACAAGCAAGGGATAATGAGGGGATTAACAGCAAGAGGCTACATCGCCTGTGTCAAGGTGCCCATATTCACTTATCAAAGCAAGTGCACATGATGGTGTATGCCTGTTACGGAAGATCGGAGGCATGTGGCAGTGCAGAGGTCCATCTTGGGGCACAGAAATTTCAGGACTCGGATGTAGCAGACACTTTACAGAACGAATATTGAGCGTTGCATCAGATTGCCCTCCCTGGCCAGAGTGGAACAGGATGAGGCAACACAGGAGACGGTGCGGCAGGGTGAAATGCTCATCAAACATAGGGAAAGAAGCAGTGGGACACGCCGACAGACCAATGAAAAAGAACAACGGAGAGCTATAATGAGTCGACTGCTATGCTGATACCTTCCGCCTTGACCCTACATATTTCACAGTCACTGCTGTGGCGTAGAATGACGAAGTCTAATGCAACTAAACCCTGCCGTGCATAGGACACACTTCTACTGACATAATTGAGACAATGCATCGCCTCACTGGTACCAGGGAAAGGCTTGAGATGGAGTATGGTTTGTAGTAGGATCATTATTAAACAACAGGGGAAAACACAAGACCTACATGATATAAGGTCTGGCGTACGCCCCACGCCCCCACGATTCCCGCGTTTGCAGGTGGAAACATGCTGCGGAGATCGGAACGTTTCCACTGGCCAAGCTAACGATTGGCTCTCCATTAATGCTGAGAAGTTAGCGTTACCACAAAGTAGTATCGTAAGCGGGAGAGGTCCGTGACTTTACTCCCAAAAGGTAGACTGCATCTATCAACTAGAACGAAATCTCGCCAACATGTCCATGGTTCGCGATGCCGCACCTATACTAGAACAACTCTGTCGGAGATGTTCGCGGGAATCTGGATACAGGATTCTGGATGAAAGTCTTCGAGAATTGTAACCATGGGTCCTCATCGACTTGCGAGGGAATCAACGCAACAGGTTCATCGATCCATGTAGGGGTATTTAGGACAACATTATGAGGTATGAATTGCTATAGATTATAGGTACACACTGCTACCGCATCTGATACATTTCATTTCTAACATCGGCATGTTGTGATGAGTCCGTTCGCAGCCTGTCCCACTCTGAGGTAGCGCATATCTTACCATTCACAAGGGGCCACGCATCACACCTCATGACCCTGCTCCAGTGCACTGAACAAAACCTCCATTGCTGAAAGCCCCGCTATGCGTGATCATACCACAATAGGTGGCCGTAGTATCGCTATTTATTTGGAAAATCGCCCGGTCAGGCTCATTCGGGAGCCTGGCTTGGCGATCGCTTGGCTGCCAAGGGTTCTGTGAGTTCCTCAAAACGGGGAATTCGTAGAAGGGTTCTTGATCCGCGGAAGGACAGTTTTTCCAGGTGAAGTTCTCGTAATTTTTGAATACGTGTGGATAGTTATTCTTACCTGGTTGGGTTTCAATCAGTAATTTGGCTTGGAGAACAAGAGTAAGATATAGAGGTGGCGAGGATGTATTGATCGGTGCTGATCGGTTAAGCTGCTGAGAGCTCACCTATTTGCTGATTATTGTTATTGAGAGATACACCTTGCTGCACTGCGGAGCTAATGTTGGCAACGCTAACGGAGTAGCCGTTGCAGAGCGGATTTTCTAGGGGCAGTGTGCTGACGGTGGTTCGTTTGTCGAGGGTGCGATCACCAATAGAACGTGGTGAATTGTCGTTCCATGCCACAGCTTCTGCGAGGGTCTCGGATGCCAGGCAGAAAGCCAAAGTTGCAGCGGAGATAAATTTCATCTTCGAGGGGTCTTCCAGAGGTAAATGCCAGATCTTATGTTCGATTTGGAGATTGATCAAGATGCTTGGGCTATAAGCTTTTCGAAGATGCTGTGGTTGCTTGAAATGCTTGTTCAAAATGGCTCCTGGCCTCAATATATGCTTTGAAAGTCTAGCTGATGAGCATGGCTGATGTTAAGATCAGACATGAAGAAACGAACAGCCCCCTTGATGGCCGTATTCGAAACATGGTCGTACATAGTCAGAGCACGAAGACGAAGCACATTGACGTAGGTCATTCGGCGATGAAACGTCGATGCATGATACCTCCTGGTCCGCAGGTGCTGCTCCTGCAATCATCCTTCGCTCCTAGTGGACGTCGTCCAAAGACTTTGGCAGTCTGACAGCGAAGTCCGACGTCCTGACTCGATTCAAAAAGCACCTTTCACCACATGATCCACATCATTACATTTCCAGCAAGCTTAGTCGTAATATTGATGCTGGGCCGCAAAAGCGCTGTACGTTGGGCCAACAGATTCCCAAGAATTCTTCGCTTTGAAGGCACTGCCCCAGAGGCTGAAAGGGGAACAATTCATGCGCATTGCCATGCACTTTCCCTTTGTCAGGGTACGTGCAGCGCGCCAATTCCGCTGTTTCAACCTAAATTGTGCTGCCTAAGGTAGCGTAAGGCTGAGGTAGGTGTGTTAAAGCCAATCTCCCCTGCAATATTGTTTTCGCTCATCATCAGCTACTGCTTCTACATCAAGTTCAAACATTCTGTGCGCAACAACCATCAATGTCTCTTGTAAATCAGACTCTCATGCCAATGGCCTCCATCTACGACGACTGGTACCATGGTCTTTGTCAGGGAGATGACGATAGGGCCGGACAACAAAAACAAGCAGCCCTTTTGTCATATCTAAATGGTAAAACCACGGCGGATGTAGCTGCACATGAATGGACAAAGCAAGTCACCAATTCAGAGAATCGGTCGGCCGAACTTCCCTGGAGCTTTTTGATCGAGGCCGCAGAAGAATTCCCTCAAGCCCATGACAGATTAGTAGAACTTCTTGACGTTATTGCGCAACTGCAGACGACAGAAGAAGGAGATGGACGAAAGCTTAGGGGAAATCATCCCGAACTTGTGTTCGAATTGCGTGATGCTTTTAGTGGTAAGAGCAACGTCCTCGTATGGTCAATGATCGAAAGCCGCGCTGACGTTATGTATTGCAGGTATCGAGAGTGTCTCATTAAGAAGCGATTCGACTATCATCGATGAGCAACATTACATTAATATATGCGCTTTCATCGCACGCTTTTGGCATCGCCAGCACGGAAACTTGACTAATTGGGCCATGCAGCTATCGCACGATGGTCTGGAGGACGATCACCGTAGGCCTCTGACCAATCTGTTTGGACAGGCTGTGGCGCAGCTTTTCCTGTTCAGCGGTCCCGAAATGTATATCTGTAGTAATGCAACAGAATCATCTGAGTACTACGTTGGACCGCTACTTCTGAAAGAACGGAAGACTGCTATAGTATCACGCTGGGAGTTCTGGAAGCGAAGGTTGGGTCAATTGATGGGATCGGAGCTTCTGAGCGAGGAGACTGGACAACTATTCTCGAAGGCTTTAGAGAGTATGACCAAGGTGGAGGCCGAAATAGGATGAGGATGCTCCAAGGAAGGGGAAGCGACCGAAGTTGCTGTGGTTCAAAGATTACATATAGATCCGACGTTGAATGCAGGGCTGGAAGCCCAGAATCAAATTGTATTTTCTTATCTCCTACTTGACCTCTTCACACACAGATTGCGGTGCTTAGTCGTCACGTGCGCTCTTCCAAACGTGAACCCGTAGACTGGGTCGATGCTCTCAAGGCTTGACTCGTGCTACAATACCCAGCACTTCCCAAAACCCCTAGCAAGTGTATCCCTGTCTTGCTCAGTGTTGCGGGTTGAGGTTGCCGAATGCTGCATTGCTCTGGGCGAGTGCTGTAAGGCGAGTGCTGTAATTGGGCCGCTTCGTTCGACGATGGACACATGAACGCTGAAACGGGGTCAACGGTCCAACAGTACGTGATCGCGCTGTTAGAATGGGTTTAGACGTATGACTCAAATTCTTCATACCTTTCCGGTGGCAGAGTTACTGCGACTACGTGAGCTCCAAGACCTCAAGTATGTTATCCTTCGCATCGAGGCCGCATATGAAATTACAGAAACATGTGTCAAGTGCCACAATGTCATGCATATTATTCATATCATGTAAGGCAGTGGCTGAAGGAAGTTTCTAAGGCCTCTTTTCAGCAGCCTGTGCGGAAGCCAATATCCTGGGCCCCAATTCCGTCGTTCCTCATGCCTCCATATAGCCTGGTCGGTGTGTGACTTTGCAGATTTTATCAGGCTCGACACGGTGGGATCGTAAGCGAAACTTCACATAAAACGTTTCAAGTCTCCTATGCACTGATCCTGCATAGATTCAGGAACTCTGACTCGCAGTATCGTCATATCATTACGGAGCCGAGTTTTGGTATTCCGTCATTCAGCAAAGCTGAGACGACCAGACCACTCCAGAGGTCGTAAGACGCAGGCTATAAAGGCAACACCTGATTCCTCCATTCTAACATTAAACCAGACTTCACCATCGTACATTTCACCAGGTCCAAGCCTCCAACTATATCATTGAACATCAGATATCGCGACAACCCACTCACAATGCATTACTCAAAGTCAACCGTCATCGCTGCCGCGGCTTTTCTTAGTTCCGTGTCCGCTGGTCCTGTACCAGATGTCGTTCCATCAAACAACGGCACAGCACGAATCAGCTCGGTGATCAACCATCTCGACTCCGCAGGTAAGATCACGTGGCAGACCACCGAAGACGGCGGCCGCTACGCCACCATTGGCTCCGACTACATCAAGACCGCGCGTAAAGCCACAAAAAAACGCGCCATCGTCGCCATCGAAGCTCGCGATGGCCCCCGTGCCGACGTCGGTGCCTTCACCAACATTGGCAACATGGCTCAGCAGGCCGCGTCCTACGCGTGCGAGTCCTCGGGAGCATGGGGTGTCAGCGCCACCATCGAGTCGCAAGCCACTGCCGCCTGCGCCGTCTTCCTGAACCAAATTCCCGGCGTGCCCCTGGCTGAGACCGCCTGGAACGTCTACCAGGCGGCCGTTACCCCAGATTCCAGCGGCGGCAACTTCATCACCAACTTCCGCTACTTTTACAACACCGCCGCGGCGCCGACCCTCACGGCGCAGATCTGTAACCAGGCTTACGAGGAGCTCACAAGCAATCTCTGCCAGGGCAAGGGGAACAATGACGCCAATACCCAGGGGGGCGAGATCAAAATCGGCAAGGGTCAAGATTATCTCATGATTGGCTTGGATCCGGACTCAGCCTAGTGTGAGATTCATGGCCTAAGAGTGGAGGTGCTGCCCAGGGTGATGCAGGACCTAGGCTTATCGTGCTTGTGGGTTGGCATGTACAATATATTGATTGAGCTTTGGCTCGCAGTCCGGTCTGTATCCTAGTGTAGTGCAATAGACTTAAAGCCTTCCTCTATGCTCTGATCATCAACCCAATACTTGCATCTTCACTCTTCGTCTGCAACACTCCACGCAAGAACCTCAGAATGCGGCGATTAATTGTAAAAGGAGTATTATGAGAGGTATGGATTTGGGAGAGGTGGTACCTTAGCCTTTCGGCCCGGGCTAGCCACTAGTGCGCCGGGTAGCTTCTACGGCGCGCCATTATGGGCAAACCGCCATAACCTTAAAAACCCAAAATAAAAACAATCAATCAATTGCATCCAAAGAAAGACTCTGAACACATTTTCTCAATTTGGAAACAGCATTTTCGCAACCCTGCCTAGCTAGTAGCAGAAAAGTCGCCTAGCAATTTGATAAACTATATCTCAGATACAAAGTGACAGAAAGCGTCCACTTCAACGAACAACATGCTAAACGCCAAGATTACTTGTACCTCCGCTGTGTGAGCAAGACCTCCAAAATACAACCTTTTGCTTGTACCAATCAAGCACCATCAGAGCCAACCCAACCTACAATGGTTCTGGCGTCGGGCTACAAACGAGAGTCGAAGTTGTAGAGGTGATAATAGTGATCGTCGTTGTAGGTTTGATGATGTATAACTTTACCCATCGCGGTCAGTAGGGCTCTTCATCTATCTTTAAGGCCTCGGGAATGACAGTGAGGACTTACAGGACACGGTCTATGAGCAGTAGTGATATCAAGAGCTCCACAACCGCCGCAATCAACCGACGCAGTGGCAGTCACAGTAGTGTCGTAAACCGTTGCTGTTGGGCCACCATTGAAGCATGTAGCTGGGGCGGTGGAGGTGGAGGTGCACTCTGTGATTGGGTTGCAGGGGATGCCGCAGTTGGGTGCTGCGGTGGTCAGAGCGATGACAGTAGTGAAGATGGTGAGAGGAATTGCGAAATGCATGGTTGTGATGAGAGAGTGGATGCTTGGATGATTAACGAGTGCTAAAAGTGGATGCTTTGGAAGTCGGGTTGTGTTCAAGATCAAAAAAGTCGGGGAATGTGGGTCTATATGTTGGTAAGATTCGCATCTTACAGACTCACGTGGCTAATTCTCCAAGACGGAGCCCCTGGTTGTCGTCTTGGATTATGGTGGCCACCTTGTTGGTTGGTCTGTGGTGATGTGTCATCGCAGAGCACACGGGTGCGGTTGTTGTTGTTGTTGTCAGATTTACGGTTACATTCCTGGGTTCACGAGGACAAGCCCTTCAGTATGAACAGTGAGATCCGAGCATTGACTGGCTGCTCAACTATGCGCCTTGAAGAGTTCATGAGGTTAATAGTGGGATGGTTTGATTACAGAGTCGATTGATCGAATCCGTTGTATCCCATGATGGCATCTCACTCTAGAAAGTGCGCTTATGAAACATGCCGACTAACGAGACGCTAACGATGTCCAGACATCCATAAGAAAGATAAGATTCTTTTGTTAACGCGGATTATATTGGGTCAATCGTCAGCAATACTCTTGATAAAAATGGTGCTCAAATAGCCAAATGAGAAAGCCAGGAACAAATAGGAAACTAGTCCATTTGTGCCCCAAAGCTTCGATATTGCGTCTTCGTAGCGGTCATACATCGCTGCTATAGAAATCCCTCAGCGTACACTCAAGATTAGGGCGTCAGCAAACGCAGAGTGCCCACTAAGTGGATCGTCGATTGATCACGTAACCCGAACCAACCAATCGCTTCTGATCTAAGTAACCTTACACGCCGCCACAAGTCAGCATGTCATCATATCTATTGTTCTGATATTGTATGTGCAAGCCTTGTCATATAAAGCCCGTTCAGTATCCTTCCTCATCCCCTCCTTGCTGATAGATATGCCGGCTACGGCCAGGGTCCTTTCGCATTTGCTGTCCAGATCCTGTAAACCCCACTAGATAGAGGATCAGCTAATGCCCTGATCAAAGCGATGTCTCGAGTCCTCACCTCTTGCGTTGACTCCCTCTGGCGTTCTGAACATACTCTCCTTTTTCGCCACTTTACCAACCTTTCCCTTGGTTGTAAAGTCCTGCCACTTGCTCTTACCAGCTTCGAGCTCTTTGTTAGCCTTCACCTTTCGAGGAACCTTTGCAGGTCGTATGGGCCCATCGCTAACTTTGCTAGGCTCTTTCTTGGCCTGACTGGCAAGTGTAGGGTCAATATTCGCGGCCGCCGAAATGACGTTCGTGTTCGCTGGAATGGATATTGTTGATGCTCCTGGTGGACCATCAGCTTTGCGCTTCTTGGAATCATTCGATATTGGTTTGATATCATGTGCTGATAGGGTCTCGGTATTGGAGTAGTTTTTGAAGGTAACGATGTAAACGGGCTTGCTGGAGGAACCGGTAATTGATGTAATCCTCGCAGGGTAAAAAGATTTGTCGCCTGACTTCCATTTTGCAAGGACCGTGTCATTGACAGCAAATGTAGTTGGTGTCTGGGGCTCCTCCACAGGCTCCTGCGGGGCCGCAGCTTTGCGATACCCTGCTTGATAAGCTGGATGTGCTGCCTTGGACCATTTCTCCTTTACTGGTGGCGGCGACGGATTCTTAGACGGTGCTTGTGCTGAAGCTGGCTTTAGCTCTGCGATCGTAGTCTCGGTAAGGGTAATGACTTCTTCAAGCTCTGCCTTGAGATTCTGTAGCTCTGCGTTGTCCGGGTCGGCTTGCAGGCCGGACTGAACGGTCTCTAACTACAGTAGAGGCACAAGTCAGCCCTTGCAGACCGCGAACAGCTAGGTGAAAGGTACATGCCTGTAGTCTGTATTCTTTTAGATCGGATTCCAGGGAGGCCACTTCGTTACTCATCCTGCCTCTCGTTCACGATTTGAGCCACCTGACGAGTCAGAAAAGCTTGGATGTTAGGGAGCGAAGACTATTGCGAGCAGCCGGGAGCAAGGTCAACATCAATATAAATATAAATAGGAGTGGAACTGGCGTATCCTTAAGTGCAGAGGAGAAGGTAGAAGTTGATGTTGCATTTGCACTATCTACCTAAGGTAGTATCTGGTGCATCCGGATTGCTTGAGGCTTAGGGAGCTTGGCAAGGCTGAACGTGGCGCTAGATACCGTATCTTACCGCTCGGCATGATCGCACTCGGAGCTTGGACATATCTTAAGAACAGGACACTTTGATTTCTAATCGAGGGGCCTAGATCCCCGCGAGTCGCATACTCTGAGGTATATGATTCGCCAGAACCTCGATCGCCAGTCTTCAGAAAGAGCCACAATTCTAAAGCTACGACAGGGTCGAGATTAGAGGGTCCATGGGACCATACTCACACACATACATCGTCATTGTGGTCTGACTAATCCTAGACTGCCCTCATTGTTGAAGCCTAAGGTCTCTGCTCTGCTGCACTTGTTGGATCGCTGCTGGTGTTATCCTGGCCTGCCTGGCAGTCGTTAACATTACACCGACTGTTCAAGTCCAAAGCTTTCCATTGGCTCAATTTGGACCCCTCGACTAGCTTCTAGCCCGTCATCCACGCAGACCTTCCATACCTTAGGTTTTCTGTTCCTGGTTAACCAACTCACCTACACCTACACCTATATTACTCACCCCTCAACCTCACAGTGACACCTCCGCCACCATCATACTAGCATTGTAGTTCGCAGATCGTGGGGTTGTGCAGACATTGTTTTATTTGCCCTGCAAGCATCCAGTAACCCACCGAGGCGGGGTCGGTCCAACTGTTATCCGCTCACTTCCTTCAATCCTCACAGGGCGCAGCATCTGTCCTCAATCCATCAAAGCACTCCCGCTTACAGTCCACAAATCATCATTAACGTCCAAATTCAGGAATACCATGAATGGTACGGCATTTGGTTCTGATCTTTCGTTGACACCCAGCCAGGAGGGACTCTTGCGCACGGCTTTGTCCTCAAACAACCCCAAAAGCTCTTCGCCAAAGTCTAGCCTCACGCCTGCGGCCGACGCATCCTCCTCTAGCGATCTAAGACGCAACACAAACGCCGCGATGGCGAATGGTACGACTATCAACAGCTCTCCAGTGCAACAGACCCCAGGCTCTGGCAACCTAAGCAACTTCGACGAGAGTCCTTCTTTCTTAGACTATGATCTGGAGGACGGAAATTTTGACTGGGACAACAATGGAGATCAGCTGTTCGAAGACCTGCCCGGTACAGATTTTAACGATGACCATGAACATCATGATAAGAGGAAGGCTTCTAGCCACGACGGAGAAGAAGAGGGGTCCAGTAAGAGACGCGAAGGTGATGAGAAAGGTGCAAAGAAGCCTGGCCGGAAGCCTTTGACAGGCGAGCCGACTACGGTATGCCTTTTCGATTGAATATATGTCAACACGAGCACTGACATCTACATCAATAGAAACGCAAGGCGCAAAACAGAGCAGCTCAGAGAGCTTTCAGGGAACGCAAAGAACGTCACTTGAAAGATCTTGAAACCAAGGTTGAAGAGCTTGAGAAGACATCAGAAACTACGAACCATGAGAATGGACGCCTACGCGCACAAGTTGAGAAGCTCAACACGGAGCTCAAAGAATACCGCAAGAGACTATCATTGAACGCTACGGGAACTTCTTATTCTCCGCCACAATCAGCTACTCGCAGCTCTTATAGCAACAGTGGGAATGATTTCCAATTCGCATTCCCAAAATTCGGAGATCTGCCAGGGTCATTCTTAAACAATGGCTCGATGGCCAAAACCACCTCACCTACAGCATTGGGCACGCGCTCAGCCTCCGCTTCCAGTTCCAATGTTCCGGGTGCCGTCAGGACAACTTCCTCCGACTCGGCAACTGGCAAGTCTTCAACGAGCCGTAACGGGGTAACTGCCAGTCCTCAGACTTATCAGGGCCGCACGAATGGCTTTGATAATAACAATCTTAGCGAACTCAATGGACTATTCAGCCCATCAATTCTCCAAAACGCTAGTCGGAGCAACTCCGCAGATTATATATCTTATCCTAGTACCACAACAACATCAGTTAATGGCCTGGCTGGGCCTGCCAGTATCGGCAGCACTAACGGCAAGGCGCACATGCCCAATGGCCGGCAAGGCTCATCCACATCGATCACAGGGTCGCCTGCTTCTTCAATGTCCCACGCTCTTGACTCATCGTGTGGTACTACGCCCGAGTCATCTGCCGAATCGCCTGACAATCGCAAGTTAAGTGAGGGAACGCTCCCTACGGTCAATGAGGAAGCGAAAAGCCAAGATACATCAGAAGGTAAGGAACCCTTCTACAAGGAGTTGGCCAAAGCCTGTGAAAACATTGCGAACTCAATCTCTCCGATACTTGCAGAGTCTAACGGTGCTTCAGCTACATCGAATACTGTGAAATCACCTTTTGCCGACATCAATGGCATTGACTGGTTGGCCCAACAGAACGGCGGCCAATTCGACCCGGTGCTTTTTGGCGATTATAGGGATCCGCAGGAAAATATCTTAAATAATAATTCCTTCGGTGATTATTTCAATGACGCCTTCCCCGTACAAGACCTCCAAGATTTCTCAAGCGCATATAACACGGCCGATTTCGCAAGCCCCGCACCTAAACAAGACTTGATGCAACAGGTCGATAAGCAAAAGGAAGGCAGTCCGCTGGAATTTATTCCTTCAAACGAGGCTAGACAATTTATTTCCTGTGATAAAATTTGGTTAGTACATCTTCGCATCTTACAATGCTGTGTTCTAATCTTGCCGCGCTTAGGGATCGTGTGCAAAACTCTAAGAGAGCCCAGTCTGGCCAGGTTGATATGGATGAGTTATGTGCGCAGCTTAAGGCTAAGGCTCAGTGCTCTGGCAAAGGTGTTGTCCTTGATAAGAAAGATGTTGATGCAATTCTGGGCCCTGCAAGCCCTGCGCCAGCCGAGTCCAATGATTTTCTAAAGATGTTTTCATAATCTTATTTCGGCGCTGGATCGGCTCATTGTTGGCTACAGGGATCTGAAAAGATTATGACATGATTAAGACAAACGATGAGACTTGGAGTCCTGGTACGGAATTAGTCCAGAGGAAAAGGTGGATTTAGGCGTTTCTGTCCTCTTAGGCGCTTCTGTCCTCCAAGGAAAGGAAGTCTTTGACTGGAATTTCTGCAGGTGGACAATACATTTGAAACTTATGGCTTAGTAGATAGCTTACACAGTTGCAGTTAACTGAGATCTCATCAAGCGTGATTGGAAAGAGCTTCGCAGTTCTTAGGGTCTTGAATGAACAAATAATTCTATATCTTTTTCAGGAACAACCGATCTATTGCTTAGCGCAGCCTGATATCCCCCTTCAGACATCTACATCGAGACTCAATTATCAAACATCAAAAGTGGCCCGACCCTTACCATTTACTCCCCTATGCGTTATTCCAAGGATCCCCTTGAATGTTGACCTCTCCCCAGCGGCACAAATTACTGAGGTACTGTCAGCTCATCATCTCAGAGCCAGAGCAACGAGGAACTGACAAAGTATGGCTCTCTACGTTCAGATATTCATGCAAAGATTGTCACTCTATGGATATGAGTTCGATTGGCATAGGTAGGCTCCTTGCACATACCCTGGGTCTCAAGTTAATGAGGAGTCTAAGATTTTCTTTGGACGGCTCGAATATGGCAGGTCGACGAGGACGTGCATTGCGGTATCCTATCGAGGCTGTTATTCTTGCAGCATGGTTAGGTGTGAGCTTGAGCTGTTTGGGGCAAGGATCGACGTGAGGGTGCTGGAAAACTGGCTTAAAGCAAACACTTTGGTGTTCGGTGCGAGCAAATCCCATGTGTAACGAAGTGCGAACCTCTGCTGAGAGTTTGAGGGATGTAAAGTCACGAGGGTGGTATTTGAGTGGCTAAGACGTGTTAGATCTCTGAGGGAGCTACAGAAAGGGTCTCCATTTCGCTGGCTCCTACCGGACTGGCAGTCGATCAGAACAGGGAACGATTCTAGGCAGCCTTGCTGTCCTGTTAATACACTTGGTGGACCGTAATAAGAAAGTTAATTCCTTCTGCAATATGAAGCCGTGATTGTGCAGCGTTACTATTTACCAAACTCTAATATGGGTGAACCTCGGGCATGGGCAAAGAATTACGCGAAGCATAAAATTACGTTGATCGAATAACCACAAAACAACTTTTGGTACAAAATTTACACAAGAAGGGGTTATGGATGCTCAGAAGTTCTTGGGCTTGTTCAAAGAGGTGCTTGCCCGTATATTCTCCCCCTCAAATATCAGGTTGCTTGGTACTAACGATCTTTCGCAGCGGATACCAACCGGGTCAAGGCTGCGACTTCTACCTTGCGCGCAGATTACTATCCTCTCCCCGAATCGCTTACAATCCTCCTTCAACTTCTCTTATCCGATCAGCCGTCAGATTTGCGACAGCTTGCTGCATCTCAAGCTCGTAGCTTGGTGCCAAAACATTGGAAGAAGCTCCCCAGTGAACAGAAAGCGAATTTCCGGCAACAACTTCTGCAAGGCACACTGCAGGAAGAAGAGAACATAGTCCAACATGCAGCTGCCCGCGTCATTGTTTCAATAGCCAAGATAGATACTGAGAATGGAGAGTGGGAAGACTTCTTGGACATACTGCTACGGGCGGCGAACAGTCCTGATCCCCGCCAAAGAGATGTGGGGACGTTCCTGTTGTTCACGAGTCTGGAGTCACTTGGGGATAATATGATGCCAAGGTTTCATGAGATGCTACAGATATTCTCAAAAACGATACGTGAGTCATCGAACCGGCCGCCAGCGCTGAATACCCACCCTCTAACAGAAGTTTAGGAGACCCTGCCAATGCCGTAGTAAGGATCAACACGATGCTAGCATTGAGCCGGCTGGCAATTGTAATGGATACAGATGCCGACGAACCTTCATTGAAGATAATGCAAGCATTGATCCCTCAGATGATGCTCGTCCTCAAACAAGCTGTGGATGAAGGCGACGAAGAGCGTGCGACTCAGAGCTTTGAAGTCTTCCAAACTCTACTTGGGTGTGACTCCACAATACTGAACCCCGCATTTGGCGACCTCATACAATTCATGATCACAGTTGCGGCGGAAAAGAAGCTTGATGAAGATGCTAGGACCCAGGCGTTGAATTTCCTCATGCAGTGTGTTAGGTATCGGAAACTCAAGATGCAAAGTCTCAAGGTTGGAGAGCAGCTCACACTTAAGAGCTTGGAGATTGTGACAGAAATTGGTGACGGAGCGCTTGAGGATGATGATATGACCACCCCCCGATGCGCCCTCGGATTACTCGATGAGATGGCCACAACATTGCCGCCGAGCCAAGTTGTGGTACCTCTACTTCATAATCTGGGTCCATATGTTGGTAGTTCGGACCCAGACCGAAGGCAAGCAGGCATCATGGCTTTGGGTATGATAGTCGAGGGGGCGCCAGACTTCATAAATACGCAACTTCATGAGATCTTCCCACTAGTTATGCGGCTCTTGGGAGATGGTGAAACGAAAGTACGGCGAGCTGCATTGGATTGTGTCATGAGAATCGCCGAAGAACTTCCTGAGGAGCTGGGCAAGGAGCACCAAAAGCTCATGCCCGCTGTGGTCATCCACCTGGATAATGCGACTAAGAGCCTTACGGGACCCGAAGACAAAGCGAACATGGACACCATCAAAGCGTGCACCAATTGCATCGACTGTTTAGTTGAAGGCATGGACTCGGATGATATCGAACCCTATATATCTGAGTTAATGTCGCGCTTGAGCCAATTGTATCAGCATCACCCAGATTTCAAAATCAAAGCAGTAGCCATTCAAGCTATAGGAAATGTCGCAGCCTGCGCCAAATCCGCATTCCTGCCCTACTTTGAGGATACAATGAATTCATTGTCCGAATACGTACAGTTGAAGGATAGTGCAGAAGAACTTGATCTACGTTCTACAACATGTGATTCTATGGGGAGTATGGCTTTAGCCGTCGGTCCAAGAGAGTTCCAGCGCTACGTCCGCCCGTTAATGTTAGCAACAATGGAAGGTACAAAACTTGATCATCCAAAATTGAAAGAGACGAGCTATCTATTCTGGGGCACAATGGCCAAAGTCTACGAGGGAGAATTTAAACCTTTCCTCGAGAATGTCTTGGAGGCCTTGTTCGAGTGTCTAGCAACTGAAGAATCTGAACTGGAGGTTGACCTTGGAGATGAAGCAGAAGACCTAGCTGGTAAGGAGATCACCATTGGTGGCAAGAAGATCAAGGTTGCTGCACTTAGCAATGACGACATTGTGTCGGCGGAAGATATTGAAGATCTTGACGACGAGATAGCCGATGCTGACAGCGACGACGATTGGGATGATATGGACATCGTGACAGCAGTCGCTCAGGAAAAGGAGATTGCTGTAGAGGCCCTAGGAGAAATCCTCACACATACGACACGCGATTACCTTCCTTATATGGAGAAGACGGTTGAAACAGTTGTGCCTCTATTAGAGCACTCCTACGAAGGAGTACAAAAAGCAGCAATAAGCACACTCTTCAGAGCCTACACTGCATTGTGGAGTCTCCAGTCCGACGAACAAAAGCGAGGCCAGCCTAGCTCACAGATTCAGCAGCTGGGTGGCATTGTTATGACAGGAACTTTGGGTATATGGCAAGAAGAAGAGGACAGGTTCGTCATCTCATGCATGCTCAGGACTTCAACTTCTTTCACTCCATTATATGAAATGATGACATACATGTCGTTAATCCCAGCTCACTCAGATGCACTACGGTGCCTGATGAGAAAACGAATCTGTTTCTGATCGTTTTGCAACTTCGCGAACACATTCCTGGATGATTTCCATTGTTGTTCAGTATGCTGACCAGTATCTCTAGAGGAACTGTCGTTGAGATCAATCGCTCTCTCGCCGAGACGCTAACGGTCACTGGCCACTCCCTCCTTTCCGATATTGGTACCCTCAAGCACGTGTGTGAGATCTTGCACTCCATACTGAACAAGAACCACTCCTGCCAAAAGGATTTTGGCGACGACGAAGATCTCGGTCTCTTTGATGAAACTTCAGAATTTGACTGGGCCACAATAGACAGCGCTCTTGACGTGCTCATCGGCGTAGCAAAAGCTCTAGGTCGTGACTTCGATAGGATCTTGAAGGAATTTGAGAAACCGCTATTAAAATTTGCCAGTGGCAGCGATTCCAAAGAGCGAAGCACGTCCGTGGGCGTCATTGCTGAATGTATTAGGGCCATGGGCCCTGCAGTCACGCCTTTCACCACAACACTGCTCAAGACAATACTCCATCGTATGAGTGACGAGGATCCACAGACAAAGTCGAACGCTGCTTATGCCGCCGGTCTGCTGCAAGAGAAGTCGACGAATGATCAAGAGATTCTCAAAGCCTTCCCTACCATCCTTAGCAGACTCGAGCCGTTATTGAGCATGGAAGAAGCTCGATGCAAAGATAACGCAGCTGGGTGCGTCAGCCGAATGATCATGAAGCACCCGTCCAAAATGCCTATCGCTCAGGTGTTACCCGCTCTCCTCGATATCCTGCCGTTAAGGGAAGACTTCGAGGAGAATGAGCCAATTTACGATATGATTGTTAAGCTTTGTATGTAGCTCTATTATCTCCGCCATGCAGTTGGCTTCAACTAACAAGCTGCAGACTCGGAGAACAACAAGACAATAATGGCATTGACGCCGCAAGTAGTGCCTGTACTCGCAGAAGTAACGAGCGGAGATCCAAGTCAGCTGAAAGACGACACTAGAGAGAAGATCTCCCAGCTTGTCAAGTTCTTGGCAAGCAAATACCCACAGGAGGTCCAGAAGTACGAAGGGCTTGCAGCACTTATGTAGAAATGACCAGTCCAGAATCCTTCACAGGGACGTAACGTGAATAGACATCAGAGCGGGCCAGGTTTCGGTTGACCATGCATTGGATGTGGAGGACCGACGACAGCGAATCTTCATTTTTCTTCACTTTTCTTCTTGCAAAATCTTGGCGATTCCCCCTCTTATAATTTTTGCATGCTAGGCTAGATTGCAGATATTAAAATCTTTAATACGCGTATAGAACGCAGATACCCAAGTGTAGAGGCCGTCGCAGCATCTGTTCGTTTGACTCGGGCCCCGGTGCTGATTGGTTGGATTGGCTCAGTCAGCGCAGGCTTCAAGGGTGGGCTAACTTGTTTGAGGTTTTGAGGACTTACACCTTTGAACTTCGGAGCGGACCCGAGTAAATTAAGACGATGTTCGTGCGCTGTCGATAGGCTGTCGATAGGCTATTGACGGGCCGCTGACGGGCTGCTGACGGGCTGTTCACAGGCTGTTCACGGGCCGTCAAATGTCTAGCTGTTCAAATGCTCTCCGAATGGATACCAGCGAATTACTCACTAATCTGCACAGCCATATGTCACACTTCTGCCTCGTTGATCTGCCATTGATAATATTGCTTTTAGGCTCAATGTGTCCATTGTGCTTGTCTGGGTACATGCTTGGCAGCTGGCATATTTTCAGTGGGGCTGAAAAATATTTGAACCAAATTGCCGCGGTTATTGGAGCGATATGGGTGGGTTGCGGTCTGCCACGTCAGGTGTGCATGAAGATAGCATGCGCCTTGCACAGCGGTGAGGCTGCGCATCAACGCTTCAATGTTGCCGGCCTTGTCGAGTTCCCCGCTCTCTCTTTGGTTTATTCATCTACAGGTGTCGTTTTGCCCATAAGTCTGGTTAACATCTGATAGTTCGATTTGTAAAGGCTTTTTCTCCTTGCAAAGCTTGATTCAAATCGCCGTTGCTCAGAATGGACCCTCTTTCGTTTACCGCCAGCCTTATGACTGTGAGTGGGGTTACTATTATGACCTCGAAATTGGTCTATAGACTCCATGAAAAGGTGAAGAACGCTCCAAAAGACGTGGGAGATCTCTTGGAGCAACTCCAGACCTTCCAAGAACTTCTGGAAGAATTACAAACCCAATTGCAAGACTTTACAGACAATACCGCTGCACAAAGCAAGCTTCTACAGATGTGGGGACAATCTGTTGCGCACATGCAACGTGACGTGGAGAGCTTGCATACAAAGCTCATCAAGCTTGAGCAACTGCTCAAGAAGAAGTCTTTGGGTTCAAGAATATTGCTTTCAGCTCGCCAAATGCTTAGCGAGAAGAAGGTCGCCGAGTACCAAAGGAAAATCGATACACACTGTGGTGTACTGACATGCATAAAAGCAACAGTATGCGAGTGAGTCGTACATCATGCCTCATGTTCCACTCTCCAGACCTAACAACTCAAAGCCAAAAGCTTAGTAAACTCACGCAAAACACAATCCAACTTGGCAGTGACAATAGAGCTGGGTTTCAAACGATCTCGTCTCAAGTCTCACAAGCCACTGGTCATTTGGAGGCTGAGACTAGAGGTGGCTTCTCAAACGTCTCCTCTGACCTTCAGACTGCCAAATTCGCAAGCGATGAGATGCATCGCGCTCTCCAGTCTCGCCTGGACATACATGCACAGAGAGGCGATGTGGTTCGTCAGAACGTAGATGAGATTCGATGCAAACAAATGAAAGCCATCGAAGTCAACGAAGCAGGTTTCCAAGCTGTCCAATCTGCCCTCGTCACAGCGGCATCGTTCAGCAGAGAAGGACACGAGTCAACACATGCAATGCTCAGAGAACAGAAAAACCTGATGCAACGGCTCGGAAACCACCTTACTTTTGGGGCTAGCAAGAATTGCGCACGCGTGCCAGGTAGTGGTCCTGATAAATGGGGTTCTACCACCCCGATGACTACTTTCTATTGGAGAACCTACTACCACAGTCTACCTGTCGGGAAATTGTGCATCTCCATAAAACAGACTCGACAATGCGAAGGCTCCGAAAACTCAAGTTCTCCTGAAAGCACCGAGTCAAATATCAAAGTAACTTTTGTGCCACCAAAGTGGCTGACATGTCTTGCGGTCGATTACAGAATGAAGCTCGTCTACAATTCCATTGGAGATCAGTGGCACTGGGGCGTAAATTTGCGGCCTCTGACAGTCAATCAGAACCCCTTTGTTGTCGACGCAGTTGAAACAGTCAATCTTGGAGGAATTCAGAAGTCCTTCAGGGAAGGCCTTCTCCACCCAACGGATTACGTGTTAGAAAGGGACACGGACCTCCGGCCCTGGTATATGGTCCGTGGCGGTCAAGGAGGTTTTGATACATATCTTACCAAATTGCTGCCTCTCCTCGTATATATGGCGGAGAATGGACTTCCCGGTCAGTGAGTGAGCACATGCAAGGCAATCCTGACCCCGAGCTTACTAAGTTTTCCAGGCATCACTTATTGTATTTTATATCAGCTACGCTGACACTAGGCTCCCCCAGCGTCACTGAAGGAATTCTAGGAAATCATGTCCGGACCTACTTGCAACATGGCGGCAACCTATTCACAAAAGACTTTCTCCAGGAGCAGACCTTGGGATATTTACTTCTTTATCATGGACTGGGTACAATAAATATGGTTTCTGAGAGTTTGTTGCACTCATCCGAATTTTTGACTGTAGATGAGCTCTCGTCATTAGGGATCTGTATTCTGGGAAGCGTAGCCCGAGTGGACCCGGAAATTCGTACTCGGTTGAAAGCGTATCTGGCAAGCTCCCGTTCGCCGCTTCTTGCTGCTGGAACCATCTACGCCGACACTCTATTGGAGTTCACTTTTGGCACGGCTTCTGTGTTGAGACATTTCCATAGGCTGGACGCGTGGAGATCGAGAGCATTTCTGGCAGGATTATGCAGGACGGGCACTCCTTCGATGTTGCGACCATTTATTGATATTGGGATAGACCTCAATGACAAATTCAATGACCATAACATGCTCGGCACTGCAGCCGCAATGGGGAATCTAGATATTGTTTGCATGCTTCTGGAAAGTGGCGCAAACGGCGCCTTGGCCTTACACTGCTTCATCAATTATGGTATTGCGCTCCCTGATGGACTCTTTAAGCACCTCCTTGAGCTGCTAGTGGAAAGCTCTAGACCTACTTCATTCGAGAAGTGGCACCGTGACGCCTTGTGGGCAGTCATTAACTCTTCCAGAGCGCTCTCGACTCACGCTAAAGCGCCAGAGGTCCTGATCCGCCAAAAGGTGTTTAGCGACGAGCTGATCAGTTGTCCTTGCACGCGCGACCACTGTAGCTATATGTGTGTGGCTATCAGAAATAGGCTGTGCTCCGTGGTCGAGCTTCTGCTGCAACATGGAGCTTATGCCAAAACAATGTCCAGCTGGTTAATTTTCTCTGTCAAACATGGTGCTGCATCTTGTACAGGAGCACTGATTCAACAGGGAGCCGACATGAACCTTGTGGACGGGACTGGTGGGTCTGCGCTCCAACTTGCCAGGTCCAATGTGGCTGCCCCACACCCTCGGAGGATTCCCCATTGCAGGTACCCTGATATCCATATTAAAGTCACAGCTGAGCAAGACGTAGAAACTCTTGCAGTGGTGGAGCGGGCCTTCCGCCTCAAGTCTCAGAGCTTGGACGACTTGACGGTCCATGAGCCTAGCAGTGAACTCGAGCCCCAATCCCACGAAAAAGTCGAAGCGATACCCGCACCTCAGAACATACTTGAAAAGGCTTTTAGACCCTTGTTGGCTTATTATGGACGTCCGCTGCTCGGATGCCATTCCAGATATCGGTCAGATTATGAGATTCGCAATCTTTGGGCCTTGTCATTCCACGAGGCTCTGCTCATGAGATTCTTCTACGTCTTGTCATACGTACTACTACTGGTTCTGGGAATACTCGCCTTCATCCGGGGTGACAAACGCGTCCGAATGCCGTCGCGAACCATTCTGTCTGCAGTCGCCCTGCTATTGCTGGCCTATATTTGGGGTACTTCGCCGCAAACGGGTCTTCCCTCGAAGCCAGATGCCGGTCGATCATTCACGAAGCAGGATTCTTAAGGGTCACCTTGATCTGGATAGCTAAGTAGAATGTCTAAGGAAATCTTCCGCTGGTTTCCCGGAGCGTAGGAGTAGGGAACGGTGTATCGAAGAGACGGAACAGATTGTGGTCAGGATGACAGAGGCGGTAAATTGAAATGATATGACGAAACTATGGACACGATGCAATATACGAGTATAGATTTGGTACACATTTCCGTACTAGCATGATCCAAGATTCTGTCAAATATCCGTATTTGAGCATAGAATCTATATCCCCCCAGTCTCTGTGGATAGCGATTTGACACCTGCTGCCGATTGGTTGACCCACTCCGTAGTCAGCACAGTAGCGCAGGCTTCTGAAATATCCTAACTTATTTGAGGTTTTCAGGACTTACACCCGTGGACTTCGGAGGGGACCCGAACGAGATTAACACGGTGTTGGCTAGAAAATGTTGTTGGTGGCTTGTTGGTGGAAAGTCGACAGGGCATCAGGCGTCCATTCTTAGGACATCCACGATCAGTCTCTATTCCCAAAAACTCTACATGTTACGCGATTATAGAAAAGCTGCACGCATGTATAAGATTAACTATGGATGCGCACAGAATCTATTCTTCCAGTGGCACTCCCTTTGTTGCGCTGTTTTTGCGTGCTTCGATGTACCGCAGCTCACACATCAAGATCTAGTTTGAATCATTTGTTAAAGTGCTGTATATGGAAAAGACTTTTGAATAGCTGTGGGCTGAGAGTCGATTAGAGGGTAACAGAGTGTTGATAGGAAGTTAAAAAGCACTCGCTAGAAATTCTTTCTCCATCCACCACATATCCCATGCTAAATCTCTACATGCGTGGAAACTTGGCCGTTCGGTATAGGATTCTATTACGCTGCAATGGTTGGACCACTCCCGATCAATTCTGTGGTATTGACAGGCACTGTAAGCCTGCCATAGTGACCAGCATACAAGGATCTTACGTATGCGATCATGGTGCCATGAGCCATTGATTCCTCAAGCGATATGCCCTATATACTCAAGCTTAAGTCTGTTCTTATATATAAGAGTCCGCCGTAGCGTCCACGCCTTTCCTTCCTCCCGTAATATCAGACTAAGGCTCAGAAACAGGTCTGCCCCCCATCCACCACGAAATCCGCCCCTGTAATATAACTCCCAGCCGCACTACAAAGCAACACCACCACCCCAGTCAACTCTTCCGGCACGCCCATCCTGCCCATCGGATTCCTCTCCGCCCATACCCGTCTCGCTTCCCCCACTCCTTCGCCGGCATTCAAAATCGTATCCATATACCCGGGACTCAGACTGTTAACCCTAATTCCATGAACGGCCCATTCGGCCGCCAAGCTCGATTTCAGCGATATCAAAGCCGCTTTGGAAGCATTGTATGCGGCTTGTGGTTGTGGGAAGTTTGTGCGGTGGGCGGATATTGATGCAGTAAAGAGGATGGTTCCACCCGTGTCTTGGTCTTTCATTTGGCGGGCGACGGCTTGCGCGGCAAGGAATGCGCCGGTTGTGTTAATGTTGAGGGTGCGCGACCATTCTGTTGGAGTCAGGTCGAGGGCGTGTGTGCACCCGACTACACCGGCGAAACATAGGAGATGGTCGATGGAGCCGAGAGCGTTGTATGCCGTCTGTACGGCTCGTTCGAGCTCGGTGGCGGATGTCACGTCGACTTGAATGGCGAGTATGTGAGCGTGGGGAAAGTCTTTCTTTAAGGATTGGATCTCAGGTCCGGCGTGGGAAGGGTCGAGATCGAAGAGACCGAGACCTGTGAGGCCGTGCTCGAGCAATGCCCGTGCATTGACTAAAGCTAGGGTTCCTGCTCCGCCGGTCACTGTTCCCATCCAATGTGAGTATGTGGAGCTCGTACAATGGCGGTAGGACGCGAAGATAGTACCCTTGAGACACTCGACGTACGGATTGCATTGCCCTCTACTGCAAAGCGTTTAATAGCTCGACCTTCGGCGGTCAGGTAGTGAGGCATTGGTGGTGGTGGACCTGTCATTGACGAGGTGGAACCTTCTGAGAGCTTCATTTGGGGAAGGGTACGAGAAGTGAGGGAGGCGCGGTCGTTGGTGGATTCGGGCATGGTGGAGGATACAAGTGGAGTGCGCTTGTTAGTTGCAAAGATAATAGAGAGGAAAATAAATAGTGTAAAGAATTCTATACAGAGTGTGAAGCTACAAACTTCCAATATCCTCCACTATCAGCCCAGAGCTGGGGCACTTTAGCCGAGAGGGCTTGCCAAGACCTCTTTGACAACAGTTCATGGCTTATCCCCCTCAAGTCCCTCTCGTACCCTGCAAGTTCTCCGGTACACTCCCCACTGGCTTTCCTTCGATACCTAGCTCTCCGGGCTGGTTCGTTCCCTTGGCGATTCCCTGATCCGTGCTCCCTGAGTCTGACGCCACTGGTGCTTCGCCTGGCTTACGACCCTCTGTATGGCCGGGTGCATTTGGCGCGCCTTCGCCATGTTCTGTGACACAGTCAGCATCGTGCAGCAATAATCATAGTAGATGGGGGAGATCTTGACAAGGGAGTACGTACTCTGAGCCTCCCTTTTGAGAAATTTCTCGCTTGCGGCTTGGCCTCCTGGTGTTTTCGACATTTTCGTGGTATGGTTCGGCTGTTGCGTTTTCTTTTTCCAATTGTGATTTTGAATGTGTGAGGAAGTCAGACGGAAAGGTGGCAGACTGTGAGTTGTAAGGTAATTCTTGGGGTTGCTGGGTGCATGAATGCACTGCTGTTGATAGACGTCACCTATGTCATCATCGCTCCATCCGCCAAATCGGATTCACTTTCTATCATGTTGCTTTATCAATCTCTTATTCAACATATCCGATTATCCTTCCAGTCCCATTCGCTTCTGGATTGATGAATAGATGTCCCCTCAAAGGCCATTCAGTGCTTCCGTCTATATCAGACCCTGTGGCAAGTTTCATGTTGGCCGATCAGTGCTCTTTCCGGACGTGTTTGCAGATATACGGATACTGGCAAAAACCAGCGCAACAGGTGGACAACGCGGCAATCTTTCCAGGCATACGTTCCATCAGGAAGCCCATAAGGATCATAGGATCTCCAGCGCAGTATGGCTGTGTACTAGATACAGGGTTTGTGGATTCATCTACACTAATCCAACTTCCTTTTCTAGAGCTTTATCTCCTCTAGAGTCCCATTGAAGATATCAAAGAGAAATCCTAGCACCTTCAAGCTTTTGCTCAGATATGGCGAACCCTTCAAGATTTCCATATCTTCACTCACAGCCTTCTTCAGACTGTAAGGCTTAATATCAGCAAACCGACTTAGTATTAGCGTGAATCCCATGACTTACTCTGTTATTTCGCCAAATTTCATCCCTTCGATATCGTGCGCTTTCTCCGGTGCTCTTTCCTTTAATTTGGTTTTGATCTCCTCATCCGTGATATGCGTCAAACCACAGTCTATGCATGACAAAACAGCATTAGAAGCGAGTCCATTAGATTGAATTGCTAGAGCTACTCACCCGTGTGATGGGCCACCACAATGGTCGTCACCCCACCCTTCGCGGCGGTCAACTGGTCCAAGACTTCGATGGACCTCAAAGTATTATCATTTATTCTACCACCGGCATTTGCAAGTATTGCTGCGTCTGCAAACAGATATCAGGATGACCAGTTTCTTTTCCTTTTTATGTCACGTGATGAAACGAGGGTATCTCCGAACATACCACCGGGTTTTAAGCCAAAGAAATCGGTAGGGTTCTGTCGTGGATCGAAGCAGCATACTATGAGATTGTTACAATCTTCGATCGAAAATCCAGCGAGTTCATCTACCTATCATGGTCGCTCCCTCATCTTTGACCATTTTGCCAAATTCGGTCCAATCGGGAGCTGCAGTGTAGTTTTCGGCATACTTTCTATGAATGTTGCATTAGAAGGAACGGTGGCGGCAAGGAAGAGTGCGTTGGGGGTTTGTGTACTTGTTACGAGCTAGCCAGGTGGCTACATTTTTGTGTTCAGTTGCCATGTTGAGGTTGTGGAGTGAACGTATCAAGGATCTTCTCCAATAGGTTGACAGCACAGTGGATGAGAAGGGAAGTCAAAAAGATGGATAACTGTTTGATAGAATGTGATGTTCAGCAGATCAAAGGGAGGAGACAACGGGGATATATAGTAGGTTCAGGGCACAGGACATCCACAATACAGATTACTGATCTTACCGGACTAGTACGGACGCGGACTATTGATTATAAATGCTACATTCATCGCCGAGGTCTTCCATAGCAGACGAGCTAGACAATAAGAAAACTTGGAACACACTGAATGGTCACTTATCATGTTCGTGGATAAATGTCTGCGCTGATGGCTATGAGGCGGCCTTAGGAGTAGTAGCGGGAGAATCCCGTCTGCCCCGCATAATCTAAAATTTATGCATAAGCATTATTGATGATCGAGTCAGCAACTGCGATAGTTCACATGAGCTCCCTAGCTCAGTCTGACCTCAGTAGGGAAGGTATCATTGATGCGGTAGGCAGCCAGGCTTTGAAGCCTGGATGGTCGGACTCTTTCTGAGTCTTGGCTTCTCTTGAGATTCCCATAACTAACCCAAGTTTGCTATTGGCAAACTTAAGAGGTTATCGTCTCTGACTTGCATTATCTTCATTAAAAAGCCTACATTATTTCTGCAATTTGGTATGAGCTCCAGAAGGTTAGCAGTCAGACTCCCAGGCGCCTGTGCTAGCATCCATATGGAACGAAATTTGATTTCGAGCTTCTACTATGCAAAGCCATAGAGATTGTTGGTTGTAAATGCTTCACTCCCGACTAATCGATTCAAGGCATTTCCTATATTCCTGTTGTATAGCTTCTCAGTAGGTAGCCAAGACATCAGATAATCTCTGCTACCCTTCATGCTCGACAACCACTAGTATCTAGCTAGCAGTCATGAAAGCCACATATTGCCTATCCCATTCCATCTTCTAAAGCGGCCAACCGAAGCCTTCCCCACTGACATGACTTCTTTATTCGTGCTAAGATACATGACATTCAATGCGAATTGGGAAACAATGCGTTCCGAGCGTTTCTAGGCCGTAGGCGCCGCAGTGTCCGTGATGAGTTTCGTGATTTTTCCAATTGCGATTGTTTGTCCCTAAACAATGTTAGACCAGCCGTAGATTCTCCCCCAGCAGGAAAATGGAACGTCATTGCTCACCTGATCCCTTAGCGTAAACCGTCCCATCTGTGCATAATCCTCATACTTCTCCACACAAACCCTTCCTGCCCCGCCAATAACTTCAAGCCTAGCAATAATATTCATCCCTTGCTTCCCAAATGCTGGTGGCTTCTTACTCTTCCTCCCCGTCCCCTTCTCTAATTTATGTAAAAGTGCTGCGAATGTGACTTCCTCGATGGCGGAGTGAACGTGCAGGACGCAGTTAAAGCCAGCGCTAAGAATACTCTTTAATTCCAACAATGCAATTTGTGCTTCAAAAGCTGATACGCAGTGGACGGGTCGCTGTGGCGAGCAGAGCACAAAGCCAGGTAGAATATCTTCTTCCTCCACGCCACGAATGCGCATGCGGACTTGGTCACCGCAGCTTGCGGCTTGAACTTCCTCTTCTGTTTCGCCATACAGGGCGGAGATGGTGACGTCTTCCCGGTTAGGCATCATGATTAACGAGGCTCCCTTCTTGACGTGTCCGGCTTCGATCTTTCCCTCGATGATGGTACCCATGTCTCTATACTTGCCATTGACAGGCATCATGAAGGGAGCCTTTACTTTTCGTTCTAGACTCTGTAGATTATCGAGGTATTCGAGGAGCGAGGGACCATCGTACCAAGGGGCGAGATTCTTGGGCACTCGGTCTTTGAGGCCAACAGAAGTCTGGGCGGAAATGGGCATGAAAGTAATGTCATTCTTCCCGTAGCCCACGGTGCGACTGAGAAAGCTCATGAGCTTTTCTGTACATTCTCTATAGCGGTCATGGCTCCACTCGACCGTTGGGTCATCCATCTTATTCACTACAACGACGAGCTTGTTCACGCCTTGAGTCTTCGCTAGTATAGCATGCTCTCTGGTTTGGCCACCTTTCTCAAAACCAGTCTCATACTCGCCTTTCCGGGCTGAAATGACTAAAATACCGATGTCGGCTTGTGAGGCACCGCCAATCATGTTCGGTACAAAAGTCTTGTGTCCGGGGGCGTCAAGGATGGTGTATCGTCGCTTTTCGGTCTCGAAAAAGCCTCGGCCAACCTCAACTGTCTTGCCTTTTGACCTCTCTTCTTTTGTGAGATCCAAAGCCCACGATAAATACCAGGTCTCTCGGCCCGCATCTTTCGCTTCCCTTTTATACTTGTCCATTGTTCGCTCGTCCACCATGCCTGTCGCGTATAGAATGCTTCCACCAAGCGTAGATTTACCAGCGTCGACGTGCCCTATGAATATCAAATTTACATGTTCCTTTCCATAGACTTCCTCCAATACCTCCTCATCAACTTGTGCGGCTTGCTCCTTTGCAACAGCATCTGCCTCTCTCTTGGCTTCTTTTGCTTCGGCAGCGGAAGGACTGGATCGGCCAGAAGAAGGTGCTGGGGACGTGGTACCGTTGGTGTTTGTAGTCGGTTCCCCTGTTTTCTCTATAGCTTTCACTGCTGCAGCCTTGGCTCCCGCTTCTGCTGTAGCCTCCTTTGCCGCTGATGGTGCTGGTGGTGGCATACCAATTGTCATTACTTTAGTCTTCGGTGCCGCAGCCCCAGGAGTGTCTGCACCGATGGAAAGAGTCTTGACTACTGGTGGTCCCGAGCTCTCCGCAGGTTTCGGCGAAGGGGCCGATGTGGCCGGAGCCGGATTTGTAGCTGACGGTCTCTTAGCTATTATAGGAACTTGGCGTTGTTGTGGTTGTTGTGTTTGTGAGCTATAGCCCTGATTGAAATTTTGCGGTTGGCCAAAGCCTTGGTTGTACTGTGGGTAGTTTTGCTGTCCATACTGAGGGTATCCCCCACCATATTGTTGCTGCTGATTGTAGTATTGCCCGTACTGTTGTGATTGATCATAGCCTCCATATTGTTGGTATTGTTGTCCAGGCTGAAAGGATTGGGCCCCTGGGCGGAAAGTGTTCGCATTCGGTGCGAATGTACTACCCCGCCCACTCTGCGGGGCAATGTTCAGATTCTGCTGTGTTTGTTGGGCAAGGTTGTCATCCTGTGCAGCTGGATCATCCTCCCATGAGTCGAGACCCGACATAGTGGCTGTAAGACGGTGGGGTGACTGATCGGGCAGCTTTAGAGAACCAACTGAAGACGCTCAGTTGCCCTCGCACTTGTCTCAGTCTGACCGTAAGCCAGGTAGCTTTAGCCGGTGAATCTTCGCCTCAAAATCGGGGGTTGGCCAATAAGATTGTACGAGCAAGCAGGCTTCCAGGTCGGTTTCGTATGGTTGGGACGTGGTCTTGCAGATAATTCTAGTCAACCGGTGAATATTCAGAACTGGCGCGCTAAATCCTCGGTTACAAGGTACCTAGGTACCTGATGAAGAGGCTGTAGGGCTACGATTACGGCGCGCTATTAGTAGAAAGCCGCTCCGATAGTAATGGTGCACCGTAGCTAGCGGCGTCGACGATGTTGATTCTTGGCATGGCTTTTTCGACTCAGTTGAGTCACTTCTACCTAACACCTTGAATCTTGCCTCTTACAAAAATGTCGATTAACGACATACAAGTCTAATCACTATTGCGTAGCATCGTATCAACCATCTACTCCAATGGGGTGACGCGTTCCATACGTGACTTAGCCATGGACATCTTTCTAGGAAAGGTACGATCAGAAATGTCTTGGCTTCACCGACTCTAACACGCGCCGCAGTTGACCCAACAGGCTATGAATTATGCCATAAGGTCACAATGTTCTTCAGAACATTTTCGCTTAGTACTGATTCGGGTGCAGATCAGGTATTTCAATTACCGCTGGCTATGCTATTAAGCAGTCGTCAAGGCTTCTAAAGGTTATACTATCTTCAAAATGTGAATCTCCATAGATACTCATCTACATCTAATAGACGGTTGAAGGCCACGAGAGGGAAGAGCTTCAAGGCTTACAAGAAAGACTTAACAGCAAGATAAGAGTACGTTTCCCTCAAAATTAACAGGGCGTGCTCCGGAGTACAGTCCACTCATCACCACGAACTGTGTTGCTTGTGTTTTGAAATCGTTTGCCCTATTGATCGTCATTCTGGAAGAGTCATGAGCCAAATTCTGACGCTTAATTCCAAGATCATATCGCCTGCGATTGATATGATCGAGCTGATGTACGTTAAGAACTTTCAATTCCGTCAAATCCGTTCTCTAATGAGTTCATCAGTTCCGCCCGCGGAAATACGTCCCTTGAATCTGCTGTGTCGCTCACTAAGTCTCTTCGGTGGGAAATTCAAAACCTTGGGCAACGTCTTGCGGCCGCAGCAAGCGCCGAGGAGGCCATGCAAAGGAAAGGGCCGAAATCGTACGACAAGATTCGGCATGAGAAAGAGTTGAAGCAAATTATCCTAGCAATCCGCAAGCTCCTTAGTCGCATCGAAGATGCAGTCCCACTTATCAATTTAGCTATTACGGCATCAGGGGCTAGTCTTTCTTCCACTTTGCCTTCGACTGTTTCAACGTCGCGTCTATTACAGGCCAGTACCTTCCTCACCGCGGGGGACTCTCAGTACGGGGTCTCATCTTCAAACTTTGTCCAGATTGGCCCTACATTTACCTTATCAATGTATATGCTATTCACGGGCCATAGTCGACTGCAGGATGAAGACGATGTTCGTGAGAGTACCTGGAAGGAAGTTATCCACAAGGCTGATGTTCGACTAATACGTGTTCCAATCGATTCACTCTATAGCATGCCCGGCACAAGGGAGCAAGGAGATTCTCTTCAGCAGAATGCAGACGATCTTACATCTTCAGAACCGGAATTGTCAAACAGCAGTCACCTTCATATACATATGGAGGCTGAGATAAGATCTGATGAGTATGCTTATCAGCTAGTCATAGTCGAAGATCTTGAGGACGATCGCGTGCATGAATTTGAGGAAGGCGAACCCCAACCAGGACCATATCTCGACGTATCAATGGCTGGTATACGTGAGATGGTACCAATACACGAGCTGTCCAAGATATTCTACGCAGATACAGGCAAAATTTTGAATATAGGGGGGGAGGGCGAGGCTAACAGTCCGGTTTTACTCTTGAAGAGGGACCCCAACGCCCAACCGCCAAGGCGCCTGATGGACCGTTATGATAACGACGAGCAAGGCTGGGGCAGTTCTGACCCGAACGGCGTCGTGGCCTCCGTAGAAAAGAACCATCATGATGACAACCAGGCTCTCGTGTCTTCTCAAGTACATCCACGAAGCTCTAAGATAATACAAGCTTCGGATCCCTGGCATCTACCACCAGATCTTGACCCGGAATGGATAGCTTTTGAGGTCTATACCGAAGCCGAAGAGTCAGATGTTGAGTCAGATTCCGAAACAGCCTCTTCCAAACCTGCTCGACCATCTCGAACACCATCTTTAGATCCGGCGATGACATCTGCTCTCTCCCGCTTGAACGTCAACACCTCTCGACCATCTTCTCCCTCTCCTCTGGCCTCGGTGCCACAGAAGGAGCAGAGTTACCCTCCCACTCTGCCACCAATACGTACTTCTTTGTCCCTTCTTGAGACCCTTCTACGACTCCTCTCGCTCCAGCAATTCGAGCAACAGCCTCACCTGTCAATATCAGACGAAATGCTCGCATTCTTCCTCAGCGAGTCAGCTACCACAGGCGCTGCGAACAACGACGCACAAGAACGAAAACGCATTCGTGAAGAGACACGAAGACGTGTTGGCTTCGACCCGTATGATGAGAGCCCCGTAAAGCGAAGAGGCGAAGACTACCAGTACACCGGAAGCGACCGAACACCACCTTCACGGAACGGAAGTTTTGCCGGTGATGGGGCACATGGGAGATACGGTAGCCCCATGGCTTATGAAAGTACCCAATACGAAGATGAAGGCTACGATACCAGAAATTGGACATACCCATCGAACAATCGCCCACCATCAACGTCAAGGGACGTTACTCCTGAAACTCCACCCTTATTGTTGGAAAACAGATCCAGGAATGGGACGCCAGGCGATTCGCCGATTAGTCCAAGTGGACGATACGCACCACCAAGGAGATGGGCTGGTGGTCGAAGTGGCTTAAAGCAAAACCCGGCTGATGCTGGGAGGCGAGGAAGTCCGCTAGCTAGACCAGGCACCGGTGTCACGGATGAGGGATTAGGAACCAGTCCCGTACCAGTACCTGCAGCGAAAGGAGAATCAGACCATGATGGAGGATGATGAGATGTTCTGATACAAATGATCTGGAGTTTGCATTGTATGGAGCGTACGGATAGCCAGGCTTGGGGAAACATTAGCGAGATACCCCCTGCGAGCGAAAAGCCTAATCTTTGCTGATCGTATATCTGAATAAATTCGACAACCGTTTGATTTCAGTCATGTCTTTATCAATTCTCAGCTATTAGGCCAGTGAAACCTACAGATTATAATTACTTGCAGCGTTACACGGTCATTCGTGATGAAGCTGGACAAAACAAGTATCTCTCACCTTTCTTTTTGTGAGAGTCTTATAGCTCCTGATTTCCATGACACCAGGCCCAAATTACCGTATTACTCTACCTTCTTTCTCCGCCTGCACCTTGTTTCCCGCCCCGTCCGCCCCCTCCTGCTGACCAAGCTCCTTCACCTTTACGTCGAGTCCCCCCTCCTAGTCCATGTCCACCACACCAAAATCGAGTCAGCATCTTGCTTAGTTCTATTCTCAAGCCATACCTTATACATGGCTCACTAAAACGTTCGTTAGTCGTTCATCCCGCCCTTTCCCCCAAGCCGGTTCAGGCAAGGCATAATACTAAAGACTAACAAAAGCGGCAAGATCTATAATCAAGACGATAGATGAGGTATGTTCATGTATGTCAAATCGGCCTTTACATGTAGTATAGTATTATAAATGAGGGAAAATATATGTAAAGTAGGTGCTGCCTTTCTTGTTCAGACAAAAACAGGAAGCGAGTCATAGTAGTTTCCTTCGAATAATATTTTGCTAGTTGTAGGTTTGGAGCGGGGACATTGAAGGAAACCGTCGTGAGTTAAGGAGCTGCTGTTACGTGGCTCCCCAATATTTTTCTATGTGTAACGATGTGGAATTTGAAGAACAAGAGAGCGAATCCAGGCAATTCCTGTTAATGTGGACATATACACATGAGGAGAGCAAAAGGTGGGAGACAGTGATATTTGTTGCGGAATTAGTAAAGTGGCTCGAGTGGGAAATTGAGGACATCAGGTCCCCGCCTCGCACTTGGCGGAAGAGATGATGCCATAATCTGTATGAGCGGATGTGAGCTAGCTATTGCAATAGGAGACCGGACCAAGAGTCACAGGTAGCCAATAAGGCCCTGCCAATTTGCAGCTCCAAGAGATAGACCTGCTTTCATCGACTATCTCAACAGCCATATGGATGACCCAATGCAAGCTCTTCGGTCAGATAGTCTCAGCGCTCTAACCGCTGGCTCACCAATAATTTTGGGGATCTCAAGCTCGATACGTTTCAGAATAACCACTGTTGCCCCTTGATCCAGCAATACCGCAATAAATTTTGGGGTACTGTTGCTTTGGCACCGACCAGAAAAAGAATCCATACACCCATAAAAATCCAACAGCCCTCCCAACCGGTCCATTTTGCCACCTTCCGACATGTGGAGAAAATGTCCGCTGCACAAGCTCCTCGGCTAACATAGCGGCATAGTTCAAGCAGAAGAAAACAATGTCCTCCATGTAGCCGCATCTGAAACCAAGCTGCACCGTGATCATCGCATGTACCACGCCCGAGATAAGGAAAGTGTTGAATTCTTCGCAGCGACGGGCCGCTACAGTGCCTGGTTGCAGTCCGGCGATTCGATGGGATATTAATCGTCCAAGCGCCGCGAAATCCCTTTCTGTCAATTTGTGCCAAAAAAAGGTCCAAAATCTGCGGATGGTGTAGGTCTGTGTGACTTTGCCGTGGAACGCGATGAAATAGTCCGGTTCATCACATTCCAGAAGAACGCGAATGCTAGCCAGGGCATGCTGCACCACCGCGAGAATTACCCAGTTAGAATAGAAAACATCGAAGACCGTCCATATTCGAATCATAATCTCGTGACTTGTAGCTTCAGGTATACGGCGCAGGATTGTTCGTTTCGGGGGCGCAAAGTCTGCTTGCTTGGTGTCCAAGGCTTCCTGTATGACCAGAATGTACAAAGCGAATGTCGACACTATACATATGATCGCTACGAAGCGTTGGCAAAGCCAAGTTAAGACCTCTGGTTGTTCCCTCTGCCTGCGTCGTACGTTTCTAAGCCCACGAGCATATCCCCGGTAATCAAATAGGATTCTGATCAACCTTGTGTCCAGGTGACGAGCTTCTTCCGGTGGTATATGGCCATCGAGAAATAGCAGGTTGATCATATGAATAGTCCATAGGAGTATGAAAAGACCGGCTAAGCCACCTAGCTCAATTGGCCTGATGCATCGTACGAATTGGAATGTTAAAAGGGCTGACGTAGTTGATAGAATGAAGAGAATAGTCCGGCGAATCCGGCCACGATGGAGGGCCACAATACCTAAAAACATTGAAACGGCAAATAACCCTGGTGCATGTTCTGTCATTGCCTGGAGATTTGAGGGGCAAACAGGCTCTCCATCACGTCTGAATGCCCAACAAGCGATGAGTGACATGGCGAAGTCAAGTACATACAGGGATTCAGAGGGTATTTCGCATTCTTTAATGTAGTCCTCAGGGATAGGCCAAACAAAGATCAACTGCTGAGCCCGATATCCATCCCAGGTTGTCTTTTCAATCGACCATGGGCAAGTACTATATAGCTTGGAGATTGATACAGTCAAACCGGGAAAGAGCATTGTACAGGGTACCCACCTGGGAAGAACTGGCAGCAGCTGCATAAATCCCGCGCAAGCACGCGTTCATCTCGAGATTGCTCGCTTTCAGTCCTCGTATAAGGCGCAAGAGCTGAGAAAGAGTATTGAGACATTGGTTTGAATGCATTTATAGTTGGCGTTTCTAGTTGCGTCACATTCTGCCTATCAGCGGTAGTAAGAGTGTTGTACCCTGGGTCACCCTCAACAGCAGCACGCCCCGGCCATCTTCGTTGTGATTGATCTTAGTCAGATGACCCCCGAAACCTCCTGGCTGTGAACTGCGGTACTTCGAATTGTTCTAGAGCTCTATTTTCCTCCCAATCCGATCTGCGATTCCCAGAAACGCCTGTCCTCTCGCGCTCTCTGGCTCTGCAACCACGGTTGGCTTGCCTTTATCAGCATCATCACAAATCTGAGCATCGAGAGCTATATCCCCTAATAACTCAATACCGTGGCTCTCACATGTCTTCTTGACTCCCTCTGTCCCAAAAATATGAGTGCTTTTGCCACAACCTGGACACACAAACACGGACATATTCTGCACCATGCCTAGTATTGGAACTCCCACTTTCTCGAACATAGCGACCCCTCTGACAGCGTCTTTGAGCGCAATGTCCTGCGGGGTAGAGACGATGAGCGATCCGTCGAGTTTGACTTGTTGCGTGATAGTCAATTGCGTGTCACCAGTCCCAGGCGGCAAGTCCAGCACTAGAATATCCAAGCCTCCCCATTCCACTTCATGAAGGAGCTGTTGAAGAGCTTTCATAACCATGAGACCACGCCATACGACCGGCGCATTCTCGGCTATCAAGTAGCCCATTGACATCGATTTGATACCGTAATTGGAGAGTGGGACGAGTTGGTTGTCTGTCATGATTCGATCAGCATAACAATATCAAATGACGCACTCCATGAATTCAATCGTACTAGCTGAGAGCCTTGGTTCTCCGGAGAGATTTAACAAAGTAGGTATTGAAGGCCCAAAGATATCGGTATCTAGAACCCCACTTCGATGGCCATGTCGAGCGAATGCCAATGCAAGATTGACTGCTATAGTAGATTTTCCAACTCCTCCTTTTGCCGAAGAGACGGCTATTATTTTGCGTACATCTCGAATGCTGCGTTGCTGGGGCAGTCCTCGTTGACGCCGAGGAAGCTCGGGAGGTCCGCTTGAACGTGGTAATCCCAATGGATTCTCATGTTGGAGAAGCCTGAATGTCGAGAAGAGCCTTCTTGTCATAACATCGACATGTTGTAGGGTACTGTAAGGGTGATATACGCCTTGGCCGAAGATTGTACTTGGGGTGGAAACTTGAGATTAGTCAGCATTCAGTTAGCAAGAGCGGAGCCGCTTTAGAGGTTTCTTCCCTAAGTTCTAGGGGCAACACCCCTAGAGGACCTGTATCTACCAAGCCTAAGGTATCTACCTAAAGATAAGCTCTAGCGCCGACACCCCTAAATGCTAGGGCCCATTTCCCTCAGTATATGCTCAGATTCTAGGTGACCGTCGTGGGGCGCTACGTACTTAGTTGAATCGCACCAAAATTGAATACTTTTTCGCCTTTCTCAATATAATAATAGAGAGGTAATACTATTGATAAATGTATGCTGGTTCAGGTTCTAAATACAGTGATGATAATTACACTTATAAGATCTCTTAGCTCTTCTGCAGCATAGTCTAATGTTTCGTAGCCAGCGCCGCGTACATGAGGATCTTGTCGCTGGCCAAAAAAATTGTAGGCGTGGGTGACGTGGAGTAGACACAAGGCTGCTCCGTAATCATAACCTTGTACTTCTAGGTCATAGTCGAGTTGCCGCAATCACACCATTCTCTGCCAGTGGCGGAAGTCGAGCAAGTATTTTCCGGAGGCTGGGGTGTTCGCCTCCGAGGTCGATTGGATGTTTGGGGGTGATTCTCGGCTTGAAGCGGAATAAAATTTAGCTAAAAGCCTTCCCAATTTTCAACCCTCTATTCTCTCGGCTCATGATATGCACTTTCTTCATCATGCGACCACAACATAAAGAAGTGGTATCAGAAGGATGACTTTATCAATCACTGCTTCATCGGCGATATGACCGCAAAAGAAAACTTGTTGTGGGGCAAGTGACAAAACAAATGTGTAGGGTATAGGGGAGGATATCACTGAGCTTTTGGAGGTGGGCATCTTGCTTGAAGCCGCCGACATCAATACGTCGATGCTGGTTCCATCAAATGTCTGTGGTCTGAAAAGGATGATGATGCCTTAGAACAATGATGACAGTTGCTATGCGGTCTTTGCTCGGCCTGGTGGCTTCTCTTCGGAGGCAGCCTACTAAGGTACAGCATCAGCATAGTCTGAGCTCTGAGGCAATAGCTTTGCAAGGGTATTTCTTCATCACATGCCTTGATGTTTGAGCTGTGCCAAGTCCTCTTGTGGGAGAATAGGAAGAGGTCGATGGCAGGGGAAGCAGGCTTTTAGAAGTCAATGACGTTGTTGCTGGATGCTGGAATGGGTAGAGCTGCTATGACAGTGGAATAGATGATGAAGTTGGCGACCTGAGCAATTTTTTTGACACAGGAGAAGTTGTGCAAGGTGGTTGATGATGCTGGGGTAGGTATTGGTATGGAGTCAAATAGATGAAGAAAGGAGGAAGTCCAGTGACTCAGTACGGAAGATATAAGCAGGTTCCTACCCTAGGGGTTGTCCAGGTGCTGAAGAAAGCTTCAAAATCACATCGATGGGTAGGAGTGTTGTTCTAAGCAAGGTGCGATTAGGAGCAGCATTGGTCTTCACGCATACTTCCCTTGACTGTTGGAGACCAGCCGGTCTTTCCAATAATTGCGTTTCGAGTGAACAATGCAATTGCACCACGATTACCCAATCATAGATGCCACTATTCAAAGAAGGTGCTGTCCCGTACTTCCTCTGATGATCCCAGACGCATATTCAGGACCTTTAGAGATAATTTCAACAAGATCTAGACTGCATCAGAGTAACGACTAAAGGAGCAATACACATGCATTCTAGCACAATAGCGAGCCTATACTCCGAGAACAGAGAAACGACTCGAATATGTATCTACAGAATTATCGAAGATGTGATATGGATACCGTCGGAATTATGACTGGACAATATTTGCGAGTCTGATCTGGAGCTTCAAGACTCGACGGCGTAGACTGATCAAAGGGCCTCGGGAATCTCCAAAACCTCATGCCAGTCCAAGAGCTCCAATGTGTCGATGATCACGTTGCATGTATGCTTGGATTTGGTGGTAAGAACTACATCTATATACTTCAAAACAAGACCACGGCTACGGGAAGAGCATGCTTTACATTTAGGGACAGGTTGGTCCTCGGTCCTCCCTAACGGAACGTTAGATATTCGACTGCAACGTTTTCCGCGCTGGACGTTCCCAAAAGGCTCTCTATTGAGATTTGATTCCTTCACTGGATATGCCCTCGAGCTTCTTTCCTTAAAAGGTCAACTTTGTCGACAGGCCTGAACTTCATCGGCTCAAATGGAAAGTAGACCAGCAACAGGGTAGAGTGGTAGGGAAGTCTCGAGGCCGTCGTGATTATGTATGTAGCACCACAACTTTGATTACATTTACTATGCCTTCATGAGCGCTAATGCTGCTACAAAGCATGTCTAGCTTGTGCAAGCTAGTCAAGTACCTTACGCTTACATTCGTAAAGTTAGAAGTTACGCAGAGCCATTACTCTGTATCAGCAACGAAACCAAGCTCAACTTCCGTGCTCCTCATATTATGTAACAAATGGGAGATAGAAAAGGAGAGGTGCAGATAGGCATATGTGACCCAGGTTTTCGCGCCAACAGGAGATGGACCAAAGGGTTGATGGAGACTGAGTGGATGTTTGGATGCGAAGGTTTCAGAGCACCGCAGTGTTCCATTGTTTTATTGCGGTGAATATCATTGTGCAGGCTGGGAGGGAGTGGTTTTGGGAGGGCATATATTGTCAGGTGGGAGAGACTTGGATTGAGGGAATATGTGAGGTCGTTCATGTACTGGTCTCTGGGCACTTCGAGATTATTCAATGAGAAAGATCGGGATATGGAGTTTAGCAAGGCATGAGGGCATATTTGGGCCCGGCAAGTGAGAGAGCGAAGTGGAGATTTAGTGATGCTTTGGTAAGAATGTTATCTAAAAAATGCTCTGTATCTCCTGTGCACACGGCTGTTGTATCGGTAGCCATTGGAGCGTGCCAGGAAAGATAAGGTCATTCTGGTAGCGATGCTCTTCCTGTCTGCACCGATCATGATCCCTGTGTTTTGATCCTGAGAAAAGGCACCAGGAGCATGCTGATGAAGGTACACGCCATGGCGAACCAAAGCGTCGCAGCGTAAGGCTCAAAGGCATCATGGGCGTAGTAGCCGGAGGTGGCAGGATTTTTGGAAACGCCTGTGAATATCGCAGTGCAAATACCGAAGCCGATCGTGACGGAGAGTTTGGTGATTGTTTGGAATATGGAGCCGGCGATGGATTGTTGCGAGTTGGGCAACGAGCAAAGGACATACATCTGAGACGTAGTGAATCAGCAACACTGCAAGAAGTATTTCGAGAGATCAGGTACTCACGTTGGCAACGTTGAACTCAAGCTCGGTCCCTATTACCACGATTGCTAGAGCCGGAAACGTGAATGCCCAATATGAAACACCGGAGCGCTGAACGGCAACGAGAAGGAAGGCAACGGTGTTAGCGACAACTCCTATGCCCATCAACGATTTATTAGAAATTGTGTGCAGTACCATTCCAGCGAAGACCTAAAACGAGTCATCAATATCATTGACGTATCTGCCTCCAAGCAGGTGACTTACGTTCACAGTGGTCCCGACAATTGCCATGGGAAGCAAATGTACCGCGGTCATTAATGCAGAATATCTGGATAGCTCCTGGAGATACAATGCAACGAAGAAGAACATTGGCGCAAAAGAGCCAAAACCAAGAAAGATGATCATTTTGAGCTGGATGATATTAGCGTAAGCAATTAGTCTAAAGTCACGGCATACCAAAGAGAAGTCCCTATCACGCCAAACACTCATGGGTATGAGCGGATACGAGAAGTAGCACTCCCACCATATGAAAGCAGCAACCATCATGATTCCTAACAAGAGGAATATCAGTACATATGGAGTCTTCCAACCCTGGGGGGCTTCTGAACCGATACTGGATGGAATAAGCTTTTATCACTTCCTCTGGGTAAGGATCTTACCTGAGACCAGTTGAGAAAAGACCCAGGCCGCCAATGGTCAACGCAGCACCAACGGCATCAAATTGCTTCAATGACTGAATTGTAAGAGGAAGCTTCTCGCTGTCGTCCACGGGCACTACGAAGCAAGCAGTGACTGCCACCACCAAGTAGATAATTGCAAGTAGCCAGAATGATGCACGCCAACTGAACAGCTGTGTTGCAATTCCGGAGAAGATGGAGCTAAAAACAAGACCAAGCGGATTACCTGCGCTGAAACAGGCAAACGCGTGATTTTTCCTCTTGGATGGTTTCTCGTATACACGACCAAGAATGCCCTGGGCAGAAGCAATAGTTGATGCGGATATCAATCCCAAGATTCCGTTCAGAACGTCTAGAGTGATTGCAGTGCGCGAGAAACCTGTTGCGAGGGTGAAAGTTGCGAAAAGGAAGAGGCTGACAATGAACATTGCTTTTCGTCCGAAGAGGTCTGCAGCCTTGCCAAAGAAGAGGAGGAAAGAGCCCAAGGTTAAGCTGCCGCCGTTAGAGGTTTGATTACCTTGGAATAAGGATCGGAAAGACGTGCCTTGAGGAGGCCGTCATCCATGTTGTTTGAGAGGTCGTCATATCGAGGTCCCGACCTACGAAAGAGGATATAACGATACTGCATCCCTGAAGGGAACTCGGCATTGCTACGCCCGTTGTCGCCGTGAGGATGAATACAACCTCCTGCACTGTCGAACGGAAGGTTGCTGGGCAAGCATTTAGCTGGGTAGGTGGAAATTCAGGTAGAGTAGTAGTATCCCTTGGATATGGTCGCAGTTCTGTGTCTTCATAATGTGCCATTTTTGCTGCCTCCTAGATTGACGCCTTCTTTTGTTGACCTTTACTTGCGAATGGTCGAATGGAAAATACTCCATTTACTAAATGCCCTCTGCATTTGGCTGTCCTCTTAGGTCTATTCACGTGAAAATCATGGCACAAGAACATGACGTCGGTTCGATAATAGTTGCACACAGGCTGCCTCCTCGGTGAAACGGCTTCATGTAACTCAATCACCTTCCTCTTGAGTATTCCGAGGATCGGCAAGAGATATGCCCCTTATCATACGGGAAAAAATGAGCCCCCTGTGACCGGCATAAAACGGGTGAGTTGAAGGAAACCAACGCTGTGCCACATAAGATCCACTTCCATACCGTTACGTAGCCTCGCGGGAGAAGCTCTAAAAGATAAAGGGGGGGCCGAAGCGCTTATGCACGCATCGTTTTCTTCCTGACCCCATTTTCAACCCCCTGTCTCGGGGGGATCCTCGGGAGCGCAAAGAACTAGTAGTATCTCGCAGCTCGGAACTTCGTACTATGGAGACGTCGCGGTACTGACTGGCTCACAGTTTTCGACTCAAGATTCTCGGTGGTAGAATAACATGAGTCCACCAATTACATGATGACACGATCCAATGGGATTTATCGTACGGCAGTCACCAGTGATGTGCCGTGTGCAACATAACACGCTTTGAAGTCAGTAGCAATATAATGACGGCACTGTTGATGACGAACGTCAGCACAGTGACGCTATTCTGCGTGTCACAGCCGACCTCCCTAGGCAGCGCACAGAGGTGATCACGGTCGAGCCACTACGATGTCAGGTAGGAGAACGTGAAAGTGTGCGGTGTAGCCGAGCCGGCAGATTGCTCACGCAATTACGACGATTAATCTATGCTGAACCGCTCAGATATTCATCAATTTGAACTCTGGCAAGCTGCTTCGTCTCTTGCTCGCATACTCACGGATGAACGCTCGCATAGATCAGGGTTAGGTTGGTCCGCAATGCGGACATGTCACCCGAGTTCCACAAAACCGCTACCCCATTTTAGGCTTGTGTATATATAGCGCTTCTCGAACAACTACAACATCTCTTAGCCACCACTGTACGCACACTTTCACATATCACACCTCTGGACTCAAACCATTAGGTTTCGTGGCCATTCCTACAGCCAACCACTTGTCCAACTCAGAAAAGAGCTCGCAGAGATGACTCAAGATGTGACCGACTCACGGATGGCCGTCGCGGCTATCTTCAACTCAGCCATCGCGGCTCCAGCCATCGCCACCGCCTGGGAACTCGGCTTGCTCGATCAATTACGAGACCAAAAGAAGGTCGATGTTCACAAGTTCGCAGTACAGAATGATCTTGACAGTGGCTCGATGCAAGGCCTGATCACCGCCCTAGTGGTAGTCGACGTGGTCGAGCGCGATCAGGACACCGTCGCGGCGGGCAGGCTGCTGAATGAGGCCTACCGTTCAAAATCACTGTTCCACTGGTTGACCATAGGGTCAGGGGAGCTCTTTTCAAGCATGCCACACGTACTACGCAATAAAAATCGCATGGGAGACTTCTACCACCGCGATTCCGCAGCTATCGCATACGCCTGCCGTGATATCAATGAGGTGCACTTCGATCCTGCTTTCTGGGCGGCTATCCGAGAAATCGATATCGATATACGGTCGGTCGTCGACCTGGGAAGTGGGAGCGGCGAGCGGCTAATGCAGATTCTTAACGAGTATCCCGGGACCACTGGCATCGGCATAGATCTCGCTAGCCCTGCGATCAAGGTCGCTGCAGCCGAGGCGTCACAACGTGGCTTTGGAGGTCGGCTGTCCTTCATGGAGGGTGACGCGTGCAAAATGGAATATCGCGACGAGTTTGCCAACGTCAATCTGCTGACGTGCTTCATGATGGGCCATGACTTCTGGCCTCGAGAGAATTGCGTTGGTACGTTGCAGCGGTTGCGCAAGGCTTTCCCCAAGGTCAACCGCTTCCTCCTAGGCGATACTACCAGGGTCCTACTTGATAACGACGGCTCTAAGCACTCCGTCACGGAAACCAACGTGCCCATCTTTACCCTGGGCTTCGAATTCGGCCATGCTATGATGGGCGTCTATCTGCCGACATTGGAGGATTGGGAAGGCGTTTTTACTGAGGGTGGATGGCGTTGTGTGAAGAAGCATCTCATTGAAACGCAGTCGCTATCGGTAATCTTTGAACTAGAACCGATCGACCATGAGATAGAGCTGTGAGCACGACTGGAACAATGCAAGAAACATGATTGATAATTCCTTTGGAGCTTCCATTGGAGCTTCTGCCCGCAATCATGTATGCCGAGCGAAATGTATGACACCACCTTGGTGGCGTTGGAGGTACGGGTAACATAGGAACGGACAGGTGGAGGTTAGCGAGATCAACAATCGCCTTCTCCATCCTAGCTGATAGATCTAACTACCCTAACCTGAGGTCATTATGTGAACAATAGATGAAATATTATACCTAGGGTCTAGAGTTGGTACTTCTATTTATTAGGCAATAGCATATATATTGTATGTACTATCTCATGGTGGGTGGTTGCGCAGTTCGGGTGCTAAGGTACGCCGCTGGTCTCTTAGAGTACTAGAAGGGTTTACCTATCAAGTGAACACACCTGTCAAGTGGACAGCCCTATCGGGCTGCACCTAAAGCTATCAGAACGGGCCCTAAAAGAAACCCTGAAAACCCCCTTAGAATGGTCCCCAAGCATCTTAACTTAGGGTTCAGGGGGTATCCTCGCCAGCTTTAGATCCAGCCCCATAGGGCTGTTCACTTGATAGGTGTGTTCACTTGATAGGTTAACCCTTCTAAGCCTAAAATTAAATATCTTTGGGAGTCTTTACCCTACCGGAGCTCATCCAGCTCCCTTGCTAGAGCAGCAGCCCCCAAGCGAGCTTCGACGGTGTCGCCTTGTAGTGCCAAGGTGGCTCGGAAATACTAGCCGAGGTCGTCCTCAAGGCAATCGATAACTTACCTGAAAGATGATCAAGTAAGAAAGGTGCGGCAATTCAGTCGCAAAGGGCTGTCTGAAAGACACATCATAATGTCTTCACTTGGCTCCAAGCGCCCACGGGAAGAGGATAGCAATGAGATCTCACGCCCCCGGAAGCGTCCAGGCGGTGCAGCACGAGTTTCCAAGTCAGAGACCGAAGCTGTCCTCCAGCGACAGCATCAACGAGCCGAAGAAGCCAGGCAAGCAGCCGCTACACGTGGTGTGGAAGAGGTAGTGAGGCAACATTACAATGCAGTGCCTCAACGAGGCAGAGATTGGCGCAAAACGGACAGTCGAATTAAAGGTCTACGGAGCTTCAACAACTGGATTAAGAGCACCATAATACATAAATTCTCACCTGCAGAAGCTGGGGCTGAACCGTACCCTCTACGAGTCTTGGATATTGGATGCGGAAAGGGAGGAGATCTAGGCAAATGGCAACAAGCACCACAACCACTTGAGCTCTACGTTGGCGTGGATCCGGCAGAAGTGTCAATCGAACAAGCTAGAGAACGATACAAGCAGATGGCGTCAGGAGGAGGACGGGGAGGTAGAGGTCGTGGAGGACACCATGGCGGTGGACCACCACGAACTTTCCATGCCGAGTTCTTTGCTGAAGATGCCTTTACCTACTCTCTTGGCGACATACCTGTCATACGGGATGTCGGATTCGGGCCTGGTTCACGGTGGGGTCCTGGCGGAGGTTTTGATGTTGTCTCGATGATGTTTTGCATGCACTACGCGTTTGAGAATGAAGTCAAAGCCAAAGGCATGCTGGCAAACGTGGCAGGGAGTCTCAGAAAGGGAGGAAGGTTCATTGGAGTCATACCGAATTCGGATGTCATACGCTCTGCCGTGGTGGCGTTTCATGCACAACAAGCGAAGATCAAGCCACCAGATCAACTTAGGGGCAAGCCGGAACTCAGTGGCCAACACAATGACGAGCCTGCTGGCTCCGAAAGCCCACCGTATATAATAGGCGAACAAGACAGTGGTCCTCCTGCCGAGCCCGAAGCCAACGTCTCAACTAAAGATACAACGCACGCGAAACCTACCGAAGGGCCAGATGCTTCGGAAGCTGCGCCAGGAGTCACACCAGCTATAAACATCCTCACCGAACCATCATCAGAAGTCAACGGCGATGTTGGAAAGCATAAGCCTGACACAGCATCTATTGAAGATGACCAACCTACGTCTTCGCAACAAAGGAAGGATGAAAAGGACGATGAGGAGCCTGAACCAGTAGTAGCAGAATGGGGCAACAGCATCTACCGCGTCCGATTTCCTGGAGATACCCCCAAGGACGGGATATTCCGCCCTCCATATGGCTGGAAATATAGTTTCTTTATGGAGGAAGCTGTTGAAGAGGTGCCAGAATACGTGGTGCCATGGGAGGCTTTCCGAGCGTGAGCGTCCTCCGTCCTCTCCTGTAAGCTAAGTGGCTAACATGTCTGTGACCATGTAGCATAGCCGAAGACTACAACCTAGAACTACAATATCGCAAACCTTTCGCCGAAATTTGGAAAGAGGAGCAGAACCACCCTGTATTCGGACCACTAAGCGAGCGAATGGGCGTCAGAGGTCGGGATGGTGGACCACTGCTGGTCAGCGATGAAGAGATGGAAGCGGCTAGTATGTGATTTGCGAATATTGTTCTGGACTATTGCTAATTGACCCTAGGCTTCTACCATGCATTCTGCTTTTACAAGATCTAACATCTTGAGATATTGCATTCGGGCGTTTGGACATAACATATAGACATGATACCCAACATCTCGTGTCGCGTTCCACGTTCTCGATTCCTACAGTATCTAATACCCTCTCATTGAAACACCAAACATTCCCTCCATAGGAAACCTTATTGACCCCTCCACCAGCCTCCCAACTCCATCAACCCCATTCGCGGCCCTCGATCCTTCGTGTCCCCTAACCCCCAGACCAGAAATCTAAACAAAACAACCCACCGACCTACCTCAATACCACCACAAATATCAAATTGAAACACCCCACCCCGTCCCCTCAAACGCAAGGAAAGTTTGTAAACACCACCGATCTTATCTTTGCTTCAGTATCGCATCCAAAACAATCGCATACAACCTAAAGCATGCCCTGCATCGCGTTCGAACCCTCAGTACAATACCCGCTATGAAACGGTATATGAGTCATCCGCTTTAACCTTTCTCGAACCCTCTTAAACCCTACTGTAGAGGTAGAGCGGGGATGGGATGGGTAATAATACCCCGGTACTCAGACTACCTATGACTGAGTAAGGTGCGGCGAAAAGTATACTTTAAGGTGCTGTGCTGTGGGTGGGTTTGCACGTGGGAGAGCTTAATTACCTTACCTTACCTTAGATAGTAGGTACGTTAAGTGGGCTGGGCGGGCTCAGCCTCAGCCACTCACATCCCGATGATATGACGTAAAATTGGTGTGGTTTGGGTACCCCGCGGCTAAGGGCTAAGTGCTAAGCCTCATCCTTCGGTGAGGGATTAGGGTTATGGTGGAGGCTGGGTCATCGACCATCGATTACCTACCGTAAGGTATGCATCAAGAGAGAGAGAGAGAGATGGGTCATGATACAGATTCGATGATCATACTTTGCGGGCAAAAGAATTGGTAGATGAAATTGAATGATTTTCATCTATCTACTTCAACAACAAGCTAGATTCAGAACGGTCGCGATCAATACGAGTATGACCAACCACCTCCCTTCCCCCCATCATACGTATGACTTCTTCATTTCCATCTCTTCTCCCATCCTTCCATTCCTGTAGGCGAATACTGGGACCAACGCTCTAGGTACATGATCCTAGGCTGCCACACCAGCTTCTTTCCTTTCCTCCATTCCATGACCATTACTCGGTACATTTGCAGACAAAGATGCTCTCATGCCGAGACAGGATAGTAACCTGCTGGGACCGCATCGCAAAGACCGTATAGCGTAGTGCACTGAGACTAGAAACGTGTTGTTGAGTCAAAGGGCTTTTTTTGCTTTTGGTTTTTTTTTGGGTTTGGGCATTCGGAGTCGGAGTCGTCGTCGTTCGTGTTGTGTTGTATTAAGTTGTTATCCATCAAGACCATTGATTCCCTTCTTCAATAATGAAACTCCCTCGTGCCCCTATCCCCCACACTATAATAAGTCGACCTTCTCTCCTGCTGCCTCGCCCGCCTCTCCTTCTCTTTCATATCCGCCTCATACAAGCTCCCGCGCCCACGATATGCCTTATTCTCGCGCTCTGATTTCGTCCGTCGCAGTGGTGACGATGGCTCCACCGTCTCGATCACGGGTGATCGCCTTCGTGACTCCCGTGGCCGCTCGGTATACTTGGTCGTTACTGGTGGTGCAATGATATATGCGTCATCGTAATAATCTGCAGCCTTCACCCGCGGCGCAACGGCGTATGTCTTGTCATAAGAAATAATCGGGTCCTGGCGTCGGAGTCTGAGTCCCCTTTCCAACGCTTTCAACAGTTCCCGCACCGCTCCGCAATCAGGCGGTATCTCGATCTCGACCCTTTTGTTGCCTTCCAGGTCGATGACGGAATGATGTTTCCCCTCTTTCGCAATTACATACTCTGTCACTGCGAGAGCGCGCGCGTGGCCTTTGGGGCAGAGTGTGCGGCCTGTCTTATGGACGGTGTAGGGATGGGCGCATGCAGCGCATTGGGAGGCGTGCCGTGCGAATTTTTGCATCACGTAGAGTTCGTCGTCGCGGGGCAGGCGGGATACAGTTGCGGGGATGGGACCGAAGCTCACTTGGCGGGGCCGGCTGGGAAGGGAAGGCATTGCTGCGGTTGGGAGGCGGATGGCCGGGCGAAGAGGCGCTGCTGGTGGTGGTGGGTAGGTAGGGTAGCGGTAGTACGTGGTTCGTGCGGTGGTGTAGTTGTAGGCGGATGGATACAGTTTGGAGGATGGGTAAATTGGAAGGGTCTGGTGTGGTGGTTTATATAGAGGCTGGGGGCGAGTGATTGCTGTATCAGATGATGATGGTGTCACGGAGGATTGGTTTTGGAAGTTTGTTATAGTGTTTCGCGGGGTTCTTGGTTGTTACGGAGGATGCGGTGCGATTGTTGCAAGTGGGTAGCTCAAGGTATATATAGGAAGCTTCAATGAGTGTGGTAATACACTATGTCTGCGCCCCAGTTCTGCCTTTGTGTACAGAGATGAAGTATACAAAGAATGATGGGTGGGTGGTGAAGAAGAAGGAGAGGAAGGGATTGACGAGGTGGAGGGGCATGTCCAATAAGTAAGGAAAGCTAAGGTAGGTACGTCTGCCTGCTCTGTACGACATAATAGTTATTCTTTTGTTTGCCTGGGGGCAGATACCCACTGAGAAACGAGTCACCAGTCCCTACCCGTTGCAGGAACGCTAATGCAGCCTTTTAAGGCAACCACGCTAATTGTCTTAGCTTGCAGGCAGCGAAAAGGACCCACACATGTCAGATGTGTGGCAGATGTAGCCAATTAGAAGAAGAGGGGGCGGTGGCTGAGGTGTTGGTGAGACACAGTCAGTGGCTTTGATGTTACATTGAATATATACAGTGCCGCAATTTCTTTGTGGAGATTGCTTGCTTGCTATGGCGCATTGCAATGTATGGCTGTGCAGACAGACAAAGAACTGGAAGGATACGAACGACTTGATTGTGTTCAGAACAAAGAATGATGATGTTGTAGCGCATGACTCTACACTAATGGAGCTTGTATCACTGACTCCTCCCTAACAGTTGATTCATCAATTGCACGCTTCGCTTTCGCTTCCCTCCTTTGTTCCCGATCCCGCCAGATCGCCTCTAACCGGTGGGACGAGGAATAGAAATGGGTGGGTACAATGACTCCTACCTCCGGCCTCGCACACCGTACCTACCTTATGTGTAATGGTGGGCAGGTACTTAGCAAGCCACTATTCAGTTTAGCGAATGCCTTGATCCTTGTTTGGAAAACGGCTGTGCTATTTTAGCTCCGTAAAGATGACTGCGCGCGGATGCCAAGCGACAAGTTGGTCCTTGTCCAGCTGAAAGTGTGACCGGCATGACATACTCCTGGGGGGAGGGGAATGGAAAGGCAGACTGACGGAGGATTGTTGCATACACGATAAACGCAATAGAAAGGATGCGTGATCGGTTGCACCCTCTGTTCTTAATTGTTCAGCTGCTGTTGCTCTCCATTCTGCATCCGCATGGCTGCGTTGGGCCCCCGGCTTCCTGCCTCTGGCCTCGTGCACACACACCACTTTCACCCACGATCATCTCGGATGAAAGAATCTTCTCGCTATGTGGACACCACTTATCGGATGTTTGAGGTGCCCTGTTGTGTCTACGTAGGCGTGGACGTGAGTGGCTTGATTTAGTCTGTCTTTCGTCCTCTTTCTCTTCAGAATGCGTCCGTGTGCCGCGTGGGTGGTGTCGTTTGTCAACTTCGGAGAAAGATGTTCATGTCCCGAATTTCAAATGCTGTCGTTGCCTTCTTTGCCTGGCCAGAGTGACCTCGGTTCTCGGTCTCACATCCATCTCGCACTTCATCATGTCAAATTGATCACGGAGGCGCGTCGACCTGCAGCCACCACGGCCTCAGGACTTCAGAATCTTGTTCTCGGGCTTAATCTTAAGACGAGTCCATGATTCAAGCCGGTTTTCTGCCGGAACTTGCCTTTGAATAATCCCGCATACATCTGAAAATGCTTCTAGCGTATTCTACGTGTCGTGCATGCCCACAGTCGCGCCAGTCGTCAGCACTACTTATTGGACCTCTGGACAAGGCTACGCATTACCGCAGAGCCACCCGGGTGGGTCGTTGAAAGTCTGCTGATCATTCAATGGCTGCGTCTTCTTTCCGCAAGTAGCTTGATGCGTCATTTTCTTTCCCTTTATCCAACATCTGGCAAGGCTTGGGACTCGTTAGCTTGATTCATGCACCATGAGATCCGCTCTCATCATCTTGTTGGTCCCTATTGGGTTCCATCTCAGCGGTTCGGCGGCATTGCGAAATGAACAACCCACTGATGCCGAGTATGTCGCGCGTTGGGACCCGAGATACTTAGCTGTTTGCCTCCGGCAAGGCTACGACTTTGCCACCAACATACTGCCCGAAGATCAGCCCATCTTCTTTCCTTTTCAAAGTATTGGTACCATGTTTCTTGCAAGGAGACCACATGATTTTCCGCCGGAGATGACAAATGCAAAAGTACAGTCCTTGATGGAGGCGTGCATCATGCGCCGGTTGGTCCGGAACAGCAGGGTTTTCGCGAGTTCGCCAAAGTCCAGGAATGAGGCGAGCGGGGTCATCGGCCGATTTTCTACGTGTGCTTGAAACAAAATCGATGAACTGGTGTCTCATCCACGGATGGCAAGACGGATCATTTCAAGGTGAGTGGAGAATCTCTGCGTCTGTGAGCCTTGCTACTAAACGCATGTCAACCGGGCGTACTTTAGACGCCACATAAGCCCTAGCAAATTCTACGTCCAACCTTGATAATCGCCACGCATTTGTAATAGACGTCCTCGTGATTCGCCGCTGTCGTTTGTAAGAAGCTAATGATGGTGCAGCAGTATCGCACCAATGTGCACAGAATAGGGGCACCTGTTTTGATTTTCGCTCGAATTGTCCCACTTTCTGCACATTCAATGACGTCTAGCGTTTATTATGGATGCATAGCAACAACATCATCTTGCCAATGAGTGAAGGCGAACTGCACTAGTCGTGAGGAAATGATAGTTCCGAATAAGCTGGTATTACGTATTGACAAACGAGTCAATCCAGCTCATCTGTATACGCTAGCACGTCTCAACCATCACCAGCGGTTTGAATGACTAGTGATGTCATAAGGCCTAACCTACGGATCTGACAGAGGAGATTGATCGTGTTGGATAGGCACGGGATTCGAGTCCTTAAAATGCAAGATCCCGAATGAAGTTGAGCTTTACGACAATCTTTTTCCTGTGAAGCAACAGAAAAGGAGGAGTTGGAGGTTCCACAAAAACGTCCTCGATTCGACCCTTGATAGGCGTTGTTTACCTTTTCTTGCTGCCTAGTATTCTGTATTGTGTCGATGTACCTGATGTTCTCCCAGGGCTTGGCACCGAACCGCACCCCAAGAGGACAACCAAAAGACTTTATTATCAGCCAAGTCTAAAGTGTCATTGGTATGCTCCTGTAGAGATTTGGGGGTAGAACGCTTTGATTGTCTCAACAGATACCATGCCTGTGGCTTAGCAGTGAAGAGATGACTCCAATGTACCACGGCATGTTCAAAATGCCATAGCATTTTCAACAATTTCATCCGGGCAAAGAACCTCTCAAGTCTTCCTCGTCTAAATTAACAAAGGCTCCATCACAGTGCTTGCGAGAAGCCTTTAAAATAGACATCATGTCGTTGGACGACTTAGCAAGAAGTTGATGATAGCGCGCAGGCCAAATAAAAACATTGGCATGCCTCTAATAAAATGAACATTTATGCGGATCGCCGAAGTCATCAAAGCAAAGACAAGCCAGCGCACTACTACAGATCTTATCTTCAACATTTTAAGCAAACATCTGCGCACTAATGTCCAAGGAAAGAGCCAGATCATTGCACCTGGAATCTGACAGACCGCTGAAGCTATGGAAATTCTTGTAGCGGCCTTAGCCGTAGGCGAGCTTACCCCAGCACGGCCACCGACCAGAGTATAGACTATACGTCTAAACATTGTGTGCGAATAGACTTATCACCAGATTTCGTCACAACCCCATCGTGCATCTATACTGTAAATTGTTGCTCTGCATTTTCCGCACTGTCAGTCGCTCAGTGACCATGGCCCATTGATAGAGTAGCACCCGGGACGAAAATAGATCCTAAATGCCGAAGCCCGACCTTGGCGCTCCTAAGAATAGATCTTCTCCCCGCCAACGTTGCGATGAAAGATAAGAATAAGTCTCGACAGGCTTATTTGGAGATTCCCACCTTCCAATATCTTCAGCCTCTGTCCTTCAAGAACCAATTGCACTCCATCTACTTTTGTATCAGCCCTGTGGCTGCTTACAGTATGCAGGAATCTGATGCAGGGGTTTTCTGGATTTTGTTTCAGATGTTACTCTGTTATCATGCAGATTGCATATTGTCGATGGTCGATACATGATACTTGCAACTTTCCTCTGATGTATATAAGTGATTACCTGCCACGATGTTTCAACTATGTAGATCATCCAAAGAACAAGCTCCTATACCAAACATCCAGCTTTCCAATCTGAAAAATTTCTGGTGTCTTCCCTCCATCTGCATCTGTCTTCTACCTGTCAACAGACCCATCACTCCAAAATCCATCCATTTACAATGGCAGAACCCATCTCCATTGCCATCACTGCCACCCTTCTTCCCCTCGTACTTGCCGGTATCCAAAGCGGCCTCGCCCTTGCCCTCGATGCCATGCCAGAAATCCATGATCAGAGGAACAAACACGCCATGAAAAAGCTCCACACTCTGTTCCTCAAAGCGAAAAAGGGCGAACTGACAGAGAAAGGTAAGACCCCTTCATAGCTTTGGGTCCTTTTCCCTGAGCCTCAAACCCCTAACATCTATATACTTGGCCAGACTTCCAACAAGCACAACACTACTACTCCAAGCTCGAAACATTCGCTCTCTTCTCCGAAAACCAAATGCTGCTAGACCACCTCGTCAAAGTGTTGAATCTCATGGAAGGCACCCTCGTCGTAAAGAATCTGATAGAAAAGAATGACCCGATCGATTCGTCGGATATCGATATCTTGAACTCTAAGATTCAGACTTGGGATATGGGTAATACGATGGTGGATGTGTTCAAGAAACACGATTTACCGCCTTATGAAGCTGTCTCGAGTTCGCCGGGGATGATCAAAGATCCGGTACCGTCAGCGAGCGGAAAGAATTCGGCTAATGGTAAGGCTTGGGAAAAGCCGGCTATGTGGTGTCTGGTTGCTGTTATGCCGCCGTTGCTGTTCGTACCTAAGATTAGGCATAAGTGCTAGGACGGTAAGCTGGTGGCTTGGCTGAACTTTTGTTGGTGGGGACTTCATGGGATGTTACAAAAAGCAAGGTGTTTTGGCGCTGGTATCGGGTATTAGGCCTGTTCGACTGGACCCATGTATAGACGGAGGTCATTATTGTACTATATCATTTCTATTCGCCTATTAAATTTTGATTCTTGCTCGATTTCAGCACAGCTGCTGCCTCTCTCTTTGCTCCTGTAGAGAGGCTTGGGATAAAATATTGCATGTACTGCCAGAGAATGACTCAGGGTCTTGATATGGAGTAAACATATTTTGCTCCACTATTTTTACAATCTTGTAGTATTAGAATTGGTAGATTGGGAATCTAGGGAAAGGCTCAAATACATACAAATGAGCGAGCAAAAGCATGCAGGAGGATATTCGAACCTTAGAGATATTTGCACTACTATGGGTCACCCATTTCGCTCAATGAAAGCGGCTGTCAACGGATTCTCATGGGAGAACAAAAGTATCCGGATAATCCTCATTCTGACATCCAAAGCGTAAGAAGAGAAGCATGAATACTACTCTGGATTTTATGGTTTGCTATTCAAACACTTTGTCTCCAGCGAGTGGTTGTTTTCTCTCGGTGTCGGCAAAACTTTCTGCCGCAAAGGATTATCTCAAGTCTACCACCAGCAATTGGCAGAGCATCTTCACAAGATCACAGCTTTTCGCCCTCCTCGAGCAGCCAATATGGCTAGGAAAGGTACCCACCTCATTCATAATCATCATATCACACAGCTCATCCACCACAACCACTCTCCTCACCTCTTACCCTGTCCCAACCCACCCCTTCCCCATCTCTAAAACCCAGCCAGTTCGCTAACATTCATGATTCTCCGCCAGCTAAATCACGAACAATCGCCGTCCGTCTAATTTCAATGGCTCTTACAGGCTACTATCGAACCCTCCGAAGGCCTCGCGCACATAAGCCGCTGTCGATGCTCAAGTACGATCCAGTTGGTACGTGTAGACATCTGCCTGCCATGGAGTTGAATCAAGGGCCTTTTTGCCTGAGAGGAAGTCGAGGAACTGAGGAATTGCTGATGACTGGGCAGTTAAAAGGCATGTCCTCTTCTTGGAACAGAAGCGTGGTGGTGGGAAGTGAGAGTGAGGATGACATGGGATTACATGCACAGGGCGCAGCGCGTGGGGAAGAGAAGAATGGTGTGTTTGAGGGTACATGGTCATTATCATCCTCGGAATGCAGACAAGTGTGGGCCCCATCCACACCAAGCGGTGAAAGAGCTGTCAAGACTGCGGCGGATACATCTGTGAAAATGTATCAACTTCAGAGTCCAAGTGCTTCCTCTTCCGAGAGCAACTTAATTGGCAATTACTATAAGCAGATAGTGTGGCAAAGTGGCTGTGATCTGGACTGTGCATTTATAGCTATGGGGCGGAAGGGCTACGTGATACAGAAAATATAGCTAAATCTGTGAGAACGACAACACTGAGTTGCACCTGAAGCAGAATTGATACATGGGGGAGCCCTAGCAAATGCACGCCGAACGAGCAGATAATGATCCATAGCAACAATTGTGATAGCATAAGCGAACGATCTGAGAAAATGGCCTCCAGCAGAACATATATGTTGTAACCACATATTTGTCAATAATGAATGTGGCAAACCCATACCCCTTCTGCCTGGACCAGATGTCGCATTGACCGGTCTCCCTCTGTTCGAGATGATAGGTGGGCTAAAGTTCAGTGGAGCGGCGCAACTCTTGCGAGAATCGACGACTCATCTGCTCATCTACTGCAACGTCCGTTAGTATGACTAAGATAGGTGGCATCCGACCTCACCTTTCGTGGTCTTCCTAGTAATCTTGGTAGATGTCATTCGACTCCGAACACTGGGAAGACGGGACTGTGATTGAGAGTCTTCTATGACGGGGCCGAGTGATACTATGCTTGCTTTACGTCTTTTCGTTGGCGCTACAGACCTCGAATCATCAATATTCGCCATAGTGGCGCCGCGCTTGGCTACTGCGGAGCTCCCTTTGAGGATACCACGAGGCTTATCAGTAAGCTCCTGTTGGGGACGCTTTGGCTGATCCCCCTTCTGTGGAGCCACGATTGGCGTGCTGAAACCACGAGCCGAAGACTGCATGGAAGCCATCGCGTGACGCTTATTTGTAGAAGCTCCCTTCGATTTCGCTTCCGGTATAGCTAGGCGTGGTGTCTCGCGCGGTCCGTTGAGCGGCTCCCGTCTGTCACCAGTTTGGCTGCATGTAGACCTGATTTGGGACAGTGAAATTTGCGGTACCTTCGTGCTCTGAGGCCGAGTTACGGGTGTTACTGGAAACAGATTCATCAGATCGTCTTCGGTGATTAGCTGTGAATCTTCCTCAATGTCCATTGGAGTCATCGATCTTTTACAATCTTTATCTTGGGAGTCTTCCACGATTGCCGGCAACGTTTTAGAAGAATGTTCACAACGTTCGGAGCCTTGATGAGGCTGGCTGACCTGTGTGCCGTTTCCCACTCGAGACTCTCCAATGATTGCTGGGTGTGATGTTTTGAAATGCTTAGAGGTATGAGAGTCGTGACTAAGTGCGCTGGTCTCCGCTTCCTTAGTATGCTGCGAGCACTTTTCCTGATGTTGCTGAAGCTTCTTGATATACTCATCCTTCATATCGTTATTGGCGATGCTAGCTTGCAATTCCTTTTGGATTTTGGAGAACGCATTGTCCTTGTGCGTGACTTGTTCCTCGAGTTCAGCAACTCGGGCGTTGAGCCGTGCAGCGAATGCAGTCTTCGAAATTTCTCAGCTATAACCTGCAAAAACGATTTGAGCACGTACCTCAACCTGCCTCTCTTTCTGCATCTCATCCAAAGAAGCCTTCAATTGGCTGGCTTGCTTCTCCAACGAGTCTTTCTCTGATCTCAATGTGACGCATTGTTTTGTAGCCTGGCTGAACTTGTCATCTGGTGATTTTCGCACTCTCAACTGCTGCATCTGGCTTAGATGGTCAGCCTTCATTGCTTCTAATTCTTTACTAGCATCCTTCAATAATCTCGTTCGTAGATCCTCGCATTGTTGAAGAGCTTGTTTCTCGAAATCTAGCTTTTCCGCCCGCACAACCTCTGTCTCGTGACGTGCTTCTTGGAGTTGTACTTGAGTGTCTATTAGACGTTCATCCAGATGCACAGCATCCTTAGTCTTCTGCTGGACTTGTGTAGACAGTGATGCAGCTTGTGTCTGCATGTTGTCCAGATTCCGCTGCAGATCTCTATTCCTGGAATCGAGTTCCTGGAAGCGAAGTAGTACGTGGGAATTATCAACAGGCTGCTGAGGTTTCGCTCTCTCCGTTTCGTGGGCTACGATCTTGTCCGACTGCTCTCGATCTTTGCGCTGTAGAGCTACGACTTCTATACGAGCCTCTCGCAGTGCGGTCTCAGTAGCTTGGAGTCGCTCTCGGAGGGTTGCCTTCACCTCACGAAGGTCCATCACCTGCTCCGAAAGATTCTGGTCTGCGGTAAGATTGCTGCTCAGGGCACGAAGTTGCTCCTGCATCATCGAGGCTAGTTGCTGATGACCTGCCTCTGTGACAGAGGTGCTGTGCTCACAGGCTTCGATAGACCGAACAATGCTAGATCTGACTTAGCATAGGCGATGCAAGAAATATAGCTTCGGTACTTACCCCTCAAAGTAGCCATGCATCGAGTTGTTCAAACTCTGGAAGTCCTCTGGCTTGATAGTACCAGCACTCTGGAACTTTTCAAGAAGTACAACGCATTGCCCCAGCAAAGAATTGAGGTGATCTTGTGATTCTGAAGGAGCAGCGGCCCGGAAGCCTTCAGTCTTGTCGAGAAGCTCAGTAATCTTACCCATGATGCTATCACGATGTCCTGAGAGCTGCTTCGATAACTGCCCGTAACTGGACGCGAAGGCAGAGATCTCGCTTTCCAGACGATCATTACGTTCTCTCTCAGCTGCGAGGAGGTTCTGCAAATTATCAAGCTCGGATTGCTGATGTTGTATTGTCTGTTCCCGTATCTCTATTCCATGGCGGGCTTTGGTCACAACCTGCACGGAGTTATTGTGCTGCTTTGCTATGTTCTGACGAGCCTCCTGCACTGCGCTGACCAAGACTTCTCGCTCCTTTATGATAGAACTTGATCGATCCTGTAGCTCCCTGGCATCATCTCGCAGTCTGTTGTGGTCGTTGGTGAGGCCTTGTACATAGTCGCTAAGCTTTTTGATCTTGCGTTCCCATCCTGTCTTGCTTGCTTTGAATTTCGCCAATTGCGCTTCTTTCTCACTATAGTGTCGTTCTGTCTCATGCAACTGGGCCTGAAGTTCGCTGGCCCAGTTTTTAAGCTGTTGAAACTCTTGCTCCTGGGTTTGCTGAGCCACTTGAAAAGTCTCACGTTCGCGCTGTGCATGCCGCTGGCGTATCATGAGCAAGTGAAGAAGTTCTTCCTCATTATACGCTGGACTGATGTGAGGGCGGGTTGCTGCGTTGGTGCTGGGCTCTGTAATGGGCTTCTTCCGTCGCTTTTTGAGGACCTTCGACCGATTGGGGGTGGGATTCTGGGGCAGACGACGTTGTTCGTTGGCAGGCCTCAAGAGGGTATCCATTGGGTTCTGTGAGGTACTTATAATAGTATCTGGCAACTTTTGATTGGAGTGAAGTTGCTGCGGAGATTGGCTTTGGTGGACCGTCTCGGACTTCTCTGGTGAACGACCGCATCTCGGCTCATTAGACTCTGATCCTATCAAGGTTTCAGCTGCCGATATCGCTGGTGCATGCATTGTTGAGTTGACAGGAAGAGCGTTTGTTGGTAAGGAGGCAGCTCCAGGCTTGGTGTTGAGGTGCTCACATCCAATGGATGCTGGGACGGGCACGTTGGGAAATGGTACGGCAAGGGCGTTGGATGAGATTGGAGGACGCTGGGGCGCTTGGAGGTTTTGGTGCGACGCAGCCCCTACGCTATCAGTGTTTGATGACATCGTTGTATCGTGTGGAGGTTTGCGAGATGATGCATTTTCCTTGGAAACAGGCGACAGGCGTAGCACCTCGTTAGTAGAGGCGTCTGGAGCCTGTTTGGGCTTTCGATTGAAGTCAAGTGCCGGGGCTTTCGCCTTGCTGAATGAGAATCCTGCAGCAGGGTCTTCGTCGGATGATACTGGTCGAGTGAAAACTTTGGGCTTGGTAGGAACATATTGTGATGATGGGACCTCGAGGTTTGGCATATCATCAGCGTGTACGGAGTGATCTGTCCCAGGGCTTTGCTCTTGACGACTGTTCTCCGGTGCATCTATTCTTGTATGAGCCTGCTATTGCATGAAACCCTTGGGGCTATACGTGAAAGACTCACCTTGCCCATTGCTAGAGACCAGTTGGCTCGGCCAATTTGCATCCTGTGCAAATTTCCATTCCTCTGCCGCAGCAGAGGGAGCCTCGGGCATCCTGTTCTTCACAAGTGCAGGGTCAATGTTGGTATCCATCTCGGGGGTTTGCTGGAAGCACTTTCAATGAGTGCTATGGCCTCGAATCTAGAGTAAGATCGACGTATGCCCGGCCGTTGACCTGGAGAAGCCGCGCACAACGAGCTAATCTGAGTAAAGCAGAAGCTTCGCAATTCTTCCAGGCCAAGTAGCCCTTTGGTACAGGGGACTGAAGGCCCAACCTAGGGCCCAAAATTTTGAGGAAAAGAATGGAAGGACGATGAACGGGAGAGGTATGTGAAGTAGTACATATGAGTAGGTAGGAACACTTGTTGGGCCGGTCTTCTGCGCTAAGACCTCAATAATCTTCACATCCGCACTCGCAGTCTCGAGAGAGCAGAAAAAGCCTCCGGATCGCAGCAATAGCCTCGCCCTTGTGAATATGTTGGTACTATCTTGAACGTTGGAAGATCAAGATCATGCCACCCTTGAAATCATCGAATAAAGCGTAGTCATGCATACAGTAGGATATTTAGCGTAAGAGATCTTGGATTTAGCAGATTCGCTAGGCAGGAAATAAGTTATATAATAAGACTGAATATCATATTGGAGAATGATATACAAAGTCTACATTAAACACCGAAAGCCTCTTTGAATAAATCACCTTTCAATCAGTTCTTTAGTATGGTCTTCAATAAGTGTATTGGTCAGTGTTGACTTTTCAAGTATAACGTATGCTCCGTTCGATTAGTAGCTAGCGGCGATAGACGTTCAATATCACCAATATTCACGGGTAGGTCTCAGTATCTTAAAGAGATCACACGTACTTATTCTGGGCTGATAGAGCGCATGACGGCTTCCCAAAACTCCTATCGCTCAAGTCCCTCATATTTAGGCCAATAGCGCTGCTCATGCACCGTCTGCGGGCACATTGATGTTCCTCTGCTTTCTCCGCTCTCCACGCAATAGCCTATGCAGTCTTCTTCCAGGTTGCCCACACACCTATCAAGCTGCTCACTGTCCCAGCAAGCCCAACCAGACCATCGTCCAAGTTGGCCCAGCCAAGAGCAGCAGTAGGGACCGTGAGGTCGCAAAGATCGGAGATGAGCTGAAGGTTGGTGGTGGTACGTTCCCTGTAGGACTGTGTTAGACCTATTGACCTTCTGGAGCCATTTTACCATACTTGACAAGTTTCTTGCTCTCCACAACACCCTCTCCTTCATTCTTATCAATGTTCTGCTCTTTCTGTCTGATCTGCCATAGGCTATACATCCCAGCAATGACGTTGAAGGTCAACCCGATGAACCACATCCTATAAGCTTCCTGCAATAAGCGTTTCGAGCCCGCAATTGGCCGGATACCAGAAGCATCCAACTGCAGAACGAATTTAGCACCGTAGAGCCACATGCTCCGGGTGCTTAACTCACGTAGGTGACCATGTCAAACGTCAAGTACCCCGCATATCCTAATTGCCTCCCCACTGCACAGTATCTGAGGACCGGGTCCATACCCTTAGCATCCATTGCCACAGCAGCAGCCTTGAAATGTTCGACATTTTTGCCTATGCGCAAGCATTTGCGTGTCAGGCCAAATTGTTTTTTGATGGCTTCAAAGGGCGCGATAAGACGGGCCGGGTTGTTGGTTCGGTAAAGGTACCAGGCGTAGAAGCGGGAGAAGTACTGAAGTGTTCGCAGGAGCTTATCGCGGCCGACTACATGGACGATTAGCATAAAGGGCTTTCAAATTGGAAGGGATTGGACCAAGGAGGGGCAGTACCTGTTGTCGCGACGAAGCGGAGGTAATGGGCTACAGTTGGATGGTAGATGAGTGCGTCTGCGACCATCTTGGCAACGAATCAAATGCTCACAACATTTAGAGAAGAGCAACAACACATGTCAGATATGTTGTGAAGGAAGGGTTCGGATCACCTTAGTCACCGTCGCGGAGGAAGGGTGAGAGATTGCCGGACCTCGGCAACAGGATCAAAGTCACGTGCTTCAAGAGTGCTCTCGTCGAATGGGACTGCGCAACAACACTCGTTGCGTTGGGAATCACTTCGAATGTAGCTCGTTGAAAGGACCTCCAAGCAGGCGACGCGTTGTCACAAGTATAATTTCTTGGGGTATCAAAATAGATGCTACATACTCCTGAAAATGTTCCCACTCGCACTTCTTCGTCCCTTTTCCCGCCTTTTCTCAGGCGGTGCCACTTTTTGTGCCTTACTGTTGCGTTCCGGAGCAAAGGTGATCTCACGTTCGCCAACCACAGTACTGGTATTGACCTTTGCGCTCTTGCTACGTTCGGCTCTCGACCCGAATGTTCGGTCCTTGGCTTGCGAGGTTCTCTTCGAAGATGAGACAAGCATTTGAGGTTGTTGCTGTGGTCGATGGCCAGAGCGCTTGTAGGACGACGAAGAGATGCGTCCATGATCCTTGCCTTTCGGAACTGGTCCATCCGATTCACCTGAAGACCCAGTGTCAGTCCCAGGGATCTCGGCAAGTGCTTCTTCTTCCACTGCTGTAAGCCTGCGCTCGGTAGACTGATAAAGTGGAGATGGAAGAGGTTTGGTGCTCGGGTTCAACAATTGAAATTCTCTTGATCGTTCGTCGATGGCAAAATCTGGATCTTGGAAGAGTTTGGCAAAGCGAGGGTCTGATAGCAAGCTGCCGGAGGGTTTATCGTCACCAGTGACAGGTAATTCGGTAACTTGCTTCTCTTCCTCCTCTCCACCCTTTTCTAGAACCCTCCTCGCTTGCAGTCGCTCTTCTCTTTCTGCCCGTTCCATCATCTTCACCGCTAGGCGCTTGTTAACCTTAGCCGTCACTTTTTTGTTGCCTCTGATCCTGCTTTCGCGCTCGGCATCGATCTTGTCCTTGACCCTTTTATTCCTTTCTTCCTCCCATACGAATGGGTCCGCAATAAGCTTGGCTTCTTCGTAAAGATTCTGGGCTACGAAGTAGCCATGCATATACGGTCTGAGTAGACTTGTTGTGCCGACCAGATGAGAGAGATTAAGGGACTCAAGCTGTTGTAAGGTCAAAAATTTGTAGTTATCGTACACATCGCCAGCTTTCTGGCTTGTGTATGCGTTTGGGTCGTTAGGATCTTCCGCCATTTCCTCAACTAGATTATCAAGGAACGAGCACCACTTCGGAGCTGGGCCGAGTTGCGGGACGAAAAAGGCGTGTTGCTGACGCCCCTCATTTGCAGTGAGAAACATACCGCTGTCTTTGCACCATGCGACAGCATTGATGTCAACAGCAGGCTCAACGGACGTCCAAGGGGAGCCATCTTGTGTAGACCATATTTTAATAATTCTTTTATCCGCTGACAAGATCTTCGGTTCGGAGATCTGGGTGCGGGTAGAAGTTGAAGATTGAAGGTATATGAGCGTTTGTATAGGATATCCATAGCCTTGGTCTTTCTTCAAGACAGGATTGGGGGAACGAAGATCGTACAAATATATAAGACCGGTGGATGACCCAGTTGCTAGACTTAGACCAGATCTATCAAATTCTAGGGCCGTGATCTCATGCTTGCCCTCAACTGAGCCATTATGACCAGGGCCCTGTAGAATGCCGACCCTATCTCTTGAACGGGAGTCCCAAAACTCTACTGTACCGAGCGAGGTCCCAAAAGCCAAGAGGTTATGGCTTTCCTCCGCTACTGCCGCCGTGTTGACGCTCCCTGTGCTTATGCCGCCCTGTAATGCACCACCACCCCTGGATGCGTAGTCATCACCACCAACATCTATCTCATAAGCTCTCATGTACCGCCCTGCTTCGAGGTTCAGCCTGAACACTTCGCCATTGCCATTTTCGTTGACCCCGACTGCTGGAATGAGGGCTTCCGCAGACCGCTTGTCATACTTGAGGTCTCGGCCGTAGCGTGGTATTCGTGTAGTGTAATGACATCCTAGAGGGGTGTGAAGAGCCAGAGAACGATCGGACTGTAGGTGGACGGATTTGGAGTAGTCTGACGAAAGAAGGAGGAAAGTGGTATTGAGAGATGTTGTATGACGCGCAAATGATAAGGACAAATGTGGGAGGTAGTGTGTGTGTATCTGGGGCTTATAGGTGCCTAATAAGATATCAGTGAATTCGCACTGAATCGCCTGTAGAAAAGGCATCCATTAAAGATATCGAATCATGGCATAGACATACCAGTGCTCATTACCCATTGTCCATCATCACTGACTCTAACGCATTGACTAGCTTCCTCAAACTCGAAGTCTTGAAGAAGTTCAATACGACTGGCGTATTCTGGATCGTTTTTAAGACTTCTTTTTCGTTTTCTCGCCAGCCACTCCGGAAGGGGGCGTGCTGTCGAGGAGCCCGAGATGGTATATACTGGAACGGCTGAATGATTGCTGATCTTCATTACAGGATCGTGGGACGCCTGGAGCCTATCGAGAAGGATAGCCCAGCGGTCAGCCTATAAACAACAATATCAAAATTTGTTTTTGATTTCTAGCCTACCTTATCGCAGTCTCGCAGAACGCTCGGTAACACCCGCCGCTAAGATTGGATCTCTCCCCGCCTTGTTCCAAGGCGATCTGCACAGGGTACTCTGACCAAGAAGGAGCCCTAGAGTGCACCCGAGGACCTCCTACTTGCGGCATACCTTTCGACGGCAGCTTTGCCGGTCGAGCCACATCTGTAGACCTCTACATGCGTCCAGAATTATCTGTTGTGTGTCCCATCGCCACATCTTGTAATTGCCAGTCGAAGCCGTCAGGATGCGATTCATCCTTCAGAGACCGAGGATCTATACAGCATATTGCAGCTCCATGAGCTGCTACAAGTCGCTACGTCGAGTTGCATTGCCATTACAAGATCGGGGGGATGGACTTCCCTAATGACATAGCGACTAATGTGTTCCGAATAGTTAGTCTCTCTACCATTTCACAATCCCTCCGCTGACATGTATACTTCAAAGGATGATATTAAGGACATTGAATGGGCCTTCTACAAGAGGATTGATCACGATGGAGCGCCAACGCGTGACCAATCAGAAGATGACCGTGGTTTCGTTGACTCGGATCAATTACATATCGCCGAATGCATGTTGCGCGAATGCGGCAAGCATGTGCTTCTGGAGCAAGACAATTCTGGTCTGTGGGTCTTCAGCCTTTGTAAAGCGGAACAAGAGGGTGTCCCCCAGGCTTTAAGGTCGCGTGGTCTCGGCTGCTCGAAGGCTGGGACTTTACAAGCAGGGGGTTTAAATGCAGCTTTCAGCCAAAATGGGCCGGTCAAGAGACCGGATGGTATGTCCAAAACTCGAGGACTGGAAGAAACCAACACCCTTGCGTTCGGCGCAAACGCTCGGCCAATTTCGAAAAGTATGAGCCAGGGCGTGAGAAACTGTCAGGACAACAACTCGGATAGCCGCCATGACCTTGTCGTTGCTCAGCTTTACACGAGGATCGTCACAGCTATCTCCAAGTCCTTATGCCGTCCGTTGGTAGATCATAAGCACTTTCTGCAAGTTGGATCATCTACCTATCTCGAAGCGCGAACTCTTGGTGATCGGATAATCGAGGATCTGAGGCTCTCGTGGGCTTCGGCGACGACTTCTACACTGTCTCTGGACGTGAAGTGGCTTCCGACTGAGACGCTCTTGATATCCTACTCAAGGAAACCTTTGCGCAGGCTTAGCCAAATATCTCACCTCCTCGCGCATAGTGAGAAGAAGCTGTCTCGCGATACTCCCCTGCTACTATCCCCATCAGGCATAGCTGCCAGATTTTACGGCATTGAAGACGTATCGAAGAAAGATCAGCTGTCCAATTCGAAGATAGATATTGAATCTATGGTATCATCTCGTCTTGCGCAAAGTGGGATCGTAATACCTCAAGACACCCAATGGCTTCGTGTACTTGTCGAACATCCTCCTTGTGAAGACGGCAGGCAACTGGCAAATCACCAGGGACACCTTGTCATGACCTTATGGCCAGCCCATCTCTGCTTCTGTGAAGATGCAATGGCTGCGTTAGAAGCTCAAGAAATTGATATCTTGACATCGTCCAGAGATAGTGGTACGACGGATGCGCTGGCGACAGTCGAGACCTGGTACCTTGGAAAGGCTGCCCGAACGACGGCTCTGGAGACTCGACGACAGAAGCATGAATTGGAAGTACAGCAGGCCGAAGTATCGAATGCCAGTGACGATGAGGATGCGTTGTCTGACCCAGGACTGGAAATGAGCCACTACTACGCTCCGCAAGACGTGAGCGGCATATATCCCACACCCCCGGATGGCATACCCACAAATCCCATTTACTCGTCCCCAAACAACAACCCACTTTCTGCTGGCCTAGAGAATGAAGAGAATAGAGGCACTACGCCTGGCACAATATGCCGACCCTTCGACGAACAAAGAAACGAGGACCTATTTGGGGAGATGGACATCGACATGTTTGCCACGAACGGACTTACTGAGGCAGATTTCAGCTTCTTCGATGAACCGAATGACGTGGAAATGGAAGAAGAGCCAAATCGATTACTAGCTGAGAACGACCTTGAGATGAAGGACATTCCGAACTCTATACAGGAGATTGCACCAGCTAGGGATCGTATCAACTATTCCATGCCGGAGAATGAAGATGGCCATTTGCGGCAAGCGATGGCCAGTGAAGATGAGCTTCTGCTTGGAGAGCTGGGTATGTCGCCAAGGCCTATAGCAATGTCTCATCCTTTACTGACGAAATATTCGCGCAACAGATCCTGATCCCGCGGTAAGACATGCAACTTCAACTCGCGAGACCGCCACGTTAGACTCGCGGCCGGAAAAAACAGATGTGACTTCTGATAAGGAGCATGAGATGTCCGACGATGTCGACTTCGATACCAAGATAGTTGACGGGGCCCATACGATACAACGAACCTCTTTCGATGCTGTGCGATTCCAAGGCACGGCAAGTGCGTTCGATGGCAAGTATGGATTGCGCGGGCGGTTTGGTGTTGATATAATCGATCCTCCCACAACATCCAAACCGGGGGAGCAAATCCCCAATCGGGAGGGTCTTCACCCTCGGCTTGGTATACCTCAAGCAACTGAGTCGCTCAGTGAGGATGACATTGACGTTGGTAGGTATCAACCAATCGGTAGTGGCTAGTGTTTGCTAATCTTTTCGAAGCAGATTTCACAAACGAAGAACTACCGGAGTCTCCACGAACTACCAACGACCATGATGAAGCTGTCGCAGATTCCAAGGGAAACATCCAACGGGAGACGTCGCGGAAGAGGAAACGAGACGCCTCTGAGGATCTGAGCAATATGACTACACCAGCTTCCCCAGCCTCTGCAGCTGCAAAGCCTGTTGAACTCCATGAAAGGACTTTGGCATTCCCAGCACTTGATTTATTTTCTCCAAGAATCGTCGATCAAAGTCGAATTTCCCTGATGCAAGAATCCAAAGCCACTTCGCCATGTAGTTCCGTTTTCGTTGGAAATGACAGCAATTTCATGGGGATTGCGCAGATGGTGTTAGACCAAGCAGTGTCCGGATCCAGCATCTTCCAGGACTCTTTTGGGAGGTCACCAGACCAAGACTTCGTTGCTCGACAGGAAGCGGATAACCAGATTGAAAAAATGGTGACCACGCTGTCTTCCACCTGTAACAAACTCAGCAAACGCTGTACCATTAGTGATTATGCTGGCCTGGGGGAGAAGGACGCCGCAAGCGTCAATGGGGAGCAGATAGCACCCTTGCAGGGTCAGAAAATGCCCAGACTGCATTACCCTACAAAATCACCATCTCTGGGCGCTGCTCAATCCTTGTTCAAACTCCAACATCCTTACACCTGCGTCCGGCGAACTGGCAGCTCTCTCGACATTGCCGCTGCCAGTCTTCGCTTCTGGGAGGAGCTAAGCCTTGCACCAGCTCATGATGGGAAGAATGTCACCGCATTCTGTATCTTTCCTGACGATGAAAATGCACGTATTCATGTGGCGACATTCCTCAATATGATCAAAGGTGCTTACCAGAGTTGTAACCTTGGCTCACACGATCTTGGAGCTGATCTGCCTAAATACATCAACGGCCAGGTTCCTCTATCTATGGACGAGGGGGCAGAGTTAGCTCCAGATCTGAATGATAAGTGCGAGCTTCTTGGTAGGCAACTTGGAAAGCTTGGGCTTCGAGGCGGCAACACTGTCATCTACATAGTCGATTCCTCTGATCCCGAGCGATCCCTCCCAACGCTCTGCGCAGCGTTTTTGAACTTATTCGAAGTCTACAACACTGCCTTAAGTGAGACTGTGATTGACAAGCCAAATGACCTAGTTCTGCAGATCGTTTCATCCAATCTGCTATTTTCTCCTGATTCTGTGCCTATGCCATCTCCAACCGACTATCGAAGGCTAGCATTTGAGGTATATGACCGCTGTGGCCCAAATCAAGAAGATAGCCACAGAAAACACCCTCAATATCTTTCTGTTCCCGCTATACGTCTTGCGAAACCAATACCAAAGTCAATCGATCTTCGGCTCACACCCGAAAGCTATACGCCCCGCCTGCAATTCGACAACTGCATCCATATTGCGTATGTCTGGAATCCTGGCGATCATTGGCTCACTGCCTCATGGACAGATAACCAGGGTATCCTGTCATGGAACGCCTGCTATTGCTTCGGGGAGGAAGAAGAGAGCCCTTGGCATTCTTTTGCTGACATCATTAAAGAGATCTGGGATACGACATTGGAGATGATGAATTTAGGATATCCACGTTGGCGACTTTTTATTTGCAAGCAATTTCCGGCCGACAGAAGGGAGCTAGATGGTAGGCATTCACCACTTTCCTACCACTGAATCGCTGACGAAAATGTAACACAGCTTGGCAAAAAGTGTTGGGAGATTCCAGCAACCAGCAAGTCTCAGTCACGATACTTACCGTTGACACGGATCCTCCTCTCGACTTTCCATTGCAGGAACATACGTATAGGCATCCAGAGTCATCTACTGGCTTATTAGCTACGCCGGGAAACACCCCCCAATCAAATGCTGCTTCACCTGATATCTCGGGCTTTGGAACTACACCAGGAGGAGCAGCGCAAGTTAGCACCCCACCATCTAGCACTGCTCTTACCGATCACGATGCTGAAGCGCGCCTCGTCGATATTACCAACGAAACCTGGGGTGTTGTCATTAGTAGCACCCTGCAGAATCCCCCTCTCACCGACCCTACGATTCTTAATATCTGCCCAGCATTGGCGTGTACATACCTGATGAAAAGGGCCGGGCCGAGGGACGAAGACGGCGTCCTCAGAATAGCTATTGATATTATACATGGCCCGACTGGCCAGAGAGCGATCTTGAAGGAAGTCTCGACCATGTATTCAGGGTTGGCATTGCTGGCAAGAGTGAGAGCGATGAGAGACGGAGAGGCTGCGAAGCATGTGGAGAGTATTCTCCCTTGCCATTTAATTGCTGCTAGGAGAGGGCACGTAGCGGTTAGCACGACGATGCGCTATGGAGAAGGTTGAGTACTGGAACGGCTATTTGCTCCTAGACTTTTCCAGCAGGCAAGATATCTATTTATTGTGCTAATCAGCTCTAATGTAAGAGCGGAAAGCCAATTGAAAGCTAGACCTGTTAAGCAAAGAAGTGATGCAAAGAGCAGCTCTGCTCTCTGGACAAAATTACCAATTTTACTACACTGAACATCTTGCAAGGAGCCTCTCAACCGTTGGGTCTCAGTTGTGTTGATTCTCAAAATGGCCGCTGAGAGAGACTTAGGCTTTTGAAAGGCTTGAGACGGCAATGATGCTGAGAAGTTGAACTCTTCTACCTGTGTTACAATCCAAGATGACGTTATAGTCGATCTGTATGTGGATAGAAGTGGTCTGCCCCGGGGGCAAATAGGGTCTCGGCTTTGTTGCCTAAACAGGCCGACTGTAAACACCAGCTTATAAATACAACCGTCAATTTACAACACATCATCTGTCAACAATGCCAATCATCAAGCCTCCACCAACATGGAAGACCTAATGGTACTTTGCAATAACACCGCGAGCATCTACGAGCTTCCACCGCCGCCAATGCCAGTTACTCCTCAGCTTGACGAAGTGGGCAGTCAAAGTTCCAAGGATGTTGACCTTGATGCTGAGGGTTATATTCATCACTTCCGCGACTCTTCTCCTCAGAAAGTCGTATCACTCCAAGAAAACCGGTCAGATACCACTGTCATCGACGCTACTTCAGATGATGTGACCAACAAGCCACACTCGCGACGTATTACTGCTGTCAATGGTTCCAGTAGTGAGTCTGATGCTGATTGCTACACCGTTTCTTCTAAAGGAGCGTTCAAAGATGCCTGGAAAAACCCGGCCGTGATGCGTCCTTGTCAAACCAAGTCCTCCAACGAGTCCCTTTCGAATGAATCCTTCTCCAAGAAGGCTGGCAGCACTGTAGATTACGAAGCAATGCGAAGTATCGTTCAGGCTCCTCCAGATCCGACCATATGGGGAAACAAGATGATGACAATATCTTCTACACGAGCTATATCTGATGACACAGAAGACGACAAGGCGACCCAGGATATAAGTTTCACAGATTCACATCTCCTTGGTCCAGTGCGTTGTACGGCCTCTAGATCATCGACGCCGCAAAACGCTTATGATATTGGAGATTGCAACACTGCCAACGGATTGGACGTCACAGACGCTCGCTGGGCTGATCCATCAACCGAGATACCCTCAAATGGGTTCACTTCCGACGCTGCTGGTCTCGCCACTCACGCATGGGTCGATGGCCATTATGGAGCCGCCGAAGGCAGTGACACGTCGGCTGTCTCTGGACGCCATGGGACAAATTATCATTATGGAACCCTCAGTATCCAGGACAAGAATCACACCATCAAAGTCTGCGGGGACAGGAATCAAGGTGACCAATATTTCGACAGCTCGGATGATGCCGACCAACATGAGCCTAGTAAAGCTACACAACAAGTTGGGATGTCGAACGGAGAGCCTAACATGCAGCAACGTTCGAGGTTATCGAACAGTCAGGATACGGACCAGGACAGTCTACTCGCAGTAAGCTTGGGATTCTTATTCAAAGCTTTTGGGTTTATGCTAATACGAACGTAGAGCCTCTATCATGAGATATGTCATCTCCAACACGCTTTACAGGACATGAAATCAAGAGCTCGAGCAGCCGAGCAGCAGCTGTCAGAAACCCAAATCAAGATGGTAGGCCTATATCATGCATCTTAAGCTTCAGATACTGAAAGTGAGGCGGCAGCAGAAGCACCCTTTCGTCTATGTCCTGATCGAGGGATCAGCTTTTCGAGTAAGTCACGCTAGTTGCCTCCCATGTGCTAAGGAAAAGTATAGCACTTACACTGGATTTATCTATAGATCAATCAAAGCCTCCTTCTGAGGGGCAGGATTGGAGGATGGGTAACTGCCATCCAACTAATGAAAGGCATAACCAAGCACTTACTACCCTCTAATTCTGGGGAAGACTTGGAGGTGATGGTCGATGTTCACATAGAGTCTAATGCTTCTTTGGCCAATCCCGAATTTGAAGAGGTAATAGTCAGCGAAGATCGCTACACCGAATTTATACAAGGGTTTAACAACGCCTTACCCCTGTTTAACATGATTGTTATTGGCCATGACAGTAAGGAAAGGGTTAGAAAGGTCGAAGGTCTGACGTTCTTCATTCTATCAAACCCTAACCGTGTGCTAATGTGGATGGCATAGGACTGCTACAATTATACATGAACAACTTGCAATGCGTGCATGTTGTTTTCGGCTGCTGCAAAGATAGCTTGTATGACAACCTGCTTGAGCTGTACCGCAATAACGTCCACGCCGCTTCCCAATTTACCTTACTTCCTTCACTATACCAGCGTGATATATCCGGCGAGGTAGCGTTCGAAGCGGTCCTTTCAGCCAAAGAAACGACTACATCAGCATCTGGAAAACGGAAGACTCCTATAGACCTTCCAGCTTGGCATATGTTATCAACCTCTAGTGGCGATACCGAAGATCCACATACCGATTTTCATTATCACCCGAGCAGCTCCAGCCACTTTAAAGAAAAGAAGGAGACCAGTGCGCTCGGCCAAGCCTCTGCAAATGTAGCCAGTAGAGTCGGCAAGTGGCAAATAGACAAGGGCGACGTGCTGGTCAATATCGATGGCAAGAGGCTGGACCCCAAAATTCAAGACGTTGATCCTGAAGTTGTTGAGAGTATGACTCGTCGACTGCAAGAGAAAAGATTCTGTTTTTTATTCCATCTCGAAGGTCTATGTCGGGGCAATTCTCAAGGAGAGGCATGCGACTTTAGACATGAGCCGCGTTTGAGCCCGCAAGAACTCTTGTTCCTGGAGCGAAACGCCAGAAAAAGCATTTGCACTTATGGTTCGAGCTGCCGCAAAGCAAATTGCAGATTCGGGCATAACTGCCCATATGAGCCAGGATGTCCGAAAGGAGCACACTGTACGTTTCAACAATTCCACGGCATGGACACCGCAGTGGTCGGGGTACGTTGGGGAAAGGTCTACAGCTGAACCTACAGTCCTAAAGTCGGTCCATACAACGCCTGTAGGTGATATTTGACTTTCTGAAAGCAATTGTATTGCGCTTTATGTATTGCACTTATCTCTTGCAGAGATAAATGATCGCTTTGAAGATCATGTGGACCGCAAATATGAAGTTAGTAAGGGAGTGGAGCGCAAAGACTAAGTCCATAAAGAATAGGAAGATTTTAGTTCTCTAGAATTTCCTTCAATGCTTTTAGTGCTAGGTTCAGTGTTTCGTCCACATGCCGAAGATATTGAAGTATTTTGAGCTACTTACTCATAGACCATAGTAATGCCGGGGTGGGCCCACCAAGGTATAGTCTAGTTGTTTCCTGGGATGACATGTATGTGGATCAACCAGTCCTGGCAGTTTGCCGCATGCGATATGAAAGCCAGACTGCGGGAGTGTCTGAGTAAGTCTAGTACCCAGGAGCCGAGAGAGAGCAGCGTCTTCTTGTTCCATGTTTGACTCACGAACAGCAATTGCGAAGCCTTTGGACAGTGCTAGAAATGGATTGGCTTGAACAATAGCCAAGAACGGAATAGAATGGCTGAGAATTACTGCACCCATACTAGAAAGCCAAATCTTAGACGACGGACAACAAGACATCCGCAATCACCTTCCTCATGCTCTTCAATAACTCTGTACAGATGGGAAAAAGAAAATAAATCTCAAGTCTTGGTTACTGAATCATTCAGACGGCTCATCACCACCAAACCAACTCGGAGTCCAAGCACCCAATGCTCTGATCCCCCGGCTACGCTTGCCCATAGGCTCGTCCAGCTTCACTAACACAGTAGATTTGCAGACTAAGACCCTGCTTTTCCCATCTTTTTGGCCCCGCAATAGAGCGGGTGTCAATATGAGCATCTCCTGGCCTATACGACCGTCTTCTGCTATTTTCAGATTGCTATCTGGCCGAATGATCTTCTGCGTGGTGATGTCCATCATGCTGCAGTCTTTGACCTCGTATACGAAGACGCTGGAGCCCGGACCAGAGTCTTTCACGAATCGTCGCGATGTAAGTACATAGTCTGACGTTGATAACCGCAGCTTCTTCGAAAGCTGAATGGCGGGTAAAACGATCTGCTTGTGGATTTCCTGCCAACTTCCGAAGGACTCTGACACCAGGGATGCGAGGGCCTCGTGCAGTGTTTGGGAAACCAGTTGTGCTCGGCGTTCTTGCTCTTCGACGAAATTCCCCATTTCCAGAAGTCCTCGAAGAGCTTCAGACCTCCAATGTCGGAGGGTCACTGCGTCTGGACATGGTCAGAGATAGAGCGAGGATAATTATGGCTATCTTGAGCGGAATGCTTACCACGACGCGGCTCAAGTGATTTCATGCCTTCTTCTATGCCCTGCAATAATTCAACGTTCTGACTGTCTAAACCAAACAAGTAAATGTCATTTCCCAATATAAACGTCCCAAGACAACAGTGGATCAGATATCTCAGCAGAAGTGGTTGTGAGTCGGGAAATTTCTTGGCGAGCTTTAGACGATCACTACTCATATATTGCTTGAAAAGCGGGGGTAGGTCATCCACAGATTTGATTTTGTCAATCTGCTCCTCCAGTAGTTGCGCATCCTCTGTCCTGTCGTCTACCCATCCAGAAACTTGTTGGTCCAAATTGGCGTACAGGTCAGAGATCTCATTTTCCGATACTTGACTTGTAGGCTGCAGTCTCAGTAGATCATCCTTGCACTCGGTAAGATTGTTCGATAAATCCTTAACTTGTCTTTGTAATCTTCGGTTCGCCGCTTCTAGTGAGGCCTTTTCCTCATTGGCTTCTCGAGTTTGCGAAGTTAGTGATTCCATGTGAGCGTCTCGTTTCTGCCGCTCATACTGTAGTTGATTGATACGCTCTTCAAGCATCTCGAAATGTTCGATATATTTGGACTTCTCGCTTTTGAGAAGCTTTTCTGGCCGAGCTCGCTGGATTTCTCGCAATTGACTGTTTTGTTCGCGTATCTGTGCATTTTTTTCATGTAATTGAGCATTCTGCCGTTTCAAGTCTCGAATCTCAAGTGATTGGTCTCGAATGTCACGATTCATCGACTTCAATTCTCCACAGGTGTCTTCGTAGGCTTGCTGCAAACCCCAAAAATCTGTATTAAGGCTCTGCGATTTGTCGGTTTCTACTGCTGCAGAATTGCATCCTGTTGACTTGGCATCATCGCTTGTTTCCTGTAAATGGAGTCCATCCATTGCTGGTGTAATGCCGCCTAAGGATGGGTTGGAAATCAGTGCTAAGTCAAATCTCGTCTATGGAAATTGCGTACCCTCGAAGGTATTTAAGTCATCGTCACTGTCCGAGAGGGTCCTTGCTTTCTCTTTGCTCCCGTTCTGAAAGCTGATCTAAGAACTTAAGGAGATTATCATGATAGACATGCGGAATTGGTTGTCTACCTTGGGATTGCTCTCAATTTGCTTCATCTCCTGAGCCGTCTCCATCTTTCTTAAGGACAACTTTGGCGTACCAGCAGCGAAATATCGGTATGACGACGATTGAAAGCCTTAACAGGCCGTCCATCAATTGATTGCGAAGACTAAGCGTTATCATCTTTGACAAGGCTCATTGTAGGCAGTGCGCAATAGCGCTTGTCATGTGGCTTACCCTGACCCAATGGCTTAGTAGCTTTATGATGCACTGCCCCACCGGAAGCCTGCCGAGCCCCTCGAAGGTTTCGGAAACCCTACGGAAATCTGCGCATGCATGGCGGCATGATTTGCTGTACATTCACTTATGCAAAGCTAAGTATGGTAGATGTATGTCAGCACCAATTGATGGGCTGCAACTTTCAGCTCGTTGTCTAGTTTCAAACCTGAACGCCCCACACGCCCTAGAGAAACTTCCCACCTGTCCCACCATTAGGCTTCCTTAACGACAAGTATTTCGCGATAAGAGCAGCCAGACTCAGAGGCTGTCTTGAGTAAGCGAGTGTGCATAGCACTTCGAATTGAACATAGCCTTATGTGCAGTACTCGAGTTTTAACTCCTTGCATCTCCTCAAACATCGTAGACAACAACAGTAACAAGGCTACTCGCGCTTGAGATTATTATCCCATACCCTTGAAGGCCACCGTACAGCGCAACATGGAGAAGGTCACCACTGATCTGTCCAGCCTTCAAGTTGAAGACGAGAGTACCGCGGACCGAAAGCTGCTCATTGCTGTTGATTTTGGGACCACATTTTCCGGTGTAGCTTGGGCTCAGACACGCAGGGTAAGTAACTTTTGATATAAGATGTGTTTTGGAGTATGCAGCTTATCATGATTGCAACAGCCGGATGTCCAATCAGTGATTATTCAATGGCCGGACGCGACGACTGGAGGTCTAGAGGGTGTGAGCAGTGATAAGGTACCCACGTGAGTAACACCCCGCAAAACAGCTCATAAACATGTCAACGTAGCTGCCAAACGGCCACTACCTACAGCCTAGACGGTCTTAGACATCACCGAGCATGAGAAACTGATAAATTGAACAGAGAGCTGCGATACGAACACGGCGAATGCAAATGGGGTTTTCAAGTCGACGACTACGGCCTGCGTCATCAATGGTTTAAACTAGACCTCGATCCTTCGCAATCACGAGGCATATCAGACCTTAGCAGACAATTCCCAGATCAGCATGCTCTTCCACCGGGCTACAGCGCCTCAAGCGAAAAGCTATGCACAGACTATCTGGCTGCTCTCCGCAAACACACAGAAGAGGTTCTCAAGTTCAAGCTCCCGTCGAGCATCATACGCAGCACACCTATTGAGTATATTATCACTGTCCCCGCAGTGTGGTCTGATTCAGCCCAGGCCAAGACACGAGCTTGTGCAGAGGCAGCTGGCATGGGCCGTAGTCTTCAGATTATCTCCGAGCCAGAGGCAGCCGCCATCTACGCTTTGCATGCTATGGACCCTCATAGCATCCAGGTTGGGGACACATTTGTGCTGTGCGACGCCGGAGGTGGCACTGTCGACTTGATCTCATATACCGTTGCAGAACTGAAGCCCATCTTAAAGGTAGCAGAAGCAGCTACTGGATCTGGCCGTCTATGTGGTAGCACATTTCTGAACCGTATCTTTCAGAAGTTCATTGTCGATAAATTGAGCCTGAATGAGGAGTGGGACGAGGAGGTGGTTGAAGATGCCATGAAACGATTCGACTTGGTCACTAAGAAGGCATTTAGAGGAGGCGCCAATGAAGAATTCATCATCCCAGGTACGTTTGCGGTAGAGCAGCTTTGTCTGGCTTCTCGCTCACATTAGCAGTCCCCGGCTTGGCCGACGACCCGTCTCAGGGGGTCCGAAGGGGCAAGTTCAAAATGTCTGGCGCGGATGTCAAGAAGATCTTTGACCCTGTGGTAGAAGAAGTTGTTGCATTGGTTCGCGGGCAAATCACTGCCACTAACAAGAAGGTGAAAGCTGTACTTATGGTGGGTGGATTCGGGCAGAATGCCTATCTTCGCGAGCAGGTCCGGGTAGCCATCGATCCTGCAATTGAAGTGATGCAACCTCCTAACGGCTGGACAGCCGTAGTGAGAGGAGCTTTGATGAAGGGTCTTAGCCAGCTGGAACCAGACACGGAGAGGGTCAAAGTAGCTTCGAGATCCGCGAGAAAGCATTATGGCACGGAGATTATGAGCAAGTATGATAGTACGAAGCATAGGAAAGACACAAGCTGGTGGTAAGTAGCAGAGCGATAGTAGACCTAACGTATCTTTCTGACATTCGCCGAAGGGATGATTACGACGGCGAGCTTAAAGTCTTCGATATGAGCTGGTTCATCACGAAGGGGAGCCCAGTGACCGAAGACCGCGCATTCATCCGCAAGTATCACAAAGTATGGAAAGTCTCCGACGGCCCCCGCCAGACCGTTGCGCAAGACATTCTCATGTACGCCGACCCCGACGACAAGGGTGCTCCTATCTACAAGGATGGAGCAGATGTGAAACACCTTGCACGACTCACAGCCGACTTGAGCTGCATCCCCGTTGGCGAGCTGACCCAGAAGATGGGTAAAGATGGCCAGATGTACTATGTCATCTACTATGAGATCGAGATGACATATCACAGCGCCGAAACGAAGTATGCTCTGGTATACAAATCGGTAAAGTATGCCAGCGTCACTGCAGAGTACGTGTAAACAGTAGGTGGAGTAATATGTGAGGAATTGCCTCCATGTTAGACCATTTCATTGGCTAGAACCATCAATTGTTGAAAGTTCGGAATTTCGAGGGGACCAAATGGTTCAACTGGCCGTACAATTTTGCTTTTGCTGATGATACTACGAACCAATTCTTTAGTTCCTAGGCAGAGATATTGCAAACAAGTGTATTCAAAAGCAAGTAAGCCAATTGCAACAACGTAGGCCTAGTATAACATAATCAGCAACAGGCCCTTGATTCCTCCGGCTAACTAGGCTGGATTGCAAGCATTTGTATCTAGATGGATGCGGTTATATTCTTCCATGGATAAAAAAGCTCATGAAGCAGCATCTCAGGCTCTGGCTTACACTGGATGAGTATTGGCGCTGTCCGATATGAAAATGCCTCAACCTTGGGACGTTATCGTCGGGCACCGCTTGATTGCTGACGTTAGTGCTTGATCTTAAGCCAGGAGATGTTCAAATTAGTACTAGCATTGTTTCAAGACCACTAAGAGCTTCAACGCTGAGGAATCCTTCCAATGATACAAAGCACGGGATCCAGGTGGCGGTCTCAGTATTCGACGACGAGTTGAGCACAGACCCTGAAGACTCTATATCGGCTCGAAGTTTTGGTTTGGGATGTTCTGAGTGTATGAGCTGTTCTTGCGCTGAGACACCATCCCGGCCAAGTAGGCCGTGACTTGTCCGTGGGTACTGCTACGCCCGCTCGCTGGTCGTAGCCCTGCTTTGTAGATGCCGTATGCCTGTCAGCCACAAGAACCGCGGCGTGGCAGTTCCATGTCCCATAGTCCCTATTCCTCTTTGTTCACCAATCCATGCCGCTCCTCTTGCAGTGTAGATGGCAGACTCGCGTTGGCACGGTCCCGAGAGGCTTCATTCAATGAGGCAGACGCAGATACATATACGGCCATGATACGGATGTAGGTGTATTCCAGCTATCTGTGCATGCATTCAGCCTTCTTGCTGTGTGAAGTTTGCTGCGGTTCTGTACTCGAGCGAGCCTTGCGGTTTCGAAGCTGACAGGGTCCGCAAGACGTCCTATAGCCATTTCAGCTCGCTCTAGCGTCAAAGGCAATGAGGTATTTGGAGAGATGCTAAAAACAACATGAGCGCTTGATTTGCAACGCGAAGAGTTGTGGTGCGCACGAAGTCGCGCCATGCGTGTTTACCTGGATAGGTCGATCTACACATCTAAAACACGGTCGTCGGCGTCAAGCTCATTAGGCTATCACTGTGTAAAGTCAGCGTTAGAAGGTGGTAGCAAGAACTACTGTCAGGCAGACGTGCCCGCGTTTCACTAGCGCGTCTTTTATTCTTGCCGCTTTGCCCGTTCGTCCTCCATCGCCCCAAGAGTTCAACCATCACTGCCACTCAAGCTTCGTATAGTGTCTCAATAGTCTGGAATGACTCTGTTGATTTATCATTATGGTCTGGTGGCAGCATCAGGGTCCGGAAGCTGCTCTTAGCAATTGAAAGAGGGGCCTAGAAAGCAAAAGAGTTGGGGCCAAGATCATAACACCGTCGAACCCCTCAAGCTCTGCCGACATAGACAGTCATCGTAAATGGACGGAGGACACATTGTAGTATGGCGCTGACTCTAGGGTACGAGAATGAGCATAAATTACATGTATAAAGTGGACTTCTACCCATTCGGGAATCTTCTTAAACACAATGCCGGAAAATTATAGTCCACTAACAAAGCATTGTAACGCTTAATCGCATTCCAGAAAGGGTATTCACTGTGGAGAAACTTCGATAACCCTAACGTTTCTTTGACTTTTACAATCCCTCAACATGCATGATTTATGCTCTATTCACTTGCTTCAAAGGGACAGAACTCTCCGCTCGGAGCTTACGCCATGGCAGGATCTCATCTGTTCCATACCAGATATACTTAAAACCTACCCGCCTGAACTATTGCTATATGCCTACACCGTTCAGTTTACCGTTCTCACTCAAGGCCATGTTATCAAGTCCAGCTGACTGCCGGCCTTGTCTTTCATAATCTGTTAACGCCTTGCTTAGCCAGCTTCCTAATTATTTTCAATTACGCATGTCCTCGAAGACAGAGCTTACTAGGGCTGGCTTGCAATCTCTGTAAGGCCATGAACTCGTATTAATACACCAGTCTGTGGCACTGGAGAGCAGCGAGTACACGATGCTCATGTGGACATATAGCACGCAACATCGTTTGCGTTCATTTCGCTCTGTCTTGCGTCTAATTATCTAATCATCCCACTATTTTGACATTTCATGGAACATTCCCAAACCCCCAATCTTCTGCCCTCAGCTGTCCTCAATTTCCCTATCCTATCTTCAACATGTTCTCCCATGTCCAGCTCGCACTTGTCCCGGCCTACACAACCGATTCTCTTGTCTTCTCCTTCGAAAAATCGACTTCGCTAGATCCTCAAGCTCCCAGTAGACTAATGTCGACAATGCAATTTCGAATTCGCAACTCGTGCTGGATCTCGTCTCCCCTATCAGTTCCTACCCATGAATCTAGCATAGCGGCATGCTATTGACGTAAGCAACACTTTGCACGACCTGCCGATAGATCTCCTTTTTGACCTGCTGTGCCTGTTCTTAATGTACACTGGCAACACCAACCTTTACCATCACGGAAGAAGAAGGCTAGTATCCCTTAACACCTAAATGTACAGTCCTTTGTGCTAGACCCAGACGTCCGCAGTCTCGCATACCATTGACTGTGAGATCTTGGATGAGTTCTCTACTAACTCATTGCGAATGTGCAGCCCAAGTGCATCACCCAGTAGGTGCGCGTCGTGCCTAGATCATATCCGCCTTTTACCGGGAAATCTGGCGCAGCATCGATATGATACTTTGGTGTCTAGGCAGCCTAAGACTCCAAAACTGATGTCGTTCTGGCGTAGAATATTGTGGGCTTGCCGTTGTCGACGTTTTCGGCATCGAGCGGGTGGCAAGGCTCGGTCCAGGCGAAGTTTTTGCATGGATTGCTTGAGAACGATGTTTGAGCAACAATCCAGCTTGATGAGCCTTTCGATACGGTGATAAGTTTTATTGATGACGAAATACTCAAGCGTAGGACCGGCCATGCTCTTATACTATTAATGTCCAAAGTGCAAGTGAGGGATTCTTGGATGTACCTCCGTGTTTTGAAGTTTGAATGTAGAATGCAAGCATAAGGATGGAAAGTATCAACACGCTTGCCGGGCTTTCTGACAGCTATCTGCGTGGGCTTGTGAGGACTATGGGGAAGAAAACCATTCATCCCATATTTCTCAGAGTTTGAAAGGAGACGTATTTGTAAGGAAGGTGAAATCCGAAGAATCTGCATTTCTAGACATAGCTAAAGTGGTTTTAAGTCTCGTTACGCTGCAAAAGTCCGCTAAAAATGGTCATTCTCGGGCACGCTTGTGCCTGCGAAGATGCACACTTATATCAATCTATATGTTAGCTGTTCCTACTGATACACGATGCCTTCCTATCAATTCATCAAGCCGTACACCGAAAGGCTGTCTCGGCTAGATAGTCCGTCCATGCTCTAGATCATACCCAAAAGGGACACGCGCAGCTTTCAATACCTGCCGGCTAGCTTTCTGGGTTTACTGGTCGGTAAACAAGCAGTTTGTCATAGCCTCAGACAGAATGGTTCATGAATGCCTTTGTCACCTTGGTATACTCATCTGTCCGTGGCTGTGGCTTGGAGGTAATGTTCGTCTTGGCTTTCAGACTTGCTCTGATCTCTTCAACACTCTTCGTACTCCAAGCCTGATAGTTCAGCGAGTACAGAAGTCGGTTTTGTGCTGTAGTGATGAAATGCTCTGGCTTTGGCGCAGCCTTCGAGGCTATCACATCCATTTCGGCTTGAATTTGACGGCAGTACTGGTCCAACGGAAGATCGTTTTCATCGTTGCCGAAGGGATCTTCGATCTCGCGGCCTATGGCTGCTATACCCAGAATGATATAGGCACCAATGATCGTACCGGGTATAGTGACCCATCGGAGAGAGTCCCAAAGCTGGAAGGGCAGGGCTATAACGTAGACCCAGGTTATCTGGCTAATAGCAATGGAGTAAGCGATTGGAAGAGGGGTGTTGAGAATGCGTTCTGTGCCGGCCAGACACTCGTTAAGTGAAGCTAGATTGGCCATCACCATTCCTTGATGCACACCATTGTTGAAGGTTTCATTGGCAATGATCGACTCTATATATGCTGATAGGTATGTCAGGATCTCGAGGGGTAGATTTCCGAGATTCTTGTTGGCACGCTTTAGTAACTTTCTCGGATTGGATTCTGCCATGGTAAGACCTAAGTATTCGCCTACGACTTTCTGATATGAAGGTTTTTTTGGCGGCGAGGTCTTTGGATCATAGGCTTCCCCTGCAAAGGTTGAAAGGTGGGAGACTAACGGTTCCAGGTCTTCATAATTCGTATAGGGCTCGAACCGGAGTTTGTGCTTCAACGCAACAGAGAATGCGGTGATGAGATTCAACGCGGTCAACTTGGCAAGGAGATCGGCCTTCCCTTCCTCAGGATCCTCTTCATGTCGCTCCTTTGCGTGTATCCAGATATGACGGGCGAGGTCCCGAGATGCCTGGACGACTTGAGCCCAGTACTTGCGGCCATCAGTGTACCGATCGTATGCGCTCGATGTGCGGAAAGAGATCCCAAGACCGACAACGAAACCTAGAACCGTAAGGAGGAGACTTGACACCACTAGTGGATACACGAATTGCGAGATGCAGGTAATGATTGTGGACCAGCATGCGACGAAGAGAAGTGGGACGATCATCTGTGGAGTGATGCTGCCTCTCATGCGCAAGAACCAAGGCACTTTCGAGTGTTTCTCTATATCAAGTGGTTTTGTCATGAACTCTTCAACATTGATGCTGGCATGTCGACCAGGGTGGGGCCGCTTTGCTGATGGCTGGTGGGATGACCCTGATTGTGGGCTAATCGCGACATGCGGAGCTTTCACTTCAGCGTTCTGATCAAGCTGAGTATCTGACTGCTGGGTGTGGATAGTAGTCGAGTCAGACATGCTGAGGGAGTGTGATCTGATATGACCTATGCAAAGAGTTCAAGGAAATGGGAGTGGAAGGCTCAAATAGTTTTATGTGAGGGGAAAGGGTTGAGGGACAGATTTCAAAACCTCGAAGACGTAGAAAGACGGTCAAAGTAAATACATAGAATCGTAATAGCAGGAAACTAGGTAAGAGAGAGGTTTCACGGTGCAGGATAAGTATATATACTAATTCCATAATAGCAGTTGCAAGGCCTCCCCTGTGCCGCCGTCGCGCCTTTCAGCTGGAGAAGAGTGAGGCGGGAAGAGATAGAGAAGAATAATAGCGGAGCCCGTACTAGCTGGATGGAGTGTCAGGCCCCCCGCGACAGTGCCCGGTGACGGCGGGTAGGATTCGGGAACAATGCTTGATTTGCAGAGATGGAACCCCTATTGCTGTTAGCTGAAACGCTCAAGTGATGTTGCAGGGTTGGAACAGATGTTTGCTGCGGGATGGCCCTGCAATCTGCAATCTGCATGATGGTAAGGTGGTAATATTAAATATAATTAGAGTAGCAGCGTAAGCGTCAGCCCCCTGAGAACTGTTCTCTTATTTCCGATAAATCCGGCCACCTATCAGCTCTTGGACCAACATTACTCCGTAGTTGGCCATCTACCACCTCACAACTCACAATCCTTACCCTGCCGAGCTACGCAAAGAGCTGATATATGAAAGCCTGCGGAAAGAAGGCTGCCAAATCTTGAGGGCCATGGAATACAAGATGGAGTCTCAGGACACGAGAACCAAGTCGAAAATACAGTCTAGGAGAGGGCCGATTGCTCTAGCTGAAAATCTTGGCGGGGTACGTGATCCCCTCTCGATTTTGAGGAATTCACATTCTACAACATTACCTGTAATTCCCTCTTCTTTCTAGGCACGGACAGATAGGTTACATCTGACTACACACGGTCAATATGCCTAGCAAAGGTATCGCTGTGTACAGCTATATCTCGGTGGAAGGCTATACGGTCGAATTCGCGGTCCCCAAAGTTTCTGTTACGAACACCGCCGCCGATAATTTCACATCGAAAGATCTCGAAGTGGAGTCCTCTAATCTGGAAGGCCGCTTTAACTTTATTGGTCGATTTGAATGGAATGTCCATGATCCGCACGGGACTGTGGTGGGCAGCGCTTTTAACAACATCAACAGCATGACTGGTAATCTGGATGGCGGCACTATGACCTCTACTGTAGGTTGCATCTTCTTTGCTTCTACGCAGTATCGGCTCCGCGAACATGTGCTGATAGGTACAAGGCTAACTTCAAGCCTATTGTCACGGATTCTGTCATCATCACTTACGGCTTTTACGATGCAGGTCATGGGGAAGCCGGGCTTCCTGACAAGGACCAGTGCTACGTGACAGTCTGTTCTATCGAAAATAAGTCTTGGATGGGTGCGGTTGCCCCTCCGGACTCGCCACAGGCCCAACAGCCCTTTTCGCGCTTTGTCCTTGCGGCTCCACACGACAATGGCATGAATAGCATGCAATCAGCAGACGCCGTCCTCTCAGCTATTGATACCGACATGGCCGCGGATTTGCGTAAGATCATCCCCAGGCTTGAGTTCTTTTCGCATATTCCGGACTCCGCTCTTGTGCATATGCTGCCCAATATTGTCTACGGCGTTTCCATAACACAGAAGAAGGAGATCCCCGTAATGCTCAAGCTAGGGGCGCGATACTTCGAATTCCGTCCAGCTGAGCTTTTGCCAATGTTCCAGAAAGTATCGAAACTCCCCAATCGGCATTATTTCCAACATGCATGTATTCCAGGCCTTGCATTTGACGAATTCTTGGCGGACCAAGTTGAGTTCCTTGATAAAAACCCAACGGAGATTGTGGTCATTCACATTCGCTATGACAATATTGTCAAAGAGTGCAAGAAGCCTACTGAGGAAGAAATATATCAGCATCTCGATGCGGCGTGCAGTAAAGCTCAGAACCAACCTTTGACTTGGGGCCGCCGTGAATGTTTTTCCAAGCCTATCGATAGTCTGCGATCTACGGGTCAGCGTATGATTGTTGTAATCATGGCCGATAAATACGACTCGTGGACTGCTGAAGCCTATGCTACCCTGAAAGCTGATCCAATACTTGCGCGCTTCGAGTCCATGAACAGCGAGGGTCAAGAATCAACGGATATTACGGTCTTGCAATGTCAAGCAACATCACAAAGTATTAAAGAAGTTCTGGTCTACAGGTATGTACTTCTATTATGAACTAACACTAACAACATTTTCATAGTCGTGAATAATGTTCTATTGTGAATGAGTCCATGTTCATAACGAACTTCGCGCTGACCTGTGGGCCTCAATTAGTATCTTGAGTTCAAATGCAGCATCCAGTTGCCTCACAAGTACCAAGGGTGCCTTGGACATGAGAACGCTACCATGGATCAGGGCGAATGCGCTCAATAATTTGCAGGCGGATAAGAATATTGTCATTATGAATGACTTCATCGACGGTGCAACGACTGATACGAGCATCGAATTGTCCAGGCGAAGGCTTGGTGCAGATATTCAGGGACTGACATCGAGACTGGAAGAATTGAGAACACCAGTTCCCGAGAACCTTCCAATGCCTGGTAGATTCGAGTGAGCTGTGGTAGATGCGCGTGCGTAGACATTCGTGTCCGTTCGTGACACTCGACCAGCGGCTGTTCAGTTGTTGTGTTCTTCAGTACATAAGCCGATCTTAGATTTAGAGTAAAGCTATTACTCTACAAAACAAAGATGTTATATATGGCATGAGTGTCATACTGGATGAATTCCCATTGCGCTTATGGAAATGCAGAGTTCGTCATGGCATGCCTCCTGCTCTGGATAGACCGAGAATAGCATGCTGATCCTTCACTATCAGCTTCAATGCCCACCGTCTTGCAGTATGTGAACTACCTAGAGGGTGCAGGGTTTACTGAATGCAGATATAATGCAGTAGAAGCGTCGACACATTATGCTACAAAGGCGTCCTTCGCGGCACAGCATGCTCGAACCCCTTAAGTTCCCTCAGCTAGTGGTACGGCAACATTCTGAGTGGGCAATTGAACCGCGAAAAGGTTTTCCCGTCACGAGTTATTTGAAATGATTGCAGGTGATAACAGGAACTGAGAGCGGACATGCAAAGTAGACATGTGGATCGATACCCTACAAGTAAATTGAGCTTGGCAAGACCTTGTTCGGGTCTTGATAAGCTGCTGTAGGAGAGTATCAACAGTCTCTCGATTGCAATTGCCTTTCCCATGGTGCGGGCTATCTTTTTGCGATGTTCTCTTTCTCTAGCTTTGTACTGTGCAAATCATATTTGGTGTCTGTAATGTAAAGTCATGTTTGAAATTCTAAGTCTTTGTTGTTCCAAGGCTTTATTTCGCACTCCCAGTAATAGATCCAAGTCATGATAAGGAAGCCGCCGCCTATGTAAAATTGGTGTTCTGATTGTTTGAGCTTTCCTACCGCCTTAGGAAGACGAAACCCTACCACGAGCACCAGCTAGAGCAAGGTCAATTTCTAACATAGGTCATGACTAGGTGAACATATGGCAGGTACACCCTAGCAAGTTCTTGTCTGCATATGACTGACAGGACGCGAAGTGACCATCCCTCCGTATGTAGTAGTACCTCACGACAGAACCGCCCAACCACGAATTCCTGTGCAGAGATTATTCTTCACTAATTTGTGTCACTCTTATCACGCCTAGAACCTGCAGTTTATGAACACTACCAGGCCTCTGGACCTCTTTGTCCATCAACACACTCAACACCTTTTTGAGACTTTCCCTCGCCAGCATCGCCTCCTGCCACCTCTTGAGATTGGGGTACTCGGCAATGTTCCAGTCGTAATCCTTCATGATGTCATCGATCTGCGTGTTCCACATAACAAAGGCTAAGTCTGCATAGGTGCATTTATCGCCAACAAGCCACTCTTTGCCCTTCAGTACACGGTCAAGGATACCGACGATACGTTTGAGCTCATTGGCGTAGGGCGTTTGGGCCGACTCCAGCTTCTCAGGATGAAACAGCGCAAACCTGGAGTTTGTTGACAACCCGTTAGGTCAATCTGGGGCTGGGAACTGAATAAGACAAACCGCACGAAGTGAAGATTGAAAACATACCAAGCACATTGTCCAAAGTACGGACCCTGACCAGATGCTTGGAAAAAAGACCATTGTTGCAGCAAGTACTTCTCAGGTAAGGAATTAGAGGTGAGTTTATGCACCTCGTCGTAAGTATCGACAAGGTAAGAGTCGATGGCTCCGGACTCGAACAAGGTAATGCCAGTATTTGGGTCTTGGATCGCTGCACATGATGGTGATCAGCGACATGCGGCTAGGAACAAGCAAGAGGTCGCTGAAGAGCTAAGGGCAGAGACTCAAATGGCAGTTTTGCTGCTCATGTAAAGAGAAGACGCCCATTAGGATTGATGCTCTCGAAAGGATCCTTCTTGAGATCGTCGAGCGTGGCCCAGCGGGTCTCGTAGGACTAGGACCTCAGATGGATTTGGAACCTCGTCTAGACAAATTCAGTCTTTGAGGACAAAGAATTGGGGCTCGGAGTCACGCTCGCTGCGCCAGTAGAGCAGAATTGGATTCATAGCGTTTGTGCACGATCGTAACTTGCCGCTTAGATCTGTTCGAGCCTAATTACCAGTCGACAAGGCTGAGTAATACTGCGGGCTTCAGAGACAAAAGCAAGACTGTGGCAACACAGATATCCAATTTCATGCCTAGGAGAGTCGTGACGGAAGCGAAGACTACTTAACACCACCGGAACGGAGGAACGAGGGTTTCACAAGGTCCGAACAAGACCATACCTATAACGTGCGTAGACTCGGCCCTAAAGGGTTTCGAGAGCGGGGGAAAATCCAAGTGAGTCCTAGTTGTGGGGCTAGAGCACAGCTATTTGCATAAAATGCAACCCTACATTGTGGGGGCAGCTGACATTTTATCTTCCTGCATAATGTAACGGGAGAACCAACTAAATCCCGACTATATGTGCAAAGTGGTACGATACGAAGTCCGTAACAGAAGATTTCGACCACTGCAGTCTCTCAGATCTACGCGTCGTGTGACTATCGCTCAAGCATAGTGGATTAATTCTTCTGTGAAAGATGGTGCAAGGTCGCGGCGCAACCGAGCAGGATCTAGCTCTTCGGCCAAGATCTCTGCGGCTTTTCCTATACAACGATTTTTATGTTCATAAAGATAGGAAAAGTTTCGGTGATAACGATCTCTCCGCGGCTTTGGATTTTTGAAAAGTGTCTGTCTGGTACAATGTGAACCGCGGGGCCACATTGTGATGAATGCTTCTGATTTGATGAGGTACGGTGCCACAGATCGTAGCCTCGATAGATGGGACTCGGAAGATCGAATCAGGATCTGCTAGGTCAGATATGCGACAGTGCCTATTGGCTTCCATACTGGAGTATTGTTCCGTACAACGCTTCTTCTTTTCGTTCCCCGCTTCTTCATCTTCATCAGCAATATTGCGTCATTGATGCCTAGATTAGGTGTACGACCTAGAAATGTCTGATTTAACAACAGGTCCAGCCCTTACCGTTTCAGAGATCACAGCTTCCTTGTACACTTAGAACCAGCAGATATTGATATTTGAGCCGACAGTACTCACCAGTAGCTGTTGCCTTGACAATTGTCCGTCGTTCGACTGTGATAGCGACTATCATTTGACACGGTCTACCTTAAGCGTTCCTTGACCTCACTTTGGATCCGAGATACGACCTTGGCTTCACTCCCAGGGTTCTACGTCTTTACACTAATAATGTCATTGCTCGTGCAGTGTTGGGCATTGCTCATGAGCTTGCTGGTCTACGTAACGTGCTTGGTGGTCTACCGTTTGTGGTTTCACCCTCTTGCGCGTTTCCCTGGGCCCAAGACTGCAGCGGCCACGAAATGGTATGAGTTCTATTTCGATATCGTTAAACGACCTGGTGGTACGTTTATGTACGAAATCCAGCGTATGCACGATGTATATGGTATGTCAAGCTTTCAAGCCTAGAAAGCACGCTAGATGCATATTCAGCTTGACCCTCATTGTTGGTTAGGACCTATTGTGCGAATAAATCCCAACGAAATTCACATCCACGATCCAGAATGGCTCGATGTGCTATACACTCGCGCGCCAAAAGTAGGTCTTAGATCTGGGCTGTCTGCATTTTGGATGGGAACTGATTCATCACAGAGTATTAGAGATAAGTATGACCCAACCGCACGTATGACTGGGATGCCAAAGTCGCGTTAGTACAATCCATTGACTTCTAAAGCTTTCACTGACAGTCAATGCCTAGTTTTTGGCACCGTCTCTCACGATCTTCATCGGAAACGTCGTGCAGCCATCAACCCATTATTCTCCAAAGGGGCCGTCAAAGCCTCGGAGACGATGATTTACAAGCAAGCGGAGCTGTTATGTGAATCTCTTGGGAAGCAACTTGCCCAGAATGGCATAGCAGAGATGCGATTAAACTTGACAGCCTGGGCAACGGACGTGATAAGCATCTTAGCACTTCCCAAGCCGCTTCATTTGCTTGAAGACCCACAGGCGGCTCTCGACTATCACCTAACTACGAAAGCAGCCATGTTGTTGACGCCATTGCAGAAACAGTTTCCCTGGCTTGTTGAGACAGCGTTGAGATTACCGCTGGCACTCGTCCAGGTTATGTCTCCAAATCTCGCGCGAAGTGTGGCACTGTATCGGGTGAGTCTCAAGGCTTCCACTATTACTCTGAAATTCAAGACGCCAAAGCACCCTTGTTGATGACGGTTAATTCCAGGACATGCTCCAACAAGCAAAGGCGGTAATCCGCGAATCCTCCGAAGCTTCGCTTGGAGACCGCATCGACAAGCCTCCGTCTCAGTCTACTTTGAAATCCGATTCGAGCATGAACGCCTTCCAGGCCATTATTTCTTGCGAAAGCCTGCCTGCACAGGAGAAAGAAGAGGACCGGATCGCGCAGGAAGCATTCAATCTCCTTGTAGCAGCTGGTGCGACTACAGCCGTTGTTCTCACGACGGCCACTTATCATCTTTTGATGGACCAAAATGACCACCTCGCTCGACTGAAGGAAGAACTAGAGGCCGTGATGAAAGACCCATGCACGAGAGCTGATGTGCAGACATTGGAGCAGTTGCCCTGGCTTGTAGGTATTATCTAGTCGAAGAAAGAAATTGCTTAACATCACCGAGTAGTCAGCGGTGATAAAAGAATCACTTCGCATCTCAGGACTTGTATCATCGCGGCTACCGCTCGTATCACCAAAGCACGATTTGATATATCGCAAGTGGCACATCCCGGCTGGTGTGAGTAATTCTCCAGGAGATGATAACGCAGGCGAACACCCAATATGATGTTCGAATACAAGTTTTCAAACCGAGATAGGCTGATTCACTTCAGACGCCGGTTAGCATGACTCCTCGAGACATTCTTCTCGATCCTTCATACTTCCCAGAGCCATCAAAATTCCTGCCTGAGCGGTGGCTCTCGAATAATCCAGGCCTTGCGCGAATGGAACGTGTTTTTATTCCATACGGCCGTGGTACTCGTGTCTGTATTGGTATGAGGTATGTCATTCTACCGAAAATAGTCTCATAGCCACACTCGCACATCCATCTCTCGCTGACAGACCTCAAATTTCTAGCCTCGGTCATTCTGAGCTTTATATTGCGATGGCATGCCTGTTCCGTCGCTTTGATCTTGAGCTGCACGAGACTGTACGGGAGAGGGACGTTGATGGGGTGCGTGACTGTTTCGGAATCGAGCCATCCCTTGAAAGCCGGGGCGTAAGGGTCAAACTTGCCAAAAGTCCGGCGACGTAGAGGGAGGTAAGTAAAGTCGGGACATCATTTGTTGGCTCAGGGTAGAGTTGGTGCATGTGTCTGCGTTGGTGCTTCTGAAATGACCTGGGGGAATGACTCGTAGTGTCGGTGGGCTAGCCTGTTCGCACGATGCTCGATGCGATTGCTGGTTTACCTTCTGAAACTCCCCAAAATTGGGATTATCAAGCAGTGCTTGAGACTCCATCATGGAGCCTTGCTCGCTGGCCGCAGACACTAGCTCTTCCAAAATTGCACTTAAGGAGAGATGGATATATCGAGTGCTATAGGCTCTCGCAGATCATTGTTTGAACAGTGACTATACAGCATTAAGAAATGGCCCATTAGAGTTCGTCCGTTCTGAGCATTTGCTTTCGTCATCGTAAAAATCAACGCAATTTCTTATACGGATATAAAACGCCAAGCCAAGTCGCGCGCCCTAACCCTAGCTAATGCCCCATATTCTAGATTTCTTATGGCTCTGGAAAGATATTTACGCAATATCGACCATCATACTTTTGCGCCTAATAGTTAAAGCCTAATTAAAGAGGTTAAAATCTGCGACTGTCTGACCTTCCACAACGCTGAGTAGTATTACCGGAGCAGCTCACTGCGCCTTCGTGAGATGGCGCCCCCTTGGGTACAACACAACAGCTAGAAGGAGGTAGCATGGAGCAGGATCTGTGAGTGTGTTAGCAATCTTCCCAGGATTGGGAGTTCTAGAAGCTGACTCCCCGTGTGTGCCATCCCAGAGCACAGAGCAGCCTGCCACAAGGGCGAGGATAGTCCCTATGACTACAGACCCAGAGCCTGTCGTGATCCAGGAGACCAGGACTGCAACGTTTTTGAAGCCCAGTAGCAACCAGTATGCTGGCCGCAATTTTCAGCATGCTGGTGTCGTGGTGAAGATGGTGTGGCTTCGAAAGGACCCTACAGAGCGTGCATGCTGCAATTGGAATCCTGGCTGGAAGCCTGCTCACCTCTTGCTAGAATGCGAAAACAATAGAAAGCGCTTGGGGAACTACGGGTGGGCATGGACGGCCTAGGCGTAGGAGACATGGGGCGTCCTACCTTGTACGAATGCGAAGGCTGCTCAGAACAAAGCAAGATCGAGCGAAACGGGCGACGCGGACACGTCGCAGAAGGACTACATGGTAGCCACGGCTCAAGATCAATCGTCAATCCTAACCTTCCTAATGTCCTCGACCGCTTCAGTTCTACCGGTACCGGTACCGCTGAATTTCACGGAGAGAGCTCATACCTCAAAGGGCTAGCAAAGGGCTAGTCTTATGCCCTTGTCCTATTCTCCAGCAATACCGAAGCGCGATGTGCCCGCTTGAAACTCGGCTACTCCTGAGTGTAGTATTTGATGAGAAATGGAATATTAAGGGGTCCTTTGAAACATCAGGCTTGTTGACGATAAGCCTATATTTGTACGGGGAGAAGGATCCGAGGTCCCTTCATCGAGGATTTCAAACTACGCTCGCCAATTCGCTCCAAAATGTTGTCTGTGCCCAATCAAAAGCTTGATCCGTGGTATACCATCTCAATCATACCAACGAAAGTGGCTGAGGCGCTTTGAGTACGAGACACTACTTGAACGCTACCATCTCTTCCATTCCTTTTACAGTATGCGCGTGTTATACTGTTCCCGAGGCTCTTGTATTTGGTCGACTGTCGATGATAGGTGATCATTCTGCACCCTCATTCTATAACACAAAGCAGGATTGCTGCTCCAAGACCTGATTGAGCTATCCGTGGCTAGGTATAATTTTGAGGATTGGCGATAACGTCTTAGGTCGGATTATTAATGGAATATCATTCTTGGGTACGAATATACTTCAATCACACTCTTGTTATTGTCGCCACTACGTCGTTGTTGCCCGAAGGCGTGACTCTAAGAAGGCTTGACAGGTATGCCTGTCTACTAGAAGTCTATCAATGCGATCTATCGCTGCCTGGAGCCTGCCTTGATCGGTAGAGAATGTTGCCTAATAGTGCCGTCCAACGTTCTTCTGTTGCCTTTACTCTGCTGCGGGTTTATTTAGCACCCACCTACGCTTCTGGATGCAAGGATGTGCAGTGTATAGTCGACGCGTCTGTCGCGCAATATGGGAGGCTCCCAGGGCCGGCGATACGGTAGTCCTAGGGGCCTATGTAGGCCACGGTGCCCTTCAGGCTTGATGGACAAACCAAATGATCCATACACCGTGCAAATCGTGCCCATCGAGGATAGACACATCGAGGATAGACACACAAGAAGCTAATAATACAAGAGCAAAGAGCACGGAATGCGGTTCAAAGCGTCTTGATCAGGGTTTATACTGAATGCGTAGGGTTCTGATCTCAGCCTTCGACCTTGCATCAGCAAATTTTCTGTACGATAATGTGGGTTAGCGAGCTTCTATCACCCCCCAGCCAGACCTTGCGTTTTTCATCGGGAATAATACTCCATCCCAATAATTCTTAATGAGCCACGAGCTCGCGGCATACCTGTCTCACCGTGTTTGACGGTGCAGAGTCGTCGAGCGTTTAATCACTGAATTAGAGGTAGTTACGCGAGAGCCGAACATCCTTGACCTACGTATCTAATAATCTGATAATGGGTTTAACATGAAAATATATCCAGCGTATGTTCGAAGCAGCTAAAAACTTATTTCCGCGCTACTTTCATTACATTCAATCTGATTGTTCCGTAGACCGGAGTCATATCACGATCGATTGGAAAACTTCATTTGGTCTGTTCTCTGCTCGATATCCTCCAAGAACCTGGATTTAGTGTCTGATTGTAAAAGGCATGAAAGTGCATCATATCCCTGACTAGGTATACATTCGCGTTGCCAAATTATTGTCTATCTTATTACCAAGCTCTACCCCTTAAGCAATATGCCATAGACGGCCAGGATCCGACTTTCAGGGACTCTACTAGACTTCTTCTAGAACCCTCGGCGAGCCCCGTAAAGTGGGTTAAGAGGCCGTGTTGAAGGGCTTCATCGAAATGTTCGGGCTTTTACGACCATCCTAGACTGATCTATCCGCATGACTCTCCGATACATTCGTGGAGGTTATCAGGTCCTTTGGCGACAGTCTCGGCAAATTCCGGCTTAAACCTTCCCAGATGGTAGCCATTGACAGAGTGGACGAGGGTTGACCACGGCTGGGTTAGACACGCCGACCATTAGTCTCCGAACTACGCCCAGGCAGCTCTTTAGTGCTAGCCTTGGGAGTGGGAGTTGCAAAAGGCTTTATCTTGATACATCTAAGTTGTAATACCCCATGAGTACGTATAATCTTATTAAGCTCGAGTATAAAAAGTTAATCGTTGACAGGAAAGCCCCAAACGTATCAGGAATCTCGATGTGCTGGCTACCTCTACCTCGCCTTTAGAGGGTTTTCCAAGTTCCTCCCTCCTAGCTCACGAACTCGAGAACATTGAGGAACACTATAACCTAATCAACCTTAATATTGCATTTTGAACCATGGGACTTCCATAACCAGTTCCCCATTCTTATCCCACATATGGATACCAAATCCCTCGTCTGTATCTTCGCCATTATCGCTGTTATTACAGTTTCTGCTACGCCTCTTCATTTTTGCCTTCGTGAGCAACTTGCCGCCCATCAGCCTTCCCCTGAGCAGTCCGCGAAGACAAACCATTCGACGCCTTGTGGACTCTTGATAATGTAGGTGAAGGCAGCTTGATCTCGGCCGCAGATCCATTACTTTATGGATTCAGAAATTCAGGGTCTGGAACTTCGATTGGCAAGTCACTTGTAGTACTAGATGAGTCTTTCTTGTTTGGAAGAGGACCCTGATGATATCTTCTCTCGGCATGCTTTCCTTTCTTAAGCCGCGTGCTGCGACTACCATTAGCTGAATAAGTGCAATAAACTCTAACTTCAACTTGACTATATACCTGAAAGTTTGGACAGGATGACTGATTCCGAGTTGGTTGACGAATACCAACACCACAGTCAGGACCTCAAGGCTAATAGCAATGATGTTGAAATAGATCAGGTCCACTATGGCCCGCCGCTGCCGTACGCTTGATTTGAGATTCAGGAGCTTGGTCAGTGACAATCTATATATGTCGCTGAGGATGGAATCGACGAACATATGACCTAATTGGGTACATCGATCCATGATGGCTTCCCTGGGTGAATAGAGAGCAGAGAGATGTGCATTATAATGATTGAATGCCTGCCAGTCCAAAACCCATGTGGGGATTATCATGATCATTGAGATCATGATAAGTATCAGGACCCATCGTTGGAGGTTGTAGTTCTTCTTCACTAGGCGAAGCCTTGAATGGAGCACCTGTAGCTGTGCAGGTGCGTATACTGTCCAGCCTGCGATTACGAACACAGTTTATGAGGCCAGATGTGTTCAGAGCTGGGAAGGAACCCAATTTTTGACGACAGCAATAGCATCAACGATGCAGTCCCAGTTTCCAAGTAATAAACACCAGTACTATAAACCATGTTTCTTTTTAAAGATACGATAGATTCCGATATAGATGTCGAGAAAGAGGTAAAAGACTAACGCGACAAAGCCGGCCGCTGCGAGCTCTTTCCCCGGCCTTTAAGTGGTCTTGGAAGGCCTTGTTATGGAGAGGGTCTAAATCCATACCTCCAAGTAGTAGGCGCTGATCCTGAGACAACGTGCGGGGAGTAGGCACCCATTGAGTACTCTCAATGTTCCTGATTATTAGTGGGAACTAAAATAGTCTGGAAGAGCGAGATGCTTCTAACAAGATCCAAGCCTGATGCTCCCAGGTCTTGTCGTGTCAAAAGGCGACTTGGATTAAGATATGAAGCGTCCTTCTTATGTCTTTGTCTAAGTCGTCGAGGCTTACCCTGGGCACTGATGGGGGAGATTAGGATCCACGTCCCGTTAGAAGGGGCCATCAAACATGCTTATTGCTCAGGGGTTTTCGCCTTGGCGAGTCAATGTCGCGCGGCACCTTGTCAAATAGTAAAGCTGCAATCTAGTCCCACGCACCCACACCTGTCTAATACAGATAGCTTAGCTTACCCACTATAGCTGAGGTCTTCTATTGCATAGGCGAAAAGCTCTTAGTAATGAGCCTCTGCTACCTATCACAGCCGATATAGCACAGCGAAGAGCAGTGTTCTAGTGCCGAGATTCGGCTCATCAATAGATTCTTGTGTAGTATTGTCTTTTTCCACTTTCTACCCTGAATAGAGGAGCACTAATGCCCGAGCGCCGAAGGTACTACAATCGACTGTAATCCCTTGATACTCTTTATCTTTAAGCAGAATTGCGATCCCTTTTCATGAACACAATGGGTACCTTACCCCCAAGTTTTAAGCTTGTCTTGAAACTAATTCCTTCATACATCTCCTTTTCTACTCTCCATCTTGCTCTGTTCCATAATGTTCTCTTATCATCTCCCTTGGCCAAATCGACATCTTCTATAGCTAATTCAACGCTATATCTGCTAAAGATACGAGTCACGAGTGCAACGAGTTCGACGAGAGCAAATTTCTTCCCTATACAGCCGCGGATGCCGTCCGAGAACGGAATATAGGTTCCCGGTGCTGGGTGCAGTGAGCCTGATGGCTTACCAGATTCCCGACCTCCCATCTGACGTTCACGGCATGTCAACCATCTATGAGGATTAAAAGCCGCAACAGGGTTGTGGTACGCAATATTGCGAGCCGATGTCTCGTCTGGCCAGTACTGGGGGTGTCTGTGGACAGCACTTGTATTTATCAAGATAAGAGTGTTGACTGGAACCATGTGCGTATAATCATTGGAAAGTCTAAGTGGCTGTGGGGTGGACTCTGGCGGCACGGACTTTGCCAGAAAGGGGAGGACGGTGAATAGACGCATGGTCTCATTGATGACCGCACCAACCATGCCTCGAGAAAGCGCATTATAATGTTGTGAATAGGAATAGTTGTTGGCTGACTCTAAGCTACTATCGTCAGCTCCAATGATGTGATCGATGTCATGTTGTAGATCCTGTTGGATACCAGGGTGGCAAGCTAGGAGAATGACGACGAAGAGCAGTGTATTGCTACTGGACTCATGACCGGCGAACATGAAGACAAAAATGTTTCCAAGAACAGCGGGGGCGGATAGTGAAGGTTTCTCTACGGTCCCATCGAGGTCGCCCGCTCCGACCAAAAGGTCTACGTACACACATCAATGAACGTCTAGCAGGAACGGAGCACAGCATTTCATCAAAGGGTCTTACCGGCGAGGCTAAGTTCGTCATTCGGTTTTTCTGCCACGCTTCCGCTCCGTATCTGCTGTGTTTTTCGGTCCCTCACACTCTCCAAGTACAAGCGAAGCTCTGCTTGGGCGTTGCGAGCTTGTCTGTGTAAAGGCAGAAAAGAGTTTCCTGCTTCTTGTTAGCTACAAAGTATTATGTCTGGGACTGACTGCGATCCGCGAGGACGGACTTAGTAGGACCGGTGGAGTGATGAAAAAGACTTGTAAATGGTCTATCAATGACCGCATGGCTCTACCGTAGCTGATCCTGTGACCTTTTGACCCAGGTTCGCGGTCTTGAAGTCCAGACAGGCAATCTCCATCATAGTCGAAGCAGACAGTATTCATGATGTGAAGGGTCATTCTTGCTATTAATGGTCCAAGGTCATCTATCTTCGATGGTTTCTCTTGCTGGCTAATGAAACCCCTCCCGAAAGCGTCTGCGCTGCTGATTGACTCCCTCCACACCCTGGCCATTGTATTTTCATTGAAGAATGGCATGACGATCTTGCGATATAGTCGAGACTCATGGTTCTTAGCTCCTGTCAGGACCGGACCGAATATATTAAGGAGGTTCGTGAGGTCCGCTGGTTTGTCGAAAGCGGTCTTTCGGAAAATTTGTTCTGTCGCCACTGGATCGCAGGTATAAAGGATGTTCCCAGTGGGAGAAACCACAAAATATGTGTCAGAGCCAATTACCGCGAAGGGCTCGTAACCTTTATGCCATCCTCTGGGTATGAGAAGGTAGCTTGCAATGATACATTCCAATCAGCAACATAGCTCCGTAGGATCATAGGATGGGCTGTGACATACGGAATCCACCTCTCCGTCCACTCTTCGGGTATTCGATTCAAGACTGAAAGCAAAAGGGCTTGGAACAATACCGACAACAGACCTGAGAAACCAAAGGGTACGACGATATATGGCAGTCCAGTTGCCTTTGCTTCCTTGATATGACGGCCGAGAGACTGAAACTGTGCGAAACAATAAGCAAGTAAAGCAATCAAAATGGCCAAAGTCAAATAGAGCAACATTGTTGCAGTTGTGGAATAATTCTGTTTGCAAAGGCATCGACCAGTTACCTAGAGAAGTATATCCGGTTATTCCTTAAGACTTAGTAATTCTTAATAGAATAAAATACTATATTAATACATAATATACTTCTTACTATAAATATATATAGTAATTAATTAATATAATCTAAGGAATTACTTTATTTATATTATAATATATTATTTTTAATATATATATTATTATAAAAAAAGAATAATTTATTTAAAGAAAAAATAAAATAATACTTAATAATTAATATATATATTATATAAATTATATATATTAAGAAAATTCTAATATTAAATAAATAAATAATAATTAAAATTTAGTAATAAAATAAAATAAATTTAATATTAATTACTTTATAATTTATTTTATTATATATATCTATATTAAAAATCTAGTAAAGATTAATAAGAAATAATATAAGCGTTAATTTGTAAAGCTTATGAAATTGATTAATACCGCTCGTAAGAGCCTTAATTATATTTGATTAATTTACATGCAGGCTTGTCTGTTCTGGTAAACCCGCATACATCACCAACTTCGATATGTAATATGCACGCCCACCGCTGGCGGTGCAAAGATACAGGATTCGTCGCAGGCCCAATGATCATCCCTCCTTGGGCTCCGGCCTTCTTCATCAGCTCTGCATGTTCTTCGTCCACGCGAGAGTACGCATAACGTGGGGTATGCTACAATCCAATCATTGGTACAAGGTGGGTAAGAAGGGGATAATTGTAACACTCGATAAGCGTTCGTTTCATTGCTAGTGTGCGGTACATGTATGGAAGTCATGCAAGAGCTAGGCGCCCAGGTGTGAATGGATGAAATGGAGAAGACTCACACATCTTAAGTCTATGTAAAGCTCACCGACGGGAGGAAGATTACTTACACCACCTTTACTAGGTGTGGCATTTAGTCGGCTTATGCGCGCCATTCATATCCCCTGTCGAACAAATAGCTCCACCTTTACGCATAATCCCCATCTGACCACGCGGGATCCGTGACCCACTACTATGCCATCCCAGCGGGACAATCATGCAAGCTTGGACTCGTAGACCACCGGTTGATCGGTCACGACTCAGCGCTCTGTCTCCGGATGGAGCATAGGCTTCTTTAAGGTACATGCAGTCACCAAAAACCCCATGGTCACGACGCCCGTGACTATAGGCGCATATGCCGCTCTTGACAGGTGGGGTCAACATAGAGCTGAGCGCTATCACTAATATAGGCTTAGAGCCCTATAACCCCACATAAGCTGTATTGACAACTGCTTACTAATATGCACGCCGTTTTAGCCCATAATAGAGGCCGACAATACACATGATCTTCGTTGCAACTATCTTTCTAACAGCAATGGCTGGCTTTAATCTGTGGATGGGGCTCCCGCCAATTGGATTCCCTGATGCTGGCGTAGGTTGCCTGCTTTTCCCAGAACCAATAGATCTTCTGGTTCTCCCAACGCGGCAGATCCGTCCTTGATGGTCGCTCTAGGTCAAAATTCCACATCAGTCTCGCCAAAATGAGGCGCATCTCCAAGTAGGCGATAGCTTTTCCTGGGCAACTGTGAGATCCGAGCGAGAAAGGCTGGAACGCCTCTTTCCGGTCATTGCTGTATGAGCGATAAGTTGGATCCTCAAGCCAGCGCTCTGGTGCGAATACCGAAGGGAATGCAAAGTTGCTTGAAGATTGATATGTTGACCATTGAGGGATAGATACTACCATGCCCTCTGGTATGAAATGGCCTGCAACCATTGCACCCCCTTTTGGGATCTGTCTTCTCATTCCGTCCGGGATAGTAGGGCACAATCGTAACCCCTCATGAAGCACAGCGTTCAAGTAAGGCAACCTACTGAGCGAAGCTCCGTTGATTTCATCTTCCCGTGGAAAAGTCGACCTGACTTCTAAAAGGAGGACTTTGAGTTTTTCCTGTTCATGTAGTAGATAGTTGGTAATTCCAGTCAACACCGTCGTCACCGACTCACTTCCTGCAACTACGATGAACATTGAGTTGATCTCAATTTCTGGCAACGACATCCTATAATCACACTTCGGCGACGGAGATGATGCACCCGTGCTGGTCATGTAGGAAATCATGTCCATTCGCTTACTGCCTGCCTTCAAGCGCTGTGCGATCTTGTCTTCCGTAATTTGCCAAATCTGTATGACACCAGTCTTAATAGATTTGGGCGTAGCCATTATGAGAAGTCTGTGTAAAGGCGGGTAGAATTTGGTAGCTGCGGCAATCAATGCGGTCTTGAACTGCGCAATGACTTCAATCCATGGATGAGATCGCACCTTCTCAAGGCAACCAAATGATGAACCCCAAACGAGGTCACCTATAATGTCGAACGTGGTGTAATTGAACCATTGGAGCACATCTACTGTTGCAGCATCTCCGGAACCCTCACGCTCGATAGTCATCTTGAGTTTGTCGATGAGTGCATTGACATGAGCCTGGATGATCGCCTCCTGCTCATGTTTCACCACAAACGCGGGTGCGAGCAATTTGCGAAAGCGCCGATGATCGGTCTCATTGGCAGAGATGAGATTGTCAGCTTCCTTCCCTTGCGGCTTGCCCTTCCATTCGTACGGTCGTTGGAATCCATTCGTATATATATCTTTCCACGCAGCAGGATTGGTGAAGGAGAGTTCATTGGGAGCCACACGGACAACGTCTCCGTATTGATCATGCATGCTTTTTACTTGCTGGGGCAAGGTCCCCCTTATTAATGATCTCAGGAATGGTAACCTGAACGAAGTCCAGAGTATTGGACCTTTGTACTTCGCTAAAGGGTGAAGAAAGGTATTGTAAACAACTTGATTGACCAAGTGCTAAAATAGTCAATCAGCAACTATAGCAGTCGGAGGGCATCGGAGAAGTACAGTAAACCATACTACCGCGAGAACAGAGACGGCTGCTATGTATTTCATGCCTACCAAGCCGTTCGTTAACTTCGAGTCGCTAATGGAGATTGAAAGGCGGATTGTGGGGAGTGCAGATAAACAGAGGAGGTAGGACTGTACAGAGGGGTTTTTTGACTGGGTTGTTAATCGTGATTGGGAGTTCGGGAGGGATTATATGGCGGACAACGGCTGACATTACGACAAAACCAACGTGAATTATGCGCTTAAAACCCTTAGAAATGGCTTTATATACCCCTAAGGTACGCCCTTTAAAGGGCCCCCTAAAAGTGCCCCCTGAAGACACCCCTAATGGTGCTCCTAAAGATGCCCCCAAAGGCGCTCCTTAAGCTGCTCCTAAAAATGACCCCGAAGGTATAAAATAATAACACCTACCCTTAATGAGGTTCCTAAGGGCACTTTTAAGAGGCACCTTTGGGGGCACCTTCAGGGTATCTTCAAGAGCACCCTTAGTAGGTATCTTTAAGGGCACCCTTGAGGGTATCTTTAGGAGCGCCTTCTAGGGTATTAAGACTATTCTTCAGAAAGCCCTAACCCTAAGCCTTAATCTTAACCAGAGCAGCCAACAAGCAACAGCATGAATTTTTGAATTTAGCGAATTTTGAGCTTAATACCCCTAATTTGTATAAAACGGCCTTTACACCCTAAACATGTGGAGGGTATAAAGGCCGTTTGTTTTTGTCGTAATGTACAGTTACTAAACACAATACCCGCATCAATTATTCTTTGATTGTCTTAACTGACATCATTTAGCTGCCAATCGAGTTGGCTCTATGCTCCTCATTCCTCAGTCGATGACCGTTTTCGGACATGGATCTTCGCGTATGTATGGAGGACCTCCAATAGACCTTAGGAGGACAGGCATTGCAGTGATTTATCCATAGAACTAGTCCCTATATTGCGACATATGCCGACCTCTCATCTCCACTGCCACAACAGAGTGTTAGGCAACACAGCACTCACGCCATTTTAATCCAATGACCTACAGGTTAGGGTTGCACATGGCTTTCTTGTGTCCTTACCGGGATTTCCGGTGCATAATTTCGCTAGCGTCGGCTCCAAATCCAGTCGATTGATAAGCACATTGTGGTGCCAGTATGCGACTTGAAGTCTCGTTACAAGCCGATCAAGGTGGGTTGAAACCGCCATTCAGATTCCCATTGTGTGTGTTGGTACCATGTTAGATAGCTGCGCGTGAATGGAATTGCCATTCTACTCCTCAGACCCCACTTCTATTATACTTTCCAGGACTTACGGCTTGCCGACTGCGTAGGCCGGCATACCCCACTACCCCGCGTACAGAGCATGATTATTACTGGCGCGCAACAAAACGTTATGGGTAATTAGGTGCAGCTAGAGGCTCCGATCCATTGAAGCGTATAGGTGGATACAGATTTCCCTACGTTGTGGATATCCAGAAGCTAGCTAGCTGTTGTCAGCATTATATCCAAGGGTCTATTAGCATGGTGCCAACAGGGATTAAGCAATGAGGTCCAGCATGACCCAGAAGTATGGTCGGTCGAGTAACAGGCTTCGAAGGATATTTCGCCGAGCATCGTCAGAATAGCGATGTCGGCGTGGTGAAGGCTGCTGCAAGCAGCTTCTTTTTCATGAATTCAAGAAGCGTGTTATCGCTGCTGTGATGAGCTACTGCTCCTACTCTAGGCCTGTTCAAAGAAATATGTCCTTTCACGAGCTAGTCACTGTTCATATTGCCATCGTTCTGGCGAGCTTCATCTTGACGTCGTATTGCTACTCCAGGTTCCGTGCGCTCCAGAACAACATTTTCGAGGCCAAATTGAGTGGTTTCAAATATGTTGTCGTTCCTTTCTATGCCTTTGGCACTTGTTGGGCAGTTCTGCAGCCCATATTTGTCCCTTTGTTGAAGTTACTGCCTTTTGCGTGGACGAAATGTTGGCTTTTGTGAGCTCCAAGGGTTTAGCATACCAGAGGCTCTTACTAAACTCAGGACAGGGTGCTCACATCCGATCGATGCGGCTGGCATAATGGTTACGAACCTTTCAGGCAAATGGAAGCTGATACCTTCATTGCCGTCTCGCCAAGCCGGAACATCCTTTTCACCTGTGAGCCAGAAGCTGTAAGCCAATTCCTGAGGAGTAATACTTTTGGAAAGCCTGCAGATCTTATGAGAATCCTAAACATATTCGGCCCCACAATGACGGGAACAGACAATGAAGAGTCCCGCAGGTACAGGAAGATCACGACACCCTTTTTCAATGAGAAAACTATGAAGGAAGTCTGGAACAAGTCCCTTGAAGCTGGCGAGGCTGTATTGGACATGCTTCAGGATAGTACCCCTGCCGATGATTTGAGGTCCATCTTTGCAAAGCTGTCTTTACACCTGATCAAGTCCATTGGTTTTGGGGAAGATGAAAGCATTGTGGACGAGCTTCAAGGACGATCTCGTATCCCGCCAGGACATACACTAAGCTACAGCCAGGCGATGCACACAATGCTAGAGCATTTCACTATGATATTCTTCATCCCATCGGTCCTCTTGAGTAATCACTAAATATGCCTTGAGTAATTGGACTTCTCGCTAAACATGGACAGAAATTTCCCCATTGAGCACGCATTGGAGAGCAAGAGAGGCCTATCTCGAGCTACGTACATATCTAGAGGAGTTCAAGGAGAAGAAGAGTGTAGCGAAAGAACACGCAAAACGTCGGAACAACGTCACAATCTTGGGTACGTTGTTTCTATATTATGCTTTGGATCGAGTTTCGAAAATCTCTGACGATGAATACATTATCTAGATCTGATTGTTGAAGCGGGTAAGCCGGATGATGAATCTAGACCACTGCCTTTGGAGCCTGCAGCTATCATAGGTAATATTTTCATCTTCATGTTCGCTGGGCATGAGGCCAACGCCAATACACTCACTTTCGCAATACTTCTCCTGGCTTGCCACCCTCCAATTCAAAAGCTTCTCCAGCAAGATATCGATAGTATCTTGGATGCTGCAGTGTCTCCTCATGACGACTGGTCTTACGAGCGCCTCTACCCTGCTTTATCTGAGAGTATGGTCGGCGCCGTGGTTAACGAAGTACTTCGGCTCGCCACCGTCCTCCCTTACCTACCTAAAAGCGTTCCTGAAGGTCCTGTCAAACATATCAATGTCGGTGATCGCTCTCACATCTTACCTGCCAACACAGTGGTCATAATCAATACGAGCGCTATACATCGACACCCTAAGCACTGGCCTCAACCTACGGGCCCTTTGGAATCAAACAACCAGCCGAATGTCGTTGCTTCTTTCAACCCGCAATATTGGCGTGCCGCTCGAGGTACAGATACAAATTTAGCAGAGAGACCAACAGCTCTTCTTCGTCCCCAATTAGGGACCTTTGTTCCCTTCTCGGATGGCGGCCGAGGATGCTTGGGCAAGAAATTCGCTCTCGTGGAACTATGTGCACTCGTGACACATATATTCACTAAGTTTAGTGTCGAATTAGCAATCGATGGTTTGGAACCGGACGCCAGTGAAATTGAACTAAAAACAGAGTGGTTGAAGGCCAGAGCGAACGCGGAATATCAACTATCAGCGGGAGTCAAGTTCGATATGAGTCTACGCTTAACTAGAACGGTAGGGATTACATTCGTAAAGAGAGGCAAGGAAAGATTCAAAGATTTATAAGTATTTGATATTAACAGAAGCTACTATAGATTGCATATCAGCAAGAGTATAAGTCGTGGATTCCCCTTATACCACTGATACCTTGATATCGAGATATCGTCCTCGCTTTTAGTAGCTATTGGATCAGATGCTATTCAACCGGACAAGGACTTCCTTCTTACAATACAGAACCACTCTGTATCAATGCTGACACCCTTTTGTATCTCTTCTTCAAGTAATTTCACAGCTTGTATACTTTCCCTGAGCACCTCTGCTCTGTCTTCTGCCGTATCGATTTTCCTTGCCCAGAACTCTTCATGGGAGACCATAGTACTTTGACTCCACTGCATCCGGTATGTATCTGGTAGTTGAATGCGCTCGTATGCAACGCTCTCGGAATCCAGCAACGAAAGGATGGCGCCGATGTGAGGAATCCAACTGTAGATAATGTGATTAACAGTAAATGACCAGGATCGAGGCTGGTCTCAGTGACTCACTCGTGAGAAATGCCTGGCCGTGGGTGTTGCATAAGAGCCACTATATTCTGTGTTGCTGTGCTCGTTGTTGAGGGGTCAGGTACCCGAACGCGGGTAAGCAAGGTGTTTGGTTCAAACCATTGAAGATGTCCACCCGGCTCTAAATGACCATAAAACGTCAGTAAACGAGACATACAATATCTACAGGGCGCTCAGACGGCCACTAAGAAATAATGTACGATATATATCTGATGACACTCACTCAACAGCGCCATCACATTTTCAAATAGTGTCTTTATGTTCTCCTTATTCAGGATCGTAGTGAGGGCTCGCAGATGCACTATGTCGTAAACTCCTATGTGCTCCTGTGGAAAAGCCTTGAATGCATCGTGTACATGGAAGTGGACATTTGCCGGTAGCCACGCTTGTGGAGGATACTGCTCAGGCGAGATGTCAAAGCCATCAAGCGTTGCTGAGGTTGGAAGCTCGCCAGAGACTTCTATTAGCCAGAGTCTAAAAACGATTCAATTGTGAGCAAAACTGTCTATGAGTTGACAAAGCAAGGACCTCTATGAAGCCATACTACCCGACGGGATAAAATCGACTGGAGACTTTTTACCCTGTTCCTGTGCCAATATCTGCAACACGTAGGCCAGCGTATTCTGTAGGGATCTTTGGATGAAGGAGGTAGCCGCTGAGTCGCGTGAAGAGCCAGTGGTTATAGTCTAAGCTTTATGAGGTGACGAAGAGTGAGACCAGTCATCAGATGAAAAGCAAGGTGTTTATTTACCGGAATGAGGATTTTACGTTCCTCTTGAAAATGTAAGCGTCTTCAGACTTCGAGGAACATGCCATACTGTAATTGTTGTAGCGAAGGTATGAGGGTAGTGCGTGCGATGCTGTAGTTGCTGACTAGCAGCGTTCTGCACAGAGCAATGTCTGAAAAAATGGCGTGACTCTGTCGGGCAGAGGCTATGTACTTCAATGATGGTGGATCTAGCGCGTGGATTCCCTCATTGATGCGGGTTGTAATGCTGTAGTAGGCGCAAATCAGCCTAAATTGCAAAAGCTAAAGTTGTCTGTAGGAGGTTCACCTGCTACTTCGGGCTCAGGATCAGATCTGGTCAAGCTTGCGAATACCGAGTAACTACGTCTCGGCTGTAGATATGATACCTAGTACGAGTTCCCGGCACAAATTCTGCAGCTCGAGGTTGCTTTTCGCCTGCAGCCGTCCGGGAGTTCTATGTGGCTATGATCGTCGATATGCATGTAACCCTACCCTACGACGTCATATTCAGCTGCAAAATTATCATGACTAGGCCAGAGAGATCCAACAGTGGATTTCGCGACGATGGGGTTGCATGCGCAAACATTTTTGGCTAAGAGGGTGCCATTGCGGGTAGGCATTCTCTTCAGCGTATTATCATCATACGCTTCTATACATAAAGGCTGAGTAAAGGGGGTTCGCGGAGGTAGTTGCATTGCTCTTGCATGCATTTCAAACTTTCGTCTGCCAAAATCTCACTGTGACCGACGTGCATGTCAGCTCCAAGGTGAGTCAGCGGCGCAGTAGAGTCTTGCAACCCATTGGAAAACTCGATAAACTGTTTACCTATCTCATGCAGACGCAAAAATAGGTGTTGAGCACCTTTTCCAGCATTAACGTGTTTCCGCCAATAGCAATTTCACACATGGACCGATCATCGCTTTCTACTCATATCCGCTGCAAGCCAACGGCGTATGATCGCTATGCAGCCCGTCAACTTCACAACCTAGCGTGGGTTCGACCCGAGCAATGCCCATATTTGGGCAAGGTTGAGATGATCACTACACCCAAGGTCGTGTCTCGATCTGCCTATGGTACCGAGCACGACGTTCAGCACTATGGCGATCCTGGGAGTCTAAGCAATTATCGCGCTGGAGACAAGAAGATCCTGAGCCGGATTGCCATTATTCAATCTCACCAAACAACCTTCATGGAATGTGAGTAGTACCTGTTACTTCGATTCAATGAGACATCAAGCGCCGCATAGCCCCCGGTCGCCCCGCGTGGTACCCTGGTAGTCGACGGGATTCGGGAAGCGGTAATATCATCGCTCCAGGTTAACTGTGCAGGTCCAGTTGCCGTGTTTTCTCACACGTTGTTTCGTTCCAGCCCACAGGAACAGCCGCCCTGAAGAGCACGGCGGTACCCAAGAGTACGATGATCACAAATCTCATCCTTCATACTTCCTGCATTGATTCCGCGATCAGCTTCCTTGGGCTTAAATGACTACCACGCAAACGAACAGCCTTGGTATTTTCTCCTTCCATCAAATTTACGATTTGGAGGTTTGGTCCACAAAGTAACCTGCTTTCAAGTCCACAAGAACAATACATCCATTACTCGCTTGCAAAGATGTCGCTGCCTGCGGTTGAACCAGCACCTCCGGGCGTCACTCCCAACTATGTGAACCCACAATCAACTGGCTACGAGATCGTAGCGGCAAGCGTCGTCACTGGAGTCTGCGCTCTAATAGGAGTAATAGCCAGATTGATATCAAAATCCGTCATATCCAAGTCCATAGGCTGGGATGATTGTAAGTGTCATCTGACCAGTCGCTTTCTGCTGCATCATGTTAGCTGTGAATGTAAACTGACGGCCGGCATGCTAGACTACTCTGTTCTAGCTATGGTGAACTGACACGGGAGACAGATATTGTGGGAGCTTACTGACTGAAAGGGTACAGGTCTTTGCAATTGGTCGGATTGTTGGTGGCTGCATGAGTAGGCACTGCTTCTAGTTATTTAAGACCATCAGCTGCTAACTCATAATTTTAGTGGTTCACTACGGCACGGGTCGTCATATATGGGACGAGCCCCTTACTAACGCCGCGAAAACTTCACCGGTACGCTAGACGGACTTTTGGCATGATAATACAGACTGATAGCTTTCGCCTACAGTACGAGGTAGCTATCGATGCATTATATCTGTGGGCAATTATGTTCGCAAAACTCTCTATCCTCGCTCTCTATATTCGCATTTTCGGCGTGAATCGAACATTCAAAAGAATCTCTTGGGCTCTTGGAGGAATCATCGTCTTCTATTGCATTGGGTGTACTCCCATGTTTATCCTCGCTTGCATACCCGGAGGTGGCAGGTCATTTGCCCAAGTCGAGGCCAAACAATGCGTCCCACTCATCGGGCTTAATGTCGCGGTCGGAGCGATAAATATCGCGACGGACACAGCCTTGCTGGCGTTGCCAATCCCTATGCTAATGAAGCTGCAGATGTCGAAGGGCAGAAAGTTTGCTATCTTCGTGGCCTTCGGTACTGGCCTGGTGTATGAACTTTGCCTCTTCCTCTAATACATTCAATTCCTGGCTGACGTGGCGAAAGTGCTTGGGCCGCAAGTGTCGTCCGTGAGATTCTGATCGTCAATCTTCGGGACGCCGATGCCACGAGAACTCAGGTTCCTGATGTTGTTTGGCTGTGAGTTTCAGACTTACCCGATCAGTCAATCACAATGAAGCTACTAACTTTCTGCCACCAGTACAGTCGAAATGAACGTGGCTATCCTAGCCGGCTGTCTACCAGTCCTTCTCCCTCTGGCCCACCGCGTCAGCAACATCGAAGGGCTCAAATACTACTTGTCCTCTATCGCCAGCAGTTCCAACAACCTGCGCAAGAAGCTGAGTACAAACAGGCTACGCCCTACGTTTGGCTCCGAGCCGCGTGTTTCGGAGAGCTCGAAAGGCATGAAGACGCCAACGGGAAGTAAGCCGAGCAATGAGGAGTATAAAACACCACCTATGTCGATGGAAGAGTCTTGGGTCACGCAGCAGCAAGCAGAGAGGAACACGCCAAGAGCTTTGAATGAGGGTTATTAAGCAAGCTTGAGAATGTCTACAATGGTTCGGGCAACGACTATGCTCAACAGCGGGCATTCTTATGCTTTGCTAAGAGGCGACATACAACTGGGTACGCGAGAAGCATTTCGGAATTTGAACACCAGAGTCTCTATAAGCGTGTGTACCAATTAGTTTCGTATGGAATATAAGTCCCACAAAAAGTACATTGAGCTTTGTTTTGGTCACCAATCTTCATTAATCTTCGTGTTCATGCCGTACTAGCTTTTCCCCTGAGACAAATCATTAGGGTACCCTCTGTTCACCCGTGGAAAGTACTCCCCTGTTACATTCCTCCGACGATGAGAGGGCTATGCAGATATTTAAGGACACCGTATTTCGAAGGTTCCGTTAGAATTCATTGTGAATTGATAAAGGCGCCATTACGAAAATTTGTATCGCATTGATTTACGGTGTCCCGCTCGGATACATGCTCTCATTTACTACCAGACAACAGATATCATTCTAGGCGGGAGATCGATTTGATGAAAGTGTAGAATATTCGATTTAATTAACTTATTCCTACTGCCACTGTTTTACTGACCCCAGCAAAATCAATGGAACATCATGAGCAATGCGTAATTCATATCTACCCCCAACTCATAATTTTCCTTGTGGCTAGAACCTCAAACTTCCAAAAAGTGATCAACTCGGCATGCGCTCGGCTTCGCGACGCTTTCGAATGCAGATCTCGGCATCCGGATTTGGGAAAATGAACTCGTGAGCATTCAAATTGGCTGGCCTGCATTGGCCCTCTAGTAGTTTCCAGTCGTAATCCATGATCAGTCTGACCAATATTGTTTTGATTTCCAAGCTGGCAAAGAAGCGACCAGGACATGAATTTGCACCATGACCGAAGTTTAACACGCTCTCTTGTGTCGTTGAAAATTGGTGCAAGTGACCTTCACCCTCCCGCTGGCGGAGTTTGTAGTAGCGAAGGCCGTCGAATTTCTTTGGCTCGGGAGTAACGTTAGGGTCGTTCTGAATAGCTTTGACTGCCATGCTGACATGAGCTCCCTGTGGGAGGAAAACACCGTCGGAAAACTGATGATTCTGTAGCATGACTCTATGCATAGAAAGTAGGGTAGGCGGATTCCATCGTTGGGACTCTTTCATGAACGAGTCTAATTTGCGTAGTTTCGTGAACGAGGATTTTGTCCACTGGATCCAGCCCCCATCTTCTCTGATAACTTCTCTTATTTCCTCTCTGATCGGTTCGACGTATTCCGGATAGGCAGTCAGGTCATACAAGCAATGGACAGCGTTCATCTGGGATGTGTGAATTGAAGCAAGAGACATCACCACCTCCAAGTGGGCTAGTGATGCTGGATCGCCTTCCTTTTCGCTCGCAATCTCAATCATCCAAGAAAGTAGGTTGTTGTCATCTGTAGATCCCTTCTCCCGTGTTTCGGCCTTACGACGGAGGATTTCGGGGACGAGTAATTTTTTCGCATTCCCAATATATCTGTTGCCCCTCCAAGTCGTAGGAAGCAGCCAGCTGAGGAAATGGTGAGTCCATGGTGGGAACAGTTTCAAGACGACTAAAGAGACAAACACTTGATGTTCTGATCAGAAATAATGATCCACATTAGCCGAGTATTCAGCCAGGCATACCGTTCTCAGTGAACTCAGTAGAGATCTCTAACCATTGTTCGTTTCGGCACAAGGGCAGCCCTAGAAAGACCCTTGCACTAATTCGTGCCACCAGTCTGAGGATGGTGTGATACGGCCTTATTTTAACCCAATTCTCTATTATAGAATACCAAAATTTAGCAACTTGGTTGCTATGGCCTGGTCAGGACACGTACCTATACAATCAGGCAGCTCTTTCATGAGTGCATATTCGAGCTCATCCTTCATTGGATTGGCCAGATTGTTCAGATTAGGGGTCAACTTCAGTTGCAATGTCCTAAAATGGAGGTTATTGCGCAAGATGATGTTCATGTTTGTATGTGTACCCATGAGGTTGTGGGCATGGGCGACTGTCGGGCTTGCAATATTCGGAGGCAAAATTCGCAATTCGTTAACATATTTTGGAGGTAAGACTAGCATGTTGGTATCAAGCCTTTTGAACAAGAATATTCGTCCTTTGAACTGACTATTCTTAATATAGGTTTCTCTACTTCTGTCTTAGTATCATAGTAAGAGGCGAGACCTCACCTTATTGTAGCCTTCGGTGAGAATGGCATCCGCATTTTTGTAGAAACGAATGTTCGACACAAATCTAGCTTCATACTTGGAGCGAACTCCTACGACGGGGTGTTTGGTCTCAAAGAGCCAACACGACAATATAATGTAGCCATACAGAGCAATTACTGGCAGTCCGAAGCCCCAAAGTGGAGTATTGTCCTCCACATACGAGAACATCCTAGAGAATTGCCCTAGAACTGAGATCTTAAATCTCGTGGGAAGGCAATATAATCACTGATATCAAGCTAGAGTATGCTCGATTGCTAGTGTTAACAACATTTCATATCACGCACGAAGACTAAAGGCGCAGAGATCTGTCATGACATAATCACGGACGATATACCTACATTGGGATAATGATCAGCATCGCACCGTAATGCAAGATAAATGCCTCATCCAACTTCTGTAACGAATCGCATCAGGCAAAAGCAAAGATATGCAGTGCTGGACTCGCGCTAGGTTCAACATATCGCCAGCTGTTACTGCACATGCCAATGTTGAAGATAAATTCTTCTTCGCTGTCCCGTGTACCGACTACTTGTAGGTGGCGCTTAGGAAACCTTAACTGCCTAGGCTAAAGTACCTCACACTCTCAAGTGCAAACAAGCAAGTTGGTCAGTGCTTCAAGCTATGACTTGTAATTGCTTTTCTGTGATCGAATGGAACGATTACATGTAGAGATGTATTACATGAAAGTTTCCTATTGCGCAATCTGACGTGCTACTAACGGGTTCCACTTCCTCCACTCGGAAAAAGTCCCCACGGTTATCGACCGCTATTTCAATGGAGCGAGGCGTATTGGCGGTGTGCTGAAAAGGTGCTTACAAGGTAGGAGCTGGCTGGTTGGCGACAAAATTACTTTTGTAGATCTTGTATTCGTTCCGTGGATTAACGGATTGGAGATTGTTTTGATGGTCGAGGTTGAGAAGAAGTTCGACGGATTTGATGGAGATCCGGGCTAAGCTAATGAACGAGCAGGGTTTGATGTGGAATGGAATACCAAAGGGTGTTTCTAGTACAAAGGAGTATTCAGAGAATATAAAGTAAAATGACTGAACACTGAATATTGCTAAAAACGAGTTAAGTATATTTAATCTTAATTTCTTAAAAATCATAAAACATAATTTTTAAAATATAAAACGATAAGTAAGGAAGAATGGGATAAAATAATACTAAATCTAGTCTTGCACCCATCAACACGTTATTATAGTGTGAATTGGTAATAGGAAAGGATCTACATACATCGGTGCATGCATTTACTACGTCATCAAGCCTGGGTGCAATTCATCCCTCAAGTGCGCATGCGTTGAATTGCGGCCCAATCGCAACTCAACAATCACCCCTGTCCACTCAGATTAGGCCAAAAATAGGCTCATAATCTTGTCTGCCAACCAAACTAGTGGAAAAAAAGTTCAGGCGTCGTCTCAATGTGCACGCAAATAAACCAGAAATGGTAAATGCCCGGGAATCGAGTTCCTTTAATCTTTCAATAATAAATTACAAACGAACTTGTGCAATTGAATAGCCCTTATGGTTTTAATGGACCCTCTGGACTTTCATAACACTGCGGTACATTCTTATAGTCCACTACCGCTCTCGTCTTGGAAACCGCCATCGCAATAAACAGATTGAAGCCTCTGATAGAGCCTATGGAGCCTCTTACCCTATACCACCGTGCACAAGACCTCGTTCAACAGCTCGCCAATGGCTGCGAAAGTCACCTTCTAGGCTCGGCAACAGTCTCGATCTATGACACTGCCTGGGTCTCAATGATAAGTAGGACGATCAACGGGCACGACGAATGGCTGTTCCCAGAAAGCTTTCAGTATATTTTAGACCACCAGTTGCCCGAGGGAAGCTGGGAGTCTTACGCTTCTCTGGAAGATGGAATCTTAAATACAATGGCAGCATTACTCGCCCTCAAGAAACACAGCAACGCTCTATCAGCTGGAGATAAGGCGATCTCACTTCATCTCGATGTCTCCATATACAAAGCCAAGAGGTGCCTCGAAGACAAACTTCATCGTTGGGATGTGGAATCTGGGGTGAACGTCGGATTTGAGATTCTGATACCCGCTATGCTTGCGATGCTGGAGACTGAAGACATCATATTTCGATTCCCAGGTCAGGCATGTCTCCAAGTAATTAGAGAAAGGAAGATGGCAAACTTTGATCCTCGAATACTATACGATGCACCAACGACATTTCTGCACTCACTAGAAGCTTTTATTGGATCTATAGACTTTGATCGCTTATGTCAGTACAAGACGCTCGGAAGTATGATGTGCTCGCCAGCATCAACTGCGGTATATCTCATGCATACCTCACGTTGGGATGCTGAAGCGGAAAGCTATCTTCACAGAGTCATCTCAGAGGGATATGGGAAAGGAGGTGGCGGTGTTCCGAGTGTATTCCCAATGCCTGTGTTTGAGATCACATGGGTAAGAAGTTATTGTACCTGCACAACTGACCAAGAACCTGACAATATTGGAAGGTGATCTCTACGCTCTTTCGAGCCAACTTTTCAACCGATACCATGGGACCGCAGCAGCTTAGGGTTATCACAGCTTATCTTGAAACTCATTTCCAGAAGCAAGGTGGACTTCTCGGTTTTGGTGTGTATCCTCAAGGCACTTCTTCTTGTATGGGACTAATCAGTGAACCACAGCTCCGGCAGTTGTACCCGACGCAGACGATACGGCCAAAACATTAAACGCTCTGCATCAACTCGGGCGACCTGCGGAACCAACACATCTAATCAGTCACTTCAGATCGAAGCATAATCACTTCTGCACCTATCCTGGAGAGCGAGATACGAGCTTCAGCGCTAACTGCAATGTATTGCAAGCACTGCTATGTTCCATCGATATACAGACGCATTTAAGCCACATCACAAAAATTGCTGTCTTTCTCTGTGATGCATGGTGGTCTGGTACAGCCCGAGATAAATGGGTCAGTGGAATATAGAACATCAATCAGTTGCATCAGCTTACCATCTATAGAACATTTCATTCCAGTATTCTATGATGTTACTAGCGGAGACATTAATCCGCCTCCTCGAGCTTTGCGATGAGAGTGTTCTCCACTTATCACCGACTCTACTCCAGGAGCGTATGCCGGTAGTCCTGATCCAGATAGTCAATCGAACCCTGCTTACTCAGTCCGACGTCGGGACTTGGGATGATGAGAAGTCACCAGAGGTTACCGCTTATGGTGTATTAACCTTGAGAGCACTGTCATCTCTACCGTGGCTCATTACAATAAAGGAGCGAATAAATTTCGCTATCGAAGCAGGTCAGCAGTGGTTGATTCAATCAAAGGACAACTGGAAACAACCACAACACCTATGGATTGAAAAGGTCACGTACGGCTCTGGAAGGTTGTCCGAGGCTTATTGCCTGGCGGCTATGAGCCCTTTCTTATCTTCTCATGTCTGGTCTGAGCAGATATCTGGACTTGTGAAAAGTTCACAGAAGTTAGGTTCCAAAATCTCGACAATGGTCTCCAAAATAGACACTTACCACGATCAGCCTTCTTGGAAATTGAACGCGGTGGTAATTGAAGGCACCGCATTCCTTCCACTACTGAAGTCGACACGGATGGATATTCTCCCACGTCAGAAAGAAGCCAAGAACGAATATTTGGACCTTATACCGTGTATCTGGGTACTGGTCAACAATTATAAGGGTCTGTTCAACCAGGCCAATCTCTTATGGGATATGATGGTGGTCACGCTCTGCAATTTTCGTGTCGATGAATACATGGAGACTGTGGTGGCCAGAATTAGGGACGAGCGCTTTGAGCAAATCAAGGTAGCAATTATTTCGCTCTGCTCATACGAAGAAAATCATAGGGGTCAATCTGGAAACAACCCACACGAAGACTTTACAGCAGAATGGGAAGCTAGTGTTGAAGTTGGTCAGACCGATGCTGCGGCCAACAGCAGGAGTGCCTCGGGCTTTAACGCCGACATTGGCCATTATGTAGGACAGATGCTAGGATTCTCACGTATTCAGCGAGCATCATCGACAGATAAGAAGCATCTGCACTCCGAGTTACGGTCCTTTCTTCTTTCTCACATCGCCCAAATCGAAGACAACAGTCGCTTCTCACTCCAAGAGCCTCAATGGAATTCCCAAATAGATATTTTCACCTCTCCTCGAACATCATATTATACCTGGGCCCACACAATTGGCGCCGAGTCTGTTTCAAGTCCATTTTCGTTTGCCTTTTTCTGTTGTCTACTGGGAGCGACTACATCTCCGAGTACGGGCCCAAAAGACTGTTTCCCTTCTGTTTTCGAGAAGCATTTAGCCCGAGATCTCTCAGGCCACCTTGCTGTCATGAGCCGACTTTATAATGACTACGGCTCTCTTGAACGTGATCGGCTTGAAGCAAATATCAATAGCGTCAATTTTCCCGAGTTTCACAATGCTTATTACCTCGGCCACGATACATCTGGTAGTGGATCATCGAATGAGATCAATAAAACACACAAGTTGAAGGAGGACTTGCTGGCACTTGCGCAATATGAAAGATGTAGTGCGGAATCGGCCGGGAACAAGCTCCTCGATACTTTACGCACAAGCGGTCTGCGCAAGGATCGGGCAAAGGCGGATGGTGTTGAGTTGTTCATTGGCGTGGCGGCGCTTTATGCGGACATATATGTCGCAAAGGATCTGTCCAATCACGTAGAGATAGGCCCACCATAGACGTGGCTAGTAGTCGATGTTCTATTAGCGGCAGATAGATCCATGTAGGCGCAACGCAAGACCATAACCCCCATGGACTGGGTATGCATAATACGTTAGGGAGCCTCGGATGACCTCGGGACTCATTTTCAAGGGTCCGTTATTGCCAGTTCCACAGCCGTCCTAGTCTCGCTTTAGGGGTGAATCTTTTCCACCCTCATTTCCATAGTAACTCCCATCATTCAACTGATCGAAAATTCTCAATCATTAACTATAAAATCGCGTGATAGTATGGTGCAAACAAAATACTTAGAGACCGGAGGTTCTATGTTGATATGGTATCTGCTGTTGCTCGTGACTTTGGTGAGTGGCCTCTACTTGCACCAAGATCTTTGCCCGAGTTGTTCAGTATTGATCGTTCAATTTTGGCCTCAAAGTCACAAATTATTGTCGCATTGAAGAACCTATATTGGCATCCACTGGCTCGATATCCCGGTCCCAAGATATGGGCAGCGTTTCGTCTCCCTTACTGTTACTCGCTATGGCGGGGGACTCTAGTGCATGACATCCATGCGATACATCAAACTTATGGAGACCTTGTACGCGTGGCTCCGAATGAGATATCAGTTGCACGAAGCGACGGATGGAACGATATATACTGTCGTCGCCCTGGACATCAACCTTTCCCAAAGAACCCGATATGGTGGGGCGAACTGCCTGGTCGTGTGCCTTCGGTCGTGAGCACCCCGCATGAATCTGATCACCGTCGCATGAGAGCCCTGCTTAGCACTTGCTTTACTCCGTCCGCTTTGCAAGGTCAGGAGCCGGCAGTCATCTCGCACGTGGATAACTTGATCGATCAGCTTCGTAAGCGATGCGCAGAAGATGAAAATAAGATGACCACTGTCAATATTACCGAGTGGATGTCATTCGTCGTGTTTGACATTATTGGAGACCTAGGCTTTGGCGAAACATTCCATTGCCTGGACAACAAGACCCTGCATCCCTGGGTGTCAGAGCTTTTCTCATACTCAAAGATCGGCGCTCTCGTTGCTGCTCTCAGGCATTACACCGTATTATTCAAAATCTTCATGTACTGTCTGCCTAGTAAGACCCTTGAGGCCTCACGTAAAAACTTCCTATGGGGTGTGGAGAAGGTGCACCGCCGACTCAATCTAGATTTCCAGAGAGAGGATTTTGTGTATCGAATTCTGCAACAAGGTGGCGTTAGCGAACACGGAATGAGCATAGCTGAGCTTGAGAACAATATGAATCTCTTGATTGTGGCAGGAAGCGATACTTGTGCTACCGTCTTATCGGGTACGATCAACTATCTCGTCAAGACACCGAGAGCGGCGCAGAGATTGATACTTGAGCTGCGTTCATCGTACCGTAACTCTTCTGAGATGACTTTCTCAAATCTACAGAAGCTTCCATACCTAGTCGCTGTGGTGGAAGAAGGGCTACGTCTCTGTCCCCCTAACCCCTCTGGGCTCCAACACATCGTTCCTGCTGGGGGAGAAACGGTCTGCGGAGGCTGGCTACCTGGTGGGGTAGGTACCCTTGTCCATATTCTATCAGAGTACGCATTTTGATGCTCCATTTCTGACCGAGTAAACGAACAAGCAGACACATGTATCAGTGCATCAACAGTCCCTCTATCGCTCGTCATCAAATTTCCACCAACCAAATATGTTCTGTCCCGAGCGATGGCTACATGATACAAAGACTGACAGTATCTCTCTTTTCTACCACGATAACCGAGATGCCGTGCAGAGCTTTGGCGTAGGATCCTGGAGTTGTATTGGACAGAGCCTCGGATATGCTGAGCTTTATACCGTGCTAGCGAAGCTATTTTGGAATTTCGACGTGTCAAAACCTTCAAGTGGTCGAGATATCGAGTGGGTAACGCAGAAAAGTTATGCGATGATGGAAAAGCAGGCATTCGACGTGTGTATTAATGATGCAAATCATGAATAGCCTAAAGTCACTACAAGGGAGGAGTGTCAACATCCTTAAGTAAAGACATGGATATTAGGCTTGTCAGTAGTCTATAGAAGCTATCTCTTTCAGCGTGATGGCTCACAGTCGTTAATTACTTTAATTTAAGTATATTGTTACTAGTAGCTACTACCTTATAGAGAGGACTACTAAGGTATAAACTATATTTTAATAGTATTAATATAAGTAACTAATAAAGTACTATAATATATTCTTATTATTATTAAGTAGTATATTAATTAATATAATATAATTTTTTTAATAGTATTAAAAATAATAATAAATTTAATTTAAAATTTATTATAAATTTAAATATAATTAAGATATAATAATAATAATAATATATAAATATAATAAATATAAATTATTTATTATATTATGAAAATAACTTAATTATATTATTTATAATATTATAATTATAGTATTTAAATAAGATTTATAAGTTCTTATTTAGAATATAAATTTAATATATAAAATAAATATAAAGAAAAAAAGAAAAAAAGAAGAAAAAGAAGTATTAAATACTTTAGTATATATTAAGTAATTAAAATTAATAGTAGATAATTAAGATAAAAAAGACTTAAAAATTCTAAAAAAAAAGTCTTTTAAAAACTATAATAATGCTCTCTTCTTATTAAAGACTAGTATAGTTAAAATAGAGCTATTATTTAATATAATAAGGGTTTAATTATATAGAAGAAAAAGAATTCTATTTAATAAGATTAAATATACTTAGTTATAAATTACTAGACTTAATTAAGTTTAGAGTTACTAGATAAAACTAACTCTTTAATACTTTCTTATTATTTATATATAACGAGGGGGTTTAACTCCTTAGGGGTATAAATAGATATAAGTTAGATTAAGTAAGTTAAATATCTATTAGCTATAAACTCCTCTCTATTATATAAGTTAAATATAAAGAAGGAAAGTTTAATAGTAGGAAGGCTATCTCTTATATATTTAACTAGATTATACTAAGTCCTAGTATAATCTAATAGAATTAAGTACTAACTTTATTTAATTTTAAAAAGGTTTAACTATAATTAAGTATTATTTATATTTAATCTTAAAATTATATCCTAGACTATACCTAGCCTATATAGTCTCTATTTTTATTTTTAATTTAATATAGATTAGTCTATAATACTATCCTCTCTTTAAGATATAATCGCCTTAATATAACTTAATAACCTAAATATTCCCTTATATTACGCCCTTAAAAACTTTTTTTTAAAGATTATTATATAAAGCTAATCTTATATCTAGGTATAGCTAAGCTATTAAAATAATAGTATAGATATTATTAAAATAAGTTACTTCTCTACTAAGTTATAAAGGACTTAGATTATTATTATAAGTATATATAAATAGGAGCTAAATATAGTTTTATTCTCTTAAATATTCCTAAGTAGAAATACTTACTAGAATATAAGAATCTCCTTAAATATAAGAAAAATAAGCTTTTAATAAGAATAATTAGAGTCTTATTTAAGATTAACTCTATTAAGTTTAAAAAAAATAAGATAGTAAAATAAGAGTTAGAAAATATTATAGCTTAGGAAAAAAAAGAAGAAAAGAAAATAATAATACTCCCTTATACTAGTACTAGGTTTTTACTATCTACTAAGGGTAATAACTTTTCTAGTTTTAATAAAGTAGATTAAGAGTCTCTAGTTATAAATTTTAAACTTAAAACCTAGCTAGTTTTTTAAGGTAGTTAAGTATTAAAAGTAGCTCCTATATATTCTTTAAATTATTATAATTTAACTATTTAACTAGATATCTCTATTTTCTATTAATCTTTTAATAATTTAGGATTTCTTTAATATTATACTCCTTATTATTCTTATTTAGGAGGAGAGATATTATTTATAATAATATTTAGGGGTCTACTTTTTCTAATAATAATATATAAAATATATTATACTTTTTTATTAATTTTAATAAATCTAATATATAATTTATATCCCCTTTATATTTTTTAACTAGGAAAAGACTAAACTTGATATAATTAAGCTTATTATTAGACTTATTAGTTTTAAAGTTCTTATAAAAAAAATATATCTTATCCCTTTTAGAAATATTTAGACCTTCTAAGTATTTTTAATTATAATATATTACTAAATATTTATTTAGGAACTATAAGTTTTTCTATAATTCTTAATAGAGACAACCTATTTTTTAGGTTATTATAGTAGCTTACTATATCTTAGATATATAACCTTTTAATAATAATATTATATAAGGTTTAAATCTATAATTAGCTTAATATAGTATTATTCTAATAGGGTTTAATAAGGATCTATTATATACTATTTATATATTAAGTAGATACTAAATCTAATTATTCTATTAATAATTTATATAATATTAAAGATATTATTTAAATATTTAGTTAATTTATTCTATCTAACTATCTATCTATAGATAGAATATTATATTTATTTTTATTTTAATCCCTATTATATCTATTAATAATCTTTAAAATTTAGAGATAAAAAGTTTATCTTAGTTTAAGATAATCTTATCTAAAAGCCTATAGTTAATTATTATTATTTTAAGAAATATATAAGCTAAATCTTCTATATTTAAGGCTTTCCTATATAGTAAGAAATATACTAATTTAGTTAATTAATTATTAATTATTAATATTATATTATATTCTATCTTTATTAGTTATTCTTTTAACTTTAAGAGTTTAATAATAAAATTTTATATAATACTCTTCTAAACTTAATTTAGAAAGCTAGCTAATTTTATTTCTCTATATAGTTTATATTAGGCATGCTTTATTTAAATATATATATTATATTAGATAACCCTATCCTTAATATACTTTCTTATTTTTAGGAAATAGAAGTTTTATAATAACTTCTTAAGAGTTTTTTTAATCCTTTAATAACCTCCTAAGGTCTCTATCTTATAGTAGATTCTAAAGATTTCTATATATATAGATATTAAAATATAGATCCTTTCTAAAAATAAAAGAAGTTTTAAATTTATTTTACTAAATCTATTATAGCTATTAATATCTTTAAGGATTTTAACTATTACTTTATCTTTTTATAGATCTATTAATATTTATTAGATAAGCTCTTTAGTTTTTATTATTATAATTATTATAATATAGAGTCCTACTCTATTTAATTATAATAATCTATCTTTATCTTATATTAATATGGCTTTAAAGCTCTACTAGATATTTTTTATATAATTAACTCTTCTATTAAATATATTTATAGTATTATTCTTACTACTCTTAATATATTTAATTCTAAAATTAAATATTATTAAGTTTTTATACTAATAAGCTAGATATCTATTTAGCTCCTTTATTAATAGGAAGTATATTAAGTTCTTATAATTTAATAAAACTTAAATCTAATATTTAGTTTTTTTTAGATAAACTTTCTATATATAAAATATATCTATTATAGTAAGTAATTTTTTATTATATATTAGATATCTAAACTTAGTATCTTATAATTTCCTATTATAAAATATAATAGGGTACTAATATTTCTTCCCTCTTTTAATAATATTAATATTAATTTATATAGGCTAATTTATTACTACTCCTAGTATATTATCTAAAATATTAGTATAAACTTTAATAAAAAGTTCTAGGTTAAATTAATAAAATATAGAACCTAAAGTAAATTACTTTTTTAAAATTTAAAAAGAAGCTTCTACTTTCTTTCCCTATATAAATAATACTTTATTATATATCAAGCTAGTTAGAGGTTCTATAATCTTACTATAATCCTTAATAAACCTTTAATAAAAGTTTATAAATTTAAGAAAAGACTAGACTTTTTTTTATTAGTTAGTATAGGCTACTTAATTATATTTTTAACTTTATTAGGATCTATCTTAATCCTCTTATTTAAGATAATAAAGCTTAGGAATTTTACCCTTTTTTAATAAAACTTATATTTTATTATTTTAAATTATAAGCTAGCTTCTTTAAGTTTTTTTAATACCTTTTATATATATTTAACGTGTTCTTTAAAAGTATTAGAGTAAATAAGGATATTATTTATATAAACTAATATAAACTTATCTAGATACTTTTTTAGGATATTATTAATATATACCTAAAATATAATAAGGGTATTAGTTAGACTAAATAGTATAATAAGGTACTTATATAATTCTTATCTTATATAGAATATTATTTTCTATTTATTTCCCTTTTTTATCCTTATTTAATTAAATATTTTTAAAATATTAAATTTAATAAATTACTTCTTTTCTTAAAGCTTATCCTAAAGCCTTTTAATTAAGGGTAGAGGATAGCTATTCTTAATTATTATATTATTAAATATTTTATAATCTATATATAACCTTAATCCTCTATTTATCTTTAGTATAAATAGGATAGAATATCTTATTAGTAATTAAAATTTTTAAATAAAACCCTTAGCTTTATTTTTTTAATATATTTTATAAAAATAACTATCTTATCTTTTAATAGTAGGTATATTAGCTTCTTTATAAGTTCTTTTTTTAAGATTAATTTAACCCTAAGTACTATAATTAGGGTTAGGGTTAGGGTTAGGGTTAGGGTTAGGGTTAGGGTTAGGGTTAGGGTTAGGGTTAGGGTTAGGGTTAGGGTTAGGGTTAGGGTTAGGGTTAGGGTTAGGATACTCTGCGTTGATACCACTGCT